>CM060954.1:74648102-75055602 GCA_030765055.1 Mantis religiosa
TCTTGTTTTCTGGAACCAAGGTATTTCTTGCTTACTTCTTCCCTGTGGTACGCCAGGTTACTTTTGTTAGAGGTTAGGAAAGAAAATCAAGTCTGTTTTTGTTTTCATTATAAATAAATAGACAGCAATTTACTATAACATGATATGGCAAATGTTTCTAACAGAATATCTGTTTGAGAAATTTTATTTCCAAAGACAGAATTGAACATGTTTTGGTAATTATGAATAGCATTTACTGGAAGCAATTTTGAAACTGCAAACTACTTATGTTACAGCACAAATAAAGCAGGGAGTATGAAGTATGTATGAGTGAAGAAAGAGTGTTATGTTGTGTGAAAAATTTTGAATCAAAGTTTCCTTTCATTTATCTATGCAAAGAAGAAAGAAATCATCATAAAAGTTAAACTTCAATATTAGAGAACTTGAAAAAAAAAATGAAAACTTGTGTGCAACATTTTGATAAAAGCATTTAATGCATAGAATAGCTTGCAAGTTGTAAAAGTCATTTTAGACGTGGGTTTGATTCTCAAATGGAGGGTGGGAATTTATATTTAGCCAGGATTAACCTCCATTCTTCCTAAAGTCTGGAAGAATGAATGAAAGGTGAAAGTGGTGAATTTAATATAATGGAAAATGTAATACAAACATAAAGATTAACAAGTGAACACCATTGCTGATGAATAATTATTTCATAGGTAAAAAGTTGCCAAAGTGCCCTTATACATTAAATGCAGAAAATAAGTATAAAGATAAGCTATTTTATAAACCATGTCTACCCTTCTTAACATTATTGCTTCCATTCCATAGATTGTCATCATATGCCATGTAGCCTTCCCCTCCCTTTCCCATTTTCTCCTTCACTCTTTCTACTTTTGTACTGCATACACATAATGTAATGAAACAAAACTGCTAACAGTTTTTTCCTGAAGGTTAAATAAAAATTATGGCATAAACAAAATGTAAAATAGTTTACAAATGTGTGACTCTGATTTTGCTTGGTATGTGTTTAGAAGTAGGTACACTGCTTCTTATGAAAATTAGAAAAACATGAATTAAAACCTCAGCAGTATAATATGTCTCTCTGACTTGTATGCATAAATTATAGAAATAAAATCTTATATATTCACCCTATCAAAATGTACTTACAAATCTTACATAAATGATATCCTTTTATGAATGCCAGGATTTAATATCAACATGCAAACATTAAATAGTGGTATGTTTGAAGTGCTTTACAGAGGGATCCATTTACAGGAAATAAACAATTTACAGCGTGCAGAAATTGTGCCCAATGACTTTGTTACATATTTTTCAAAAAATGGTAATAAATAAGTCGTTTTCACTTTTTACTTTCTCTACTGCATAGTATTAAGTAGGTGAAGTACTGTACTCCACCCAACAATTCAAATTTAAGATTTCACTGGAATTCACATTTTGTGATCCCCTGAATCTAAAAGGTACCTTTACAAAAAGGTCTGTATACATGTCCATGAGTCTGTGAATAAGCAGCTCAAAAACAAAAAGCTAATTAAATAAAAACCTTTTCCCAGGATGTGACACATAGATTATTAAGAAAATCTCCTACCCCAAGTTACTGTTCATATAGAATATTGTTTGAAAATCTGGAGTTTTTTAAAAATAGTTTTAACAATTTTGATTAAAATTCCTGTGTTCAAGATATTTTCATGACAAATGAAATGTATATCTCAAATTTTCTGGGAATGTTCTCAGAATCCTCTTTACTCTGGATGACTTTTGCATAACTGGTAAACCATACCATACGCTACCTGCGTTGGTAGCGTAGATGGTAGCGTGTCTGCCTCACGTTCAAGGGGTCCCTTGTTCGAATCTCAGTCAGGGTGAGTTACCTGGATACGGTTTTTTCCGGGGTTTTCCCTTATCCTAAGGGATTGATGTCAGGTACCTCTAAGTTCCATGGACCCTGAGCTCATTTGGGCATCATTTCACCCATTTCGTTCATCGTCTGATATGACTTAAAGTTGGAGGACGTAAATTACAAAAACATAAAAGATAGGCAAAGTTCTACTGCACAAAAACATATGGCTGGTAAAAGAATACAATTTATGTGAAATGCATTTTAATTTTTTTGTAAGTTAAACCCCTCAGATATATTCCTGACTTTTTTAATGTTCCAATAATTTGCAAAATTGTTATTATTCTTTTTATCTCATGGCCATGCAAAGTGAATTTCATAGCTATTATATAGTGACCAGAGCTTAAAAGATTTTACTATCACTTACGGCTATTTATTCCCATATTTCATTGTACCTAAAGATAATTAATTATCAGTGGAATAATGTTTATCTTAACATGAAGTAGCATTTATAAGAATAGTTTGTAGTACAAAAGTAGAGAATGTCATGTGAGTGCAACACAAGGTTTTTTAGTTTTTGTCCCAGTCCAACGTGCTGCCCCTTGAAGCAAATTACCTATATAAGATGTTTTAGTACACTTCCCTAAGAAAGTTATACCTATATCAAAATCGCTAGCTATGAGCTCAACTATTCCTGAGCAAAAATTTGACCACAATAAATAAAGGATTATTAATTATAGATGTTATTTACAGGGAAAGGCCAATTGCTTTATGTATGCACTCACATCAGTTATTTATTCAAAGTTTAATATTAAGTTGTATGTTGTATATTATTACTGTAAACCTAAATTTTAACGCCATTAAATCCCAAGTTCCCGATCATTGTCTAATTTGCCAATGCGTTTAAAATATGACCCTAAACCCAGAATCTGTTTTTACTTTTTACGAAGTTGAGAGAGTGTTGAATCGTGTGCAAATGATAGTAATACTTCCCTCCACCTGCAGTAAGTTCTTACTTTGCATACAATTTAATGATCATAAATACATTTTATTTACCAATTCGATTAAGAATATCGCTGATATAATCATAGTTTTAATCGCACCGACAATTTCTTATCTGTAAACTGGTTACCGGATACTCCATACTCCTGAGGGGAAAATGTAAATGTGTGACGTGAGCGGACGTGTGTCGCCCATTTAAACGGTTGTAAGGAAGGGCATTTTACGAATAGGAAAATATAGTAGGTTTTCTTTAGCCTGTTAATTTTGTGTATGCTTGCTCCAATCTTTTGCTTGTCGATTGTCATGGTCGAAACTTCTTCTAACAGAGGGAACGTTGCCATATATCAGCACAGAACATTGAGTTAAGGAGTCGGTTAACTGATGACCAGCTAGAAGCATATGAGAAATGAAAGTAGTGGTAGTGGTTCCACCGAACATTTATATCAGTTATAATCTCTGTTTCATATAACCTTGGTTCATATAACCTTGCCCCGCTGACATGTATCACTCCGCATAGAACTACCCTTCCCCTCACTCTAATTGGCTAATGCTTTCGCGTCATAGGCCATAGGCGGTGCCTTCCCATCACATTTAAAACTGCAGTAAACAACATAATAATTGCCAGGAATATAGATAAAATCATACAAATAAGAATATGAAGGCATACAAAAATACAAGTTTATAATGAAACTGAGCAAGTTGAAACTGAATGAATGAGCAATGAAACTGAAACAAGTTTATAATGAAAGGCCTTCGGCCTTTTTCACTGGGATTTTTTAAAACCAGCACACATACCTTGCAAGAATGTTTGTCTTCTAAGTTGTGTCACGCCCACGTCACGCCATACTTGTCGTGTGTCCTCCATTCACCCAGGTTTGCGATTTGTATCTCGGTACAATCTGATTGTCCCTAAATAACGTCTTCGCCACACAGCAATATCGCCCCTGGAGTGGTAAGTTTCCCTGTTGTCTCGATTTCATGTCGCGATGTTCTTACGCACCTAACATTCACAACTGTAAGTTCACAGCACAGCTGTTCGACTTCTCTCACTGACAAAGACGGAGTCTTCTCTGTGCATGCACCACTTCTTTTTTCGCCGCTATGTAAAGGTTTTCCTTTGCGATACTTCAGCGAAAAACTGGCGGTACACTCTGCCATTATACATATAATAAGTACACGCGCAATGAACAAACAATAAAATAATTTAGCTCTCGCAATCGGCACAACACGCCTCCGAATGGCGATATATGACTAATCCAGTTCAAAACAAGGTCAGTGATAAGTCATATAAAAAACATGTCATCACTACCGCTAAATCGCGTACTATCGTGTCGTGTGAAACATGTGGTTGAGAGCAAAGGAACCTCCTCTTTACTTCGTTTAAGAATTAACGTGCATTTTAGATAAATCAACTCTGTTGCATAATATATTTAATTCAAGCAGTTACGAAAATATAAATTTGACAATTCTCTTCCGACATATAAAGATATATCGCCATGTTAAATAACGAACTAATTTTTACCGCACAACAGTCTATACCACAACGGCAGCCAATGAGAGGTGATTAGGTCACGTGACCGCTAAGAGATACGGGGCAAGCTTATGTGAAACAAGGATAACATGACATTGTGTTTTAGGCAATGCAGCAATGGGCAGAATCTAAGTCTTTCAAGAATAAACAAAACATTGTACTGGAATACTTCAAAGAATCGTAGCTTTCATTCGAGTACAAGTTCTCATACACAACAATCGAGAACATTAGTTCACCTCTATAGCCGTAGCGTGTCTGCCTCACATTCAAGAGGTCTCGAGTGTGATTCTCGGTCTCTCTCTCTCTCTCTCTCTCTCTCTCTCTCTCTCTCTCTCTCTCTCTCTCTCTCTCTCTCTCTCTCTCTCGTCTCTCTCTCTCTCCTCTCTCTCTCTCTCTCTCTCTCTCTCTCTCTCTCTCTCTCTCTCTCTCTCTCTCTTGTAATTTACGTACGTACTCCAACATTAAGTCATATCAGACGATGAATGGAATGGGTGAAATAGTGGTTAAATGAGTCCGGGGTCCATGGAGCTTAGAGTTACCCGACATTCGTCTATCAGGATAAGGGAAAACTCACCCTAAGCGAGATTCAAACTCGGGACCTCTTGAACGTGAGGCAGACACGGTACCGAGTTGTCTGGATAAGCTTTTTACGGGGTTTTCCTTTATCAAAAATACGAGGACTCTGGAATCTTTTGAGCATCATTTCACCCATTGCATTTTATTGCATCATTTCATCATCCGCCGTCCAATATGACTTGAATTTAGAGGACGCAAATTAAAAAAAAAATAAGAGAGTTCCAGAACGTTTGCCATTTGCTTCTATTCGAATGCAAGTTCTCTGATCCTGTTACATGAACACATGCTACAACTGAGATATACTGTCACACACTAATAACTAAGAATATCTGTATTCGAAAACAAGCTCTGGGATACTTTCACATGCTCCTAATCGAGAACACCTGCATTCAAAAACAAGTTCTCGTACTCTACAATCACTAACTGCTAATCGAGAACATTTCTTTCAAGTGATGAACGGTTATTACTAAAATGTTGAATGCACTCACCTGCGTCTATTTAAGATCTTATCCTAGCGTGTATGCAGTACTTTCAATCGCTAAAATAATTTTGTCCAGAATCTTTGGTGCCAACATATTTCTTCTTACATTTGCTGGGAGATCAGTTCATGAAAGATCTTGCACTGACTGTTCTTTAACTGACGTTCAACATGCCACTAAATTAGATAAAAGGTACAGTTTATAAAAGAGTTAGAAATACAACATAGTGAGTTGATGAACTTAACACAGCCGCTAAGACTGCTACATGAATGTAACATGACACATAATTGCTAGATTCTGTTAACAATCGCCATGGTTGGCTTAAGACTTCCCAGTATCCTGAAAATAAAAGATTTGTTGACGAAACTTCTCATAAATGCAATTTATATCTATAATACTAAATACATGTGTTAAACTATACACTACTTAGCACAATAATACATTATTTTATTGTAAAACTCTCAGCAGAACTTCACATATAGGTACGCTATACTCTATATGATTGGTATACTTGACAATCAATTGTATGTAAGCATTATAAACATAAATTTGATTTCGTATAGGTAAGATAGTTATTCGTTGTAGTCACAGATCTCGTAATATTCATTTATATATTCCATGATTTGGTAATTTAAATACATCAAAGTATTGTTTGCGAACACTTCCACAGTTCTGGGATGGAGCTGAGTTCATTAACTGTAAAGATTATAACTATTCTACATAATGTAGTGGTGTTCTCTGGTCTTGACTAATATTTCATTCGTGGTGTATTTTTCAGCCAGTTTAGTTCTGCCCTCTCTGTCCGTCCATCCACGGTGCTGATAGGCTATACACTGCCTGGAGGATTTTGCTTCGTGCCCACCAATGTAATGGGTTTTACCACAAATATGATTTTCTTTTAGGCATTTTACGGGATAGCTATTGGGGCTTTTGTTGGTAGTGAATTATGAAGTAACAGTTGCACTCTCTAAATGCTAGACAGAATGAAAAACCTAATGCATCCTGGTTTGAGTATAGTTCAAACGTTTGAGGGTTTTTAATTTTGAAACAAACAGCTCTTGGATTGATTATGTGGAGCTGAGCTTTTGGTGCTGTACGCATTATCTCCAGTGTTGCCTTGGGGTACCCGAAAAGGCTAAAGCGGCATTTAGTGGGGTCATAACCTCCTAGAGACTTAACCAGTTCACTTCTGTGTTGAGGTAATTTGGCATAGAATTTTGTAGCCCGGCAAATAATTTCGTCCTCCATATATGAAAGCGACAAGGCTGCATGCTTGCACACATTGAAGTCAGCAAATCCAGCTGTCTGCGGCCATGTCATATATTTTGTAGGCATATAGCATCAACGGGACCATGAAAACCCGTAAGAGGTACAATTTCAAGCCAACCGACATCGAAATCGAGCCCAGCATTGGATACAGCAAGGCGATAGCCCCCTATACACGCGCCTAGAAGTCCCTGATGTGGCGAAAACTCAACCCTCTATTCAGCTTAACGGCCAGGTACTCAGTGGAATCTGTCCACTCTGTTCTTCGGCCTTGGTAGTGGAACATAGGGCAGTATGCAGTGATGTGGCGCTTTGTAAAGAGTGTGGTGTTGCTTTGTCCGGATTAATGACATTGACATCCGCCAACGCCAGTATCACTTCTGTATGAGACGGAAGTGTATTTGTATTGGGCTGAAGATTTTGAGTATGTGTCCGTCTTTGCAAAATAGCAGTCCGTCGTCAGCATACTGTGCCGTTTTAAGGTGCGGCTGTGTTGGGAAGTCTGTCATAAATACACTAAGGAGTGTGGGAGATAGCAGAGAGCCTTCGGGGACTTCGCCTCACCGGTCTAGTGTAGATCTTTTCCCCGTGACTGTGACTCGGAAAGTGCGATATCTGAGGAAACTGTGTTATGTCAATTATCTGTGTGGGAAGCGATTATCTGTTT
This sequence comes from Mantis religiosa, assembly GCA_030765055.1. NCBI lineage: Eukaryota > Metazoa > Arthropoda > Insecta > Mantodea > Mantidae > Mantis > Mantis religiosa. The sequence goes on from CM060954.1 coordinate 74,655,458, forward strand.
ATGAGTTTATAAAAGATTCCGGCATGCCAAGTCTTTGAGAAGGCCTTCTCGACGTCCAAGAACACAGCAGTCGTGCAGGCGCCTTTATGGAATCCCAGGACAACAGTCACCAACACTTGCACCAGGAGTGACCAGGACGAAATCCCAATTGGTGATCGAGGATGGCTTGAATGTCGCTCAGTAATGGGGGCAAGCGGGTTAAGATTAATCTCTCAAGTATTTTCAATAAGTTAGATAGGAGGTTTATGGATCGGTAGTTGGAAGCTAGACACGCTACCTTCACAAGAGACGTACACTGTTTTATAATACAGTTGCATGGAGTGGGTGATTGACGAACGGAATGATTTTAAAATCGGACTTCACTGGAAAAAACTATTACAAGTCACTGGTGATATATTTTTTTAAATTCGGATTTTCATTAATAATTAACAACTAGAGGAAATGAGGAAAAAGGAAGCCTTCACTCCATTACACTTACAGATGTTAGAACCCTTATTCTCCTTTAGTTATTCCCTCCGTAAATGTTTAAGGTACACATTCCATTTCGTTTGCTAACATTGCTCTACCCTTTACTATAAGCTATTTTACTACAGAGAACATCGACTTTTACTGTAAGTAGGTATTCTGAGATATCCTTTCATTTATATCCCACGAGAAAAATTAGTAGTCGAAAATTGGACCGGTTAAAAAGAGTGCTAACGAAATGTGCTAAAGTTACTATTAAAATAGATGCGGTGACGGTTCTAGAATTTCAGCAACTGCAGCTAGGTGTGTCGGAACTGTAACTAGCCACGCAACTAGACAGTTTTAATTAAAAGGTCCATCTACAGGTACTACATCCGAAAAGAGCATCATACCCGATAAAAGTTTCTTTCTTCCCTTAAGAAGCAGTAGTGTTTGTGAATAAACATTAGCTCTTAAAAGTTCCTCCCTGATCTGAGATTCGAGCTCAAAAAATAAATAACGGACTTGATATTAAAAACATTAGATGTTGTGGCGCTAAACCTTTTTGAAAATAAGTTAAGAACAAAATCACTTTAATATAATAATAGCTATATTAATAGATATATTTTAAGGCCCTTAACTGCATGTAAATAACATGGCACTTGAATCCACGACCCTGAGACTAAGAGTCTCGTGCCCTACCGACTGAGCCAGCCGGGTTACATGTAAGAACTACGGTTATTTGTAAATGTATTTAGTATATAATAATTTCAATAAACTATATATATCTGTGTGTAAACTATGTTACAAACTTTTATTCATTAGCGCACATTCACATACACCTTTAAACACATCCTTGAAGGAACAACCTAACACATGCATTCTAGACAATAATATTGCAAAAATGCCGGCGCTTTAAATGAGTACTTTGTAAACATTGGTAATGAGACTCGGAAGGTTTCCCAATCCCTAGAGAATGCAATAGCAGGCCTATATAAAAACATTACCTCATGCTCACACCAACGGTGGAAACTATATACGTATAGCGAGAGACCACAGGCGTACCGTACGCAACACGGGTCTGCCTGCAAAAATTAAAATCCGGGCAACCTAAAATATAATGTAAAACCGATCAGTAGTTAACGTAACTTCAATTACAACAGGTATAAAATTTAATGCAATGCATTGTATAATCCTGCGTAATACAAAGCCATTATTTGATCACCATTTTCTTAAGTGTTGAACAAAATTAATACCACTAAATTTAAGGGGTTGGTATTCTATATCAATAAGGATAAATCTATACATCTATCCATTACTTGATAATTAATGTACTTGAACTTATAAAACCTCACTCTACTCTTATTGATCTCTACTGAAACTGGACCATTCCGCGCGCTTTCTCTGATGCGAAGGTATGGATGCTTTCACTCTTATTGATCTCTACTGAAACTGGACCATTCCGCGCGCTTTCTCTGATGCGAAGGTATGGATGATTTCATTGACATCACTGGATCTAGCTGTTTCACTTACGATACTGAGGAGGCTGAGTTCACTTGTGTCATAGAATTCCGCAGATAGTTCTTTATAAGTTTGAGCTTCGAAAATGAGCGTTCAGCTGAAGAAACAGTAACAGGAATGGTTAAAAACATGAAAAATGCTGGGAAGCTGGCAGCTACGATTGAATTGTTAAGTCGAGTACAGAGGTTAGAACGGATATTTCTTTTTTCAGAGCGTTTATGTAACCTATTACTTGGTCTGAAAATGCACTAGATAAAGCCTCCCCATATCCGTTTTGAAGAATTACTGCTGCATTGTGAATCTCTTCATCGGAGGCAGCATTTAGGAATTTTGGGGAAATAATTTTGAAGAAATAGTGAACAATGCGCATACCCTCAAATCTGTCTCTTAACTGGGCTACAATAATGTCCAAGCAGCCATTAAAAACAATGGTTCTGAAAATTATACTTTGATCCGCTAGCCGCTCATACTGGCACAATTCATCAAAATGCTTTTTTTTTTTCACTTTGCGAATTCTTTTATTTTCAAATTTTGGTGAAATGTCCAATTCTTTGCCAAAGATATGGCTGATGACATTGCTTCTTCAAAGTTTTTTCTTTCGATAGCAAGATAAATTATCAGTTGCATTCTAAACAAGAGAACACGCTTTATCAAGATCAACATTTTTCGATTGCATAGTTTGAGATGCTAAGTTTGTACATTCTAGAACCTTTGATTGCAGCAATATCTCAAAAATAAATTCAAATTTCTCTAACTGGTTTTTCAAAACTATAGCTTCCTCGTTTTTTAGATAACAATATTATTTTTGACAGAGCCTTAGGTACATTGACATATGCATACCGAAGGGCTTTAACATACTGTTTCTCGAAGACCAACGAGTTGGGCAAAGCATTTTTAAGGTACAAGAAGATACCAATATAGTTCCCATCTTTTAATACTGTTACTGAAGACAAGATGCTACGTTTCTACTGCATCATAAAAGGACCTGACTTCTTAAATTGCACATGCAGCATCTCTAAGTACAGGATTTAAATTATGCGCCGTACAATGTACATATTTTGCGGTTCTATGTCTCTGTTGAATTCTTGATCTAACACTTTTGTATATGCCTGACATATTGGCACACCCGTCATAATCCTGATCACGGCATTTAATTAACGGGATTTCTTTCTCGTCTATTGCACTTTTTCTATTCCTAATGCACTTTAATCTTTTATTTCACGAAAACCTAAAGACCTTTCATTTATCTTCACGTTACAAGGCTTCCAGTGATATGTGAAACTGTAACGTATCTAAATATCTGAGTTAATTGATGTATTTTTATAATGTCCTGTGTTGTATCTGTGATAGTAGAAAAGAAAGGGGCAGCTTTAATGTCATTAATAATTTCTTTTTCAATTGCATGATAAGACGTGTATTTACTTATGCTGAATTGCGGTGCTAATGCATTTTTGCGTACAATTTGGTTTATTTATTAAATCGCGTAATGCGGGATCGTGCGCTGTGATAAGTTCAATAGTTGCAAAAAATTTTCCACTGTTTGATTTTTCAATATCCTCCCTATGCCACAGAAAAGCTAAATTATTGGATGCTTGAGTTAGTCACATTCACAATATGCTCAAGGACCTGTTTCCATATGTTTTCACTTTTCTTTAGTTCTGAATTCATAACCGCGTCAACTGTGTTTTCCTTATGCCACGAATTGAAAACGACGCAAGCGTTCAAATATGTTTAGGATCCTCCAATCTCGAACTGCTTCCCAAAAAGCTGACGACGATTTCTGTCCTCCAAGCAGCCAACACGGTTTACAGTAAACAGAGTCATTTTAAGATGAATAACACAACCATTCTCTCCAAATTCTTTGTCCTGCCAATGTGAACTTTTCGTATTATTTAGTGGGGAAGGACCTGTTTTTCTGCTTGGCATCTTTGGGGAATGGGCCCGCTGGTTTACAAGGATTTTCTCTAACAAGGAACATTTAGTTTAACGGCCCGAATCAGTTGTGTTAGCTCTGTGCATTATAAAATTGAAACTAAATGTAAGCTGCCGCTGTTCTAATAGTTTTAATGGTAAACTGAATTCAGCACATCGTGATAGCGTTGTTTCCTTATATCGGGTCAGGTGTGGGAAACAAATGTCACAACGGAGACGATATTTGAAAAGTTATTGGCTAGAATGGATGGGATGAAAACGAAAATGAAGATGACGATGGAGAAGATAACGGTGGAAATCAGTTCCTTGGTAGAGAAGGAAGGGAGATGAAAATGAAATCCGGAATCGAGAAGATAAGAGACAAATTGACGGACAGCCGACTGCTACGAAGTACGTAGAAGGCTGGACATAAAAGAGGAAGACCTCGGCCAGTGTGTTAACGCCCTGAGGGACCAGGGACTCAGAGGCTGGTAGAACTGTTCAAATAATTTCGAAATATTGTCCGTCTCTGACATGTCAACGGCGGAGCCGAAGAGCGGATTGCCAACAAATGGACTGGATAGCGCAGACTTGAAGTGATACCAACCAGCGGCCTTCATCTTGAAGATCAGCATATTCGGGTACATCGGGGACAGAGTATTACCCAAAGTTCATCAGCGAATCCCCCGAGGCTGAGTTAGTGATGCGGCCCTCTAAGACGTATAGTGAGAGACTGTTTATGACGTCGACGGAGGTCAAGCAATTTTTTGTTGGTTTGTGATTTTACGTACTCCAACGTTGTCACATCGGACGATGAATGAACGGGTGAAATGATGCTCAAATGCGTCCAGGAACCATAGAGCTTAGAGTTACCCGACATTCGTCCTTCAGGATAAGGGAAAACCCCGAAAAGCCTTATCCAGGTAACTCACCCTGACCGAGATTCGAGCTCGGGACCTCTTGAACGTGAGGCAGACATGCTACCATCTACGCTACCGAGGCGGGCTTTCGGCCAATTGATATTGGGAATAGAGCAATAATTACATGCCATGAAATCCTCTTAATGCTCAAGTCGACGAGACGGGAAGAAAGAAGTAAGGTTTGGCATAGCATTTGGCACACCAAAGGACCTTTTCCAATGACGCTATATGCCTAAGACAGTAGAGCGGTGAACCTCATCCCTGACGATACAATAGGAGGAAAGTAGACTGGGTACTGGCAAACAGGGGTGTAACACTAACCGTAATCGGACCACAGATGGCGGAGGGCTAGTTATCAAGGAAACCGAATCCATCCTACCAAATAATAACGGCTCGGACGACACCTTGTCTATGGAGGAAGCCCTACTAAAGTTGACCTCGGAGCGGAGCGTTTAAGTCTGTGGGTGTTCGTCGTGAAGGTAGTTAAGGAGGTGATACGTGCAATGGACACTCAGGAGCTACGAGGTAACGGTCGACGTTGGCAGGAGGGTCTCAAGCCTCGGACGAAATGAGGTAACGCTTCGAAAACCCAAATAATTCTAGTTTGTAACGGAATCCTGGAAAAGGCTCGGTTGGGCCCGCCAGAAGCAAGGTCGCTGCGGAGGGGTACCAAGAAGGCGACCGGTCATGGAGCGTCGTCACGAAGTACATAAGGTGGCCCGTCAACACCTCCAGTTAGCGAATGACCGGAGGAAGACCGGGCATAAACAACAAACCTATAACAGTGGTTTTGTGCAAAATTGCATCCTACGTGAACCAGGGAGACCTAAGTTCCTCCAGCAAAGCAAGAAGTGCACTAAGTAGTTTACCACGATCAAAGGTTTCCCCAAGCAAAGATGTTGACAATACAGATCCTGAGGAGGAAACAGTGTAACATTGACCACGTGAACCTGGTGTGGCTTGAGTCTTTCCATTGTTGATGATGTTAATTTATCAAATTGTAACCTTAATGAAAAAGAGTTAAATTTTTTAAATCAAGGTTTAAAAACGTGTGTAGATTTTTCAAACAATATAGATGATTATATTTCAGATATAGAAATTGCTAGTCAAGATTTAAGTGAAAATAATAAATCACTGATTAAATTCAAATGTGGCCAAATATTACAAAATTTAGATAAATATCAACCTAAGAGAAATAATAATAATAATAATAATAATAATAATAATAATAATAATAATAATAATAATAATAATAATAATAATAATAATAATAATAATAATAATAATAATAATAATAATAATAAACATATTATTAAATCATTAAATCAAAAAGATTTAATTTTCACGAAAGCGGATAAAGGTAATAGAATTGTAATTTTAGATAAATCCAATTATATTAGAGCAAAACTTTTACTTTAAGGTGAAGATATTGTATAAATTCACCAACTTATGATTTAGCTAAATGGTTACACAAAAAATTTAGTAATTTTGATAAATTTGAGAGTTTAAGTATTAAAAATTCTTTTGAATTGGTTAAAAAGATTGACAATGTTATATTATCTAAAACTGATAAAACTTATTTCTTTTGATGTAACTGCCTTATTTCCTAGTATTCCTAGAGAAAAACTTTTAATTTATTTAACAAAGTGGTGGAATTCAATAAATTTACATGAGGACTTCATAGTTGATTTTGTTAAACTTACTGAATTTTGTTTAGATCAAAATTATTTCACTTTTAATGGTGATTTTTTTTCAACAAACTTCTGCTGTAGCAATGGATAATCCTCTTTCACCTTTTCTTGCTGATCTTTTTATGAGTTTTTTTTAAATACAAGTTACTAAAGCATTCCCTTTAATTTTTAGAGTTTGGTATAGATATGTTAATGATATTTTTGCTATTGTTCCTGATAAACTCATAAACAATGTTTTAAAATTACTAAACTTACAAGATAAAGCTATAAAATTTACATTTAGAGACTGAAATTAATAGATTTCTTCCTTTTCTAGATCTAAAGATAAGAAGTAATAATAAATTTAAATTTGGTATTTATAGGATAATTACATAAAAAATAAGTTTTAAACCTGTTTCACATAAATTTGCTGTTTTCAATAGTTTGATTTATAGATTAATAAATATACCCCTGAATAAAGATGAACATAAAGAATATAAACATATTATTAATAAATAAAATTATTATAAATAAAAAAATTGAAAAATTTAAATATCAAGAAACTGTTAATGATGTTTCTACTCTAAAAAAAATTAAAGACAATTATAATTTTAAAAAGTTTACTTACCATTCTTGGTTAATAAACATTTTCGAATTTTTTTTAAAGAGTTTGGTATAACTTTAGTTCCTCAAAATAAATATAGTATTGCATTTTTCTAAAAAAGATAATATTTCTAATAATAAAAAATGTGGTATTTATCAATTTTATTGTTTCAATTGTGATAAAGTTTATATTGGAAAGACAAAACGTAATTTAGAAACCAGAACAAAAGAACATTTTCGTAACATTAAGTATAAACAGACTGATAACTCAGCCATAGCAGATCATGTTTGGTCATTTAACCATGAAATAAATCCACAAGTTAAATTATTAAAACAATTAAATGATCCGATAGATTTAATAGTTTGGGAAAAGATATTTATTTTAAAAAACACACATATCATAATGAATTTTGAAATTTGTTTCATTTTCAGATTTTGGTAGAACTAACAAGAACATATTAACATCTAGCGTTTGTAATGATGATGATAGTTTTGTTGGTTCCGGCTGAGGATGTGGAAGAATTTCCATGAAATTGCTGACCTGAACAATTTATAAGAAAAGTGTCATCGTTTCTTATATGATAAGTGAAGTTTTAAGTTAAAAATTGTTATATTTCTATATATATGAAAATATTTATCTTTGTGGCAATTTTTTCTTCCATATTGATTTGCATTCTCCAGAGCGCTTAAGTGGTAAGATTTTCAGGTTAGCTTAGGCTCTTGAAAGGAGAAAACCTTGGAACTTTGCAATAAGTATTTATTTTATGGAAATTATTTAGTGGTGTAACATTCAACAATAATTTACTTATGTTCAAAAAATAATAGACTGTCCAAATTATTGCTGGTCTGTGACATCTGACCATTTAAGAATGTGCAAAACATCAGAGAGCTGTCCAAAGTGCTGCATTACACCCATACACCATGCAGCAGCCATAAAAGTGCCACGTCGTTTTAATGCTAATCCATTAAGCCATGCTGTGTCTCCAACAATCACATATTGCCTGCAACTGAAAAAGTGGTATACTTTAAGCTACACTGTGATCAAAATTTTCAATGCTGACTGGCAAATGTTTTCAAATTTAAGTGGTGAAAAAAGTACTCCAGCACATAAAGAAGTAAATGAAAAGTATAACTGAAACAATATTCCTCACTTTCATAGGTATGCAATGTGATCCACATAAACCCGAACTACTTCAATTTTTTAGCCAATAATAGAATACATGTGCAACATTGGAAGATATAACACACAAGTGGGAGATCACATTCCACTGTTCAAATTCCTCAGAGCAAATGTTGGAAATGTCCTTCACTCGCAATCACACATATCTGCATTCGTTTTACCATATTCTATTAAGTTCTATGAAGAGCATTCTTGCCAATGTTGTTACTAACGAATTCACAGAGTTTAGCAGTTATTCGATGTCTATTCTTATATATTCTTTTTTTTTTTTTTTAAGATAACCCTAGTCCAGTTAGGTTAGGTTAGGTCAGGTGTTCGGGAGAGGTCAAAGATCTTTTCAAAGATTATTCGATTATCAAAGAAGCTGGCTACAAGTTGCATGGGAGAGCTAGAGGTAAAAGATGTTGCTTCATTTTCCTGGAAGTAGTCTGTCGATTCAATATCATTCAGTTACTCCACAAATTACACTGGTCGACAAAATTTAACTTTTTTTCTTTCACAAGAATTAAAATAACAGATTCTAAAAGTATTTTTCGTGCTGAATTCAAATATAATTAGTTTTTCCCCATCGGGCAGGAGTTTTGTGTGATATTCATTTGAATTTTTTATAATATTCCAAAAAATCCTTAACTAGCTATCTAACTCAAAATTATAACTACTGATTCTGACTTACCTAGAAAGTGGTAGATAGTGATTTTCGGGTATATTTTGCATCCGGAAGTGTCTCATTTTAGTCCAACAGTAGTCAGCCAGCATATTGGAACTCCACTTGCCTTGGTACCTCTGCTCTATTGTAGAAATTTACTGATGAAAACGCTCACCGTGTTCATCGCTGACAGCTTCAAGGTTTTTGGGGAAGAAGTCCAAGTGAGAGTCCAAGAAGTGAATTTTTAAAGACATGTTGCATCCCATAGCTTTATAAGAATGCAGAAGATCAGCCACTATGTCACGATAGTTTTCTGCTTTATGGTTTCCAAGAAAATTGCAACACAAACTTTTGAAAGATTGCCAGGCTGCTTTCTCCAGTGGATTTAACAGTCCCTCGAAATGTTCATCAGCCATTAATGATCGGATTTGTGGTCCTATAAAAACTCCTTCTTTTAATTTAGCATCACTGACTTTGGGGAATTTCGATTTCAAGTACAAGAATACATCAGAAAGTTTATCCATAGCTTTGATGTAATTTTTCATAACTCCTAACTTAATATGCAATGGAGGTAAAAATACTTTTTCAGGCTTCACTAAAGGGACACATGCCACATTTTTCTGGCCAGGGATAAGAGATTCACGTTTTGGCCATGACTTTCTAACGTAGTGAAACTTCTTATCTCTGCTGTCCCACTCGCACAAAAAGCAGCAAAATTTGGTGAACCCAAGTTGCAAACCAAGCAATAAAGCAATGACCTTTAAATCACCATAGATATTCCATTCATATTTCCCATATTGTATTTTCTCTAAAACTAGTTTCATATTTTCATATGTCTCTTTCATATCAGCGGCATGCGCTACCGGTATTGATGGAAGTCTATTGCCAATATGTAGCAGCACAGCCTTCAAACTTACTTTAGAGGAGTCTATGAACAATCGCCACTCATCTGGCCGGTGTTGAAGCCCAAGAGTTTCCATAACTGAACAATTACAAAACACAATACCATTTTCTTCAGAGAAGTATACTTTGAAAACACTATGGCGGCTACGATATCTACTAATTCTTACATCTTTTTGGAGCAGATTCCACCCTTTGAGTCTGGAAGCTAAACTTCCGCTTGCTGTTTAGACAGATTTAAATCGTGAATCAGGTCACTCAGGTCTTGCTGATTGGGAAAGTATGGTTCTGATGAACAGCTACTGGCTTCATATGTAAGATCATTTTTATTTTCATCTGAATCATTTGGAGTTTCAGTCAGGTCAGAACCAGAGTTATCACTTAAGGTCGTATCTGCATATACTGGTACGGGGAACTCTTCACTGTGTAAGACAGGTCTCATTGCAGATTGCAAATTCGGATACTTAACTGTATATTTTGTTTTAGATGTGATTCCTTTAATATTTGTCAAACAAAAATAACAGTCAGTTAAATGATCCTTGGGTTCCCTCCAAATCATGAGAATTGCAATTGGCATATGATGTGTACCATATCTCCACCCAGTCAGCAGTCTAACACACGAAACACAGCATGTATTTGGGGCCCAGCTCTTATCAAAATCACCAACTTGACAGCCAAAGTAAAGTTTATAACACTTCTTTACAAGTGGGGTCAAATTTCGCCTCTGAGACTTGAAGGTCAGCTCACCACAAATATAGCAGAAATTATCTGCATGATTTACACAATTTCTTGGCATGATGAAAAAATAAAGCACAGAAATACAACATGCACAACATACACAATACACTTCTAAACAGAAAGGAAGGAAATATTTCACTACTCAACAATCTCACAGTCAGCTCAATACTGACACATCACAATGCCAAACAGGTCTGAACATGTCTAAACAACAATGAACAACAATGAACCTGCACAGTAATTGTTTATTGCGCTTCAGCATGACATTGCAAATAACTTCAATAATACAGCTTGAGTAAAACAGCTACATATGAGGTAACGGTTCCTATGACAGGTCAAACGCTAAAATCATATTTTGAAAAGTAGCTTTTACAGAAAAACTATGCCTGATGGGAAAATTCTGACTACATATCTGAATTCAGGATGGAAAATGCCACTAGATTCACTATTCAGATCTCTTGTGAAACAAACCTTGTCGACCAGTGTTATTGAAAATGTTTGTATAATATTCAATGTCTACAGTCATGTCAAAGAAAATGGAAGCTAACACCACACACCATACTCCAATCTTTTCATCATGCAGTGGTGTTTTGGATGATATGGGTGTTTGCAGCTGCTCAGTATCTGCTATTTTATGTGTTGATATAGCTTGACATATGAAATCATGCCTCATCTTTAAACCAAATTATCAAGAGTATGTCAGCATTTGAAATAAGAAAATCCTGAAACCTTAGACAATAACACATTTCTCTTTTTATTATCTGCTTCTTTCAATTGCTGTACTATATGCACTCTCTATGGTCACAATCCTAATTTTCTAACAGCTCTTTAACATGTGCCACAGAATACCTGGCTCAATCATTGCACAATGATTTCCTGAATATTTCACTAAGCATCTTCAAACATTATCAATAGACTCTGCACTAAGTGAAGGTGTACATTTTCCAGTCTCACTGATGAGTACACCAGTTGTCTTCAGCTTTCTTACTATCAATAAAATTCTCTTTGAAATTTAAGTTAATTGATGGAAATTAATCATTTCTTCATACTAGTAGTAGTAATATTTATTCATCCTTTTGATCACAGTACATGATATAGGGCATGTCAAGTACTTATAACTAAAAATTATACAATAAACATATACACAAGTTTAGAATGAAAATTCAGAAACTGCATGTACAATATAATAATAATAATAATAATAATAATAATAATAATAATAATAATAATAATAATAATAATAATAATAATAATAATAATAATAATAATAATAATAATAATAATAATAATAATAATAATAATAATAATAATAATAATAATAATAATAATAATAATAATAATAACAATAATAATAATAATAATAACAATAATAATAATAATAATAATAATAATAATAATAATAATAATAATAATAATAATAATAATAATAATAATAATAACAATAATAACAATAATAACAATAATAATAATAATAATAATAATAATAATAATAATAATAATAATAATAATAATAATAATAATAATAATAATAATAATAATAATAATAACAATAATAATAACAATAACAATAACAATAATAATAACAATAATAATACTAATAATAATAATAATAATAATAATAATAATAATAATAATAATAATAATAATAATAATAATAATAATAATAATAATAATAATAATAATAATAATAATAATAATAATAATAATAATAATAATAATAATAATAATAATAATAATAATAATAATAATAATAATAATAATAATAATAATAATAATAATAATAATAATAATAATAATAATAATAATAATAATAATAATAATAATAATAATAATAATAATAATAATAATAATTTACTTGTAGTTAACATATTCAAAAAATTCATCTATACTATAAAAACAATGGAGTGAGAGAAGTTTTTTGAGGCAAATTCTAAATCGATGCAGTGCAGGTATTTGCTTCAGATAATTGGGTAATTTATTATAAAGCTGGAGGCCAGTATATAGAAAACTTTTTTCAAAAGAACTTGAGCTCTGTGTGATTACATGAAGGCTATCTTTCCTTCTGGTATCATGAGAAAGTATCTGTGAGTTTGTTGTGTACATACTGAGAGTTTGTTGTGTACATATTGAGAATTAAACAGTTAGAGGGGCTTGTAACACGTGTTATAGCCCCTCTTTAAAAAATTATGTTATCACACATATTGTATGTATACTAGCCATACATAGGCTAAGGTTTTGGATAGATAAGAGATCCATAGTTCAAATCCCGGCCATGGCAGTGAATTTTTCAGGTTGACTATCTACTCTCTTTGAAATTCCTGTTATGCTATCAACAAATTTATCTTCCAATATGTTTACAATAAAAACATGCTGTCAAAGTCAGTAATGCATGCTTCTATTATGACTGCTATCACCAACATGTCAACTACATTTTCATAATAAGAACATGCTTTCAAATTAACTACTACATATTTCTATTATGATCACAAAAACTACCAACAATGTAACAATAAATGCTTGTAATTTTCATTGAAATTATTAAAACAAATTTCATATTTCTACAAGCTTGCAAAGTGAAATTAAGGTCCATTTAAGTAGTTCAAGTTTATATGGATTGCAATGTATAAGATGTAACTCTAATCAAATGTTAGTAACCTTTCCTCTTACTCTCAGTGAGTTTGAAGAAAATGAATAAAAATGTTTCTGGGATGTGCTTTAATCGGCCACATTTGAAATGTGAAAGCTCTGAGTACAACTAACTTGTTCTTTATATAGGATTTAATGCTATTACTGTATAAAGTAATCTATTAGGTGAGGAGAGACAAAAGTTACTAACCTGTGGAATGACTTATTATTTTCTGTCTAACCTGAACATGAATGATTTTCTATTGTGTAAGGACTATGATACAATGAAGCACAAAATTATATTAATGAATGATTTTATTCATATAATATTACTTTTAACTTATATGGTAAAACAAAATGTTATAAAATGTTAGAAAAACAAATCTCAAAATTGCTTGGTGGAGCAGCACATGTCACACATCTTAATTTGAACAAAAGCCTTTTTTCATATTCTTTATTCTTTTCAATTATTCTATTATATCCCACTCAGACATTAAAGATTTCCATCTTTTTATTGTTCTCCCACTGTTTTATCTGACATTGTAGTTTTATAAAACACTGTTTTCCAAGGCAGTTGACCAGATGGCATTCTGTATATAAGGCTATACGTTCCTTTAAGTACGTTATCATTTTCTCTGTCACAGAATGCCTTATGTTTAACTCATTTTTTATACCTATGTTTACTTCTTTTCCTGTTTTGCTAAGCCTTGAAGTGAAATAAAAATCTCATTTCTGCTGCTTGGATCCCGTTCTTATCTGACGTGTTTAATACCCCTGTCTATGCTAAAGAAATTTTTAAAATTTGCTTTCTTCTGATATGTATCACCATATAGTTTGACCCTTAGAATCAGGCAAAATACACTGAAAAATTTATCATGGTAACACATTTTCAAAAGTAGCACAACTGTGCTAGGTAGATTTTTATTTCACCCTAAATAAAGTGCATAATGTGGTTAAAGAAGTGCATTTATTCATGTGGCTTTCTAAGGATTTTAAGACAATGTAACAGAAGTCATGATTCATGTTATATTATGCCTTCTTAAAGGGCACACATGCATACACACATTCATGCACAAATACATGTAGGTACACATGCTAATTTTTAATGTGGAATAAGTAAAAGCAGCTTTTATTTATTATTATTATTTTTTTTTTTCCTGAGAAGTTTAAGTATTGGTCACACAAAATATCTCAATTGTGATCTATCTTACACAGTTTACTTCTGCAAGATCATGGTGAATCAATATCTTCTATAGTGGGCCAATGGTCATGACCAACTTAACTCTTATCAACAGCCAGCTTTGCTGATAGGAGTAAATTTTAATTTTCTTCTTTTTAAGTTGCTGGTCAATGTCATGATTTTAATCTGGATTTCTCTTTCTCTTTGGTGTTGATATTAGTGCTTGTGCAATGGCTAAGCTAAACTTAAACAAATCAAAATCAAGTATATTTCTTTTGGGGATTTGGTTTTCTCTGCAGTATTTTCTGTAGTGCAGGCAACTGTTGACAGCACTCAAGTCAAGAAAGTGCAGAATTAATTTGAGAGTCCATTTTCTGGTGTTGAACCATGTCTTGTACTTCATCCATTGGTCACAGTTATCAATCCTCCTCCATGAGTTAGTCATAATTTTTTATGACATACAGGTAGTCCAATTTCTATTATTTTGCACCACCTTTTCACTTTTGTAAATGGTTCTATTTCAGCATAAGTTGAAGCTGAAGCAAAGATATTTTAAAAGATGAAGCAAAATGCTGTGACAAAGTGTTTGTAACTCCCACCTTCTAAGTTTACCATTTGTACTGTTAGAAGACAATGGTGGAAGCCAACTCTTTTAACGTCTGCCAGTGTTCCTAAATGGCCTTGCTGTTCTGCACATAATCTTTCACTGTTGGGGTTGAATGTTAGCTTGCACTAACTACTTTACAAATAATGATGACTATGAAATCCTTTGCCCAATTTATTGTGTTGTGGATTTCGAAGGGAATTATTAATTTCAAATTCCCATCCAGTGATCTGAGTCTAATGAGTGGTCATGTTGTGGTGAAATAATTACTTCAAATCTTCCATAGTAGACTTTTTTTTTTTATTCTTAATTCTAAAATCAGTTGTATTATTTCATAGCAATCTATAATAGATACTAGATTCTTGATGTGAGAACACTTTGATTACAATAGATGCTAATAAGCTTCTTCTTCTGCCCTACAAATTTTGTGTAGTTATCATGTATATATGATTTTCTTATTTCTTTTCAATGAATACATGAACTTATTGCATATATTTTTGTACAGTGTGTCCCAAATTGATGTATACACTCTTTGAACCGTTATTTATCTGCAACAAAATGAGACAGAAATACAATTTTTGTTGAGTTTTATTTCTTAAGCCTGTACATGTTCAAAATGCCCACCTCCTGCCAAAGTACACTTCCAACAATGACCATGGACAGAGTGACACACGTTTTAGATTATTGCTATTGGAATGTCATTGATGGCATGTTCATTTGATCTCTCAGTTCCTCCAGTGTTTGTCGTTTGTGGAATACACCATATCCTTTACAGTTCCCCAAAGAAAGAAGTCTAGAGGGGTTAAATCAGGAGTTTGTGGTGGGAAGTCCATAGCACATTGTCTTCGTCCTTTCGATTTCTGATTTCATGTGCGATCGAAAAAATTTCTCATATTGACATGAAAGTGAGTCTTGTTAGAAGTAAAACTCATTTTCATTCTCAAAGAGATCTTCAATACGTGGAATCATGATTTCCAAAATTTCCAGGTAAGTTTGACCCATGACAGTCCCTTGGAAAAATCACGGCCCAATTAATCCTTGGGAAGACAAACCACACCATTCCGTTACTCCTGGAAGATTGATGGTCTTCTCTTGAATGATGTGTGGGTTTTGGTTAGCCCAGTACGCACAATTGTGTCGATCAACTGTGCTATTAAGTTTGAATGTGGCTTCATCTGACCAAACAATTGAGTCTGGAAAATCTTTCCATTCGTCATACTTCTGCAGGAACCACTCACAAAATTGCAGTTACCTATCTATCGTCCTCATTTAGTGTGTGGAGAAGTCTCAAATGTAAGGCTTCCATTTTTGGCCCTGCAAAATTCTGTCACCCGATCGTTGGAACACGCTATAGAACCAGCTGAGAGCGGGCAAGCAGGGGAGATCGGCCTTAGCCACGCCCCCCCTCGTTTGTCTTATAGTGGTGACAAGGGATGGCTGGGAGAAAAAAACATCACTGCGCCGTCTCTTTCTGTTCCACCTGTGTTCTCGAACTTACGGGATATTTCATCTAATTGAGAACCTTCCAGATCGGCAAGCGGACCCTATATAAGCAACACGTCGTGCAAGAGGAGTCAGTCAGTTCTTGGTGTAAGAATGCAGTGCTAGTGTACGATGAGAAGACTGTGTGAGAGCATCGGAAGATTGTACGTAATTACGAGTGCAAGTGAAATTGTAACGGACGAACTGGTGAATCGTAATTGTGTGCATTACGTAATTCTGTGTAATTGGCAAGAGTTTAACTGTAAGTCGGTGGAAATAAAGAACATTTTTGAGTGGTGTAATTGGACTTTTCATTTCACGAACCCACAAAGTCACAATTCTATGAACACTGCTTTTCTTTATACCAACTTCACGAGAACATTGCCTCACTGACTTCTTTGCGGATTGTGCAAAAGCCTGCATGACTGCAACAGTACTCTCATAATCAGTGGAACTTCTCTTTCTTCTGCACTGACATTTTAACACATCTTGCCCTGTTCCATCATCTTCAAATTTGTCTCAAATTCTTGTTATTGTTATCCTTGTTGGTGTTGTCCCAAATTCAACCATCCAACATTGTTGCACTTCAAAAACATTCTTCATTTTCCAATAACCCGATCATTGTTGTTTATAAAGACATGAATATCTATGAATGTGTTGCTTTTCCAGTGCCTTGTGGATCATTTATAACAAAAACTGTATTTCTGTCTCATTTCGTTATGGAGAAATAACAGTTCAAATAGTCTATACATCAATTTGGGACACTCTATATATCTTTTTGATATAAACCTTTTGTAATATTTACTATCAAAACATAAATTAACCAATTAAATTTAAAATAAATGAACAAATTCATAATATAATAAAGATACAATTCAAATTTAATTACAAACACTACACAAAACTGTGAACAAATTACAGATCAAATAATAAACCATAATTTCTAAATTAAAATAAAATTTGTGACTTTATATATCTGTTCCAAAAGCTGATACTAATTTCTGACCATCTTACCATTCTATTACCACTACAGCATCATCACATCTGACATATTTCGGCTTTCATCCCTTTTTACCTTTCCTTCTTTAAACTTCACATATTTTATGTGATTCACCATAATGGTCACAGTTGCGAGAATTTCTACTTTGTGTAAAGTGTCAAACAATGATAAAGTACCAAAATATCTATCAATATATAGAGAACTACTCTGGGATAATATTTCAATAAGTTTCATTACAAGTGCAGGAGCATAAAGCCATACCTCAATCTCAGAGTGAAGTGGTATTAATTTCATAAATCTCAAAATTCCTGTAGAAGAGCAAATGACAAAAGTTTATCAGGCTAAAATGTCTGGATTTGTTCTTTATATAATGTTTCAATGAGCAGCACTCTCGGAAAGGTATAATTTGCTCATCAACTGTAAAATAAAAATTTTGGTTTCTTGGTAATTTTTGGTATTGAGTCTGAACTGCATCCATCACAGTTTGAACCTAAAAAAGTTTATTAATTTTTAGATGAGTCCTATTTATTACACATCTGCTTCACTTTCGTACCTATTTTGAGGACATGTTTCGCAAATCATCGTTTGCATCTCAAACGATGCAAACGATGATTTGCGAAACAAGTCCTCAAAATAGGTACGAAAGTGAAGCAGATGTGTAATAAATACGACTCACCTAAAAATTAATAATTTTTCGCTTCACTGTGGTGTTCCAGTACAGTTAAATCTCGATATACTAAAAAAGCTTATTTGCACTTCATCTAAGGTACATGTGTATCAACAAAATGAATGTTTTGTATAACTGAGAGAATTCTATCTCTAGAATGCAGTTGTTGATAACTGATAGGACCAGAAGTTTCTCCCTATTTTCACCCAATTATCGGAAAGCCAGACCAACGACAGCTGAGAAGGGACCAGAGGCATCCAGGCCACACCCACTCATCTATCTCAGTCACTAACTGAGAGGATGATTAGGGAAGTGTCACTTGTCGCTGGCCCCCTCTTCCCCCTTCCCCTGACGTCTGGAACCTTCGCTGTGATTCAATGAAACGAGAGACTTCGAGAAAACGCCGATATTCCTATAAAAGGGGCTGCAGTGAGTGAATTGAATCAGTTCTTGGCGAGCAGCAAAGCAGTGCTGTGCTACCGTACGGACATCGGAAGAGTGTGCGTAACTGTGAGTGCAAGTGGAACTGTAATGGACGAACTGGTGAATCGTAATTGTGTGCATTACGTAATTCTGTGTAATTGGCAAGTGTTCAACTGTAAGTCGGTGGAAATAAAGAACATTTTTAGGTGGTGCAATTGGACTTTTAATTTCGCGAACCCACAAAGTCAAAACTGGCGTCAGGAAGTGGGATAACGGCCATGGAATCGGCATTGGAAAAGCTTTTGGAGAAGATGAACGAATTAACAGCGAAGTCGGCAGCGGCAAATAACAGCCTGGCTGCGAAGCTGGAGACTACAAATAACAACCTGGCCGCGGAACTGAAACAAATGAAGACGGCCAACGACAACATCACCGAGGAGATGGAAGAAATGAAGGCCGAATTAACAGCGAAGACGGAAACGGCGAACAACAACTTGGCCACGACAATGACAGCAAAGATGACCGAACTGAGCACGGAAATAAAGGTGGCGAACGAGGCTCTCGCCACCAAATTTGAAGATCAGTTGGTCGGCGTGTGGGATGACGTGATGGAGCTGGACAAGCGGATGGGCCAAGTGGACGAGCGCGTCGAGGACCTGGCGAGCCGCGTTAACGACCTGGAAGGGAAGGCCGACAGCAGCGTCAAGTCCCTGAACGCCATGGAGGAGTTCGAAGTCGGCAGGAAGTTGAAGGATTTGAAGGCCGACGCACCGGGACGCGACACAACATCGGCGCGCGTCAAACCTCCGAAATATGACGGCGCGTCAACATTTGAGGTCTTCCGCTGCCAGTTCGACACAGTGGCCAAGCACAACAGATGGTCACCGGAGGAGGAGGCCACACAGTTAATAGCCAGCCTCCAGGGACGGGCCGCGGAAGTCCTAAACGCGGTTCAGACAACGGCGGCGCCCAAGGACATCTGGGAGGCCCTGGAGAATCGTTTTGGGAACCACCGCTTAGCCGCAGCGTACCGCAGCCAGCTGAAGGAAAGGTCACAGCAGCCAGGGGAGACGCTGCAGGAGTTCGTCATGGCAGTTGAACAACTGGCTAGCAAGGCCCTAGTCGACCTTCCACCAGAGTTCGTATCCCGAGAAGCTGCCTACACATTCGTGGACGGGGTACGAGACACGGAGATCCGTCAGCGCTTAATGCTCGGCGATTATAAAACCATCCACGAGGCGCTGACGGCAGCATTAAGGATGGAGGCGGCCAAAGTAACACCTATCCCGACGTCGAGAACGAGGAGTGTCCGCTACACCGGAGACAGAAGACCAGCCGAGGGACGCCGGCGAACACCTAGTGGCCTGTGTTGGGGGTGTGGACAGCCCGGACACCTGCAGAGACTGCCCACACCAGGAAGAGCAGCCGGAAAACGAGTAAGGGCCGTCGTGGAGAGGGGCACGTCGGCGCCATCACCACCATCTCCTCGAGTGAAACCACGCGTCGTCAGCCGGCGTATGGATGACAGCCTCATCGCGGACGGTTGGGTGAGAAGGAAGCCGGGCCGCGTACTGGTTGACACCGGGGCAGCCGTGACCATCATCAGACCTGACGTGGCGAAGGGTTTGCCGACAAGGAAGCCGAGTCGACCAGACCAGCTTGTCACGGCAGCGGGCGACACTTTGCCTGTGGAGGAGGCCCTGCTGGAGCTGACCTTGGGACGGAGTGCCGTGCGTCTGTGGGTGTTCGTCGCGAAGGTGGCTGAGGAGGTGATTCTGGGACTGGATGCCCTCAGGAGCCACGAGGCGACGGTCGACGTCGGCAAGGTCCTGCGGCTCAACGGAGAAGAGGTTATACTGCGTCAACCCGAAGAGCGCCTTGGAATCTGCAGGGTCGTCTTCAACGAAGACGTGGTTGTCCCTGCGAGGAGCGAGGTGGTGGTGACGGCGCCACTGCAAGGCCAGAGAACCAGGAACATGATGCTGGACGAGAAGACGCCTGTACGCGGACTAGACTATGTGTAGCCAAGGCATTGCTGCCGTGCCGAGAGGAGGTGCCAGTGAGACTTCTAAATCCAACGGACAGCGATCACGACGTCCAGGCCGGGACGGAGCTGGGAACGTGCGAGCCCGTGGTGAGCGTAACAGCAATCGACAAGACACCGGAGCTGGTGCCGACGCAACACCCGGGGCCCCGGCTAGAAGGCTTACTGGAGAGGGCGGCCGACCACCTGACCACAGAGCTGGAGGAAGTTCGACAACCGCTGAGGCGATACCAGCACTTCTTCAGCCAAGGCGATAATGACTACGGCCCCACGGACAAAGTGCTTCACCGCATCGACACTGGGGACGCCCGCCTATTCGGCAACCACCTAGACGCGTTCCGGTGGCGAAGCAAGGGGCGGTACGAGACATGAGATCCAGGGGAGTAATTGAAGAGTCTGACAGCCCTTGGTGTTCCCCTGTAGTCTTGGTGACAAAGAAGAACGGCGAGCTGCGCTTCTGCGTAGACTAGAGAAAGTTGAACGCTGTCACCCGGAAGGACTGTTTTCGCTTACCCCGGATTGACGACACCCTGGACACGCTAGCTGGTGCACAGTGGTTCTCGACCCTGGACCTGAAGTCGGGCTACTGGCAGGTAGCTCTAGATCCGAGACAAGGAGAAGACCGCATTCTCGACAGGCCAAGGGCTCTGGCAGTTCACGGTTATGCCCTTTGGCCTCTGCAACGCACCAGCTATCCTCCAACGCCTCATGGAGTCAGTGATGAGAGGGCTGACTTACGACGCCTGCCTGCTATACCTGGACGACATCATCATCGTCGGGAAGACTTTTGAAGATTACCTCGAGCATCTGAGTAAGGTGCTACAGAGACCGCAGGCGACCAACTTGAAATTGAACGCGAAGAAGTGTCAGCTCTTACGCAAGGAAGTGAACTACTTGGGCCACATAGTCTCAGCAACCGGAGTGGTCACAGACCCGGAGAAGACACAGGCTGTGAGAGATTGGCCGCGCCCAAAGGATAGGAAAGAGTTGCGCAGTTTCCTGGGGCTGTGCAGTTATTACCGCCGCTTCATAAAGGGGTTCTCCAACATCGCAAAACCCCTCACCCACCTGACAGAGGAACACCGGCCTTACGTGTGGACGGAGGACGCCGAAGACGCTTTCCTGCAACTGAAAAGGACCCTGTGCAATGCTCCAATGTTTGGATTTCCACAGCTGGGTGGCGCCTTCATTGTGGACACCATCGCCAGCGACCATTGCATTGGAGGTGTCCTATCGCAGATCCAGGACGGCCATGAGCAGGTGATAGCCTACTACAGCAAGACACTATCCAAGGCAGAAAAGAACTACTGTGTCACCCGACGAGTGTTACTGGCGGTAGTAAAGGCCATGGAGCACTTCCACAAGTACCTGTACGGTCAGCCATTCCACCTGAGGACTGACCATTCCGCCCTAACCTGGCTATTCAGCTTTAAGAACCTGGAAGGCCAGACAGCACGTTGGGTCCAGAGGCTGCAGGAGTACGACTTCACCTCAGAACATCGCAGAGGGAAGAGCCACGGTAACGCAGACGCTATGTCCCGAAGACCCTGTCCAGAAGAGTGCGGGCAGTGCACAAGAGTGGAGGAGAAGGAGCGTGCCGCAGCAGTTCGAGTATTCACGGCAGTGCCTGCGGATGGCTGGGATAGCGCAGGCCTGAGGAGGGAGCAGCTGGCGGACGCAGACTTGGGGCCACTCTTGAGGGAAGTGGAGGCAGGGACGAGACCAACCTGGTAGGACATCGCACCGAGGAGCGCCACCTACAAGTCGTACTGGGCCCAATGGGACTCGTTGAAGACCAGAGAGGGCGTGCTGTTCCGGGCATGAGAGTCACCGATGGGAAGACGCAGAGAGAACAGTTGGTACTTCCCCGGAGTAAGGTACCGGAAGTCTTGGAGGAATTGCACGCCGGTACCTCAGGAGGACACCTGGGAGCGAACCGAACGATTGACAAACCACGGCAGCGCTACTACTGGCTGAGACTCCGAACAGATGCTGAGAGATGGTGCCGTCAGTGTCACGTGTGCGCGGCGAGTCGTGGCCCCCAGACTAGGAGCCGGGGTCGCATGCAGCAGTACAACGTCGGAGCGCCATTCGAACGGATCACCGTTGACATTGCTGGACCGTTCCCAGTTTCCGACCGAGGCAACAAGTACCTAATGGTGGTCGTGGACTACTTCACCAAGTGGCCGGAGGTGTATGCCATCCCAAACCAAGAGGCAAAGGCAACCACAGACTGCATCGTGGAGCAAGTGTTCTGTCGATTTGGGGTGCCGTTAGAGCTACACAGTGATCAGGGTACCAACTTTGAGTCCAACCTAATGAAGGAGGCACTAGAGAGACTTGGGGTTAACAAGACCCGCACAACACTTCTACATCCCCAGTCGGATGGCATGGTCGAGAGGTACATCAAGACCTTAGAAGAACACCTGAGGAAGGTCGTGGCCAGCCATCAGCGAGACTGGGACGTCAAGGTGCCACTGTTCTTGCTGGCCTACCGCTCGTCTACACACGACACAACTGGGATGACGCCAGCCAGCTTAATGTTCGGCCGAGAGTTACGCCTCCCTTGTGACCTGGCTTTTGGAAGCCCTCCGGAGGCGAAGCAGCCGGTGACCGAGTATGTGGAGAACCTGGTGGACCACCTCCACGACATGAACGAGATGGCTCGCCAGAACATCCAGAAGGCGAGCGACTGCATGAAGACCAGATATGTCAGGCATGCCAACAGCCAAGGGTTCCAGCAAGGTGACCTGGTCTGGTTGTACCGTCCTACGCGGACCAAGAGACGCTGCCCGAAGCTTCAGCAGCCATGGCAAGGGCCGTACCGGGTGGTGAAGAGGATAAATGACGTGGTCTACCGCATCCAGAAGGTGCCCCGAGGAAAGATGTTAGTGGTACCCCTGGATCGTCTAGCCCGCTACGATGGTGCTGTTCGGGACGACCAGCTTTGAGGATGGAGCAGTGTCACCCAATTATCGGAAAGCCAGACCAACGACAGCTGAGAAGGGACCAGAGGCATCCGAGCCACACCCACTCATCTATCTCAGTCACTAACTGAGGGGATGATTAGGGAAGTGTCACTTGTCACTGGCCGCCTCTTCCTCCTTCCCATGCCGTCTGGAACCTTCGCGGTGATTCACTGAAACGAGAGACTTCGAGAAAACGGCGATATTCCTATAAAAGGGGCTGCAGTGAGTGAATTGAGTCAGTTCTTGGCGAGCAGCAAAGCAGCGCCGTGCTAGTGTACGGAAATCGGAAGAGTGTGCGTAACTGTGAGTGTAAGTGGAACTGTAACGGACGAACTGGCGAATCGTAATTGTGTGCATTACGTAATTATGTGTAATTGGCAAGTGTTCAACTGTAAGTCGGTGGAAATAAAGAACATTTTTGAGAGGTGCAATAGGACTTTTAATTTCGCAAACCCACAAAGTCACACTATGCATGGGTAATCTAGGGTAAATGGTACAGCTAGGTTCACATCAATAAACATTCCTAGCTGCATTCCCTGGCGGTAGACTCGCGAAGCCGATGAATAAATGATGGCCGGTGGAAATTCGGGAAACTTCGGGGCCAATCGTTACCGGAAGCGACAGACAGTTGAGCGTAGTGTTTGAAAAATAAACAGTTTTGAGGTGATCTAGCAATTTGTAATGGTAAACGGTGTATTGCTAGGAAAATAAAGTGTAGTTTTTGCGTTTGTAACCTCGTCTTGTTATTTCACGAACCCACAAAGTCACAACTGGTGTCAGGAGTGGGATATACGACAATGGAAGCTGCATTGGCAAAGATTTTAGAGAAAATGGAAGAAATGAAGACGGCAAAAGAAAACCTCGCTGTAAAAACGGAAGCGGCAAACAACAACCTGGCCGCGGAAATAACAGCGAAGACGGAAGCGGCAAATAACCTGGCCGCGGAAATAACAGCGAAGACGGAAGCGGCAAATAACAACTTGGCCACGACAATGACCGCAAAGATGGCCGAACTGACCACAAAAATGAGGGCAGACGACAGCCTGGCCACGGAGATGAAAGCGGCAAACGAGCCCTTGCCGTGAAGTTTGAAGAACAGTTGGCCGACGTGAGGGATAACGTGACGGAGCTGGGCAAGCGGATGGGCCAAGTGGACGAGCGCGTCGAGGACCTGGCGAGCCGCGTTGACGACCTGGAGGGAAAGGCCGACACCAGCGTCAAGTCCCTGAACGCCATAGTAGAGGACGTCGTCGGCAGGAAACTGAAGGATTTGAAGGCCGACGCGCCGGGACGCGACACAACATCTGCGCGCGTCAAAATTTGAGGTCTTCCGCCGCCATTTCGACACAGTGGCCAAGCACAACAGATGGTCACCGGAGGAGGAGGCCACACAGCTAATAGCCAGCCTCCAGGGACGGGCCGCAGAAGTCCTAAACGCGGTGCAGACAACGCCGGCGGCCAAGGACATCTGGGAGGCCCTGGAGAATCGTTTCGGGAACCACCGCTTAGCCGCAACGTACCGCAGCCAACTAAAGGCAAGGCCACAGCATCCGGGGGAGACGCTGTAGGAGTTAGCCATAGCGATTGAGCAGCTAGCTAGCAAGGCCTTGGTTGACCTGCCACTGGAGTTCGTATCCCGGGAAGCCGCCTACAACTTTGTCGACGGGGTACGGGACAGGGAGATTCGTCAGCGCCTAATGCTCGGCGATTATAAAACCATCCACGAGGCGCTGACAGCGGCATTAAGGATGGAGGCGGCCAAGATAGCATCTATTCCGACGTCGAGAACGAGGAGTGTCCGCTACGCCGGAGATAGAAGACCAGCTGAGGGACGCCGGCGAACACCTAGTGGCCTGTGTTGGGGGGTGTGGACAGCCCTGACACCTGCAGAGAGACTGCCCACACCAGGAAGAGCAGCCGGAAAACGAGTAAGGGCCGTCGTGGAGAGGGGCACGTCGGCGCCATTACCACCATCCCCTCGAGTGACAATCCGCGCCGTCAGCCGGCGGATGGATGACAACCTCATCGCGGACGGCTGGGTAAGAGGAAAGCTGTGCCGCGTGCTGGTGGACACCGGGGCGGCCATGACCATCATCAGACCTGACGTGGCGAAGGGTTTGCCGACGAGGAAGCCGAGCCGACCATACGAGCTTGTGACGGCATCGGGCGACACCATGCCTGTGGAGGAGGCCCTGCTGGAGCTGACCTTGGGACGGAGTGCCGTGCGTCTGTGGGTGTTCGTCGCGAAGGTGGCTGAGGAGGTGATTCTGGGACTGGATGCCCTCAGGAGCCACGAGGCGACGGTCGACGTCGGCAGGAAGGTCCTACGGCTCAACGGAGAAGAGGTTATACTCCGTCAACCAGAAGAGCGCCTTGGAATTTGCAGGGTCATCTTGAACGAAGACGTGGTTGTCCCCGCGAGGAGCGAGGTGATGGTGACGGCGCGACCGGAAGGCCAGACAGCACGTTGGGTCCAGAGGCAGCAGGAGTACGACTTCAACTCGGAACATCGCAGAGGGAAGAGTCACGGTAACGCGGACGCTATGTCCCGAAGACCCTGTCCAGAAGAGTGCGGCCAATGCACAAGAGTGGAGGGGAAGGAACGTGCCGCAGCAGTTCGAGTAGTCACGGCAGTGCCTGCGGATGGCTGGGATAGCGCAGGCCTGAGGAGGGAGCAGCTGGCGGACGCAGACTTGGGGCCACTCTTGAGGGATGTGGAGAACTTGGTGGACCACCTCCACGACATGCACGAGATGGCTCGCCAGAACATCCAGAAGGTGAGCGACCGCATGAAAACCCGATACGACAGGCAAGCCAACAGCCAAGGGTTCCAGCAAGGTGACCTGGTCTGGTTGTACCACCCGACCCGGACCAAGGGACGCTGCCCGAAGCTTCAGCAGCCATGGCAAGGACCATACGGTGTGGTGAAGAGGATTAACGACGTGGTCTACCGCATCCAGAAGGTGCCCCGAGGAAAGATGTTGGTGGTACACCTGGATCGCCTGGCCCGCTACGAAGGCGCTATTAGGGACGACCAGCCTTGAGGAGGGAGCAGTGTCACCCTGGCGGTAGACTCGCGAAGCCGATGAATAAATGATGGCCGGTGGAGATTTGGGAAATTTCGGGGCCGATCGTTACCGGAAGCGACAGACAGTTGAGCGTAGTGTTTGAAAAATAAACAGTTTTGAGGTCATCTAGCAATTTGTAATGGTAAATGGTGTATTGCTAGGAAGATAAAGTGTAGTCTTTGCGTTTGTAACCTTGTCTTGTTATTTCACGAACCCACAAAGTCACAGTATTTAGAGACATTCCTTTCTTCCCTACACTGTACATATTAGTGAACAAGGTATTGACATCATAAAATTATCACAAAAGTAGTCAGCCAAGTACTGCTATAGTATTTGTACTGTTGGTGGATTCTGAATTTAGTGATAAACCTTTGGTTGTGCATGTGGTTTCGGTTAAAATTTTTATTCGCAGAACAGTAGTCTTCTGTCTGGGGTTGAAACATGTAATTTCTATATATCGAGATTTAACTGTGTAAAAAATACGACTCATCTAAAATTTAATAAATGTAATTTCTACTTCACATCCTGTTATTTTGTTCTCATCATTGTCACAGTCAGCATCAGAATCACTGTTGGCTTAGCCACATCCATATTATTCCAAAATAGTCACTGGAATCTTCCACTATAAGCTGCATTATTTCTTAATCTGTTAATCCTAAAAGACAAATGGATTTCCTGTTTTAAAGAAAACCATAGAAGTATCATTTGTTCATGAATCCTTCTCTAAACACTAAATTGCATGCATTTAAATTTGAGGTTAGAATCAACGCTTGGCATCATTAAAACCTGACATGCATGATCTGCTACCCTAAATATAAGCATAAAACCCAACTGTCTCCTTAATACATTTGTTAAAGAACGTTACATGCATTAATTATACGTTTCTAGTCTAAAACGATGTAATACTGAATAAAGGTATTTAAATGTACAAAAGTATACTGCACACAGCTTGTAGGCACATAACTGTTTCCTTTTGAAAGTTACAAACGATCTGTAACTCTCTGGCTGTCATAATATGAATACAAGCTGGGAACGTGAACAAATATTAGAATCTGGAGTGATGCAGTAATCTGAATAAGCCACAACAAATTTAAAACCAAACCTCCATGATAATGTAAGCCAGAGTGGAAACGGATGTTGAACATTCATCACCATATAAATGAGCTGTTGACATAAAAATTATATAATCTTAGTTTAACTTATTTTCTCATTGGTTTTCTGAATATCTTATAATTTATTGAGTTATATTTTATTGAAACTTAAAACTTGGCTCTTGTCAATTATTAAAAACAAGAACGTTTTTGGGACTATCCAGTCCCATCCTCAGCTGGTTGGTGACTGGTAACTAACTTCACAGTCGGCTGCAGAGTCTCTCTTGAAATATTTCCAATATAAGTGCATTAGACCACTCACCGATGGCATATCAAAATTTAAAATGTGTGAAATGTTCTTTATAATAAATACTTTCTCCCACATTGAAAGTTTAAGTTTCATTGTTAATGGTTTCAGTGATTTAATCTTCTCTCTGATGTTGTGGTTCTCATTTCAGAAATGAAAAGCAATTGCCAATTGTTCTATTTGCTTACATTTTATGTTTCTTCAATGTTCTCTTAATCTAGCTTTTAAATTCTTTTTTGTCAATCCAATATAGAATTTGTCACAATCTATCCTATAAAGGATTATTTAACAGTGAAAATCTGTTTTGTAGTGCTAGTTAGATGTTGTATCATTAAATATCCATTCAAACTCCTTCATTTATTCAACCCTCATATGGGTGGAATGTAAATTTTTTACATTTACAGTTTTTATCTGTCTTCTGAAGTGTAGTGTGACTTTGTGGGTTCGTAGAATTAAAAGTCTAAATTGCATAAATTCTTTGTTTGCGTAGAAGTATACTCTGTTTACTCCTTACAGTAGCAGAATTACGTCACATACACAATTACAATCTATCAAGGTCGTTGACCACAACAAAGAGCTTACTCAACTTCCACTGTTTACAACAACTCTTGTTACAACTCCTGTTTTTGACTCCTGATAAACTAGACACGGCTTCTTTTATATATGACCATTCATGTTTCCAGAAGATAATCGAATGTTCTGTAAGATAGCACCAGACGAAACACGAATGTTCCAGACATCTAACTTTATGTTTCTGTAAACATTTTATCACCACACAGCATTATCTGTCCCTTATGTGTCTCTTTGTGTGCATCGACCGCACTATCGCAATAACAGGTTTGCAATACTAGTAATCAATTATTAATTTTTAGATGAGTCGTATTTATTACACATCTGCTTCACTTTCGTACCTATTTTGAGAACATGTTTTGCAAACGATGATTTGCGAAACATGTCCTCAAAATAGGTACGAAAGTGAAGCAGATGTGTAATAAATACGACTCATCTAAAAATTAATAATTTTTCGCTTCACTGTGGTGTTCCAATACAGTTAAATCTCGACTAGTAATCAATTTTAATCTGTATTGTCAATAGTCTCAATTAATTATTTTTCTAGTTGAATTTGGATTAATACCATTTTTTGTGCTGTATTTAATATATTATAAATTTAAATTAATCATTATATTATTTTGGATGTAGACGTATCCTGTTAAGTCTATGAATCAAGCTTTTATGAGCTCCTAATTTATGTGAAGGAGGATTGATACTATTACATTTAATGTAATTATCTGTGTGAGCAGATTTTCTGTAAATTCCAAATTTTATATTATCACTTTGTTTTGTATAATCATTAAAACTAAGAAAGATAGTGACTGTCTTTCTCAATTTCTATTGTGAAGTTTGTGTGATCTAGTATATTCAGTACTTTTAAAGAATCTTTTAAGGGACTTCAGTAAAAATATCATCAATGTATCTGATCCAGAATTTCATCATACATGAAAAATCTTTTGTGATATGTGTCTCAATTGCTCATATACAGATCTGCGAAGAATGGTGAAAACGGATTACCCATGGCCATGCCTTTTGTTTGTTTATATTTTTATTGAATGTGAAGTAATTTTGTTCAACACACAGCATTTTAATTGTATGATTTGATTTATATTCATACTGTTGACCTTAACTGACTAACCAATTGTTCAATAAGCTTGAAATTTTCTTTTGGTATGCTTGTAAATAATAATTTAACATCAAATGACTACATAAGATTATTATTTTTTATTGTAATGTTTTAATTTGAGAATTAGATAAACTTAAGCCTTTTGTGAAGGGGTTCAATGTTTTTTACAAACCATTTAGCTAAATGATAAGTAGGAACACTGATGTGATTACTAATTGGTTTCATACTACCATTTTTATGCATTTTTGAAAGGCCATACAATCTTGATGAAATTGGATTATGTGTTTTATTGCATATAAATAAGTTTAAGGCAGTGTATAGAAGTTATTTAAAGTTTTCTCCACTACTTTGGAATGTCTATGTAATCATCATTTTGAAATAACCAAGTTATTTTATTATTCTAGTATTCTGTATCTAATAAAACCAGTGTATTACCTTTATGTGCTTTAACCACAATTAATGCTCTATCATTTAATTGTTTAATTTCTTGTTGAAAATTTGTATGTTGATATTTCTTCATAAAAGCAGACAAAATTATTTCTGAACATTTTTCTTTGACTGTTGCTTTAGCACTTTCTTAAAGACCATTTTGTTATCTTTATTGCTCCATTGCATGACGTAATACGACATAGTTTTTCATCTAACAGCTTTGTTGAATATGTTGCTTGTTTAGAGTTGTGATTTGCCTATATTTACATAATCTACTTGTGTATGCTTCCTGGTATTCACATATTTACAGGTTTTACATTTACATGTTTTGTTGTTGAATTCATTATTTAGTTCAGTGTATCAGCCTATTTTTTAGCAAAAGTATTGAAGTCTTTTAGGTAATTGATAAGAAGTTCCTGAAAGTAGTTCCTCAAAAAATCAAAATGTAAATGATGTAGTATGAAAACCTACTACAAATAGTTTTATCTATTAATTTGCGTGTCAGTGTTACTAAATTTCTCCAAACAAGCACAGTTAAATACTACTTTTACATGAAGAGATTCCCAGTCTACTGCAAAATGCACTAGCTGAAGTATCAGGATTTGTTTCAAGCTTTCCCTCCCCTTGACAGTCAGTTTTTTGTTTTAAAAGAAAAATAAACAGTTAAGTCTATTAAAGGATGCCTTACAGAATTTAAATGAGTCTTTTTTTTTTTTTTTTGGTAATTTTACAAGACTGTCACTAACCCATATCTACGATCGCGTGGCTTGTATACACAAAAGAAACTGATAGGAGAGCAGTGTGAAAACCGAGAGCCCGCGGACACAGATAAAAGGTAGATAAGGGTCTGCTGAAACAAACAAACTGAGATAAATGGAAATTTCTAGTTACTTCTGGACTGATAGAGATTGTTCGCGTTCTGGTTTATTTGCGAATCATCTACAAATTATCTGTGAAGTATTTAAGGAGGCGACGATTGGCCAAGAGTCAGTTGTGAAATTGTAGTTGTGAAACAGTTGTTGTGAAACCAGACAGCTGGAAGTGTTATTGTAACAAGAGCGAATGATGTAATCTGCTGTCACTGTTATTGTCATCGACCTTGGTAGACTGATGGTGTACGTAACATAATGCTGCTGTAATCTATAAGAGTATTTCTACGATTTTTAATTTCTGCAACTCCGCCTTTTAATTCTACGAACCCACAAAGTTACAACTGGTGTCAGGAGTGCGACATGGAGGCTACATTGGAAAAGATTTTGGAGAAGATGCCGGAAATGAAAGCAGCAAATGACAACCTGGCCGCAGAGCTGAAACAAATGAAGACGGCTAATGACAACATCACCGAGAAGATGGAAGAAATGAAGGCCGAATTAACAACGAAGACGGAAGCTGCAAATATTAACTTGGCTGTGATGATGACCACAAAGATGACCGACCCCAGGAAGAGCAGCCGGAAGAACGAGTAAGCCCGGCATGGCAAGGAGCACGTCGGCGCCGTCTATACCATCTCCTCGAGTGACACTGCGCACCGTCAGCCGACGGATGGATGACAGCCTCATCGCAGACGGTTGGGTACGAGGGAAGCCGTGCTGCGTGCTCGTAGACTACGGGGAGCCATGACGGTCATCAGACCCGACGCAGCCAGGGGTTCGCCGTCGAGAAAACCGAGCCGGCCATACCAGCTAGCGACGGCATCAAGCGAAACCTTGACCGTGGAAAGGGAGGTCCTGCTGCATTTAACCTTGGGATGGAGTGCCGTGCGTCAGTGGGTGTTCGTCGTGGAGGTGGCTGAGGAGGTGATACTGGAACTGGATGCCCCCAGGAGCCACGAAGCGACGGTCGACGACGGCAGGAAGATCCTGCGGCTGAATGGAGAAGAGGTCATACTCCGGCAACCCGAAGAACGCCATGGAATCTGCAGGGTCATCTTGAAGGAAGGCGTGGGTCCCCGCGAGAAAGGAGGTGGTGGTGACGGCGCGACTGGAAGGACAGCGAATGAAGAGCATGTTGCCGTACCGAGAGGTGCCAGTGAGGCTGCTTAACCTAGCGGACACCGATCACGGCGTCCAGGCCGGAACGGAGATGGGGACGTGTGAGCCCTGGTCATCGTGACAGCAATCGACAAGACACAGTAGCCGGTGCCAACGCAACACTTGGGGCCCCGGCTGGAAGGCTTACTGGAGAGAGCGGCCGATCACCTGACCGCAGAACAGCTCGAGAAGGTTCGACAACTGCTGAGACGATACCAGCGCGTCTTCAGCCAAGGCAGAGAACTACTGCGTCACCCGGCGAGAGTTACTGAAGGTAGTAAAGGCCTTGGAGCACTTCTACAAGTACCTGAACGGTCACCCATTCCACCTGAGGACTGACCACTCCGCCCTAACCTGGCTACTGAGCTTTAGAAACCTGGAAGCCCAGTTGGG
The DNA here is from genome assembly GCA_030765055.1 of Mantis religiosa. NCBI lineage: Eukaryota > Metazoa > Arthropoda > Insecta > Mantodea > Mantidae > Mantis > Mantis religiosa. The sequence continues at coordinate 74,687,981 of CM060954.1, forward strand.
TTCAGAGGCTGCAGGAGTACGACTTCGCCTCTGAACATCGTAGAGGGAAGAGCCACGGTAACGCAGACGCCATGTCTCGAAGACCCTGCCCAGAGGAGTGCGGCCAATGCACGAGAGTGGAAGAGAAGGAGCGTGCCGCAGAAGTCCGAGTAGTCACGGCAGTGCCTGCGGATGGCTGGGATAGCGCAGGCCTGAGGAGGGAGCAGCTGGCGGACGCAGACTTCGGGCCACTCTTGGGGAAAGCGGAGGCAGGGACAAAACCAACCTGGGAGGACATCGCACCGAGGAGCGCCACCTACAAGTCGTACTGGGCCCAATGGGAATCGCTGAAGATCGGAGAGGGCGTACTGTTCCGGGTATGGGTATCACCTGATGGGAAGACGCAGAGGGAGCAATTGGTACTTCCCCGAAGTAAGGTCCCGGAGGTCATGGAGGAAGTACACGACGGTACTTCAGGAGAACACCTGGTAGTAAACTGAACAATCGAAAAACTTCAACAGCCATGGTAAGGACTGTACCAGGTGGTGAAGAGGACTAACGAAGGAAGATGTTGGTGGTACACCTGGATAGTCTGGCCCGCTACAATGGTGCTGTTCGGGACGACCAGCCTTGAGGAGGGAGCAGTGTCGCGAACCCGTATCTACGATCGCGTGGCTTGTATGCACAAAAGAAACTGATAGGAGAGCAGTGTGAAAACCGAGAGCCCGCAGACACAGATAAAAGGCAGACAAGGGTCTGCCGAAACAAACTGAGATAAATGGAAATTTCTAGTTACTTCTGGACTGATAGAGATTGTTCGCGTTCTGGTTTATTTGCAAATCATCTAGAAATTATCTGTGAAGTATTTAAGGAGGCGACGATTGGCCAAGAGTCAGTTGTGAAGTTGTAGTTGTGAAACAGTTGTTGTGAAACCAGACAGCTGGAAGTGTTATTGTAACAAGAGCGAATGATGTAATCTGCTGTCACTGTTATTGTCATCGACCTTGGTAGACTGATGGTGTACGTAACATAATGCTGCTGTAATCTATAAGAGTATTTCTACGATTTTTAATTTCTGCAACTCGGCCTTTTAATTCTACGAACCCACAAAGTTACAATACTAACTTAACTCCCAGCTCGTCTTCTTACTTTCAGACAGCCTCCCTCTTACTTTTATTGACTGCAGAGACCTTCAATAGAAATTTCTTCTGGTGAGTCAGAATGTGAAGTAGCCATCACCAGGATTCTAAGCACTTTCATAAGGAAGTTGATTAGATATATTAAAAATTGCAACATCACGTTTTGAGAGGTTTAAGATAAATGAAAATGTTATCAACAAAACAAAAAATTATTCAGGATCATATCCTCATCCATCACTTTAAAGGACCTTCTTTTAATTACAACTTGTAGGTACATGCTTACTGATTGCTTATCATACTTAACAATGGTATACGTAGGAGCACAACGAATTTTAAGTGCTTTGTGTTGTGCCAATATATTATTGCATATATTTTTCTCAAAGTGAATCTCTGTATTTCTGTACTTTCATACATAATTATTTGCAAATAATTATTAAACATCTAAGGGAAGAATAGAAAAATTACTGATATATAATAAAGTGGGTATTACTAATTAATACATTTATACCTCTACATTTATGTATTGAGTAAACCTAACCTGTAGTCCTTTTCATTTTATATTATTGCTGCATTGAGATATCAAAGATAACATTTATCTGGCGGAGTTCATTAAAATTAAATTAATTTTTATAAAAAAAATATGTTTCATAAAAATAAAAAATGCAATTATTGAAAAAAATGCAAATTGCCAACTTACTATGGTATTGAGTATGCTGCAATCATGGTACCATTCATCAGATTAACAATAACAAGTCTCTGTAATGGCTGCTGCCTTTGCCACAAGGTAACTAATCCAAAACTTAAGCCCACTGCAATTAGAACCGCTGTTTTGCATTCAAAACATAGGCTCCAAACTTGTTGTTTAGAGACAATATTAATTTTCATCAATGTTTGTCCATCACATAGATACAGTACATTTCCCTCTTGAATGAAAGCTCTTAGTGAGAATGCTGGTCCTTGAATGGGAAATTCAAGAATAGCAAATTTCTGATCTCTGTATAAATACAAGCTTTTTGATGTTAAAATGAGAAACAAACTATGATCTTTCTCACTTTGAAGAGAAACTTGTATAAGCTTCCCGCTAACCTCTAATGTGCTAAGTATTTGATTGGAACTAATCTGCCAGACAAGTACTTTCCTGTAACAAAGTACATGAATATATTAGATAAATTAAATAAAATATTCTAGTTTTGCTTCAATTACCCAGTAAAGGGGCATTTCAATGGCACTTGCTGACAACCTCAGCACAACAAAGGGACTCAGGGAAAGAAGTGAAGATGCTCTCATTCCTTAAGTTAAAAGGTGACTGTGAAACATGAAGATTAACATTCTGTGTATATTATAATGCCATTGCCTCTCCTTACACTATACCTCAACAGTGGAACATGAACTTATGGTTTTCAAACAATATTTCTCTTCAAGACAATGTCTTGACATTGTCTTCAATGACAATATTTTCACAGAAATCTGTATATTTTATCACTATAATGAAGTAAGGTTTCCGACAAAATTATTGCCCATTCTGTGAATGTACAGCCACTCACAACATAGATACGCTCTTTGGGCATCAGGATGTAGCTCGGCTAGTGCACTTGCATTATTCAAATGAGTACTGCTTTAATGTCATTCTGATGTTAGTTGTATTTGTATGTGAAAATGTACGGTAATTTGTCATATTAATTCAGTGTATGGCATTTTAATTTACTAGAGAAACCATTCTCTCAATAGAGGAACAAAGGAAAAAGATTTTCAAATAATACTTGCTATATCATTAATTAACTAGCTTTAATGTTATGGTTTTCTGAATTGTCCTGATTATGTAGAAGTTACTCCTTAAATATAAAAGTAGTGTTTTACTATGAACTTTCTTTTAGCAACTTTCAGCGTTTGTCCGGTTGCTTATTAATTTAGCGCCAATCTTAGGAAATTTGCAAATTTTAGTGATTGTTTTTGGGGTTGATTCATTAGTGCTGGGATCTTCTTGGGTTGTGTGCTCAGCTGCTCATCTGCTCTGGCTTAAGTACAGCATGTTGGGTATGGAGATCTCAGGGTAGTGTGACGAGAGACAATCACAATAAATGATAGACTAATCACTGTTTATTTGAATTTTTACTAGTTATTATAGTGTCTCCGACAAAATGTTTTCACTACTGACGCACCATACATTTCCTTATATGCTCGCACACCTTGCATTTCACACTGATACTGACCATTGCATCCTTTCTCAATTCCTTTTTAACTGCTTACCTCTCTTTGTAAGCGTTTAGTGTCAATGAACCACCCCAAACCTTTGGTCCCGTTATGCATCGTTAGGGTTGTCTTTTGAAAGCCTAAAGAGCATTCTTGCAGGCAGTGAAAACATTTGTATGGTGAAACTTTTATCAACTCATATGTTATAATTCACATTTTACATTTATATATATATATATATATCCCTCTCGCCTTTCTAAATTATTATTTAGATTACACTTATCTTAATGAGGTTCTTATAAATAATGCCTCAAACTCCATATACTATATGTGAAAAGGGATGTGCTTTCGGATTTCAATTTCCTAAAAGACAATTGATCGACATACACAGATGTCTGAAATTACATTCACAGCACTTTCTTAATTCACTGCTCTGGAAACTTCTTACAAAAGTTAATTCTTTTGTCTACTAAAATAAACAGTATGGAATTACGTAAAGACTACTAGGGTGGCAGAGATACTTTTGAAAAGCTTTATGTTGCATCTTTGGAAGCTGCTGAACCTAACTATTAAGTTTAATATTTAATAAACTTCTTTCCTTCTCTCTCTCTCTCTCTCTCTCTCTCTCACACACACACACACACACACACAATATATGCACACGTGAGCTCACGCATGCACAGAAGAAGCAGACAACACTTCAACATCTAGACGGATGGCAGCAAGATAGCAAACAAAGTTGGAACAGAAGTGGCAATTTTCAAAGGAGTAAACCTAATCAAATCATAAAATTCAAGTTGAACCAAAATTGCTCTAATAATCAAGCCGAGCAGATAGCTATCCTAAAAGCTATGACAGAAATCAATAGCCTTAATGTAGCAGAACTAGAGAAGACAACTACAATCCATACTGACAGTCAAGTAACCCTGTCACTCCTCGAGAACTACAAGAAACATAATTTCATAACAACAGATATACACAGAATTATAATAGCACTTAGTCAACAAAACTGGAAAATATACTGCAGGTGAGCAAAAGCACACATTGGCATTCCTGGAAATGAACTAGCAGACAAATTAGCAAAGCAAGCAAGAGAAGAAACAGGAATAGAAACAGTTTACAACAGGATACCAAAATCTACAACTGAAGCAGAAATTAGAGAAAAGGGAAAACAGGATTGACAGAACAGATGGAACAACACAACCACAGGAGCAATAACAAGGAGTTTCTTCACCTCCATTAGAGAGAGACTTGAGGTGAAGCTGTCACTCACGCCGTGTTTTACAGCTCTAACTACAGGACATGGAAAAACTAATTTATACAAGCACAGATTCCACATCGCAGATAACCCTACATGTTCATGCAACACAAGACACCAAACGGTACATCACATAATATATGAATGCCCAGAAGTACTACAACAAAGAAACAAATTAAGAGAAGAAATTATGAAAAAAGGAGGAAGCTGGCCAGCGACAGCACAACAGTTTGTATCCAAATATCTGAGAGACTTCCAACAATTCTGTAACTCAACAGGACCGTGAAGTGAAGTGCAGCGCAGTGTAGAAACAGAGTTAAATTTGTGACAGTGAGAGTGATATCAACAATGATTATAAGGATGATGATAATAATAGCAACTATAAGGATATAAAATATGACCAAACCAAGAAATAACATGAATACCAAAGAATGCAAAGCATGTAATATTACTTGTAATGGGGCATGCTACTAATTCATCTTTTCAAAAAAAAAAAAACAAAAAAAAAAACACACACACACACACGCATGCACGCACGCACACATGCACGCACGCGCACACACACACACACACACACACACACACACACACACACACACACACACACACACACACACACACACACACACACACACACACACACACACACACACAGTTAAGTAGAAGAGAAAGTAAAGATAGATCAAAATAGATGTCTATTTGTAATACATTTATTTAGTCACATTTACTATCCCAAAAAATATGATATTCCTATAAAAGTGAAATAACAATACTAATAAATTCCATTCAGTAACAGAGCATACAAGGTTCAAAAGATTAATTATGGATTTATTCTCTTAGGATTTTATACAACTGTTCCCTACCAATACAATTATAATAAATTGTATCATCAATTACAAAAGCACATTTTGAAGCTGCATGCTCAAGAGTGGACTGGACTGTGGAAGTCACCTGTTTTGATTCTTCATCCATGAGCTAACACAGGCAAAGATGAATTTCAATTTCAAGTGCAGTGAAAAACCATTAGAAGCACCTTTTTCTAAGGAAAAGATTTGAAAAAATAAAAAACAACAAATACACAGCTGAGGATGTGAGCAATGGCCTGTGAAACATCTCCTGGGTGAATGGGATAACTGAAGCACAAACAGCTTATGAGTCATCTAATTTATTATGATAGCAACACTTATATATTATTTAACTTAAAAACACATAAGAATAATTTGCTATGGGTAGAGCCCTTATTTTTTGTGAATTTAGATCATCTAAAATAGTGCTCATAACACACATGCAGTTATACAATATAAATGCAATGCAGTAGCATTTCATTTAACTAGGTGGCCACTAACTTACTGTCTAAATTAACTAATTAGCTCAAGTCGAATAAACTAATTGTAAATACCAATGAGTAAGCTACCTGATCTTCACAAGAATGCTCTAGCTCCAATATTCAATATCAGATATTAATAGATAACTCAATCATATGTAATCAAACTTGCACTAAATTTTTGGACATCACTATAGATTAAAAAGTTTCTTGGAATGAACACATCCTTGCCCTCTGTCTAAAGTTAAGCTGTACAACTTATGCAGTTACAATATTGTTGCCAGTCTATAATTTAGAGGCTATGAGAATGATACATTTTAGCTATGTTTACTCTCTACTGGCATATGCAATACCATTCTGAGAAACCTCATGTCAGTCTGCAACAGTATTTAAATTGCAAAAGAGAATTATAAGGTCTATAAAACAAATTCCACGCTATACATCCAGTAAGCCAATCTTCAATGAACTTAGCACATTGCCTCTTCCATCTTCCTAGAAATGGTATCCTTTATTCAAAGTAATTTGCATTATTTAAAAAAATAAAGACATCCATGCTCATGATACCAATGCAATACAATCAATACATCAGAGACTTCTTAAAACAATTCACAGTGTACCTCACAGAGGTGTAATTTTGTGCAAGATACGCATTTCTTTCATTCTTTTTTTAAAATTTACGTCCTCCAAAGTTAAGTCATAATGGACAATGAATGAAATTGGTGAAATGATGCTCAAATGAGTTTGGGGTCAATGAAGCTTAGAGCTACCCGACATTCGTCTTTTAGGATAAGGGAAAACTCCGGAAAAAACCTTATCCAGGTAACTCACCCTAACCGAGATTCAAACTTGGGACCTCTTGAATGCGAGGCAGACACGCTACCATCTACACTACAGAGGCAGTCCAGTTCCTTCAATGCAGTGAAAGGTAAAAGATTGAAGCAGAAAGTAAAATTACTGTTGATGAAATTCAAATTTATAGTGTAAGTGAATTTCTTCAAAGTCAAATAGAAATGTAATTTGTAGTGTTTAGGTATGTATATTGTAAATAGCATTAAACCTATTGATGAAGCCATAAACATATACATATTTTTGATTAATAAATTCTATTCTATTCTATTAGATGGCAAATATGTGAAATAAGTATCTAAATGAGACCAGGGCCCACATGGCATTTCTCAGAATATTTGAAATTCTGTGGAAAGTCATTTCTAAGTAACCCTTAGGCTCTTGGATTATGGTACAGATGTACTACAGATATACCCTGGAAGTGAACTAGCAAAGATTGTTAACCAAATAAGATGGCACGGTGTAATGTCTAAGTCTGTCACTTGGAAGGTAGTGGATTCAAATCCCAAGATGACCGCCATCCAGAAAAGGATATTCTCTGTAGTTTACCATGCTCAAATAAAAAAGGAAAAAAAAAAAAAAAAAAAAAAAAAACGAATGTTGGGCTGGATTATCATACACAATGAATTTTCCTCTCATTTTAGATTCCTCTTTGACTTTCAAATTGCATGGCCAGGTATCATGGATGGCAGTTAAGTTTATACATATGCTGATGTCTGGCATAGAACCCACTTCCCAAATCTCTTTCATATTTCCTCCCACATTTCTTGCATAAGGGGTCTTTAGGTAAGTCCCATAATGGATAAGTATCTGTGCAAGTGTTTTAGCCAACAACCTCTCTGACCTAATTGTACTCAGAAGAATCTTGCTTGTTTACCACTTGTTCCTGAAATAGAAACATACTTTCCTGGCAGTAGTTTGCTTACCACAAAATTCAAAATGAGCACTCATATTGCACTGGGTTATTTCATACTTGACATTTTTGAGTCATACCACAGAAGGTCTCGTGTCATATAAAATTAGGCCCTGTACCCCTCTTAACAAATGACCATGCCATCTCCTTACTTTTAACACCAGCATTTCAGGAACTCAAACATGGATGACAAAGTCTGCCCAACAACTTTGGCATTGCCACACCATTTGGATGTAGTTTTGACTGCCATAAGGACTTTCAAATCTGCCAGGCTATTTGAGCAGATACTCTCACCTCTGCTTGTCTGCCAAGTGAGTTAAAATATGTATTACATGCACACGTGCACGCATGCACGTGCACGCGCGCACACACACCCACACACATATTAGCCTGAAAAATACAGACAAATATCCAAGGGAAATAAGTCTAGTTCTAGGGCTCCCCGCACCAGCCCCCATTCTAACCCCAAAGTGGAGTCATCAATATAATACTCTCAGTCTTTAGGAAAGACCCTGTCTCTGGTACTCACTTCTCCCTGGAATGTATGACCATTGTAAACAATAGACTTAGATTATACATATACCACATCAAATCCTCTCCCATTAGAATAGTAGGACATCTCTTGAAGTCTAGTTAGAGTTAGAAAGTGTGTCTTTTAGGGTATCTTAAAACACCATCTCCCTACTGTCCTAAGATGGTGCTCACTAATTTTTGCATATATTTGTGAAGGAGTTTCCTTCATAAAACAATGCAGAAGAGAAAGAAAGGACCACCAAAATTTCTAAGGTGGACTTGGGATACTCTGCATCACCCTGGTTATTAACCAATGAATTTAGTTTGACTGTTGTTACCCTCACAGAGCATGGAGGTCAACAAACCAATGCTGCATAGAATACAGAAGATCTTATAACCAAGAGGTATAGCCATCTAATCACCTTTGTAGCACACCCCACCTCAACCCAATGGCTGAGCACTGTTAGTCAAAACTGTTAGAATTGTGTCCTTTTACACAAAGAAGTTTAATGGGAAAAGATTGCTCCTTTAGTAATTGATTTCACTCACAGAAGGATAGTGTAAAATACTACTCGTTGAATACAAAGAAAGGGAAAACGTGTAATGTATTACCTTTTACCTGGAGCTATCTAAATAAATATAGGTATACAGGTAGGGCTATATGTAAGCAAATATAACATGTACAACAACACAGAGCAGAAAAAGGTTTGGGGGCAGCAAAATGTTGCCATCAAAAAGTTATTTTTAAATATACTTTTAATGTGCATTACATCAGTGTTCAGGCACTCAATAATTTAATCGTAAAGTATTGACAAATATTTTACCTGTCATCAACCTTCTATTTTATACAGAATAAAAAGAAGTATTTCAGAAAGTGGAGTGCCATTGTTACTAAAATTAGGCAAGTGAGTCAACCTTGTATATACTTTTCTCCACTTACAAGTTTTTTATGAAGACTAGTTTCTGGGGACTTCTCCCCTATCGTCAGCTCTGTGGTAGACTGATGATGCATCCAGTGTCTGCATCTGGCTTGGTGTTGTGCTGCCATCTAATGTCCTGGTAAGTATGATGACGTCATCTACCGCGGGAATTTCAAAATTCATCAAGTGGTCCTGTTTTTTCGTAATAAATATGTTTTCCCAAATCTGTAGTTCCAGAGGTTTCTTTGCCTGTTTGATCAGTTCTATTTCTTGTTTTATGTTGTGATTCTCAGACCAAAAGTGATGTGATACGGCCGACTTGTCCATTTGTTTGAATTTAATATTTCTGAAGTGTTCTTTCATTCTTGTTCCTAGATTCCTTTTGGTCTTACCAATGTATATCTTGTCACAATCCTGGCAACTCATTTGGTAAATGCCTGATAATTGAGTTTTCGGTGTGCTATTTTTCAGAGGGTGGTTTAGTAAGTTGCGGATGTTGTGTTTGTTTTGAGGGGCTAATTTTATGTTGAAGCTCTTAAATATCTTTTACTGCTAGTTTACCTGTATAACATTTTCTGCATATGAATGCATTAGGATTAGGATTACTATGGAGGGGATTCGGCACCGAAACCTGTGTTGTACCTAGTCCCCAAATGGGGCATCCCTGGGAGGAGGGATGAGGCGAGAGGAGACAGAGGGTGGCCAACCCAAGGTGCCGAGACACCCGCTGACACTTCTGCCCTGAAAGAGACCTGAGCGATGATGTGAAATGATAATGGAGATGAAATGGAGGAACAGGAAATTCAGGAGATGTAATTATCCTACTATTCACCTGGTAACCCGGGAAAACCCCTGAAAAAACACATGGGTCAGGTAGGTTGGCCACAGGAATTGAACCCGGGTCTCCTGGATGCGAACCCCAGACGAAACTGTCTGAGCAATCCTGCTCAGTATGAATGCCTTAATCTTATAGGCTATGGTAAGAGATAGCTCTCCACATAATTGCATAGCCTATGAGGTCTTGCAGTGTAGCATTTTGTTCAAATCTTCATCCAATGTTGGCATTATACACAACAGAACGTCATGGTATGTGATTCTCAACTTAAAATTAAGGTATGTAATTTGAATACTAAGTGTTCACAGTGAAGTGTTCAGTAGCATTTGATATAATCTAAGCATGCTCAGTTTCCAACACTTTTCATTGCAGGCCGTTTTATTATCACTCCACAGCGTGGTTTGGATGGATGATCTGGGTTCAATGTATATGAAAAGAAAGCTGAAGGAAAATGACAGAGGGATAATAAACTTTTAGAGAAAATAGAGCGAATTAACTTATATTTTAATGATAAAAATACAACTGACTCATGTAGTTTTGAACATTCAGGTGAAATTGTAGTTTAAAGCAGTAATAATGAGCAGTGTAGCTCTGAAAGTGCAAGTGGAATCAGAGTTCCAAATGGTAAACAGAATGCAGAGTTGGAGTTCAAGCAGCATGACAAGAATCTACATGATCTTGTTCCCAGTAATGACTCATTTTATTGGAGAAACACTGACTAGACACTGGATTATTTGGTTAAAAATAATATTAATCGAAACAAAATTGTGATTTTTATATGTCCTAATGGTGATACACTAAGAGATACAGTGAGTTTGCAACAAAAAATTGTTTCAGAGGGTTTTCGTGGATGGAAATATTAGCAACCATGACTATTAAATTAATTGGGAGTTGATTAATGACACAAAACAACACTTACTTTTAAATTTTCCTGGAACTAGTTTCTGAGGCCTTCCCTCTATTTTCAGCCTAGTAGACAAAAAAGTGAACTTAGCAAATAAGAAGAAACTACTAAAGGAAACCACAACCCTCTCAGCTACAGAAACTAATATGATCTTCAAAAAATTCACTTACCATCCATGGGCCTTTGATAAATTCAAAAAAGTCTTCAAAAAACAAAACATTCAACTAGCTCCAGTGAACCATTACTCCTTAAAAAACCTAATTTGCTCAAACATCAAAGACGCCATTCCATCTAACAAAAAATCTGGTATTTATCAAATTGAATGCTGTGACTGTAGTCAAATTTATATTGGAAAACCAAAAGAAATTTAGAAACAAGAGCAAAGGAACACTTTAGGAACATAAAATACAAACAATTCGAAAAATCAGCAGTTGCCACGCATTTTTGGGAAAAAAACCACAACATAAATCCAGAACCAAAATTACTAAAACATACAATAGGAAAAGAAGAACTGTCCACATGGGAACAAATCTTTATTTCAAAAAATAGGAACAAAGTATTCAATTTCGACATCCCCCAGAAAGATTTGTTCAGCAAGTTCCTCGAACCGCCACCAGAGGAGACCGATGACAAAATATTGCCAGCTACACCAATGAGAACCAGTCGATGTCCGGCTGAAGATAGAGGGAAGGCCTCAGAAACTAGTTCCGGGAAAATTTAAAAGTGTTGTTTTGTGTCATTAATCGACTCCCAATTAATTTAATTTATACAACACTATATCGAGATTCAACTGTATTGGAACACCACAGTGAAGCGAAAAATTATTAAATTTTAGATGAGTCGCATTTTTTAACACATCTGCTTCACTTTCGTACCTATTTTGAGGACATGTTTCGCAAATCTTCGCTTGCATCTACGGCTCTTGTGCGACTGACGCTAGATCCAGCGGTGTGGGTAATTCTGGGGTTGTTGCTGCCATCTGTTGATTTAGTGATGAACTGAAATGTGGGATTCTCTTCTAGCGGGATTTCAAAGTTCATTAGTTGGTTTTTATGTTTTTCTATGTATATCCTCTCCCATATGACGAGTTCACTATGTTTTTGTACGTAATCATGAAATTGAAGATAGCACAGAATTACTAAAATACGTACACAAAAATATTGATAAGTCCGCAATAGCAGCTCATTTCTGGTCTGAAAATCATGAAATTGAAGATAGCACAGAATTACTAAAATACGTACACAAAAATATTGATAAGTCCGCAATAGCAGCTCATTTCTGGTCTGAAAATCATGAAATTGAACATAGCACAGAATTACTAAAATACGTACACAAAAATATTGATAAGTCCGCAATAGCAGCTCATTTCTGGTCTGAAAATCATGAAATTGAAGATAGCACAGAATTACTAAAATACGTACACAAAAATATTGATAAGTCCGCAATAGCAGCTCATTTCTGGTCTGAAAATCATGAAATTGAAGATAGCACAGAATTACTAAAATACGTACAAAAACATAGTGAACTCGTCATATGGGAGAGGATATACATAGAAAAACATAAAAACCAACTAATGAACTTTGAAATCCCGCTAGAAGAGAATCCCACATTTCAGTTCATCACTAAATCAACAGATGGCAGCAACAACCCCAGAATTACCCACACCGCTGGATCTAGCGTCAGTCGCACAAGAGCCGTAGATGCAAGCGAAGATTTGCGAAACATGTCCTCAAAATAGGTACGAAAGTGAAGCAGATGTGTTAAAAAATGCGACTCATCTAAAATTTAATAATTATACAACACTGTTTTCAACACTTCCATGAAAGTATTTAACCATGACTATCTTGTATATTCTCTTAAGCGAGATTTACTGTTCTGTGCATATTGTAAAGCAATTGGTGGTGCATCTCAATTTGCAACATCTGGTTTCAATAATTTGAGCATTTGAAATACGAATAGATAAATTTGAAAATTCTACCTCTAACAGAGACTACTTGTTAATTTTGAAAAGCAGAGGAAATGAGTTGAATAAAATTGACAAATATTTGCTTACCCAGCATGAACATGAAGTTAAGCATGTTTCAGAGAAATATGCTAAAAAGAGTTGTTTCTGTAACTACTAGAGGTCTAGGATTTCAGCAAGACTCAAAAACCAAAACCCTCTAATTTTCAAAGTAGATTTCTCTAATTTTCTAATTGAAAGAAGCGTAGAGACAGTGAAGCACAACTTAGCACAAAAGTGAATCGAGAAGATATTGACACACTGCTTCAATCACACTGTTTTCACAGGACATGTTTCAAGAGCTTTTGCTCTCATCATCAGCTGGAACTCGACTAGTGCAAATTGTAGTGGTTTCCTCTTTCTCCGTATCGTTGATAGATGGCATGATGTACTTGTCAAAGATGTCCAGTGGTGGAGTTTCAAAATTTATGACTATGACGATTTTTGTTAATGAAGATTTTTTCCCATACGGAAAGGTCTATGGGGTGATTAACGTATTTTATTAAAGATTTTTCCAAGTTGATGTCATGTCTAGTATTCAAAAAATGAAAAGCCACTGCTGATTTTTCTGTTTCACCATTTTTAATGTTTCTTATATGTTCTTTAATTCTGATGTCAATATTTCTTTTTGTTTTTCCTATATACATTTTAGGGCAAGTTTCACATTTGATCTCATAGATTCTTGGGTTTTCTTTGGTAGTAATTGAATTTTTGGAAGGCCTTTTAACAAATTTCTGATATTAAATCTATTTTGAGGTGCAAGAATTATGTTGTGTGTCGAGGAGATTGTTTGGAATTTATTATGGGTTGATGGATGGAAGGTAAATTTTTTAAAAATGTTTTTCTGTTTTGTTCCTGTAGGTTCTAGGGTGGTGGTTTCTTTTATTTTCTTAGCCTTGTTGAGTCTGTTAATTTAGTGGACAAAACAGTTAACAGACTCAACAAGGCTAAGAAAATAAAAGAAACCACCACCCTAGAACCTACAGGAACAAAAGAGAAAAACATTTTTAAAAAATTTACCTTCCATCCATCAACCCATAATAAATTCCAAAAAATCTTCTCAACACACAACATAATTCTTGCACCTCAAAATAGATTTAATATCAGAAATTTGTTAAAAGGCCCTCCAAAAATTCAATTACTACCAAAGAAAAACCAAGAATCTATGAGATCAAATGTGAATCTTGCCCTAAAATGTATATAGGAAAAACAAAAAGAAATATTGACATCAGAATTAAAGAACATATAGGAAACATTAAAAATGGTGAAAGAGAAAAATCAGCAGTGGCTTTTCATTTTTTGAATACTAGACATCAACTTGGAAAAATCTTTAATAAAATACGTTAATCACCCCATAGACCTTTCCGTATGGGAAAAAATCTTCATTAACAAAAATCGTCATAGAGTCATGAATTTTGAAACTCCACCACTGGACATCTTTGACAAGTACATCATGCCATCTATCGACGATAAAAAGAAAGAGGAAACCACTACAATTTGCACTAGTCGAGTTCCAGCTGATGATGAGAGCAAAAGCTCTTGAAACATGTCCTGTGAAAAAACAGTGTGAGTGAAGCAGTCTGTCAATTTCTTCTCAATTCACTTTTGTCCCTCTAATTTTCCTTGTTCCATGTTCCACTTGTTTATAAATATGTTAATTTGTATCTATATAGTAGTTGTAATTACAGTGTAAACTGTTATGAAAATCTGTCAAATACTTGTAAACCACAAGTCTCTGACAAGAAAGAAATATTACTTACTTGCTGAATCTAGTTGTCTCATGAATTGCACAATTTGTTCAGTCTATTCATGGTTTATACAACTTCTTTGCAGATTCTACAGGTAAATCAACATCTTGGAAACAGTTTTTGACTTTTGCTGAATCTACTTGCTCATGAACTGCACAATAATGCATAGCTGCAATACAATTTTTGTCAATTCAAGTTTATAATTCTTTGCCGATTCTGTAGGTAGATGGAACATCTTGAAAACATTTTTTGATTTTGCGAGTATGACAATGAAGTCACTGTCTCCAAACTCAATGGCGAGAATGCTTGTAAGAGTTTGAATGCAGATTGCGAAGTTGAGTGTTTTCTGCATTAAGAACAACTTCAGAAAATGAAATGGTTGAGTTAGATGTGATGCTAAAGATTTTCTTAGAACGTTAAGATGTACTGAGGTAGTTTTCATGACATCAGTGTAGGGTTGTATTATGCAACAGTTTGGAAAAGTAATGAAAAAAGTAATGAATTAACAAAGAAATAGCAAACTGAGGATGTAGACATTTCTACTTCTGTTGAAATGTACGACTCTCTTGCAATATTTTTAGCTTAGTCTCAGACACCTGTTTCAGTTGAAAAGAAACATGGGGATAAGAAATTTGGAATGAGTTCCACCTCTTTCAATGCTGAGTACCAAAAAATGAAATGCTGAATTAAATTCAAGATATTCTTTGATGAATCATGACTCGGAAAACGAACCCATATGTCCTGAAAAAGAAAAAAGATCGGATTGTGCTGAGATTAGAAGAAAAATGAAAATTTTATACTCTATAAGATTATACAAACCTCTCAGGGTGAGCTCAAAAAAAAGAGTCTATATCTACAAAGAACAATGTACTCCAGCAACAAACTCATCTGCTGAAAGGTTCTTTTCTGTTTGAAAATAGATTAAGAACTACCTATGGACTGCAGAGAATAACAAATAATTGCCAGTTTTGGAATATCAGCCATAGAATAGGCATGAACAGTCAGTGGAAGTGATAAACGAATTCCCAGATAGTAAGAGGAAGTAATTTCCCTAAGTTTGCAAAATTTTGGAAAAGTTCAATTAAATAGTATTGTAACGGGAGCGCTGGAACACCCTGTGAAAGCAGCTGGCAGCGGAAGGCAGGGGAGGTTCGGTTAGCCACACCTCCTCCTCGTTTGTCTTGTAGTGGTGACAGACTGTGGTCAGGGAAAAAACATGACTGTGTCGCCTGTTTTCTCTACACCTGTTTCTCGAAATTACGTAATCTGGAACATTCTCCTGGTCACTAGAAACCGGCGATATTCCTATATAAAGAGAGTTACAGACAGACAGACAGGGGGAGTCAGTCAGTCAGTTGGTTAGTGTGTGAATGAGGACAGTTCTTGGTGTAAGAAGGCAGTGTTAGTCAGTGATGTGTTAATGAACGAAAGGATTGTGCAACGGAAGACTGTACGTAACTGGTATGTGCAACGGAGTTTATGTAATCGTGAGTACAAGGAAATTGTAACGGACGAACTGGTGAATTGTAATTGTGTGCAGCAAGTAATTCTGTGTAATTGGCAACAGTTTAACTGTAAGTCGGTGGAAATAAAGAACATTTTTGAGTGGTGAAATTGGACTTTTCATTTCACGAACCCACAAAGTCACACTGGTGTCAGGAAGCGGGAAAACAACATAACATCACCGAACATTACAACCATGGAGGCAGCATTAGAAAAGATTTTAGCGGAACTGAAAGAAATGAAGACGGCAACTGAAAACCTCGCTGCAAAAATAGAGACGGCCAACGACAACATCACCGCGGAGATGGAAGAAATGAAGGCCGAGTTAACCACAGAAATGAGAGCAGCGAACGGCAGTCTGGCCACGGAAATGAAGGCGGCGAACGAGGCTCTCGCCGCAAAGTTTGAGGAACGTTTGGCCGGCGTGAGGGATGACGTCGCGAACCTGGGCAAACGGAAGGGTCAAGTAGACGACCGCCTTAATGATTTAGAGGAAAAGGCCGACAACATCGCAAAACCCCTCACCCGCCTGACGGAGGAAAACCGGCCTTATGTGTGGACGGAGGACGCCGAAGACGCTTTCCAACACCCGAAGGGGACCCTGTGCAGTGCTTCAATTTTGGGTTTCCCACAACCGGGTGGCGCCTTCATTGTGGACACCGACGCCAGCGACCATTGCATTGGAGGTGTCCTATCGCAGATCCAGGACGGCCACGAGCGCACAAGAGTGGAAGAGGAGGAGCGTGCCGCAGCAGTCCGAGTAGTTGTGGCAGTGCCTGCTGAAGGCTGGGATAGCGCAGGCCTGAGGAGGGGGCAGCTGGCGGACGCAGACTTGGGGCCACTCTTGAGGGAAGTGGACGCAGGGACGAGACCGACCTGGGAGGAAATCGCACCGAGGAGCGCCACCTACAAGTCGCACTGGGCCCAATGGGACTCGTTGAAGACCAGAGAGGGCGTGCTGTTCCGGGTATGGGAGTCACCCGATGGGAAGGCGCAGAGAGAACAGTTGGTACTTCCCCGGAGCAAGGTCCCGGAAGTCTTGGAGGAAGTGCACGCCGGTACTTCAGGAGGACACCTGGGAGCGAACCGAATGATTCACAAACTACGGCAGCGCTACTTCTGGCTGAGTCCCCGAGCAGATGCTGGTGGTACACCTGGACCGCCTCGCACGCTACGATGGGGCTGTTCGGGGCGAACAGCTTTGAGGAGGGAGCAGTGTAACGGGAGCGCTGGAACACCCTGTGAAAGCAGCTGGCAGCGGAAGGCAGGGGAGGTTCGGTTAGCCACACCTCCTCCTCGTTTGTCTTGTAGTGGTGACAGACTGTGGTCAGGGAAAAAACATGACTGTGTCGCCTGTTTTCTCTACACCTGTTTCTCGAAATTACGTAATCTGGAACATTCTCCTGGTCACTAGAAACCGGCGATATTCCTATATAAAGAGAGTTACAGACAGACAGACAGGGGGAGTCAGTCAGTCAGTTGGTTAGTGTGTGAATGAGGACAGTTCTTGGTGTAAGAAGGCAGTGTTAGTCAGTGACGTGTTAATGAACGAAAGGATTGTGCAACGGAAGACTGTACGTAACTGGTATGTGCAACGGAGTTTATGTAATCGCGAGTACAAGGAAATTGTAACGGACGAACTGGTGAATTGTAATTGTGTGCAGCAAGTAATTCTGTGTAATTGGCAAGAGTTTAACTGTAAGTCGGTGGAAATAAAGAACATTTTTGAGTGGTGAAATTGGACTTTTCATTTCACGAACCCACAAAGTCACAGTATCATATCATGTATTTCAAAATGATTAAATTTTACATTTAAAGAAAGTAGTTGTGGTGTAAGTTATTGTGATTTTCTTTGTGTTTTTACTATATATTGTATCCAAGTTTGATATTTTTGTAGTAATATTTCAGTAAAAGAGGCTATTGAACAGTTATTTTATAATGTTTAATTCTTAAACTGTACATATGCTTTGTATTACACGTTATTTAAATACTTCAATAAAGAGTATTCGGAAGCTTCCACAGCCAGAGTCATAATTAACAAAAGTTTCTTCCGGGCTTAGAAGAAATACGACACCTTATAGACATGAAATACATGTTTCAAGTTTCGTCCAGAAAGTTTACATATTACAATATTGTAAATGATTAGTTAGTTATATACATCAAGACTTACAAATTTTACAGAGCATATACAGAGATTAATAAATATATTATATAATGAATGAACATAAATAATAATAATAATAATAATAATAATAATAATAATAATAATAATAATAATAATAATAATAATAATAATAATAATAATAATAATAATAATAATAATAATAATAATAATAATAATAATAATAATAATAATAATAGTAATAATAAGAATAATAATTCATAAATATGTACTTATTTACTGATTTCAGAAATATATTTTAAAGATTATACTCACTTGTTGAAATTACTAGACAGATTGAGATAAATGTATTACACAGCATTTACAGTTTGATCTCTCATTTATACCCTCATTGAAATATTTACAAATTACATGTGCCAGGAAAAAAAAAAAAAAAAGCTTTTCAAATCACAATTGTAGATATTCATCTATGTCATAAAAGACCCTCTCAATTAAGTAATTTTTAAACATTTATTAAACTTGGAACCAGTTGATTGTTTAATTGTGGCTGGCAGCATATTGTATAAAGTTTTTCCAATTACAAATGGATTTTTATCAAAAAATTTCTTACTCTTCGCTTCCCTAAACATATTCGCAAGCATCTCAATTGTGCCTGTACATTTGCCAAGAAGACTTAGACCATGCCACTGATGATGTCCATTGCAGGTGTGGACGCAATGTCTGGACATCTAAACTCCAGCAGGCCATGGCTACTAAGCCCGGAAAAAATTTTTATTAATTAATTACTTCAATGATTACGCAACTTTATTGTTGATAGCCCAGAAATTTGCTGAAATTTAGGAAGGGAGGAAAAACTGTTATTGTAAATGATTTGGGACCTTAAAATAACATCACCATCTAATCTATAGAGATAATATATTTATGTCAAGCCAAAACAATATTATATCAACAGAAATGCAAAATTTAAAGCAAACTGCAAAAATTTTCATATATTTATAGCTCATTTTTCTGTTTCAGAACTTATTATTGATATACAGGCCAGGTAATGACAGCACAACCTGAAATATCAAACAAAAAATTTTTTGGGTGTAATTAATACTTTAAAATAGAGGCTCTACTCATAAGACATATGCTCCTAGTGCTCTTAACTATTATCATCAAAGTGTTAGCTTTATTCTTCTGTTTTCATATACATTTATATTTTTGCTTTAGTTATCTTTCTACATATGACAGAAATGAAAAAGCATTTTTACTTAGGAACACAACTGCTCTAAATGCAATTTTGCTACTGATACTTACTCACTACTTCCACTGCATATGGTATCATATTTATTGTCCACAGCAATGCTAATTATAGTGCTAGCATGACCAAGGAATACGTTGATCATATTTGCAACACATTCATTGCATTGCAATGTTAGGTGAATATACCACAAACTGATAGTCCCATCTTTATGCCCCACAGCAAGCACATTACCATCATTAGATACTGTCATTACAGAAATGGATTCCATTACATTGAACTGCCCTATTGGCTTTAAGTCTGATGTTCTCCACATTCTTATTTCATTATTAACACCTGTATGAAAATGATGTAAAGAAAATGTATTTATGTTTCAGTGCATCCTGAATGCATTAGTTCAATTGCTTGGATATGTTCAGCAATGCATCTATTAACAAATAAAAGTCTAAAACATTTGTTCAAGTAATTTGAAATATTTATCACACATATAATACATAAATAATTAGAATACACAAACTTTTAATGAGTTGTCAAATCATTTTTGAATAATTAATTTTGTTTACTCTTAATCACTTGATATATTAAAACACAATGCTTTCTATACATGGTATATTGCATCTCTCCCTAAATTTTATTTTGACATTAGAAAGAAACTCTTATTACAGGCATTGATAAATTTTAATTATTGTGCTAAAAAGTAGTTTTTCTGTATAAGTGCTATTGAATTTCTTAACTTAACAAATCAATTAAATTTAAAGAGAGTCGATTAATGACACTAAACAACACTTGCTTTTAAATTTTTCCGGAACATGTTTCAGAGACTTTGCCTCCATCCTCAACCGGCCATCGACTGGTTCTCATTGGTGTAGTTGACAATATTTTGTCATAGGTCTCCTCTGGTGGCGGTTCGAGGAACTTGCTGAACAAATCTTTCTGGGGGATGTCGAAATTGAATACTTAAATTTTTCCGGAACATGTTTCAGAGACTTTGCCTCCATCCTCAACCGGTCATCGACTGGTTCTCATTGGTGTAGTTGACAATATTTTGTCATAGGTCTCCTCTGGTGGCGGTTCGAGGAACTTGCTGAACAAATCTTTCTGGGGGATGTCAAAATTGAATACTTTGTTCCCATGTGGATAGTTCTTGTTTTCCTGATGTATGTTTTAGTAGTTTTGGTTCTGGATTTATGTTGTGTTTTTTTTTTTTTCCAAAAATGCGTCGCAACTGCTGATTTTTCTAATTGTTTATATTTTATGTTCCTAAAGTGTTCCTTTGCTGTTGTTTCTAAATTTCTTTTGGCTTTTTCAATATAAATTTGACTACAGTCACAACATTCAATTTGATATATACCAGATCTTTTGTTAGATGGAATGGCATCTTTGATCACACATACAACAAAAAAATCTGGTATATATCAAATTGGATGTTGTGACTGTAGTCAATTTATATTGGAAAAACCAAAAGAAATTTAGAAACAAAAGCAAAGGAACACTTTAGGAACATAAAATATAAACAATTAGAAAAATCAGCAGTTGCCACACACTTTTGGGAAAAAAACCACAACATAAATCCAGAACCAAAAATACTAAAACATACATTAGGAAAACAAGAACTATCCACAAAGGAACAAATCTTCATTTCAAAAAATAGGAACAAAGTATTCAATTTCGACATCCCTGGAAAAATTTGTTCAGCAAGTTCCTCGAACCGCCACCAGAGGAGACCTATGACAAAATATTGTCAACTACACCAATGAGAACCAGTCGATGGCTGGTTGAGGATGGAGGCAAAGTCTCTGAAACATGTTCCGGAAAAATTTAAAGTAAATGTTGTTTAGCGTCATTAATCGACTCCCTTTAAATTTAATTTATTATAACAACACTGTTTTCAACACTTCCAAGAAAGGTATTGTTAACAAATCAAGTTATGAAAACATTCTAACTGCAGATGATCCACACAATAGTTTTAAAATAGTGTACAACAATTTTTAATACTTATTATTTCCAGTTCTCTTGAAAAAAATCAATCATTAAATTGAAAACTATAGTACATAAAACAGTTTGATGAGTGAAAAATGCTGGGTGAATAAAAAAAAAATGAGAAAAATGGACTTGAAGTTAACATTATCTAAATGATAGACCATGCAATTTCATTCACATCATATGACAAGCTGCATTTGTACAAGTTAGTAATAGCATTTAAATTGTAAGACTTAAAACTTTCATGGCAAGTGCTACTAATTAATGTTTCATGGGTGATCAGCCATACCTTTTCCTTCTTTTTCTTCTTTTTTACCTATCCCGTAAGGTCGGGCCTGAGGAACCAAAGCTTTGGATCTGAGAGAGAACGAGGATGGGTGATCAGCACAACGAAATGTCTGGTATGAGGGCAAGATGAATGATAGGAAAGATGATGATGTCGATGATGATGATGATGATGATGATGATGATGATGATGATGATGATGATGATGATGATGATGGAGTAATTGGTGGAATGCTGGCAGGAGAAACCGAAGGACCTGGAGAAAACCTGCCCCAGCAGAGTTTTGTTGATTTCTTGTTCACCACAAATCTCACTTTGCGGTTGCCTGGGATTGAACCCAGGCTACCTCGGTGAGAGCCAAGCAGTCTAACCATTCAACCATGGATCAACCATGTCAAAATAACTAAATTCAAACTTTTGGCCGTTTCAAGTTCTACAGCCTTTTTCAGAAACTGAATGAAAAAGCTGGCCGACGATTCCCATATAATTATATAACCTTCTTCACGTAGGTAGATTTACAATGGAAGCTGAGGATAACAGTTCTCTTCTCTTTTAGAATGTATTGATATACAGGAGACCACATGGCACATTGGGCCATAAAGTATACCAGAGGCAACACACACCAACCGCTATTTGGATGCATCCAGTCATCACCATCCTATCCAGAAGGGAAAGGCCACATCCATGTTACTTCAGAGGACTTTTGACATAGCAGACAAGGACAGTATTCATCAGGAAATTCAATTCATTGGAGCTATTTTGTTGCAAAATGGCTTTAGCAATTGTGACGTCAAGAGGATCTATAGGTGTTGGATAATAGGAATAGTATGTCACATCACCATCATTCCATGAGTAAAGAGGACTGTTTAAGCAAGGCATTTTACCTTTTTATGGGTTTATTTCCAACAAGACTGCCTACATTACTTCAAAGTTTAATATTAAAATGTGCTTTATCGTACCTAAGAAGATCCAGCAATACCTTGGGCCAATAAAGGATTCAGTGTACCTTAAGGTCCCAGGAGTATATAAGATTCCTTGTGAATGCAGAAGGTTGTATGTTGGACAAATGAGATGCATGGTTGAGAAAAGGTGTAAAGAACATCAAGATACATCAGACTCCTTAAACTAGAGAAGACAGCTGTAGCTTAACATTGTACAGAGTACCTTCACAAAATTTATTTTAATGACGACTCAGTTCTGGAATGCTCAGACAAGAATTTTAACTGACTTATTAAATAAGCCAGCCAAATTAAACTCCATCCCTGGAATTTCAACAGAGATTTGGGACTTCAAATGAGTATAGCTTAGGCTCCAGCCATAAAATATACTTGCAATAGAAACCCTGACCACATGATGGATCGTGCAGAACCACCTCAGTGTTCAAGACGGTAGAACCACAATCCAGATGTCAGACTACATAGAAAACTCAAGATGAGAGATAATCCCTAACCAGATGACAGACCGAGCAAAGAACTGTAAAATAATATGAGGTGATCCTTACTGTGAACCAGCCAGACCAATTGCAGACTGCTGTGCTTTGGGGTGACACAAGCCCTACCCACATGGGGTAGTATATACATGTAGATGGTTGGCCATCTTTTTCATTCAATTCCTGAAGAAAGCCATGAAGCTGGAAATGGCCTAAAGCTCTAATTTAGTTATTTTGACACTTCTAATCATCTGTGAAGTTGTAATTAGCATTTAAATTGCATGAGCAGTGATCTTATTTACTATTGATGAAACAGAAGTTTCTGATATTACAGCAACAGGCAAGGTGAGGAGAAAGTAAGGGCAGACATCCATAGAGGGTGTAAAGAAACCAAAATATGCCATTGAGTACCAGAAGCAAACAGTTGGTGTCAGTTTGTAAGATCAGGTGACACCTTTGTTTTCTATAACATAATAAAAGTATACGTATTCTATTGTTTTATAGTGTTTTATTAATTGCTAAGAAAAATAAATTGTAATCAGTTTCGACCTGATAGAAAGGTATTTAATATACCCTTATTTATCAAAGTTAATTATACTATCTAGATTTTAGACACAAGTTTCTCATTTGCTGCTTTTAAGTATAACACTACCAGAGTTCAATGTTAGAGGTAAGCTATATCCAATTGAAAATGCAGACTAAAATATGCATCCATTTTCCAATGCACATTTCACCCACAAACAAGAAATAAAAGCAATTTCTTATTGTTACATTTATGTGACTACCTCTACTCACCAAAATTTATTTTCATATAGCTTCTGCAAACTATGCTTATGCTTACTTGAGATAAACATATACAGATATAATTTCATTACACATTTTGTAGGGGGTAGAAGAGGGTTCTGAAGTAATAGTGTTTAAAAATGGATAGTTCCATATAACATTGACAGAAATAAGTGACTTTACAACAGAAAGATTCAAGAACATCAACAGCACTAAGAATCAGTTGGAGATATGCTGATCATGGGAACAAGTCCTCAGTCTTTAGAACATGTTCAGGTAATTTTTTTTATTAGTGACTAGTGTTTCTAATCAACTCATCATTATAATCCTCTGTTTCGTTTTTGAGTTATGCTGTTCACATACATATGCACAATGTGAACTTTTTCCTAAAAATGCTTTTTTATTTAAGGGTGTGTATTTCTGGTGAAATCTCAATATCCAAATGTTACGGTGGAAAGAATATTTTATATTGCCTACCATAGTAGGATAGGATAGGATTGGATAGGACAGAATTTCAAGGAGGGGATTTGGCATGTCAACCAGACTGATATTTTGTACCTATGCCCCAAGGAAGGGAAGGATGAGGCGAGAGGAGACAGGGCGGCTGACCTTAAAGAGTCACGACAGTGCAGAGCACAGGGTCCCTACCATTTACCAGCTTGAAACTCCCCGGCAGTCCAGTACAACCAGCATCCCTCCTACCGCGACCCTAAAACAGTTCATCAGGCTGGCTTGGAGACCGCCATGCCAGAGCTCGGAAAACTGGCAGGCTTGCAACCGGCATCCCTTCTACCGTGTTCCTGAAATGGCCCACTAGGCCTCTTGGAGGCTGTCCCACCAAAGGACGAAGGTGTTTACCAGGAGCATATCATCCTGCCATGCAGCGCCGAGACACCCGCCGACACTTCTATCCTGAAAGAGACCACCAAATGAGAAAATGATATGAAATTAAATGGAGGTGAAATGGAGGTACAGGAAATTCAGGGGGTGTAATTAACCTATCCAGCATTCGCCTGGCAAATTGGGTAAAGTCCTGTAAACAAACCCATGGGACGGGTATGCCAACCACAGGAACTGAATCCAGATCTTCCGAATGCAGGCCACAGAACAAATCACCAAAAAAAAAGTTGTGTTGCTACTACAGCAAGGAGAAAATAACAAATATGCTTGGCAATGCAATTCACTTGGAGAACTGTGTTGAGAACTACCACATTCAACAATCATATTAGGCCATCAAAATTGGCAAGACACTGCTTCCGGTACCATGTATGCAAAGGTTTAAAAAGAAATTATATAGGCTCATTTGATAAGAATATTTGAAAATTTACAATCCACTCAAAAGCTAAGTAAGAGTAAACATGAAGATTTAAAACAAATTTTTTAGGTTGCCATGAGGGTATTTTAATAAGAGGCCAATGGACTAATGGCAAGTTTGGAGCCTTAAAATATGCAATATGCGATATTAATGAAACTGTGAAATATGTATATAAAACACACGCACACACATGCACACGCGCGTGCGCACACACACACAAAGTTGTTTTGAAACTTCACTGAACGAATATAGCCGTTTCATAGTTTATAACTTAACTAGTCTGAATTTCGGTGTCACAGCTTCGAAATTCTCATAGGTGTAATTTTATGCAGCATTAAATATTACATTATTTTGTGATTAGGCAGCACAGGAACCACTGGTTTGATGGTTTTGATTTATGGAAGAGCTGAAGGGAGTTCAACGAACGATCACTAGATGTATCAAAAACGATTTCCTAATCGACGTGTCCCTCATCATGGCACATTTATGGCAATAGAGCAGCGCTTAAGGTAATCTGGTGAAGTTTAAGCTCTTCAACCAGCTGTTTACACGAAAAGAGGAACACCCTATAGAGCGGGCAAGCAGGAGACGGTCGGCGTTCGCCACGCCCCCTCGTTTGTCTTATAGCAGTGACAAGGGGTGGCTGGGAAAAAAACATCACTGCGCCGTCTCTTTCTGTTCCACCTGTGTTCTCGAACTTACGGGATATTTCATCTAATATAGCACCTTCCAGATCGGCCAGCTGACCCTATATAAGCAACATGCCGGGCAAGAGGAGTCAGTCAGTTCTTGGCGTAAGAATGCAGTGCTAGTGTACGACGAGAAGACTGAGTGAGTGCATCGGAGGATTGTACCTAATTACGAGTGCAAGTGAAATTGTAACGGACGAACTGGTGAATCGTAATTGTGTGCATTACGTAATTCTGTGTAATTGGCAAGAGTTTAACTGCAAGTCGGTGGGAATAAAGAACATTTTTGAGTGGTGCAATTGGACTTTTCATTTCATGAACCCACAAAGTCACACTGGTGTCAGGAAGCGGGACAACAACATCACCGAACATTACAACCATGGACGCGGCATTGGAAAAGATTTTGGAGATGATGGAAATGAAGGCCGAACTGACCTCGGAAATGAAGCGGCAAATAACAACCTGACAGCGGAACTGAAACAAATGAAGACGGCCAACGACAACATCACCGGGAAGATGGAAGAAATGAAGGCCAAATTAACAGCGAAGACGGACGAAATGAAGGCCGAATTAACAGCGAAGACGGAAACGGCAAACAACAACTTGGCCACGACAATGACCGCAAAGATGGCCGAACTGACCACGGAAATGAAGGTGGCGAACGAGGCTCTCGCAGCCAAATTTGAAGGACAGTTGGCCGGCGTGAGGGATGACGTGACGGAGCTGGGCAAGCGGATGGGCCAAGTGGACGAGCGCGTCGAGGACCTGGCGAGCCGCGTTAATGACCTGGAAGGGAAGGCCGACAGCAGCGTCAAGTCCCTGAACGCCATGGTGGAGGACGTCGTCGGCAGGAGACTGAAGGATTTGAAGGCCGACGCACCGGGACGCGACACAACATCGGCGCGCGTCAAACCTCCGAAATATGACGGCGCGTCAACATTCGAGGTCTTCCGCCGCCAGTTCGACACAGTGGCCAAGCACAACAGATGGTCACCGGAGGAGGAGGCCACACAGTTAATAGCCAGCCTCCAGGGACGGGCCGCGGAAGTCCTAAACGCGGTGCAGGCAACGGCGGCGCCCAAGGACATCTGGGAGGCCCTGGAGAATCGCTTCGGGAACCACCGCTTAGCCGCAGCATACCGCAGCCTGCTAAAGGCAAGGTCACAGCAGCCGGGAGAGACGCTGCAGGAGTTCGCCATAGCGATTGAGCAGCTGGATAGCAAGGCCTTGGTTGACCTGCCACTGGAGTTCGTATCCCGGGAAGCCGCCTACATCTTTGTCGACGGGGTACGGGACACGGAGATTCGTCAGCGTCTAATGCTCGGCGATTATAAAACCATCCACGAGGCGCTGACAGCGGCATTAAGGATGGAGGCGGCCAAGGTAACATCTATCCCGACGTCGAGAACGAGGAGTGTTCGCTACGCCGGAGACAGAAGACCAGTTGAGGGACGCCGGCGAACACCTAGTAGCCTGTGTTGGGGGTGTGGACAGCCCGGACACCTGCAGAGCGACTGCCCATACAAGGAAGAGCAGACGGAAAACAAGTAGGGGCCGTCGTGGGGAGGGGCACGTCGGCGCCATCACCACAATCCCCTCGAGTGACACTGCGCGCCGTCAGCCGGCGTATGGATGACAGCCTCATCGTGGACGGTTGGGTAAGAGGAAAGCCGTGCCGCGTGCTGGTGGACACCGGGGCGGCTTGACCATCATCAGACCTGACGTGGCGAAGGGTTTGCCGACAAGGAAGCCGAGCCGACAATACCAGCTTGTCACGGCATAGGGCGACACCTTGCCTGTGGAGAAGGAGGCCCTGCTGGAGCTGACCTTGGGACGGAGTGCCGTGCGTCTGTGGGTGTTCGTCGCGAAAGTGGCTGAGGTGATACTGGGATTGGATGCCTCAGGAGCCATGAGGCGACGGTCGTCGTCGGCAAGAAGGTCCTGCGGCTCAACGGGGAAGAGGTTATACTCCGTCAACCAGAAGAGCGCCTTGGAATTTGCAGGGTCGTCTTGAGCAAAGACGTGGTTGTCCCCGCGAGGAGCGAGGTGGTGGTGACGGCGCGACTGGAGGGCCAGAGAACCAGGAACATGATGGTGAACCAGAATACGCCTGTACACGGACTGTGTGTAGCCAGGGCATTGCTGCCGTGCCGAGAGGAGGTGCCAGTGAGACTGCTAAATCCAACAGACACCGATCACGACGTCCAGGCTGGGACGGAGTTGGGAACGTGTGAGCCCGTGGTGAGCGTAACAGCAATCGACAAGACACAGGAGCCGGTGCCGACGCAACACCTGGGGCCCCGGCTAGAAGGCCTACTGGAGAGGGCGGCCGACTACCTGAACGCAGAGCAGCTGGAGAAAGTTCGACAACTGCTGAGGCGATACCAGAGTGTCTTCAGCCAAGGCGACAGTGACTACGGCCGCACGGACAAAGTGCTTCACCGCATCGACACCGGGGACGCCCGGCCTATTCGGCAGCCACATAGGCGCGTTCCGCTGGCGAAGCAAGGGGCGGTACGAGACATGCTGGAGGACATGAGATCCAGGGGAGTGATTGAAGAGTCTGACAGCCCTTGGTGTTCCTCTGTAGTCTTGCTGACAAAGAAGAATGGCGAGCTGCGCTTCTGCGTAGACTACAGAAAGTTGAACGCTGTCACCCGGAAGGACTGTTTCCCCTTATCCCGGATTGACGACACCCTGGACACGCTAGCTGGTGCACAGTGGTTCTCGACCCTGGACCTGAAGTCGGGCTACTGGCAGGTAGCTCTAGACCCAAGAGAAAGGAGAAGACCACATTCTCGACCGGCCAAGGGCTCTGAAAGTTCACGGTAATGCCCTTTGGCCTCTGCAACGCACCAGCTACCTTCCAACGCCTCATGGAGTCAGTGATGAGAGGGCTGACTTACGATGCCTGCCTGCTATACCTGGACGACATCATCATCGTCGGGAAGACTTTTGAAGATCACCTCGAGAATCTGAGTAAGGTGCTACAGAGACTGCAGGCGACCAACTTGAAGCTGAACGCGAAGAAGTGCCAGCTCTTCCGCAAGGAAGTGAACTACTTGGGCCACATAGTATCAGCAACCGGAGTGGCCACAGACCCGGAGAAGACACAGGCTGTGAGAGATTGGCCTCGCCCAAAGGATAAGAAAGAGTTGCGCAGTTCCCTGGGGCTGTGCAGTTATTACCGCCGCTTCATAAAGGGGTTCTCCAACATCGCAAAACCCCTCACCCGCCTGACAGAGGAACACCGGCCTTATGTGTGGACAGAGGACGCCGAAAACGCTTTCCAGCGCCTAAAGGAGACCCTGTGCAGTGCTCCAATTTTGGGTTTCCCACAACCGGGTGGCGACTTCACTGTGGACCCCGATGCTAGCGACCATTGCATTGGAGGTGTCCTATCGCAGATCCAGGACGGCCATGAGCGGGTGATAGCCTACTACAGCAAGACGCTATCCAAGGCAGAGAACTACTGCGTCACCCGACGAGAGCTACTGGCGGTAGTAAAGAACTTGGAGTACTTCCTCAAGTACCTGTACGGTCAGCCATTCCACCTGAGGACTGACCATTCCGCCCTAACCTGGCTATTGAGCTTTAAGAACCTGGAAGGCCAGACAGCACGTTGGGTCCAGAGGCTGCAGGAGTACGACTTCACCTCGGAACATCGTAGAGGGAAGAGCCACGGTAACGCTGAGGCCATGTCCCGAAGACCCTGTCCAGAAGAGTTCGGCCAGTGCACAAGAGTGGAAGAGAAGGAGCGTGCCGCAGCAGTCCGAGTAGTTGTGGCAGTGCCTGCGGACGGCTGGGATAGCGCAGGCCTGAGGAGGGAGCAGCTGGCGGACGCAGACTTGGGGCCACTCTTGAGGGAAGTGGAGGCAGGGACAAGACCAACCTGGGAGGCCATCGCACCGAGGAACGCCACCTACAAGTCGTACTGGGCCCAATGGGACTCGTTGAAGACCAGAGATGGCGTGCTGTTCCGGGTTTGGGAATCACCCGATGGGAAGACGCGGAGAGAACAGTTGGTACTTCCCCGGAGTAAGGTACCGGAAGTCTTGGAAGAAGTGCACGCCGGTACTTCGGGAGGACACCTGGGAGCGAACCGAACGATTGACAAACTACGGCAGCGCTACTACAGGCTGAGACTTCGAGCAGATGCTGAGAGATGGTGCCGTCAGTGTCACGTGTGCGCGGCGAGTCGTGGCCCCCAGACTAGAAGCCGGGGTCGCATGCAGCAGTACAACGTCGGAGCGCCATTCGAACGGATTGCCGTTGACATTGCTGGACCGTTCCCAGTTTCCGACCGAGGCAACAAGTGCCTAATGGTGGTCGTGGACTACTTCACCAAGTGGCCGGAGGTGTATGCCATCCCAAACCAAGAGGCAAAGACAATCACAGACTGCCTCGTGGAGCAAGTGTTCTGTCGATTTGGGGTGCCGTTAGAGCTACACAGTGACCAGGGTACCAACTTTGAGTCCAACCTAATGAAGGAGGCACTACTAAGGCTTGGGGTGAACAAGACCCGCACGACGCCTCTACATCCCCAGTCGGATGGCATGATCGAAAGGTACATCAAGACCTTAGAGGAACACCTGAGGAAGGTCGTGGCCAGCCATCAGCGAGACTGGGACGTCAAGGTGCCACTGTTCTTGCTGGCCTACCGCTCATCTACACACGACACAACTGGGATGACGCCAGCCAGCTTAATGTTCGGCCGAGAGTTACGCCTCCCTTGTGACCTGGCTTTTGGAAGCCCTCCGGAAGCGAAACAGCCAGCGACCGAGTATGTGGAGAACTTGGTGGACCATCTCCACGACATGCACGAGATGGCTCGCCAGAACATCCAGAAGGCGACTGACCGCATGAAGACCAGGTATGACAGGCAAACCAACAGCCAAGGGTTCCAGCAAGGTAACCTGGTCTGGTTGTACCGTCCTACCCGGACCAAGGGACGCTGCCCGAAGCTCCAGCAGCCTTGGCAAGGACCGTACCGGGTGGTGAAGAGGATTAACGACGTGGTCTACTGCATCCAGAAGGTTCCCCAAGGGAAGATGTTGGTGGTACACCTGGATCGCCTGGCACGCTACGATGGTGCTGTTCGGGATGACCAGCTTTGAGGAGGGAGCAGTGTCACCTGAACGTCGGAACACCCTATAGAGCAGGCAAGCAGGAGACGGTCGGCGTTCGCCACGCCCCCTCGTTTGTCTTATAGCGGTGACAAGGAGTGGCTGGGAAAAAAACATCACTGCGCCGTCTCTTTCTGTTCCACCCGTGTTCTCGAACTTACAGGATATTTAATCTAATCTAGAACCTTCCAGATCGGCTAGCTGACCCTATATAAGCAACACGCCGGGCAAAAGGAGTCAGTCAGTTCTTGGCGTAAGAATGCAGTGCTAGTATACGACGAGAAGACTGTGTGAGTGCATCGGAGGATTGTACGTAATTACGAGTGCAAGTGAAATTGTAACGGACAAACTGGTGAATCGTAATTGTGTGCATTACGTAATTCTGTGTAATTGGGAAGAGTTTAACTGTAAATCGGTGGGAATAAAGAACATTTTTGAGTGGTGCAATTGGACTTTTCATTTCACGAACCCACAAAGTCACAATATTCACAAACAGCAAACAGCTACAAGTACTCCTGCTTCATTGGCTCATGTGTTGGGTAAGTTTGTTACTTCTCCACAGAAGTCTGCTATGCAATGTGCATATGAAGTACAAGTGTACAACCGATTCTGAAGGCTGCTAATTGGAAAGTGTACATCCCACAATTATTGTACACCATTAATGAGGATTTTTTTTTTTTTTTTTTTTTTTTTTGTAATTCACATCCTCCAATGTTATGTCATATCAGACGATGAATGAAATGGATGAAATGATGCTCAAATGAGTCCGGGGTCCCTGGAGCTTAGTTACCCGACATTCGTGTTTCAGGATAATGGAAAACTCTGGAAAAAACCTTATCCAGATAACTCACCCTGACCGAGATTCAAACTCGGGACCTCTTGAACGTGAGGCAGACACGCTACTATCTACGCTACTGAGGCGGCCATTAGTGAGGAAGATTTTGATTGTCAAATGCAATTTTTCAAATAGTATGAGCAAATGGTAACTAAAAAATAAATAATTTGTGACGAACGTAAGTAGTCCGATGAGGCCCAGTTTAAACTGAATTGACATAAATGTATCTATTGGGCACTTGTAAATCTGCATGTTCATTTTTAATCTACTAGGGTTCATGTGTGATGTGGACTATCATCTAGAGGCTCAGTGCTGCTTTTACTGGACAAGCATACAAGGGGATACCTAATACCTTAATTGTAGAAGTCTGCATTTTTGGATATAAACCACTCTTCCACTTGATTAATGATGTCATTTGCATTGTCAAATCAGTCACTATGCAATGGATTTTTCATTTCTGGGAAGGAAAAAAATGTCACTTGGTGCAAGGTCAAGTGAATAAGGTGAAGGCTGTAAGATCTCAAAGTTATATTTCCTTGTTTTATCAACTGCAACTTGAGATGAATGAGCTGGAGCATGGTCAGCCAGAAGACGAATGCCTTTGGAGAGCATAAAACATTATTTCTGAATCAGAGCTGTTCATAACTTCTCCAGAAGATTGCTGTAGTATCTGCCAGTGATGGTTTGACCCATGTAAAGATAATCTGTAAGGATGACTCCATAACAGTCCCAAAAACCTGAAAGCATGACCTTTCTAGCTGACTACTGTACCTTTGCATTTAGGTGGGGGCGGGGGGGGGGGGGGAATCAAGCATGGTTCCATTCCATGCTCATGGTTTTTCTTTCTGGATCATGCTGATAGATCCATGATTCAGCCATGGTTACTAGAAAATTAAAAAAAAAAAAAAAAAAAAAAAAAAATTAAAAAAAAAAAAAAAAAACAACAACCATCTTCATCCTGTTCCAACAGCATCAACATCTGTATTGAAATGTCACGCCATATTTGCTTTTGGAAAGGGGTAGGAAACTTGGAACCCACCATGCAGACGCCTTAGACATGTGCAGTTCATCATGAATAATTTTCCAGACATTAAGATGAATCTCATTCATGATCATTTGGATGGCTGCTTGTCTGTCTTCCAGGATTAAGCACTCCATTTTTTCACTGTGATAGCATCGTCTGTCAAGGATGGTCTACCAGCTCTTGGCTCATCTGTCAGGGACATGTGATCAGTTTGAAAATTCCTTTTCCACCTCATAATAGAGGCATACGATGAACAATCATTTCCATAACCATTTCCAAAGCCGTCATTACATCATGGATTTCCCGGGCAGTTCTGCCCTTCAAATGCAGGAACTTGATCACACTATGGGCCTCAATTTTCTGCATCTTACACCTTTGTCCCTTCTAGCACTCATTGTTACAAAAGAAACAGACACAACTGACTGAAGCTTTCAACATTATGTCCCAAGGGATCAATGATGACACTGAAAAAATGTTCTCACTCTACCATAAAAACTACAATGTGATAATTAAAACTTTACGATACCCCCTTGTACTTGGTAATGTTAACCACTTTGGATTAGACAAAGGGGAGGCAATTGGGTTCCCCCCACAGTTGCCAGATCTAACATCTATGGACTTTTACTTTGGGGAACTGTTAAAACATTAAGTCTATCAACATAAGAGGTGCACCTTGGAGAATGTTTTGTCAGGAAATTACAACCCATGTGCAGTGATCTCCATTGAAACATTGACCAACATAGGTGTGACAACTATTCATTGTTCTGTTACATATCTGGCAGTCAATGGCAAACACTTTGAATATTTATGGTAACCATGTGCTTAAATAAAGATGCTACTACATGTGTGATCAATATTTAAATGTAAAACAAATACATAATAAATAGTGCTCATTCTTTGAAGTGTGTATACATTTTTTGGCAGATTCTACATATTGTATTTCATCTAAAAATTTGATATAAAGATTCACTGAAAAGACACATTTTGAGATTCCCTGAACATAGAAAAACCTTTTCAGAAAAAGATCTGTATATGTATGTCCATGTGTGTGTCTGTGAACAGCATAAGTTAAATACCAAACATATAGGTAGTATTTAAGTACAGTCACAAGAATTTTTAAGAAAATCCTCCCCACCTCAAGCTAATCTTTATAAGTAAAATGTTTTAAAATAATTTTATTTTCTCAAAAATGGCTTTAATGATACTGATTAAAATAACATATGTTTAAAACATTTTCATTACAAATAATATTAGCATGTGGAATTTTCTGAGAATGGCCTCTGAAGTCCTCTACATTCTGAATGAAATTTGCATAACTGGTAAACCATAAGAGACTGACAAACAAACCCCTACTGCACCAAAATGTGAATTATCTTAATAATGAATGAAAAGTGCACAATGTGCGTAGTTTTATATAAATTATTCTTGTCCTAGTCCTATTATTGAGATTGTCCTTTTTTTTTGCAGTTTTGGTATGATATCTCTCACAGTGTTTGTCACACAATTCAATTCAATTTATTCATTTTAGTTAATTGATGGAAATTAATCATTTCTCCACACTAGCCATATATAGGCTAAGTTTTTTGATAGATAGAGTCATCATGAAAAATTCAATGCCATTGCATTGAATTTTTCATGATGACTCTATCTATCAATTTATTCATCTTTTAAATCTCCATACAAGATTGTGGACACGTCAAAACAAAAATATTTACAAAATTTAAGTACAAAATTTAAATACAGAAATTACAAAAAACACGTAAATGCCAAAATATAATAATATAACTTAACTTTCCAAATACTCTTGAATAGAATAAAAACATGCTTCACTTAAAAATTTATGTAGTTTCAATTTAAAAACCTTTTGGTTGTCAATATGTTTTAAGTAAAGAGACAACTTATTGTACAGTAGGGTACCACTGTAAGTGAAGGAATGTTTGTATAACGTGGTATTACGGCTAATTGCTAGTAGGTTTGAACTGTTTCTTGTATCATGCTGGTGTGCCACTGCATTTGTTTTAAAGCAACCTAAACTAGCTTTTGTGAAGCAATATCTTTGATGTTGCAGTCATTTACAGGTAATGACAGATTTGTGGCATTTTTGTTACTCTGTGAGAAAAGAATTAAGGTTGATTTTGTCATATTACAAGAAAGATGGTTTTCTTTACAGTAATTTTACATGTATAAGAACTTTATATATGTTTAAACATGACAGGGTTATAATTTTCAGTTCATTAAAATACACTCTACAGCTCAATGTGCAGGGTGGTTCACTATTATTCTTATGGCTCTTTTTTGCATTCGAAAAACCTTTTCTGACATATTTAAATTACCCCAAAAGATGATACCATAATTCATAAGGGAATGAAAATATGCAAAATATGCCATTCGGACTGTCTTTATGTCTGCTATCATTTTTAATGTTTTTAAAGCACAGCACTGCTTACTTAACTTTTTAATCAAATCTTCCATATGTACAGTCCAATCCAAGTTTTGATTTAACCACAAACCTAACATTTTTGTATCTTTTACATATGAAATGTTGATGCCATCCAAATTAAGGTCAGGGAGGTAATACTTCTATTTACTTTATGCCGAAAACCTATTGCTACTGTTTTATCTTTGTTTAAAATTAGTCTGTTTTGATCATAATAGTTTCATTAATTTCATTTACATTTTGAAGTAAATGACCTTTATCATTAGCAGTGATGAGTATGTATGTGTTTGCACACACAGTCTTCTTCCCATTGATGGAATCTTTGGTTTTGGCTTAGCTTGTGGTGAAAACTGTGCATTGCATATCTTAATTGGAAAAAAACTATTTGTAGTTTTTAGTATTTTGCATATCTTGTCATTATGTGCCAGAGTTCATAGTTGGCTGCTTTCATTCTGATGTTGTAATAGCTCTGTTATGTAGTATTTGTACCATATGGCGTTATTCTTCTCTAGTATGTGTAGTGTCTTCTCATAGACCTTGGTATTTGGTAGCCAGAATTGTGCTTTAATGTCCTTGATGAAGAAGGATTCTTTTGTTAGTACATATGTTAGCCTTGATGGTGCTGACTTTCCTACTCCTAGAATCCATTTTAGGTAGTAAGCTTTAACTTTCTCAAATGTCGACAGGTTGGTGATTGTAAGTTTCTCCAAGATGATGTTAATCCTGTAGGTTGCTATTGGTGCTATGGCCATTTTGAACTGTGGCTAATAAGATTTGTTGCAGTTGTTGGAAGTTATATATGGCTTTTATTGCTGCAATTGCTCTCTCTGAGTCAGGAATGTTGAAGAATGATAGTGTGCGGATCATCTTAAGGCACACAATTTGTCATATTTTTGTTTGTGGAATTTTAATATTAAAATACTTATACTTTTCTCAAATGGGAAGTCATTATTTATATTTTCCAAGTCATCACACAGTGACTAGCTCTTAAAAGATATGAGTATCGCTTAGTCATATTCTCTTAATCCTGTTATACCTACAAGAAAATTTGTGATAACATTTCTGTGAATCACAAAAACTATTTGCGATTAATTTTGACCTGTTACTAAATTCCTCCAAACA
Source organism: Mantis religiosa (assembly GCA_030765055.1). NCBI lineage: Eukaryota > Metazoa > Arthropoda > Insecta > Mantodea > Mantidae > Mantis > Mantis religiosa. Next base: position 74,724,445 of record CM060954.1, read on the forward strand.
CATTTCTGTGAATGTTTATCTCTGTTATAATGAAGCAGACAGAAGCATAAGCATTTGTAAGAACAGTTCTACACAAGAATAGAGAAAGTCATGTGAGTTCAACACATCAAATTTTAGAAAATCACTGCTGAAAATTCAGTTCATCTGAGTCCATATTCAGGAAGACAGATTTGGATATTGAGTATCAGAAAACATTTGGTGCAATTATGGAAGGCAGGTGATTCCTGCATTTGGGTAGGTGGAGACAAGATTACAGATGCTTCCAACATATTTCATGCCTAAAATCCTGAGGTTAGTTATTATCCATAAATTTAATTATTTCTACATTTTCACTTAAATTTTATATTATCTTTCTGTAATTTTTTTTAGATGTAATAAGATACATAAAACAGACAGTTTTTAACTCATCTCATCTTAATCTTAAGAAAAATTATTTCAGCATAATTTATAGTGTCTTCTCAATTATAGATACTGACAAATGTCAATGTTACTATGGATGAAAATAAATTGAATATACAATCAGATTTTCTTAACCTTGGGATTAACATTTCCAGGATTGTTCCAGCATTTTTAAATTCTAGTAATAGCATTACTAGAGGCTCATATTTGTAAATTCATGAGTACATGGAACTCTTGCTAAATGGTCCTCAGTAACCCAGCCTGCATCCAGCCTCTAGTTCCTCAAGGGAAAACAGGACATACAACTAATTTAACTACAAACAGGTGCATAACAATGTTGTTAGTTAATTAGAATGTAACAACTTAGGCTTTCACAGCCGGCGTCAATCCAGTAATATGTAGAAGTTTCCGGGATTACTGGCCGTGGTCTAGTCAGAAAAGATCATCTCCATTCAGTCAAGGACAGACAGCACCATTTGGCCACAAAAGGGATCTACCATACTCCCCAAGGTGTACATTGGCACTACTAAACGTAGCATACATACTCATATTAAAAAACACCTAAGCAACTGCCGGTTGAGACATACGAAAAAATCTGCTGTTGCTGAACATGCCCTTCTGATGGGACATAACATCAAGTTCCAGGAAACAGAGGTTCTCAACAACTCAGCCCAGTACCACGCCATACTTTATTGAGAGGCTATTGAAATCTTCAAGCACAAACATAATTTTAACAGGAAGGAGGAAGTAGCACGTTTGCATAAAACCTGGTTTCCCGTGTTACAAAACACGAGGCCGAAATCGTTTACACAAGTCGGACCAACTGAGATACAGGCCTGCAGCCATCTTGTGATTGGCAAATGCGCAGCCAATAGGAGAGAAGTAGGCGATCTCCTTCCAGCCTATATATATTTGGTACCCTATGCCGGAGCCACTCTAGTTTGCCATGAAACCTCTGAGGATGCTCAACGCACGTATGAGCGAAACGTCAGGAACTTCAGTTTTTCTGACTAGACCACAGCCAGTAAGCCCGGAAACTTATACATATTACTGAGTTAATTAGAATATTAAACAAAGCTATATTTGAAACTGTGGCTTTCTTTACAGTTCAGTATCATGTCTTCTAGAATGCAACATGTTACGCTAGACCGCAAGAAGAAATTCAAAATTTTAGATAAGTTGAAATGAGGTACTTTGCAATAAGCCAGCATTGCTTCTGAGTACAATATTGGATGAGCAACTATTTATGATATAAAAAAAGATAAGTTATTATTTGACATATGTAACCCAAATGACGAGCGAGTTGTGAAAATGCAAAAGAGTAAAACTAAAGAACTGGATGCAGCTATTTATTGATGGTTCATACACCAATATGGTAAAGGTGTTCCAGTCAATGGCCCAATAATAAAGCAAAAAAGCAGTTGAATTTAACAAACAATTTGGCAACAGTAACTTGTTTGGAGTAAGTAAGGGTTGGCTGTTGAACTGGAAAAAATAACACAGCAGGCAGTAGCTGACAATCACTGGAGAAAGTAGCTCAGCTAACAATAAAGATGAAGAGAAGTTTATAAAAAGATAGCGAAGCTAACAGATTAATCACTAATGCCTTGTACAATGTGGATGAAATCAATCTTAAAGACGTTTACTTCAAAAACATTACTGCCAGGAACAAGAAGAGAAGGAAGCTTTTGAGTACAAACAAAAGAAATGATGTATAACATTAATAGTATATTGCAACACAAATAGGAGTCAAACTACAGCTCATGGTGATTTGTAAATCCCAACATCTATGTTGTTTTCAATGCATAACAGTGCACTATTTGCATGGATGGTTGGAAAAAAATGTCTCTCTCTGTGATTCCATGAAACATTTGTACCAGTTTTGAGAAAAGAGATGAAGGAAGAAAAGATACCATTGAAAGCTGCTTTCCTTATAATTGATAATACTCCTAGACATCCTGCTGATGTGACTCTTAAGCATGATATAATACAGGCACTCCTTCTTCTATGCGATATGACAGCATAACTCAACCCATGAACCAGGGAAATTTGGAATCAATTAGAAGTCATTATTGGCATGCACTTCTTGTCTCCTTTCTGAATGAATGTAAAAAGGACCCTATAAAGGCTATGTTGAAGACCAAGAAAGCAATCAACTTATGTGATGTTTTCCAAACAGCAGAAAAATGGGATTATAAAAGCTGGAGAAAACTGAGGCCATCTATTGATGCAGAGTTGAACCCAGTACTGAGTGACAACAATAAGCCAGCCAATTTGGAATCATTAATTGCTGACATTTTGTACAGTGAATGTTCATAGGCTTCCATGAGGAGAAGAAATTGAAGAAGCAGATGTTGCAGTGTTTGAATGATGAAAACTGTAAGATAGACCAAACTTTAACATATGAAGAAATATGTCAAAAGTATGCACGAAAGTAAGGATGAAAGTAAAGAAGAAGAGGGTATAGGAGGAGAAAGTATGAAGATCTCTCACATTGCTAAAGCTGAAGCTTCAGAAAGCTTCCTGGAGTACATTATGAAACAACCACATACACACAGTACTGATGTAATGCTTGTAAACCTATTGCAAGATAAAATATGCCAGCTCATGTTATCACCATTACAATAACTAACAATCTGAACATGTTTACAGTGAGTGATACTATTGTACATGTACACAATCAAGGACTAAGTTTTCGGTGAAAAAGAACGTACATATTTCTAGATATAATAATGTGATTAAGTTAAATTTTAAACACTCTCAACTATCAGACACCTCCCCTAATCTGGCACCTAAATGTTCAAGAAATGGCTGGATTAGTGAGAGCCTAGTGTCATTATCTCCAATATAACCAAGACTTTGGTACATGAAGTAATAATAATGAAGAACAATGTTAGAGTTGGTGTGACGAATGAGAGGTTATAACAACAACCATATCCAAACCACTCAAAACAATCACTACAAGGAATATGATAAGATTATAAGTTACAACACTATTCAGTGGAAAATGGCCGTTGATCATATACAATAAATACAGCTCATTCTCACATCATAAACTTACTTTCACTTTCATTGCCTTAGCACTGAGATTAACAGATGTAGCAGAAATGCTACTGCTTCTGTAGGACTAATCCAAAAGTTAAGAAAATAAGACCAGAAAAAATGTTGTAAAGTAATATATCAGTCACATGAGAAATAGTAATACTAGCTTTCCTACAATTAAAGAACACAACTAAAAATGCATATAAAAATATAACCCGAATTTTCTTTCAATTTTTCTAAAAAAGGGGAATTTTAGGTTTTCCTTCTAAAGGGCTTAATAGGATAGCTCATATCAAAATATACAACACATTATCAGTCTCCCTAACACTCCTAGAATGCACACCACACTTCAGACACTTAACAGCCAATCTACCTAACCACTCAAATAGTGTCATCTGCTGATGATACTGCCTACCTAGGCAGCGCTCCACAACTAAAAAATGCCAAACCAAGGCTAGAAAAGCAACTGAAAGCACTCAACCAATAGGGAGCAAAGTGGAGACTGACCTTGAAGACCAACAAAACTCAAACCATTATTTACAGGAATTTAGTTTTAGATTGCAGGAATTTAGTAACAGTGACATCAAAATTAATTGAAAAAGCTACTTGTATTTTTGCTTTTGTTGACACCTTGTCACTTACATTTTTATATTATTAAGGGACTAGTTTCAGAAGCCGTCACCTCCATCTTCAACCTCTTTCCAACTAACGTCTGTATCATCTGCTCTCTTCCATCTGGCGGTGGAACTATGAACTTCTTTGTCAAATTATCTGCTGGTGGGATTTCAAAGTTCATTACTAGATTTTTATTTTTCCACATGAATGTGGTTACTTCCTTAATGGTTTTCTTTAGTGAAGCCTTCTTAATTTTCTTAAACATCAGACTTTTGTTGTATCCATTTTCTTCTGTTATGTGGAGTATAGCTTTTTGTTTTTAGAAGTACTCTGCTTTATCCATGGGTATGTTGACTAGTCTGTGTGAAAACTGTTTATTATTGAATGTTTATGTATAATTAAATTGTAGCTATGATTTTTATGTAATTTTCTGACTGTATTGGCTTCCTGTAAATTCCAGTTTTCATTTTTGTGTCATTACTAATGACATTTAGGTCCAAGAAAGAGAGTTAACCATTGATTTCCTTTTCTGTTGTGAATTTGATAGTCCTTTCTTGCAGACTGAATAATTTTAATGCATCATCTAAATGTTTATTTGGAACTATTGCAAAGATATCTATACCAAACCTTGAAGATCCAAGGGAAGGCCTTTTTAATTTATGTTTCGAATGCATTCATAAACAAGTGTGCCAAAAAGGGTGAAAGTAGTTTGCCCATTGATAACCCTGATTTCTGCTTGTATTATTTCCCATTAAAGCTGAAGAAGTTCTGTTCAATGCATAATTTTGTTAATGAAAAGTATTCTTCTGCTTCTACTGTTTCCATTAACATTGTTTCCATTAACAGTGTCTCTAAGTTTTCTGTTGGTATGCTTGGGAATAATGACATAACATCAAATGAAACCAGTCTGTCATTTTTGTCCAAATAGAATTTTCCTAGCAGATCTGAAGAGTTTTTTAAATTTGTACTTTCAAACTTTGGGAAGCTATTGAATTTATTTAGTAACAATTTGCTAAATTATATGTGGAAGTATTTATGCTAGTAGTGATAGGTCTCATGGCTTTTCCTGTTTTGTGAATTTTTGGTTGCCCAATTATCTTGGTAATGTTGGATTATCTACTTTAATATTGTGAAATTCTTTTTTGTTGATTCTTTTGCACTCTTTTAAAGTTTTATTATTGGATTCAATGCAGTACTTTAATGGGTTGGTTTCTACTTTTAGATAATTACTGTCTTCTAACATGTGTTCACCATCTTTCTGTATTTGCTTTTTCCAAAATTACTATTTTATTCCCTTTGCTTTAGTGTAAAGAACAAAAGCCTGGTGTTTAAGAAAATTAAAAAGGCTAAACTAAGGAAAACCATTAAGGAAATAACCACATTCTCTAAAGAAAAAGAAAGCAACAGCATATTCAGTGCATTCACATACTACCCAAAAACATTTAACAAATTCAAAAAGATCTTTAAAGAACAAAATATCATCTTGGCATCTACTAACAGATACTCAGTTTTAAAATTGCTAAGTTAAATTAAAAAAAAAGAAGAAAAAGAAGATGAAATCCCATCAATTAACAGATCCAGATTATACCAAATAAGTTGTAAGAATTATGAAAAATGCTACATAGATAAAACTAACAGAAACCTAAAACCAGAGTAAAAGAGCACTTTAGAAACATCAAAATGAAACAAGAAGATAAGTCAGCAGTAGCGTTTCATTTCTGGAATGAAAATCATTACATTGATCCAAATCCAAAATTACTAAAAGGAGTGATAAACCAAAATAAACTGAAAACATGGGAGAACATTACACAGAAAATGAAGCTAGTTACAGTGGAATAATAAATATTATACAAATAAAATATTTAGTGATTATTTTCCACTTATCTTAAGAAGTTGATGACAATACTTCTATCTTCTCTAATTGAAATTAATTTCATGGACATTTGCCCACATCTTCAGTCAAACACACTTTGTTGTCAAGGATACCATGTATTTACGTATTACCAACATCTGAAGACGAAACAAACCTAAAAACAGAATCAACTGCCGGTATGTCAAAATTCATTACGCGATTTTTATTTTTTAAAATAAATATTTTTTCCCAAACTATTAAATCAATGGGAACATTTAATTGTTTTAATAATTTAACTTCGGGATTTATTTCATGGTTAAATGACCAAAAATGATCTGCCACGACCGATTTATCAATTTGTTTATATCTAATGTTACGAAAATGTTCTTTCTTTCTGGTTTCCAAACTACATTTCGTCTTTCCAATATAAACCTGATCACAATCTAAGTAATTAAATTAAAAAAATACCAGATTTTTTATTATTAGGAATTTTATCTTTTTTAGAAAATTGTAATAAATTTTTAACACTATATTTATTTTGAGGAACTAAAGTTATACCAACTTCTTTAAAAAAAAATTTGGAAATTTTTATTAACCCAAAGATGGTAAGTAAATTTTTTAAATTTATAATCATCTTTTATTTTTTTAAGAGTAGAAATATCATTAATACTTTTTGATATTTAAATTTTTCAATTTTCTTTTGTATAAAATCTTTATTAAAACCATTAATTAAAGCAGTATTAATAATATGCTTATATTCTTTATTAAATTCTTCTTTATTCAGGGGTATATTTATTAATCTATAAATCAAACTTTTTTTTGTGTTTGACTGAAAATGTGGGCAAATGTTCATGAAATTAATTTCAATTAGAGAAGATAGAAGTATTGTCATCAAATTCTTAAGATAAGTGGAAAATAATCACTAAATATTTTATTTGTATAATGGGAGAACATGTTCATATCGAAAAATAAGAACGGAGTAATGAACTTTGAAATCCCACCAGCAGATAATTTGACAAAGAACTTCACAGCTCCACTGCCAGAGAAAAGAGAGCAGATGATACAGATGTTAGTTGGAAAGAGTTTGAAGATGGAGGTGACAGCTTCTGAAACCAGTCCCTTCATAATATAAAAATGTAAGTAACGAAGTGTAAAAAAACAACTACAAATAGTTTTTTCAATCAAGACATCATCTATCAGCACAAATTAAAATGCAAATGTGGAGAAGTTATCATAACATAATTCAGTGTACAACTTAAGACAACTGTGACATATCTAGGAGTGACGCTTCACAGCAAATTGTGCATGAAACTGCACTTCAGAAAGAAAAAAAAAGCTACAGGAAGTGAAAATAGCCATCACAACCCTGTTGTACTTATAAAAAATCGGAAAAATGAGAACTGTTGACACCAATCCTCAATCAGCTTTACAAAACCATTAACAGACTGTACTTTACATATGCCACCATCACCATAGTTCCCTCTGTACTGTACAGACTGCAACAAATGGAAAGAAAATGCCTATGGATAGCTAAAAAGCTTCCTCCCTGGCATAAGTGCTCTGAACTGTATATTATTATGTAAAACAACACCACTAGAAGAGTATATCAAGCACCAAATGCAGAGTTACACAAAAAACACCACCTAGAGAACATATAGAAGAGAACCAATCCTAACAGCAGGGACCTGTAACAACTGTTTTGGTTTAGACCCCGAGAACTGAAAATGTTTAAGTATGCTTAATGGTGGTTTAAGGATTGATATGGAAAAGTTAATATGCATAAGAAATAAAAGTGTGAAATTTAGTGGCTCATGATGTGATGCAATGTGTATATGATATGATGTAATGTATTAGTATTGGTGGTTACAAAAATAATATGATAATGTGTTGACATGGGTCAGTGAGAAAGGTTTTTGATTTTTATAGCAACGAAGAGAGAAAAATCAATAACCTTGGACAAGCGGCTAGCAAAAATAGCATTTTTTGACTGTGTAACATTGAAGGGAACAGATGTATAATTCTGTGTCAGAACGGCATGTAGAAAAAAATCTATAGAGGTTATAAACTATATTCACAATTTCTGTGCAATTGCAATTCAATTACATTGATCAAATTTATTGTATATCTATGTTACAACGTATTCTGTAAATTTGTTACTCAAAATTAAAAGATTTAAATTATATTAATTTAAAAAGAAAAATGAAATTATTTCCTCAATAGATGAAAAGTTAATGCCCTCACTCAAGACCACACCTGAATTCAAAGAGTTTTTCTCATGCAACAACTGGAGCAGCAGCCATGGATAACATCTAAAGGAATTGCTCATCCTGAGACGCCAAATATGAGCAAAAGCTCAGATTAAAATTAATGTGAGACCTGGAACATTGGCACCAGTCCCAAAGATAGGATTAAGCAACAGCATCTTTTGTCACAGAATCGCAGCATCCCCACATCCACTACACTTATGTAACATTTCCATTACATATGGTCACTGCAACGCAGGGCTTCGAGAACACCATCCCCACCCGCAATTTTGTTCCAAACCTTCAAGAACACAGCAAACATGGCCCCTCTGATCGTCCTGCTGACACAACAGCATGCAGAAATCAAGGAAGTCAAGGACCATGAGATTGCAGAACATCTCAGGATACTGCTAGGTTAAGCTCAGTATAAGAGGCATCCCAAACAAAATCCTTATGTAATTATTAACACATATCCATATATGACAATTATACTAATATGTATAAATATATAAATGACAACTGTCAGCAATAAAATATATATTATATATAAATTAGTAATTATGATAAATATAAAATAATAACAAAAAACTAAAAAAACTCAATATATGACAATTATATCAAATGTATATACATGTAAATTGACCCTTGTATGAAAAAAAAAAGTGAAATAAGTCCTAAAATTCCGTTAGTTGGGGCTTAATAGCTTACAAGCATTAATTCACAGAGAAAGAGCCCTCAGTATATATTATTCTGTAGCATTACATGGTTTCTAAGTAAGTGTGCAAAATGTTCCTTTTTGATTAATTCAATTGATATGCTGCTGGTCCTTATTGCCATATACATACAATCATCTATATGTATCGGTAAACAATATGAAGTGATATATGCATGAATTCAAAGATAGCATTAAAACATTTATTTACCAATTTTTAATATTAAAGTTTTGCTACCCCAGAAATTACTGATTAAGCTGTTTCGGTACAACAAAATTAAATTCAGTAATCTCTTACTAGTTCCAATTCCAAACAGTGTGAAGAATACTACCAACAAATTTCAGGGAAATAGATGTGATATGGAAAGATCTTACTTAACAGAACATATTCCATTTGCTGTAGTAAATATAAACTTTACTACATGTAACTATCCTTTACATAAGCCTTGGGCATTATAACCAATTTGGATTTAATTTTTTTTTTTTGAGAGCCTCACTAAGAAAAAAGCATCCATAGAATCTAAAGTTCATACCTGCATAAATAACATCATTAGAATATACAAAATCATCAACTCCATTACAAAAACATTCTGATTTGAAGTACTTATGCACGAGAGCATCTCCTCTATGAAGGTGGTAAAATATATGGACATATCTTTTATACTGTTCTTTCCAACTGGAACTTTGATAGAGTTTTTTGCCTGCTCCTTCATTAATGCACACTCTTCTCCAAGCCACTTCAAGCTGAGAAATAATGCTGCAGAAATAAAAAGTTATCTGATATTTTTTTACAGGATTTAAAAATGAATACTTAAAACTGCCATGCAAACATATCCATTCAATATGTTACTTTTCTAATCTCATAATAAAATTCAATTGAGATAAAAAGTTCTAAAAGAAAGTAACTGGACAACTAAAATAGTTATTTAAATTTGAATAGTTATAAATAAAAGCATTGTTAACAATGAAGTTAATTTCAAGTATAAAGACTAAAACTGAGTCATGCCTTTTAAAACTTGTAACTTCACTCACGTCCTTTTACAAAATCAGGAACGTCACTAATCATCCTGAGTTGCTAATCAGCTGATGATGAGACTGCAACAGTTTCGAAAACGTTCCTGATTTTGTAAAAGGATGTGACTGAAGTTACAAGTTTTAAAAGGATGACTCAATTTTAGTTATTTAAATGTTCAGCTATTTTAGTTATAGAGATTATAATGGAGTTCTCTACTGATGCAACAACTGCAGAAAAGTTTATGAGATAAGAAAATAATTTCGGAAATAAGACTGTTTAAATCAAGATGATACTTTCTAATGAATTCTTTTTATTTCTAGTTTGTTTACATATGTACATAATATTAAATGTGTCAAAATAATTTTACATAATAAACCTAATTTTGGATTAACTTTTCTACTATGTAGAGTTTACTACCACACGGACCACATACAAAATCAAACATGCAAGCATGCTCACATGCAATATACATAATATAATATTATTATAATATATACTGCAAAATATTACAATTAAAAATAATATATACACAATTACAGAGTTGGGCTAAATAAATCACAAAATTGTGAAAAAAATGTAAAAACATCTTCAATTACAAACTTCTTATCATACTTTGTGAATTTGATCTTGTTATTTTGATTTATTTTAATACTGACTAAATTATATATATATATATATATATATACCTTAGTGTAACATGGAATTAAATAGAGTCAACATGAAAACTTCAATGCCATGGCCGGGATTTGAACCACGGATCTCCTGGGTTCCATCCAGTCACTCTTAACCTTTGAGCTACCATGGCCAACGTGCCGTCCTGACATTAAATTCTCCAGTTGACTGGTATATTTCCCCGGTAAACCACTAGAGGTTCTTGCATCCGAGATACAACGTTTGTGGCGACTTACTATCGTAAGTACTTAAGTCCCAAGCTTCACCATATAACTCATATTATTTTAGTTAATTGATGGAAATTAATCATTTCTCCACGCTAACCGAATATACACTAAGCTTTTTGATAGAGTCAACATGAAAAATTCAATGCCATGGTTGGGATTTCAACCATGGAACCCAGGAGATCCGTGGTTCAAATCCTGGCCATGGCATTGAATTTTTCATGTTGACTATCTATCAAAAACCTTAGCCTATATTCAGCTAGTGTGGAGAAATGATTAATTTTCATCAATTAACTAAAATAATGGAATTAAATATTTTTGCTGTTCTGGCAGTATTTAGAAGCATTTTGTTACAATTTCTGTTAATGTTACCTATTAATTTTACAGTAATAGATATTATTATTGATGAAACATACTGTATCTCATACATTTACCTCTGACGTTACCAGAGGAACCTTGGGCCGAACATTCGAGCACCTCCCTGATAGGGAGTTGTTCGGATTCGGTTGGACTCGAGGGGGCAGTGGTTCCCGATACCCGTGTGAGATCGCGTACGTCTCCGGACGGGGTTGAGGGAAGCCATTAATATTCCCGCATACTATGAGATCGCGTACGTCTCCGGACGGGGTTGAGGGAAGCCATTAATATTCCCGCATACTAGCCAGCATAGCTAGTAGAAGGTATGCTAGATCACCAGGCGGCCCCCCGAGGTCATATTGGTAGCCTTCCCATTTTGGAGTTGGCGCGCATAAGTGGCGTATCCACTTTCATCCCATCTTGAGTCCATAGGACCAGATGGGGGGGCTTGTTAGTCTCTAAGTCTTGCCCTATGGAAAGCTCCACGGAGGCGTCGGCGCCCTTTTGGGACAGATCGGTAACTCCCTGGAGGCCCGGGTCCTTGGTCCTATGGGTCCAGGACTAATGGGAGTAGAACCTCTGGCATTAACTGTATCTCATACATTCCTGTAGGGAAGGGGATCCGTTCCCTTCAGCTGCCGTGGTGCAGGCGCTGCGGACCCTTAGCACTCGTGGTACCTCTGACGTTACTAGAGGAACCTCGGGCCGAACTGCCAAGCCCCTCCCGTCGGGGAGTTGTTCGGATTGGGTTGGACTCGAGGGGCAGTGTGTTCCCGACACCCACGGGAAATTGGGTACCTCCGGCCAGGCTACGGCCGCCCAGAGGGGGTAGAGGGTTGCCTCATAAGTCCCGGGTACTAGCCTGCAGAGCTAGTAGAAGGTGTGCTAGATCACCAGGCGGCCCCACCGAGGTTTTCAGTAGTCTTCCCTCCAGGGTTGACGCGCATAAGTGGTGTATCCACTTCCATCCCATCTTGACGTTGTTGTCGATGGGGGGGGGGGGGGGGGGGAGCTTTTTAAGAAATCAGGTATTGCCCTATGGAAAGACCCCCGGAGTTATCCATCGCTCCCGGGTTGAGGGAGGCCAGGGTCTTCAGACTTTTCAGTAGATCCTCTGCACTTAACTGTATCTCATACATACCAGCAAGCTAGTGTGAGGATGCTGAGTTCCTTAAACTATGGTCTGCTGGATCTTAAGTTTAGCACGCAAAATTATTTTCTTCTATTGCACAAAAAATGAGTTTATTTCTGGAAATTAATCATTCTTCTACACTAGCTGTGTGTAGGCGTTGATTTGAATAGGTAGAGTCAGATTGAAAAATTTAATGCCATAGGCGGGATTTGAACCACAGACCTCCCGGTCTCCATCTGGCTGCTCTTAGGCATTGAGTTACTATGGCCAACATGCCAGCATGACATTAAATTCTCCAGCTGACTTGTATTTTCCCGGTAAACTACTAACAGCTCTCATATACAATGAGATAAACACTTTTTGTTGCGACTTACTATGCTGTAAGTACTTAAGTCCCAGACTTCATACTTACCACTATTAGGTAAATTAATGCAAATTTTGAAGGTTTTTTCTTGAATGGTACACTCCAAAACAAGTAAATATTTCTACATTCACAGTAAATCATAATAGTTTCCTTGCAAACACCTTTTTTACAACACAACAGATATTTCTGAAGTGGACGCAACTCTTTTGCTATGATTGGTATCCTTTTGGGAAAGTGCTTTCCTTCAAGTCTGAGGGGTGCTGGGGTTATGGAATCCCTAGCCACAGTATGAAGAGGCCTCTGTATGTCATAGTGCTCAACTAAGCTGCAAGCTATTGATATGCAGAAGTAAGGTAGGTCATTGTCCTCCATGCATTTAGAGCTCTCCAATTTACTAAATAATTGTATAATGGCTATATCCAATTGGTGTAAAAATACTTTTTATATCATTTAACTGTGTTTTGTAAAGAAGGATGTGTTTGCTATATCAGATCTACTAGATCCACACCAACCATATGCATATTGAATTCTTGGATGATATCCTAGATAATTCTCTTATGAGCTTCTATTTTTCGATTGTCAATCATCAAAATCTTAGAATTGCTATTGGATAATTCCGTAACTCTCTCCGAGCAACATACGTCAAAGGTGGGAGCTGATGTACCTGCACTTCTCCTCTCCTTAGAGCCTTTGCATTCATTTCTTTTGGAAAACCAATACGATTTGAACATAATGTTCCAATTGAATTTGTCTTTCTTTTGTATAAGACCATGAATAATTTAGAGAAGCTGTACTAATTATATAAATATACAGTCCTACCCTGAAAGTATAAACTTGGAAGAAGCGTAGGGACAGTGAAGCACAAATTAATACAAAAGTGAATCGAGAAGATATTGACACATTGCTTCACTCACACTGTTTATTCACAGGGCATGTTTCAAGAGCTCTTGCTCCTATCATCAGCTGATACTCGACTAGTGTAAGTTGTAGTGGTTTCCTCTTTCTCCATTTTGTCAATAGATGGCGTAATGTACTTGTCAAAGATGTCCGGTCACGCCATCTATTGACAAAACGGAGAAAGAGGAAACCACTACAACTTACACTAGTCGAGTATCAGCTGATGATAGGAGCAAGAGCTCTTGAAACATGTCCTGTGGATAAACAGTGTGAGTGAAGCAATGTGTGAATATCTTCTCGATTTACTTTTGTATTAGTCCTACCCTGATCAAGTCAGGCTCTATCAGATGCATTACTATGGAACCAGATAACCCCAATCTTTGTCTCCAGTATAAGTCCCTTGACCAGGGTATATGCAGCTATTGTAAAAATGTCCCATATTACTCTCACATAGATCAAAACTCTTTATGATAAATCTGGCCCTCTTTGTTTTGAACTATTGCCTTCAAACTAAACGGTCTTCTAAAGCATCAAGCTTTCATCAACAGTGACCTTTTCACTAGGCACATAATTTTCTTAGAACTTTGGGATAATATAATCAAAAACTGGTCTGATTTTGTGTAGTTTATCATTTAAATTTTCTATGCAGGTGAAATCAAAAAACTGCAAAATGGATAAACCTGTTATTTGATATGCATTTTGCAAACAAAATGTATTAGCTAGCATGTCATCCATATGCCAATATGTATCTAATATAGGTTTGCAAATAACATTAATAAGTGTAATTACACTAAATAATCTGTAAATCTCATTCAATTTTACTTTTCTACACTTCTGAATTCTACTCTTAAACCCTAAATTGCCTTTAGAAGTTAGCTCTTTCTTCACCCTAGTCACATATGCATTTATTTCTGTAGTAATGAGAGACAGTTCGCAGTAAACAAATTTGTGAAAATGTCAATTGGTTGGCTGCCAGAAGTCAGTTGTACACAAGAGGCTGCGCTCAGTAAGATATGCCTATTTGTGTTTGAAGTGTGGAGTAATATAAACGACAATGAAATTAGTTTCAATAATTCAATGCCCTTTGAGGCATCCAAGATATATCAAATTAGTTTTGTAGTAGGAATAACAAGTTAAGGAGCGAGCATATGGGTATACAGATTAAGAATAACAAAGTACAGAAATATTATTAGATAAACACAAAGACAAATTTTAATGAGCAGTACTGAATAGCAGGAATATGGCTTTTTTTTTTAAAAAAAATGTACGTCCTCCAATGTTGTCATATCGGGCGGTGAATGAATTGGGTGAAATGATGCTCAAATGAGTCCAGGGTCCATGGAACTTAGAGTTACCCGACATTCGACTTGAAGGATAAGGGAAAACCCTGGGAAAAAACTTTATCCAGATAACTCACCCTGACCTAGATACGAACTCGTGACCTCTTGAACATGGCTCTTAGATATTTAATAAAGTTAAGAGGTGCATTATAATTAGACATCAGGTTTATATGCACTAAAAACATCTAAAACATGCATGCATTTATGCTGTAAAAATTTTTAAAAAGTACTAAAATATGCTCTAAAATATGCTACTCACATTGAATCTTCTTTCTTATATTACGTCATCCTGGAAGCTATAATCTGATTTGCAGTACATGATCATTTTTTTTCTTTAAATGTTCAGGAGCTAAATTTCTCACGTTTATCAGATAATATGAGTTTGTATACAGAGAAGGACCTCTCAACAACCAGATACGTGATTGGACAATATTTATAAGCACTAACTGTGCATTGAAATTATCAGCATAAAAGAGAGCAGCATTTATCCACCTACCCCAGATGATAAGAATTGGTTCCGAAGGTAGAGGATGTTCCAGGAGTTTTTCCCTATAAGCAGCTACTTGGCCAGGGGCTTTTACAAAGACTGTTTTTTTTCTGTAGTAGAAATTAAGGTATTTACTTCTGGCAATTGCTCCTGTATGACTTCTCCTACCCTTTGAAGCCCATGCACAATACATGTAACGTGGTTAAATGGGAATAAAATATTTTCAGAGCTGAAGCAGCTTGCAGCACGTAGGCTGCAGCTTCTGAAAGCAAAACCCGAAATTTATGTTTGTTACCAGCTTCTGGCCATAATATTCTTAAAGCACTGTTGACAAAGCGAGTAATGGTGGAATTATTAGTTCTCTCTAACCCCCTAAAAGTGATCAAAACTGGCTTTCCTGGCTAGTCTTTACTGACTTTACCTACTACAAAATTTGCCACATGACGTCTACAGGGTTCAGTAGTTCCGTCCACCATACCCCATACAAGACAATCTTTCAAATCATCTTGGATTTCTTTAATAGCTGTTTGTTAACAGTCTTCAAGATGGTTTTTGCTGAGGGTTAATTCATTTGGAATGGTATTATTGCAATATTTATCTAAGAAATTCTGGAATGTGAGATTGCTAAGTGAATTCCACGGGATATTTGCTGCAATTAACACATGACACAAATCACTGTAAATTTTGTTTTTCAAATTAGATGGTGAAGGATTTTGTTGTGTCAGTAATGTCTGCTTCAAGGAAGCTGGTTTCTTTTTAACTGCAAGACATTAATTCGTTGTTGAATGTTGGCTTAGCTGAAACTTTTTCACACATGCAATTTGTTTATTACACTTTCAAAAAACTGTTTTTCCATCTGTAGTATAATCCAATGGCTCACAGTCCTGAACCCACTATTTTAGAAGTTCACTATTTGAATATTTATTACATTTTGACATTACAACATGCAAACAAATTTAATTTTGAGTATGTAACTTATTTAATATTTAGTTATTTAAATACAAGGGGCGTCCAGAAAGTAAGTTCTGTTTCAATTTATCTCCGCTTCAGCACTGCGATCGCAGTTCCGCACATGTGCGGCAGACGCTCTGTGTCAAGGAGAAGAACCGTGCGCCATTTTGAGATCACTGTTGCGCTTTGTTGTGCTTGTTTACAATGTCGGTGTTGACTGAAAATCCCGCCGCTTGTGAAATCAGATCTGTGATTCTTTTTCTGAACGCTAGGAAAGTGAAACCAATTGAAATTTATTGGCAAATGTGCAATGTCAAAAGGTGTTGTGTTTCTTCACGACAACGCACGATCACACACTGCAAATGTGATGAAAAACATCCTACAGGGATTTGGCTGGGACGTGTTTGACCACCCCCCGTACAGCCCTGACCTCGCTCCTAGCGACTTTCATCTGTTTTTGCATCTCAAATCTTTCTTTGGCAGTCAACACTTCAACAATGACGAAGAGCTGAAAGAAAATGTTTCCAACTGGTTGAAGACACAGGTGGAGAACATCTATGAAGAAGGTATACAAGAACTTGTGCCTCGCTTTGACAAATGCCTGCAAAATTTCGGCAGTTATGTGGAAAAGTAGTTTAAGAGTTGTAGAATTTTGTGCAATAAATAATTTTTCTGTATATGTGTACACTTTAATTTTATTACCAAACAGAACTTACTTTCTGGACGTACCTCTTATTTTATACACTTAATTTAAAGCATAACTCAAATTAGATCAAGTCGCTAATATTACAGTATAAATCCTTCTAGTACAAACTAAAAAGAGAATATACTTAGAGGACAACCACTAACATATTGAAAAACTGAATATTTTATGGATCTTTTTATAGTAATCAACTTTTATCATATTTAATTTCTTATTAATCATAATTAGGGATAAGCCCTCAGTATTTACGATACCTCGACACTCACAATACTTGCATGGTATCAACAATGAATGATACTTCAGAAAATTTGTTTGATACTTTTCCGATTCAGTGGTGATTCTGCAATTTTTATTTTACTGCCAGTTAACAGTTCTCAAGAATAAGTCACTGCATATCTCAATGACAATTTGTCACTTCCTCTTTCTGGTGCACTAGAATACTGGTAAACAAACTAAAAATTTCCAAAACTAAAATAATTAGCTGCTAAATATTTGTATAGTCCACATGTAACAGTTTTCTCTGAACGACTATTTAGCACAACAGGACTCATATGTGACAGAAAAAGAAGTAGACTTGATCGCGAAAGATGAGAATGCTAATAGTTTTGAACAAAAACATATAAAAGTGAACTGCTCTAACAATGCTTTGTGCTTTTAAATGTCTCGTACAGTTTAAAAATAAGTACGCTGATGGTTTTAAATTTTGTCCATTAAATATGTGCACCTAATTCATTTCATTGGTATTAATAACAATACAGTTCTTCTAACATTCTATTTTGTATTGAAACTAGAAGTAGAAATGACAGTATCGAGTATTAGAGTATCAGTATCATGGAAAATATCATGTATTGGCATCAAGAAAAACTGGTATTGACCTATGCCAATCATAATAAATAATAACTTTTCTATTTACTTAAACATGAGTAATTGTTGGTATTACACCTTTAAGTTTCAGTGTTAAGGATAAAGAATCTGGTTATTTAAGTTAATTGACGGAAATGAATCATTCCTTTACATTAGGAATGATTAGCCACATATAGGCTAAGGTTTTGGATAGAGTCAAACTGAAAAATTCAATGCCCTGCCAGGAATTTGAAACACAGATCACCTGGTTTCCGTCCAGATGCTCTTATCCATTGAGCTACCATGGCCAATGTGCTATCATGACTTGTATGTAATATATCATGTATGCAAGAGGTTATGAAGGGAAGGTTGAATTTGGACTAGATTAAGTGTATACAAGCTAAGATGAGATAGGATGGGAGTGAACTTGGATAAATGTCCTTTATGTGAAGGAGCAGATAATGATTTACATTATATAGCAGAATGTGAAGAAACAAAGCTGTGGAAAAAACAGATTTTACCCAAAAAAGGGCGAATATTAATATAGAAGTTCTGAAAGTTAGGATAATGAAGCTACAAAAGAAAGAGGATATAAAAATGCTAGGGGATTTTATGGAAAGGGCAAGGGAAAATGGTATAGAAAAATAAAGAAAAGTAATATGAATTAAGTTGAGGTCCACCGTGCATAAATAACCACGGTGTTAATATGTATGGAGGACTAAGGTATAAAATAGCAACTCATGTAATGTGTAAATAAATACAATTGTAAAAATGTTTTGTACAAATGGTTTGCAAATAAATACAAATACATTGTAATAACAGAACATGCTTCTGATTTGCTGTGTGCTGATATGGGGGCAACAGCTTACGAAACATATTTTCTGTTAAATTATAGTGTAAGTGAAACAAATGTGTCCCTCATAATATTTTTTATCTGAACTTGCATTCACAAAGCCTCAGAAAGTTACTTTGATGTATATCAGTTTATTTTCGACAATGACATGAGTCAGTTAATTCTTATGCTAAAATAAATCATTAATATATTACCCATCCATCCTCTGCCTGCCCACCCATCTACTATATTTTAACTGTGAACAGTTAACTAGGTATGCCAATAATCATATTACCCAAATGACAAAAACCACTGACTCACCTATTCCACCTTCTGCAAACACAACAGGCTTTAAGTAATGACCTTCCATCCAGGTAACTACATATCTCTTCCTGTAGTTCTGTAGGGAGTATACTGAGATCAGTTTGAACTTCTTCTACACTTTTCTGAAATGCCATGCTTTTTATGTGATGAATTTAAGCACTAGAATAATATAATAAATGCGTAATGTAAACAACAGAAATTGACATTGTACATGCTTACAAAGAAATCATATAAATGCAGACATTTAAAAATACACTTCCCTGAGTATAATGGTAAGTGAGAACACATCTACATGCTTTTCACCAATTCAGTATATTATTTCAGTTAATATCCAAAAACCTGCAATGGAGCCAGCCATAGTGGTTAATGCACTGAAAAAGTTAGTAGTAATATATGTATATATAATATACAAACACAGAATTGCAATGAAATGTTGAACTAAACTTTTTAAATGGCCAGGTATACAAATGTTAGTTTATTTAAGAAATAAATTCTTAATGAATTAGTGTACCTGAGTATTTTGAAATCCTAACATTTTTCTAATTTATAGTTTTTTTCTCAAGTTAGCTCTTTCCTACATGTATTTGTTCCCTCATATGCAAGTAACGTAACGCAACCCATGGTGTAACAGCCCAAAGTGGACCTAAGCCTGCAAACCTGATTGCCGGCCTCATGCACATTTATGTAGGCAATCATCCAACCAATACAGGGAGGAGATGTGGTCAGCATCTCAGTACCCCCAGTTGGAAATTTGGTGCCCTACACCAGGGTTTGCTACCTAGCATAGATACTCAATTTTCTCACAATGCTGAGTGGTCGCCGATCCTATATCCGGAACTTAAAATCTGCACCCCGTAGGGACGAGATCGAATCCAATTGCAGGGAATCAAAGCGCAACGCTCTAGCCCACTATGCCATGGTGCAGGACTGCAAATAGCTCAAATTAAGAGAAACAAATACTCTTTAATACCAAGCAAACAAAGGAACTTCAAATGATTTTTAAAAAGTTTTATACTCAATGAAATCAGTGATAACATTAGATGTTATTATCATAAGAATTAAGCCATAAATATAATGAACAATATTTGGAGAAAACAGTTTAGCAATGCAACATTTTAATAAATCCTTTCACTTCTCACATAGTTAGCCTTTCCATTAATAGCCACTGGATGTATTTGCACCATAAATATAGATAGAGAGATAGATAATTTATTCATCTTGTAAATCATACATTGTACATGAGTACTATGATATAAGACACGTCAAATTGTGAATTTACAGTGCAATTAACTATACTAGTAAATTAACAAGTCACATCCACTAAGGACAAGTCAGTGTTTGTACAAAATAATGTTTTATAAAGATATCTCAAGAATTTTATAATATACACAATTAATTCAGAAATGTAACAATATTATAAACTTTCCATAAATTCACTAACAGAATAAAAACAGTGGTCTAGCAAGTATGGCAAAACTGACTTTTTAAATGCTGAAAAATTGCAAGTGGTTTTATTGGCAATAGGCAGTTTATTAAAAAAAGTGATTCCTAGGTTTATTACAGTTTTGATGAGCTCTTGTGTTACTTCTATTCACATGAATATCCATTCTCTGTCTAGTATTATGATAATGAACTGTGTCATTAAAGGTATAGTGGCCATTTCCTTTCACTAAATTTGTCTTTATAAATTTTAAAATTTCAAAAATGAAAATACATGGGAGAGGTAAGATTTTAAATTTTTTAAATAATCGTCTGCACATAGATGTTGATTTAACTCCTCCAAATATCTTAGAATCCGTTGTTGCATTATGAATAATGATTTACAATGTGGTGATTTACCCCATAATGTTATGCCATATTTTAAAATGCAGTGGGTATATGCAAAATACACGCTTCTGAGAGTTTTTATGTTAACTATGTGTACCAGTTGTCTGAAATTATAAGAAATTGTACTCAGAAACCTAGTGGTGGTAATATATTATATTTAATTTTATTATATATATTTTATATGGTGGTAATGATTACAAACACAATGAAATTGTAAAACAGGTTATTAAGATTACATTGTCTTTCTTATGAAATGCACGTATTATTCAATTTTGAAGATAAACAATTTTATATTTTCCAAAATGTTCATATTTTGTAATAATACATACAAGTATTTAGGATTTTTAATTTTTAACATATAAAAAATTAGATTAGTAGAGTAAACAGTACCATGTTTACAGAATCTTATACATGCCACAGAAATGTGAGTCATTTTAATAATTTGCATTTTTGCATTTAAAGAGTTCATTAGTTGCTATAAAGCCCTATGAACAATGAACATGTCAAGGTAATGTATAGTTTAGTTGTGCAGAGTGTCCCAAATTGATGTATACACTCATGGAACTGTTATTTCTCTGCAAAGAAATGAGACAAAAATACAGATTTGTTATGTATGATCCACAAGTCACTAGAAAATAATAGCAACATGTTCATAGGATTTGTTTGTTTGCGTGTCTCATTTCATAGATTGTTGCAGAGAAATAACAGTTCAGAGAGTGTATACATCAATTTGGGACACACTGTATATATATATATATATATATATATATAAATATTATATTTAAATAATGAACATGAAGAGGGATAATATATGCAGGCAATATTAAAATATACATATTAAGCAGGGGATACATAAAAAATGCATTAAAAACATTTCAACAGCAAAAAACAGCAGTATTATCTATTGTAAATATGTCTCTCTGTGCCAGCTGCAATCCTTAGAATTTTGAAGATACTAGCTTTCCTATGGTTTATGTTGATTGACAAAATTTATGCATTATCAATTCAAAATAAATTCACAAGTAACATATTCACAATACAAAAAATAAGACAGACCTACGTATCTTAAACCACAAAATAACTTTATTTACTCATTATTTTGAACAAAATTCCATATCATTATATAACAAACTATCGGAAAATGTAAAAGGTATTAAGTGAGAAAAATGCATATACTGACTTTAAAACACTTTTTAATGGAAGGCTGTTATTACTCAATAAAAATATGTAAATCATATGTATTTACTTAAGATGAGTCGGTACTATGTAGTAACACTAACATCACCTTTTTTTTTTATCCTTGTTAACGTGTTTAAAGGAACATGTTAACAGAGATTAAAAAGTGATGTTAGTGTTACCAGTACTGACTCATCTTAAGTAAATACATCTTACACATCACTGTTTCTAGCTTCTTTCTACAAGATGTAACAAACAGGTGTGTCAAAAGTTTGAGGAAACATTTTTGGCGGATAGAGGATAAAAAAATGTTACGTGAACATAGGTTCAGAAATTGTCTGTTTCCTTTTTAGAGTACTTTTTCTAATGATGGGAAAACAGGAAATTACAGCACATGTTAAAAATGGCCTTCATTAGCTCAAATGCATCTGTCAGCCTGCTGTCATACAGACTCGCAAATGTGCTGAGTTAGGCCTGGAAGAATGTCTGGCAGCCTTCCATACTACGAGCACTAAGAGTTTCTACATTTTTGAACTGGAGTTGCATAAACAAGAGATTTCAAATGTACCCACAAATAAAAATCTAGTGTGTGAGTCAGGTGAGTGTGGAGGCCATGGAATTTGTCCACCTCTTCCTATCCATCAATCAGGAAACCTGCTATTCAGAAATCAATGGAAAGCCTGAAATGAGAACTACAGTGACAACAATGGTGAAGTGCATCACCTCCACCCAAATAACCAGATGCAAAAGTGAATGTTTACTACTGTACAATTAAACCACTGTTCTGTTGTGGGGTTATAACCGCAGGACAGCTACATATTACATATCTCAACATGTAAGCAGAGCTGTAGGAAAGAGATCTATCATGGAAATAAACAATTTCCGGATAGATGTTCATTTAACATTTTTTTATCCTCTGTATGCAAGAAATGTTTTCCCAAAGTTTTGACATACCTTTTTGTTACACCCTGTATAAATGGAATAATAGTTTGTACAGCACTGCCATTTAAATTTGTTTACTTAGTAAATATTTATATACCTTTTTTCTTTCTTTGTATTTTCATTTAATATTAATACTGTTATTTTTTGGGATCCATATACTTTATATTCTATTCCTTATTTGTAATATTCTTAGTTTAAAAATCCAATGAAGACAAAATATTGTTTAAGATTCAAATGGTGAATAAAATGTGATATGATATACATGCAGTAGACTCCTTTGTAGAGAAAATACACCAAGTTTTTGAGGAAGGTGCTTTTGCACAAGACATTCTGTGACCTAAGCAAAGCATTTGACTGTGTTGATCATGACATATTGATAAAGAAACTTGAAATTTATGATATTCATGGCCCTAACTTACATATTTTAAAATCATATTTAATAAATCGTAAACAGCTAGTTGCAATTGGAGGAGAATATTCACAGATCAGTGATGTAAAAATAGGTGTTCCACAGGGCTCAGTGCTGGGACCTCTGATTTTTTTAATAATGATTAATGATGTGTCGAATTGTTCTCCATGTCACACTGTTGTCTATGCAGATGACACATCATTTCTTAACATAAATAACTCATTTGATCTGCTGTCACAGTCTGTCCAAGAGAACATAACAAAAGCCCAAATATGGTTTAGAAGCAATGGTTTTTTCATGAATGAAAGTAAATAACAAAATATTCTTTTTACATTAAAAAATATTAATAATTTATGCAACAACACAAGTGAGACCGTAAAATTTCTTGGAATGTTAATTGATAATCGTCTATCTTGGAACTCTCACATTGATTCTGTATGCAGTAGGCTGTCGAGAACAGAGTTCTTATTAGCAAACTTAAAGAGGGCACTCCTAAACGAATTTGTTTGTATGGCTTATTTTTCATTCTTTCAAAGCATTTTTAGGTATGGTTTGATACTATGCGGTTGTAGCCCAAGAATAACAAGGTGCTAAGGATTCAAAAAAAGGTAAATTACAATACTAACAAACTCTAATAAAACTGATCATTGTAAGCCACTTCTTAAAATGCTAGAAATCCTGACTGTCATTAATCTATACTTGTATGATGTTCTTGTATATATAAAAGACAACAAACTAAATTATGACACCAGAAGTGAAATTCACGCATATAACACACGAAACAGGAACAGAGTGGATATACCATATCTTAGGAAGCAGAAGTCCTCTAGATACTACAAGTTAAATTGTATAAAAATATTTAATTCACTTCCTTTGGAAATATGCAATAGAAATATTCCAAGATTTAAAGAAAAAATATACAAACAGCTAATAAAAACTTCATTCTACAGCATACAAGAATACCTAGATATAAATAAACATGACTTGTAAAATATATGTAAATATTACCATCCTTCAGTGTATATATATATTTATGTTTGTTCCACTAGTAATAAGTTTTCGACGAAGTCTATTGTAATTACCAAATGGCAAATAAATTATTATTATTATTATTATTATTATTATTATTATTATTATTATTATTATTATTATTATTATTATTATTATTATTATTATTATTATTATTATTATTATATAAACCAGGAATAATTTTGTAAGAATGAACAGAAACAAAATCAAATACTTCCTGCAGTCATAAAACACAATAAGCATATACAATTACTTAAACTTTATTTTTAAACTTGAACTAGATTTTATCTCATCATTTTGTTATATTTAATTTGCAATACATAGCATCTATTTGTTCTTCAATACACATACATTTAAATAGCTTAACAAATAATAGCAGGCATCAAATGTCTGTTTGTTGCTAAGGCTCTTCTAATTGGATTTCCTCTATTTTTATATGGGTTTCCCAATAATATTTACACAGTTGAATTGGAACACTGGCATTAATTTTTGAGATTGTAACATATGAATAGGTGGTCTCTATTCATTACTGTCTGTGGGAAGTTGAATATTATACATCTTGGAGAACTGAAGATACGTAAGTGGCAATGATTTGTCATTAAAACAGCTAGATATTATTTACAAGTCTCATAGGTGTTATAAAGATAATTTGTCATTCAAGTAATTATTTGAATTATTTGTCATTCAAGTAATTTTACTCTTCATTATTTTGAACCTTTTAACAGCAATTTTTAAAGCAATGAAATTGTCTCTTTTTAAGATCATTAAATATTATTAACTGATGTACAATACTTGTGTATTAAAACATATTTTGTGCTGTTACATCCACTTAATACACCACTAAGGACAAAAAAGAGAACAGCATTTTGGTATAAAATAGGGTATGAATCACATTTTCAGTGTCATCGCCAACTGGACAATTGAACTATTGTTTTTTTGATTCTTAATAACATTCTTAGAAATATTCAATTTTCATTATTAATCTAGCGATGCATTAGTTTCTCTTACTTGATGCTTAGAATTGTCTATATATTCAGTAACCTTCCGTCGGGCACAATTGATCTGACAGGCACAACCGTTAATGTTTATTTCATATTGGTCATTAGAGAGTGCACAGCTACTTCCACAGTGAGCAGCATCCTGTTTCCTGCTAAATCTTAAGCCATTGTCGGTCAGTTTGTCTTTGAGCCATCTGGAGTGTTATTACAAAAGTGATCTGTCAAGGCGCATTGTGCCCGATTGTGCACCAATTCACAAGGACGTTTTAAATACTTATTTTTAACAATATCATTAATTTTACTTACTTATGGAACATGGCAGTATTTTATAAACATACATATAAACAGTATTATTTCTGCTCCTGTGCTTGTCAGACACATTGCGCCCAAACTTGACATACATTTGTAATGCTTCAGGTTTTATACTTGAAAATGTCAAACACAAAGAGAGTATAAACTTGAAAGAAGCGTAGGGACAGTGAAGCACAAATTAGTACAAAATTGAATCGAGAATATATTGACACATTGCTTCACTCACACTGTTTATTCACAGGACATGTTTCAAGAGCTCCTGCTCCTATCCTCAGCTGATACTCGATAGTGCAAGTTGTAGACAATACGGAGAAAGAAGAAACCACTACAACTTGCACTAGTCGAGTATCAGCTGAGGATAGGAGCAGGAGCTCTTGAAACATGTCCTGTGAATAAACAGTGTGAGTGAAGCAATGTGTCAATATATTCTCGATTCAATTTTGTACAAAGAGAGTGTATGACTTGGACAAAGTTGATGACCTTGCACAGGTAATGAGATATCTGGAAGATGATGATGAATACTGAATGAGGAGTTTGGTGATGATAGTCATACAAATTCAGAAGATAGTGTACAGGTTCGTGATGATGATTCTGAAACTGAACAAGAGGACAATGGAACGGATGAAGATCAACCAACATTGGGCACTGATTACTTTTTGGGAAAGGATAAAATTACTAAGTGGAGTCGTAACGCACATTTAAAAAGTGTTAGAAGGCGCCCATATAACCTGCTTACTCATTTTCCCGGAGTAATAGGAAGTGCCAAGCTGGCAAAAACTGCACTTGAGTGCTGGAACAATTTTTTTACAGATAAATCTTGGCTGGAATTGTCAAATACACCAATCAGTATATAAATAGTATCAAAAATAAATTTGTTCAGGAAAGGGACATAAATAATACTGATGATATAGAAATGAGAGCATTTATTGGACTTCTCTACTTAGCTGGAGTTTATAGAGCAAATAGAGTTTAGAGGAAACAGAGATGGAGTAGAAAAGTTTATCCTTGTAATGAGTATTAAAAGGTTCAAGACTCTAATGCGATGCATACGTTTTGATGATAGGGACACTAGATCATCCAGAAGAGCAGAGGATAGACTTGCACCAATTCACAATGTTTTCTGCAAATTTGTGGTGAACTGTCAGAAAAGTTTTTCACTTGGGGAAAATACTATAATAGAGGAAATGCTTCCAGGTTTTCATGGAAAATGTCCTTTTTGCCAGTACATTCCATCAGAGCCCAATAAATATGGGATAAAAATGTATGCACTTCTGGATGCTAAAATGTTTTATTCGTTTAACCTAGAAATCTGTCCTGGGAAGCAACCTGAAGGTCCTTTCTTGATCAGTAATAAGCCAAAAGATGTGGTTAAATGTATGGCTGAGCCCTTATTTGGTACAGGTCGTAATTTAATGGCTGATAATTGGTTCAGTGATATAGAATTTTGTGAAAAACTAAAAGAGAAAAACCTATAATATGTGGGTACCTTGAAAAGAAACAAAAGACAGTTGCCACCTGAACTTGTAGCACCAAAGGAAGAGAAGAATACAGAGGCATTTTCGCCTTCAGAAAAGAAACTACCTTAGTTTCGTACATCCCAAAGAAGCAAAGAAATGTGATTCTTGTATCTACACTGCATAGCGATGTAACATTGATCCTGACTCTAGAGAGAAAATATATATATCTATACATATATATATCAACCATAATCACCTTTTATAACTCAACAAAGGGTGGGGTTGACACTGCAGACAAAATGTGAGGTACATTTGATGTGTCTCGGAAAACTAAGTGATGGCCAATGGTGAACTATCACACAAACTTGTTATAGGAGAGATAGCCAAAAGAAGTATGAAAACTGTTGGGATGCCTTAAGATCTTCAACGAAAACTAAAGACATTTCAACCAAACATGGAGGAAGAAAAGCAAGATGAACCAAATCCTGGGCCAAGTACAAAAATAAGATGTGCAGTATGTACCAGAGATACTATATTAGAAGATTTTCAAGATAAGAGTGCAAAAAAATGTAAATGAGCTCTTTATATGTCACACACCAATCTAGTTTGCAATTTGTGCTATGGTAGTTTTTGCACCACAGAAAATGCACAGCTTTAATCCATTGGTTGCATTGTTACATCATAAACTCATTTACGATAAGCATTGTTATTCTTTCTGAGTGGATTTGACCTGACAGCAATAAACGTAAGTGTGTTGTACACTAAAAATGAGGATACTCATATTGAATAATATTATTTTATCAAAGTAAGATTTTGACAGCAGAACCATTTATCATATGATAATATCCATTCAGAAATATGTGATATGTATAATATAAGGATCATTGATCATTTAACAAAACAGGACAATAGTGTATTACATTGTTTATTTAACTGTGATTTACAAAGTGTGCCTGTCAGGCAGATTGCGCTCGAGCTGCTACACTTAACATTGCACACGACAGAAGGATAAATGCTTTGATGGGATAATAAGGAAATATGTGGGATGTGATTGATAAAAGAATGTTAATCCCTGAAATTCAGATCTTAGTCTCTTACTTTTTGAGAAGTATTTTACTGCAATAATCTATGGGCAGTGCCTAAAGATCGCGCTTGGTTATCACATATTTAGCCGCAGCTGCCGGTTTCACCGGTTAGCATTTCACGATTCACAACTTATGCTTCTCTTTATTATTGTAGAAGCAGTATTTTAAACTGTAAATTTATTGGCACCTCAGAAGTTAGCAGATATAGTACGTAATTCAGTAGGTACAATTCCTAGTGTTAAGATTTCATTCTCAAAGCTGGCCACTCGCTTCAAATTGCTCTTTAGCTTCCATTAAATTATTAGTCAACTTAACTATTGTTATCTATTCTCACATGCACCCGCGCGTACCTTCAGAGAAAGACCAAATAGTTCACCGCTGTATCAGCCATAAGTACATCAACAGTGTTGACAGTGTTCTTCATGGTGGAATTTTTACTATGTAACAGAAAACATGGTTATGGGGTGCATTGCTTATGTGATATTCCGATGTCCCACTTTAAAGTCTGTCAACCCATTAGATCATATCTGAGGAGACGGGTTACAATTTGTAATTGTTGGATTGTTAAGAATACACTATCCATACCGTTCTATTTTTATTCAGTAAAAGTGTTATTTCAAACAGGAAATGAACGAAAACGGCACTAGCTTGCACTATGTGTACTGGAAACTAACACTCTGTAAGATAATGTTAGCGACAGCCTGTTTATAGTAACTTATTTATACTACATAAATTGGAAACCTATGGAATCTTGCGAATAACCTCTCCACCATGCCTGATAGCTAAGATACATTTTAAAAAGACATTTACTTCGTCTCATTTCTTTGCTCTTAAGTGTAATTATTGGTCGCATATTGTAATATATGATTATTTATAATAGGATAAGCAAAAATTACATAAATTCACACAGCTATCATAATTTGTACTGTATTAGAATATTTACGTTAGGTACGTACATGCAATGCTTTTATCACTGTATAATTTTCTCATGTTATCACTAATTTGAACACTAAATATTCAGGAACTGCATTTACACCAAGATGAATTAGAAGCTAAAAGATTGAGCTTTATTTATTATACACTATAATTTTGGTTTGATAAATGTGGTTATGTAGTTGGTATCATTGGTATATCTGTATATCTTTCAGATGACAGATGAACAATGATTAAGCAGGTTGAGCAACATCAGCAACATCTAGTTGCGCGAATGAGAGCATTTGTAATGGTGAAGTGATTATATTGTAAAACTGTTTGAACTCGTGTGGATAAATATTTTTACATTTTTTAGTATGGCTTCAACCAGTGACTGGGCAAAATCAGCGGAAGAACAAGAAAAACTAATTAAAAAGGTATGGCATAGCATTTAATAATGGAAGTAATTACACTTGGACGGTTGTAATTACACGCGACTCTGCTTCCTATACTAACCTGACAGAACGCCTTTGAAGGCAATTAAGTTAGTTATTGTCTGGACAGAAGTTTTAATTAACATAAAGATAATTCAGCGTACATAGTGGATTACTTGCTTCTAATGTTATGCTGTTTGTTTTTAGGCAGAAAAAATGATTTTATCTTAGAAAAAACAGGGCCCAAACCTGGCAATTTAACGTTTGAATATCTAAGCAATGCAGCCATATCTTTTAAATCAGGTGTTAAGTTTACATTTTGTATACTGTTGCACACTTATAATATGCCACATTTCGATCTGCATATGCTTCAGTGCTTTTGTTTTATACTTAGTTTATACAAATTATTATAGTAAGATAGCTATGCATGCACTGTTTCGACATCTGTAAGTCAAAATACATTAATATCTTCTGACGGTTTAAAGAAAACAAATCAAAGGTTTGAGGAGTAGGTGAATTAATATTGTCCTATTACTGTTGCTGTCAACTCATTAGTACTTGTCATGGTATCCATGTCATTCTTGCTGCTACTATGGTCCATATTGTTGCATGATATAATGCTCTTTTTTATCCTCAATTTTTCTGCAAAGTAAGGATAGAAGCATAATAAGCCTTTGGATAGATGAAAGTCACGGCTAGTGTATTTGAAGGATTAATTTCCACCAGTTAACTAATAAGAGTTTATAAGCTATTTAGGGACCAGTTCAGTAATCGGGAAGGTTTTGACTGAGAAGAGAGAAGAAAATAAGGCAAATGGAAAATGGGAAAGTTAAGACACTTTCTTGTTCATTGAAAGTGGTTCCTTAAAGGTTGTTGGTTTTTTTTTTTTTTTTTTTTTTTTTTTTATAGCAAGTTGTTGTATGTGGACCAAAACATTGAATATGAAGTGAGCATGCTGGTCATTTTAGGAAAATGTTTTTCTTGATTTGAATATGTACAAAAATGTATTTAACTCTGATAGTGGTTAAAACATTATGGATTAAGATGGTATGAAGTATCATTTAAGAACTACAAGCAGGACTAGCATACTTTCTCCTGACCCAGGATTCTAGGGGGGAAAGAAGGGGTCAAATACAATGAAAATACCTAAATTAGAGGTTTAGGAGAAGATTTTGAATTTGCGAAGCCTTGACACTACTTGTTTTTCACTTTCTTATATAGAAGGATCATTACAGAATATAAAAAAAGACTCGTGTTTTTACTATGTGCACGCAGAAAAAAGTGCAAACCAAAGTGGTGCAAGTGTAATCTGTGAAGCCAGAATATTATTTAAATCCCTTTCGTAAACACCACTAGACATTGTAACATAACTTGAATTAAATTTCAGTGCCTCAGGACATTGACATCCACTCATTTACACACACTCACTTAACGTCTCATTGGCTAACCTTTGGTTAATTTTGAAACCACAGGATCCTGTCGCTTTATTACATCATTTTCAGTGAAATGTTGGTAGTGTTTCACTTCTGAAGTGCAGCAGCAAGTGGCACAAAGTTCTCTGCAGCCAAAAGTGTAAATTACCAGAGGGGCTGTATAAGAAAATTAGTTACAAACAATTCCACTTGGAAAATCCTATGTATGAAGAGTGAGATGAGTTTTAATTACCTAAAAGGTAGTTTAATAAAGCTGTAAGTAGTATCAAATCATACTTTATCATCAAATCCCATCATTTTTATTATTTTATACTCTAAACATTTATTTTTAAGTAGGTGCCAGTCCTATAATAGTGTCATAACCTACTATAAAAATCAAAGGTTATGAAATCAATATTAATTTAATAATAATTTATTGAACCATTTGTACTGCCCATGAAATTGGTTGTTTTTTCTTCTCTTTTTCATTAATAGATTTTTCGAAAATGCATATGTGCATATGTAAATGCATATTTTGAGGGTTAATGCGTATTTAAAGGATATATGCATAATTTGGCATTTATTTACCTTATGTAAGATCGATAAACCGGGTATTTCTGAATAAACGGAACAATTTAATGAATCTATATGTTTGACACCCATGGCACCAAAATTGCATTGCTATTTTTAAGCCAAGTGGTAATGGCCTGATAATGCATGCAGGTAGTTAGATGCTGCAGACCCTTTCCATGAATAGGATTTCTTACATTTCTTTCAGTGCAGTAGCATCTAAAATTTTGAGTCGATAGGACATGTGTGCTAGCCTGTTAATTTATTCATCTACTAATAGTATAGTATTTTGTAAAAATGCCTTAAGATAAGAAAGCAACTTAATTAAACAGTGGACTTCAGGCAATAGTGACTATTCAAGTGACGGCAATGTGGTGTTTTGTCAAGTGTGTGAGAAGGATATAAAATGTGATAAAAAGTTTCAACTTGAGCAGTATTCAAAAACAGTGGCATATCTCAGGTCAAAAGAAAAGGGCAAGAACATGCAAGAGCTACTTTTGACTCAAGTGAAACCACAGTCAAAAGTTCCTGCATTTTATGCTGACCTTTGTAAAGCTTTTGCATCCAGCAACATTCCGTTGCATAAATTAAATAATCCTCATTTATGATCATTTCTACAGAAATATTGTGTTGGAGAAAAAATACTGGACAAATCCACCCTTAGAAAAAAATTACTTACCTTTGCTACACGCTTCTGTCCTGGATTCAATACGGTCTGACATAGGAGGGAACAATGTCTGGATATCGATAGATGAAACAACCAATTCTTGTGGCCGATATATGGCGAACTTCATAATGGGAAAATAATGTCCAAAAGAACCTGGCAAACCTCATTTACTTGCATGCAAAGTATTAGAAAAAACAACCACAGCTTAATTGCAAGATTTATATACAATTTCTTGCATCTTCTGTGGCCTACTGAATTGGAGAGCAATTGTTACGGGGTGCGTGCCTTAGTATTTTGCCTAATCTTATCCATCTCATCTATGCAGTGTTTGTTGATTTCGAAAAAGTGTTTGACTCAATAGGGAAGAAAATGTGCATGAAACTGCGGACAAGGGAACATTGCTGAAAATAAAGCAGCCGGTACAGGCCTCCAAAACCACTCACTCAATCTGCTACTATTAACAGGGAAATGTCAGCAGAAAAAGACATGAAGTCAAAGGTTAAACATGAGGATGACAAGAATGCTGACAAGGGAATTATCACTATGCTCACATCTGTACGTGCTTGAGAGTTTCAGGGCATCATCTCTGCTCTATGTGGGGCCCATGTGTCAAAAATCAGGTGCGGAGTATAGCTGGAAGTACCCAAAAATGAGTTCAGAATACGTAGTTACATATAGGCAATATAGGCATAACACAGCATTGCACGGGAGGGATTGTTTACCCCTCATGGGCAGCAGTCTACACATGACATATATTTTTAAAATATTTTCTTAGGAAACTGAAGTGTACAAATAAGAATGTTATACACTTATTATATTTACAAGTGAGGTGATTAGAGTACTAAAATATAGGTGATGTGGAGTACAATCTTGCTGTTGTAGGTTGTCAAGCTTCTTCTCGGGCCGAAGTGCATCTCCCAAATGAACAGAATTTATGAAACAAACAAGTTCAGAGAGACAGTATTTTCAAAAAGTTAATTAGAATGGATGGCTTATTTACCAATTTCTAATTCTAAATAAACTAGTGATTTAGTACAAAGGGTAATCAAAATTGGGTATTCGTGAATTCATCAACTGATTAATACATATACTTTAAAGCAAGTTTTTAACTTTAGTTTTAAATGCTTTGATCTGTGGAACTTTGATAGTCTCGTGGATTTTATTATATATGTTAACACCTTTACGAGAAACTGAATTCAAACTTTTTATTAATCTACGTTTTTGGAGATGGATGATGTTATTTGTGTATTGTATGAATGGTATTCATTATAAAGCTTAAACATGCTTTTATTTTCATGTATGAATGACTATTTCTAAGGTATAAATTGATAAGAATTTTTCGATCCAAAAGAAGTGGGTTACTTGGAGTACTTTGGTTCACTTGTTTGATTAGTTTTATTTTTATAGTTTGTTCACCCTAATGCAGTTGTTGGAAGATCCCCAAAAGGGATTCTGTATTTCAATATTGATTTACATAGCCAACATATTGTCACCCGAACGTCGGAACACCCTATAGAGCGGGCAAGCAGGAGACGGTCGGCGTTCGCCACGCCCCCCTCGTTTGTCTTATAGCGCTAACAAGGGGTGGCTGGGGAAAAAAAAACATCACTGCGCCGTCTCTTTCTGTTCCACCTGTGTTCTCGAACTTACGGGATATTTCATCTAATCTAGAACCTTCCAGATCGGCCAGCTGACCCTATATAAGCAACACGCCGGGAAAGAGGAGTCAGTCAGTCAGTTCCTGGCGTAAGAATGCAGTGCTAGTGTACGACGAGAAGACTGTGTGAGTGCATCGGAGGATTGTACGTAATTACGAGTGCAAGTGAAAATTGTAACGGACGAACTGGTGAATCGTAATTGTGTGCATTACGTAATTCTGTGTAATTGGCCAGAGTTTAACTGTAAGCCGGTGGAAATAAAGAACATTTTTGAGTGGTGCAATTGGACTTTTCATTTCACGAACCCACAAAGTCACACTGGTGTCAGAAGTGGGATGATAGCATCACCGAACATTACGGCCATGGAATCGGCATAAGAAATGCTTTTGGCGAAGATGAAGGAGTTAACAACAAAAACGGAAGCGGCAAATAACCTGGCCGCGGAACTGAAGCGAATGAAGACGGCCAACGACAACAACACCGAGAAGATGCAAGAAATGAAGGCCGAAATAAGAGCGAAGTCGGAAGAAATGAAGACCGAATTAACAGCGAAGACGGAAACGGCAAACAACAACTTGGCCACGACAATGACCGCAAAGATGGCCGAACTGACCGCGGAAATGAAGATGGTGAATGAAGCTCTCGCCGCCAAATTTGAAGAACAGTTGGCCGGCGTGAGGGATGACGTGACGGAGCTGGGCAAGCGGATGAGCCAAGTGGACGAGCGCGTCGAGGACCTGGCGAGCCGCTTCAATGACCTAGAGGAAAAGGCCGACAGTAACGCCAAGTCCCTGAACGCCATGGCGGAAGACGTCGAAGACCTTGCTAACCGCGTTAACAACCTGGAAGGAAAGGCTGACAGCAGCGTCAAGTCCCTGAGTGCCATGGTGGAGGACGTCGTCGGCAGGAGGTTGAAGGATTTGAAGGCCGACGCACCGGGACGCGACACAACATCGGCGCGCGTGAAACCTCCGCCGCGAGGTCTTCCGCCGCCAGTTCGACACAGTGACCAAGCACAACAGAGGGTCACCGGAGGAGGAGGCCACACAGTTAATAGCCAGCCTCCAGGGACGTGCCGCGGAAGTCCTAAACGCGGTGCAGACAACGGCGGCGCCCAAGGACATCTGGGAGGCCCTGGAGAATCTTTTCGGGAACCACCGCTTAGCCGCAGCATACCGCAGCCAGCTAAAGGCAAGGCCACAGCAGCCGGGGGAGACGCTACAGGAGTTCGCCATAGCGATTGAGCAGCTGGCTAGCAAGGCCTTGGTTGACCTGCCACTGGAGTTCGTATCCCGGGAAGCCGCCTACAACTTTGTCGACGGGGTACGGGACACGGAGATTCGTCAGCGCCTAATGCTCGGCGATTATAAAACCATCCACGAGGCGCTGACAGCGGCACTAAGGATGGAGGCGGCCAAGGTAACATCTATCCCGTTGTCGAGAACGAGGAGTGTCCGCTACGCCGGAGACAGAAGACCAGCTGAGGGACGCCGGCGAACACCTAGTGGCCTGTGTTGGGAGTGTGGACAGCCCGGACACCTGCAGAGAGACTGCCCACACCAGGAAGAGCAGTCGGAAAACGAGTAAGGGCCGTCGTGGAGAGGGGCGCGTCGGCGCCATCACCACCATCCCTTCGAGTGACACTGCGCGCCGTCAGCCGGCGTATGGATGACAGCCTCATCGCGGTCGGTTGGGTAAGAGGAAAGCCGTGCCGCGTGCTGGTGGACACCGGGGCGGCCGTGACCATCATCAGACCTGACGTGGCGAAGGATTTGCCGCCAAGGAAGCCGAGTCGACCATTCCAGCTTGTCACGGCATCGGGCGACACCTTGCCTGTGGAGAAGGAGGCCCTGCTGAAGCTGACCTTGGGAAGGAGTACCGTACGTCTGTGGGTGTTCGTCGCGAATGTGGCTGAGGAGGTGATTCTGGGACTGGATGCCCTCAGGAGCCATGAGGTGACGGTCGACGTCGGCAAGAAGGTCCTGCGGCTCAACGGAGAAGAGGTTATACTCCGTCAACCAGAAGAGCGCCTTGGAATTTACAGGGTCGTCTTGAACGAAGACCTGGTTGTCCCCGCGAGAAGCGAGGTGGTGGTGACGGCGCGACTAGAAGGCCGGAGAACCAGGAACATGATGCTGGACCAGAAGACGCCTTACACGGACTGTGTGTAGCCAGGGCGTTGCTGCCGTGCCGAGAGGAGGTGCCAGTGAGACTGCTAAATCCAACGGACACCGATCACGACGTCCAGGCCGGGACGGAGTTGGGAACGTGCGGGCCCGTGGTGCGCGTAACAGCAATCTACAAGACATAGGAGCCGGCGCCGAAGCAACACCTGGGGCTCCGGCTAGAAGGCTTACTGGAGAGGGCGGCCGACCACCTGACCGCAGAACAGCTGGAGAAAGTTCGACAACTGCTGAGGCGATAGTGACTACGGCCGAACGGACAAAGTGCTTGCCCGCATCGACACCGGAGACGCCCGGCCTATTCGGCAACCACATAGACGCGTTCCGCTGGCAAACCAAGGGGCGGTACGAGACATGCTGGAGGACATGAGTTCCAGGGGAGTGATTGAAGAGTCTGACAGCTGTTGGTGTTCCCCTGTAGTCTTGGTGACAAAGAAGAACGGCGAGCTGCGCTTCTGCGTAGACTACAGAAAGTTGAACGCTGTCACCCGGAGGGACTGCTTCCCCTTACCCCGGATTGACGAAACCCTGGACACGCTAGCTGGTGCACAGTGGTTCTCGACCCTGGACCTGAAGTCGGGCTACTGGCAGGCAGCTCTAGACCCGAGAGACAAGGAGAAGACCGCATTCTCGACGGGCCAAGGGCTCTGCAGTTCACAGTTGTGCCCTTTGACCTCTGCAACGCACCAGCTACCATCCAGCGCCTCATGGAGTCAGCGATGAGAGGGCTGACTTACGATGCCTGCCTGCTATACCTGGACGACATCATCGTCAGGAAGACTTTTTAAGATCACCTTGAGAATCTGAGTAAGGTGCTACAGGGACTGCAGGCGACCAACTTGAAGCTGAACGCGAAGAAGTGCCAGCTCTTCCGCAAGGAAGTGAACTACTTGGGCCACATAGTCTCAGCAACCGAAGTGGCCACAGACCCGGAGAAGACAAAGGCTGTGAGAGATTGGCGGCGCCCAAGGGATAATAAAGTGCTGCGCAGTTTCCTGGGGCTGTGCAGCTATTACCGCCGCTTCATAAAGGGGTTCTCCAACATCGCCAAACCCCTCACCCGCCTGACAGAGGAACACCAGCCTTATGTGTGGACAGAGGACGCCGAAAACGCTTTCCAGCGCCTAAAGGAAACCCTGTGCAGTGCTCTAATTTTGGGTTTCCCACAACTGGGTGGCGCCTTCATTGTGGACACCGACGCCAGCGACCTTTGCATTGGAGGTGTCCTATCGCAGATCCAGGACGGCCATGAGCGGGTGATAGCCTACTACAGCAAGACGCTATCCAAGGCGGAGAAGAACTACTGCGTGAGCCGTCGGGAGTTACTGGCGGTAGTAAAGACATTGGAGCACTTCCACAAGTACCTTTACGGTCAGCCATTCTACCTGAGGACTGACCATTCCGCCCTAACCTGGCTATTGAGCTTTAAGAACCTGGAAGGCCAGACAGCACGTTGGGTCCAGAGGCTGCAGGAGTACTTCACTTCGGAACATCGTAGAGGGAAGAGCCACGGTAACGCTGACGCCATGTCCCGAAGACCCTGTCCAGAAGAGTGCGGCCAGTGTACAAGAGTGGAGAAGGAGCGTGCCGCAGCAGTCCGAGTAGTCACGGCAGTGCCTGCGGATGGCTGGGATAGCGCAGGCCTGAGGAGGGAGCAGCTGGCGGACGCAGACTTGGGGCCACTCTTAAGGGAAGTGGAGGTAGGGACGAGACCAACCTGGGAGGACATCGCACCGAGGAGCGCCACCTACAAGTCGTACTGGGCCCAATGGGACTCGTTGAAGACCAGAGAGGGCGTGCTGTTCCGGGTATGTGAATCACCCGATGGGAAGACGCAGAGAGAACAGTTGGTACTTTCCCGGAGTAAGGTACCGGAAGTCTTGGAAGTGCACGCCGGTACTTCAGGAGGACACCTGGGAGCGAACCGAACGATTGACAAACTACGGCAGCGCTACTACTGGCTGAGGCTCCGAGCAGATGCTGAGAGATGGTGCCGTCAGTGTCACGTGTGCGCGGCGAGTCGGGGCCCCCAGACTAGGAGCCGGGATCGCATGCAGCAGTACAACGTCGGAACGCCATTCGAACGGCTCGCCGTTGACATTGCTGGACCGTTCCCAGTTTCCGACCGAGGCAACAAGTACCTAATGGTGGTCGTGGACTACTTCACCAAGTGGCCGGAGGTGTATGCCATCCCAAACCAAGAGGCAAAGACAATCACAGACTGCCTCGTGGAGCAAGTGTTGTGTCGATTTGGGGTGCCGTTAGAGCTACACAGTGACCAGGGTACCAACTTTGAGTCCAACCTAATGAAGGAGGCACTAGAGAGACTTGGGGTGAACAAGACTCGCACTACGCCTCTACATCCCCAATCGGATGGCATGGTCGAAAATACATCAAGACCTTAGAGGAACACCTGAGGAAGGTCGTGGCCAGCCATCAGCGAGACTGGGACGTCAAGGTGCCACTGTTCTTGCTGGCCTACCGCTCGTCTACACACGACACAACTGGGATGACGCCAGCCAGCTTAATGTTCGGCCGAGAGTTACGCTTCCCTTGTGACCTGGCTTTTGGAGGCCCTCCGTAAGTGAGACAGCCAGCGACCGAGTATGTGGAGAACTTAGTTGACCATCTCCACGACATGCACGTGATGGCTCGCCAGAACATCCAGAAGGCGAGCGACCGCATGAAGACCAGGTATGACAGGCAAGCCAACAGCCAAGGGTTCCAGCAAGGTGACCTGGTCTGGTTGTAGCGCCCTACCCGGACCAAGGGACACTGCCCGAAGCTCCAGCAGCCATGGCAAGGACCGTACCAGGTGGTGAAGAGGATTAACGACGTGGTCTACCGCATCCAGAAGGTTCCCCGATGGAAGATGATGGTGGTACACCTGGATCGCCTGGCATGCTACGATGGTGCTGTTCGGGACGACCAGCTTTGAGGATGGAGTAGTGTCACCCGAACGTCGGAACACCCTATAGAGCGGGCAAGCAGGAGACAATCGGCGTTCGCCACGTCCCCTTCGTTTGTCTTATAGCGGTCACAAGGGGTGGCTGGGAAAAAAGAACTTCACTGCGCCGTCTCTTTCTGTTCCTCCTGTGTTCTCGATCTTACGGGATATTTCATCTAATCTAGAACCTTCCATATCGGCCAGCTGACCCTATATAAGCAACACGCCGGGCAAGAGGAGTCAGTCAGTTAGTTCTTGGCGTAAGAATGCAGTGCTAGTGTACGACGAGATGAATGTGAGTGCATCGGAGGATTGTACGTAATTACGAGTGCAAGTGAAAATTGTAACGGACGAACTGGTGAATCGTAATTGTGTGCATTACGTAATTCTGTGTAATTGGCAAGAGTTTAACTGTAAGCCGGTGGAAATAAAGAACATTTTTGAGTGGTGCAATTGGACTTTTCATTTCACGAACCCACAAAGTCACAATATGCTGTTTTTAAGACATCCAAGATGCACAATTTAGCTAGCGCACTTAAAGCATAGCGTATATTGTGACTACTCGAACTGCTGCGGCACGCTCCTTCCCCTCCACTCTTGTGCATTGGCCGCACTCTTCTGGACAGGGTCTTCGGGACATAGCGTCCGCGTTACCGTGACTCTTCCCTCTGCGATGTTCCGACGTGAAGTCGTACTCCTGCTGCCTCTGGACCCAACGTGTTGTCTGGCCTTCCGGTCGCACCGTCACTATCACTTCGCTCCTCGCGGGGACAACCACGTCTTCGCTCAAGACGACCCTGCCAATTCCAAGGCGCTCTTCTGGTTGACGGAGTATAACCTCTTCTCCGTTGAGCCTCAGGACCTTCCTGCCGACGTCGATCGTCGCCTCGTGGCTCCTGAGGGCATCCAGTCCCAGAATCACCTCCTCAGCCACCTTCGCGACGAACACCCACAGACGCACGGCACTCCGTCCCAAGTTCAGCTCCAGTAGGGCCTCCTTCTCCACGGGCATGGTGTCGCCCGATGCTGTCACAAGCTCGTATGGTCGGCTCGGCTTCCTCGTCGGCAAACCCTTCGCTACGTCAGGTCTGATGATGGTCACGGCCGCCCCGGTGTCCACCAGCACGCGGCACGGCTTTCCTCTTACCCAGCCTTCCGCGATGAGGTTGTCATCCATCCGCCGGCTGACGGCGCATTGTCACTCCAGGGGATGGTGGTAATGGCGCCGACGTGCCCCTCTCCACGACGGCCCTTAGTCGTTTTCCGGCTGCTCTTCCTGGTGTGGGCAGTCTCTCTGCAGGTGTCCGGGCTGTCCACACTCCCAACATAGGCCACTAGGTGTTCGCCGGCGTCGCTCAGCTGGTCTTCTGTCTCCAGCGTAGCGGACACTCCTCGTTCTCGACGTCGGGATAGATGCTACCTTGGCCGCCTCCATCCTTAATGCCGCTGTCAGCGCCTCGTGGATGGTTTTATAATCGCCGAGCATTAGGCGCTGACGAATCTCCGTGTCCCGTACCCCGTCGAAAAAATTGTAGGCGGCTTCCCGGGATACGAACTCCAGTGGCAGGTCAACCAAGGCCTTGCTAGCCAGCTGCTCGATCGCTATGGCGAACTACTGCAGCGTCTCCCCCGGCTGCTGCGACCTTGCCTTTAGCTGGCTGCGGTATGCTGCGGCTAAGTGGTGGTTCCCGAAGCGATACTCCAGGGCCTCCCAGATGTCCTTGGGCGCCGCCGTTGTCTGCACCGCGTTTAGGATTTCCGCGGCCCGTCCCTGGAGGCTGGCTATTAGCTGAATGGTGACCATCTGTTGTGCTTGGCCACTGTGTCGAACTGGCGGCGGAAGACCTCGAATGTTGACGCGCCGTCATATTTCGGAGCTTTGACGCGCGCCGATGTTGTGTCGCGTCCCGGTGCGTCAGCCTGCAAATCCTTCAGGCTCCTGCCGACGGCGTCCTCCATGGCGTTCAGGGACTTGACGCTGGTGTCGGTCTTTCCCTCCAGGTTGTTTACGCGGTATTGCGAGGTCTTCGACGTCTTCAACCATGACGTTGAGGGACTTGGCGTTATTGTCGGCCTTTTCCTCTAGGTCATTGAAGCGGTTCGCCAGGTCCTCGACGCGCTCGTCCACTTGGCCCATCCGCTTGCCCAGCTCCGTCACGTCATCCCTCACGCCGGCCAACTGTTCCTCAAATTTGGCGGCGAGGACCTCGTTCGCCTCCTTCATTTCCGTGGCCAGACTGTCGTTCGCTGCCTTCATTTCTGTGGTCAATTCGGTCTTTATCTCTTTCAACTCTGCGGCCAGGTTGTTATTTGCCGCTTCTGTTTTTGTTGTTAACTCGTTCATCTTCGCGGCCAAGTTGTTATTTGCCGCTTCCGACTTCGCTGTTAA
This sequence comes from Mantis religiosa, assembly GCA_030765055.1. Lineage (NCBI taxonomy): Eukaryota > Metazoa > Arthropoda > Insecta > Mantodea > Mantidae > Mantis > Mantis religiosa. Next base: position 74,765,856 of record CM060954.1, read on the forward strand.
TTCGTTCATCTTCTGCAAAAGCATTTCCAATGCCGATTCCATGGCCATAATATTCGGTGATGTTGTTATCCCGCTTCCTGACACCAGTGTGACTTTGAAGGTTCTAGCAATTTTGTATTGGTGAACAGTGTATTTCGAGGATAATAAAGTGTAGTTTTTGTGTTTTGTAACCTCGTTTTATCATTTCACGAACCCACAAGGTCACAATATGATTTAATTTGTTGGCTAGAAAGTTGACATGCTCTGTCCAATTGAGCTGGGAATCAATAATAATCCCCAGAAACTTGGTGTAAGAGCTCTCACCAACCAATGTAATAAATATCAAGACTGAATAGTATTAGGAACTTCCAGTTGTTAAATTTGAGAGTTACCATTTTGTAAGTATTGCCAAACAATTTAGCAATGTGCAAACATTACATGTTGACATGTGCAGCAGGATTTTCTAATGGGAAGATGGTGTAAATGGTGGAACCAAAGTTCTTGTAGATTTACTCGAAATTCCTCAGCTGCTCAGAGATTAATATTATTCTCTTCAGGGCATGGTCATAGATGAGAGAGAAAAGAAGATGGTGTGCAAATAAAATAACAATAAATCTCCGTTTCTTCTGAAAATTGTAATTTAATTTGATTTTGTTTAAAACATTTAAACACACTCTTTAAAACATTGAACAAATTTTTTGTTATCTTATGTAGAAAATGAAGCTAACTACAGTGAAGCAATGAATATTATACAAATATAACAATTTGTAACAAAAGCTTCACTTAAGAAAATGGTGTTAATTCTTCTTTCTAATTGAGTTTGTGAAATCAATATCAATTAGAAAGAAGAATTAACACCATTTTCTTAAGTTAAGTGAAGCTTTTGTTACAATTTGTTATATTTGTATAATCTTTTGTTATTGTTTACCTTACTTAGTTTTAAAACTTTGTAAGTTGCTTTTGCAAGACTTCATGCAGCACAACGTTTATGCATACTCTCTGACACTATCACAAACATCTGTACTGTTCTGAAGGTAAATGCAGAAGAAAGTCACATTTTCCAGTCTTGGTTTTTATATCTTTTGCGTTACTATGGAAATCAACAATAATGGGGATAACTCTAATCTTGAAATACATAAAGTGAGTGAAAAGCTAAGTGCAATATATATATATATATATATATATATATATATATATATATATATATATATATATATATATATATATATATATATATTGTAGTGAAAAAACTAAGTTCAGAGAGTGAGTTTGTATGCACATGGTTTAAGAAATTTGCCAAATTAACTGATACCTTTAAGGCAGGACCAAGTTCAAAATAAAGTGACATTTTTCTTCATACATATTGTTGCTGTTTGCAACATTTTACACATGTAGACCCATTGTTTTTTTTTTTTTTCTTTTAATGCATTATCAAAATCTCATTTGTAAGTAACTCTGAGTTACAAGTGATCTTCCCTCTTCCCTTTGGTCTATGCATAAATCAGGCTCAACTTTCAGTTTAACATGAGCACATTAGCAATTTATTTAGTTTAATTATATCAATGAGTACTATAATAGATTATTAGTGCATAATGTATTGCATTCAAGTTTTGTTTTGATGTCAGTTTGTTTATAAAAATGGAAAAATTGAACTCTATTGCTCTTGCCTGAAAAGGTGAAGAATTATATCAAACATTCCATCCTAATATATAACACTTGTTTTAACTTTAAATGGGATTTTATTTTAATTTGTTTCAGATAGATAATCTTAATCTACCAAATGGAAATCCAACCACTGATGCCAAAACTACACCTCCAGCCAAGGATCCATCTACTGATGAACCGCCTATCTCTCCAGCAGAGAGATCATTACTTCAAAAGATAATAAGGAAAGGACTTGTAGAAAACAAGAATGACATAGAAGTTCAAAGAAAGGATCCATCTTCTCCGTTATATTCTGTAAAAACTTTTGAAGCTCTGCATTTGTAAGTATAAAATTAATTTATACATTAATATATATCATAGTCCACACAAGTACATTAGAGTTGTTATTTAATATAGATCAACCTGGAACTTTCATGCATTATACAGGTACTACCACTAACCCAGACTTAGTATTGTTATCCTCTGATATAGCAGAAAAAGCAAACAAAGAAATTCTAAAATTCTAGGAACCTTTAAGTTCAGACCACAGAACTATGTTAATTAATGTTTCTTCAAACAAAAAAACAATTTAAAATAAAACTAAGTGTACTTGGAACTTTAAAAAATTAAATTGGAAAGAGTATGAAATTGAACTCAAAGAAAAGATACCTAAGTTGTTAAAAATAAATTTCAGTTCTACAGATCATATTAATAATAGGATATATGAGTCATTCCATGTCAAAACGAACACGTCTGAGACATGACCTTTTTGTATTTTCTCCAAATTTTTTTTACGTAACACCTAGAAGATATTAACCTGTCTATTTTGTTATTGGTGTGGTACGATTATTTAGAGGTTTATTGAATATTATATTTTGCGTATATTCGCCTGCTATATTCTATGAAAATCGTTATAACAAAGATTATATGAATAATGAAATGTTAGTGTTTGAGACATTATGAAGTACACATATTGCAGTTTAATATGCTATTTTTTTAGGTTCGGTGAAAACAAAAAATAGGTGCCATTTAATGGGGTAAGTTTTTCAAAATGTGTTTTAATTAGCAACTTATTACTTTATAAAAACGAAAAAAATATAATTATAATCTTTGAAATATTGTGCATGGAATTTCATTGGTTTCAGAATGGGATTGAAGTAAAAAGCAGTGTTATAAATACTTTACTGGTGGCGTATGAGGTGATTCACGTCCGGACCTAGAGTGGCGTGAATACGTGGGAGAGCTATCATTTTACTTCCGGTTTTTACCGTTCAGATCTGCATCTTAGCATAAGTTGAAACCTCAGTATGTTGTCAACTGACATTTCGTGTAAGTTCTGAAGTGTGGAAGTTTATTTTTATCATGTCAGATTTGGTTCAAAGGAGTTATTGTTGCTGTTTTAATCCATTCAAACTAGTTAACCACAGAGTAGGACATAACAAGTTAAGGCCAGTAACCTCAGCAATGCTCATTAAACTCAAACTGGAAGGCGTAAACCTATCTTGCGATTTGAAAATGTGTGACAATTGTCGCAAGAAAATTTCTAAACTTCCAAAGCAACAAAGTACAAGTGAGTTATGTGTACCAATTGCAAGTGAAAGTGCAGTACTAGAAGAATGTGAAAATACAGATAGTGATAGTTTTTCCTCATCCTCCAGTGATGCAGTAAGTATGGACACAAAAGACGCAGCAAGAAAACTGGATGAGAGTTTTGTGGCAATAGGAGAATCGCCTATATATAAAAAAAAAAGAAAATTGTCGCAAAAACGTTATCCTCAGGATACGTTTCAGAAAATATTGCAGGCAATGAAGGATAAAGTATTTCATATTGCAGATTCCACTTCAAATGAAAATTCACATCATTCTGAAATAATACAGAAACTAATAAATTTTTTCCATGAAACTGATGACAAAACTCTCAAAATACAAATACTGACGATTTTTGACAGCTGGTCTTACAAGAAAATAAAACAACATTTTGATGTGTCAACTCACATGATATGAATATCTAAAGAGGTGGCTAAAGAAAAAGGAATTTTAGGAACTCCAGACACCAGATCAGGAAAAAGCCTTGACCCATCTACATTTAAAGAGGTTTCTGAATTTTATAATTCTGATGATGTGAGTAGGGTTATGCCTGGCAGAAAAAATGTAGTTTCTGTTAAAGAAAATGGTAAGAAAATCTATAAACAGAAAAGATTGATACTTTGCAGTCTTAAGGAAACTAACCAAAGCTTTAAAAATATGCATCCAGATGTCAGAATAGGGTTTTCAAAATTTGCGGAATTAAGGCCTAAGGAATGTGTACTTCTTGGAACTAGTGGAACCCATTCAGTTTGTGTTTGTGCTCATCATGAGAATGTCAAATTAATGCTTGATGGTATCAGTATTTATCATCTCACTGCAAATTCAAATCTCATTTTAACCAATTATAAGGACTGCTTGACACACATCGTCTGCAACCCCCCATCATCTAACTGTTTTTTAAAGACATATAAAGCTTGTCCAGCAACTGAAAATATAACAAATCATTTACAACTGCTTGATGAACAAGATACTCATGAGATTACCTACAGACAGTGGGTGACTGTGGATCGCACAAATTTAGAAACCTTGATATCGCCCGTAGAGGATTTTCTAGGGAAATTATCAACAAAACTCAGCAATTTACTTCCACATACATTCATAGCTCAGCAACAGAACTTATTTTTACGGGAGTGTAAAGAAAATCTGGCACTAGGCGAATGCATAGTAATAGCTGATTTCTCGGAAAATTATGCTTTTGTTATTCAGGATTCCGTTCAGGGGGTACACTGGAACAATAGTCAGGCCACAATTCATCCTTTGTGGTCTACTATAAAGACAATAGTGCCATAAAACATTTTAACTTTGTTGCTATTTCTGAATCCTTAAAACACGACACAAGAGCTGTTCACCTTTTCCAAACAAAACTGTTACGGTTTCTGAAACAGAAACTGAGAGTACTGCGTAAAGTAATATATTTTTCAGATGGGTCAAGTGCTCAGTATAAAAATAAAACAAATGTTTCAAACATCTGTTTACACGAAAATGACTTTCAAATTCAAGCAGAGTGGCACTTTTTCGCCACATCCCACGGAAAAGGACCTTGTGACGGCATCGGTGGTACTGTTAAAAGTCTTGCAACGAAAGCTAGCCTATCACAAGTCCAAGAAAACTGTTCACCTGGGCCGAGAAGAACATTTGCAATGTAGTTTTCAACTTTTTCTCCGATAGTCAACATAAGGAGCACAATAATGTATTTCAATCAAGATACCAAGCAAAAGTGGTGCGAGACGCTTTACAATTGCATTCTTTTGTGCGAATATCTGTATCTCAGGCAGTAATAAAAAACTATTCGTTGCAAAGTGAAGGGAGAGTGGTGGATATTAAAACTCTTTAACCAATCTATGATTAATTTTAAATCAATGCAACAAAATATGTGGTGACTGCAAGTGTAAATTTGTGACTGGAATTTCAAACTATGGAATGTCGTGTGATGAATGTGATCAAAGAGAACTATTAATAGTATCATCACCAAGCTTCTGGAAACAGAAATCATAATTGACCTTGTAGGTGATGATGGCAGTGCAACGCAAGATGCGCCGTCAGCTGCCACATGGTGTGTGTGTGCATCTTGAGCTTGTGAGCAGCGCTGCACGACCTGGTAAGTTACTTAATTTCGCTCTTATTATTTGGAATCCCAATCTGAATTTTTTCCTGAGGTTATATGACATCATGAGGTTAGTTTTAAATTTTTTGGGGAATTCTTTTAGCAATGTGTTAACATTGATAATTATATTTGTAATCTTAATGCCCTTCTGAAAATCTAAATATTACACAAAATATTTTTTGTTTAATGTGTAAATGAAGTATACATTTCAATTTAGTAAATGAGCCAAAAATAACCTGCCAAAAATAACCAGATATATTCACATTAATGTAGAACGATGCGCGCAAAATACCCAAATGTTTAATGCTTTTTATTGGCCAAAATAATTAAACCAGAGACTAACAAAAAAATACATGTATCATTTTTTCCTTCATAGAACATATAAACTCAATATCAATGAAATCGGAGACATGAAGGTCAATTTTCCCTGAAATTTGTGCGATTTGATATGGAATGACTCATATAATACATTATTAATAACAGCCAAAAAATGTATACCACAAGGAAAAGTAAAAATGTATAAATCGTTCTGGTCAAATGAATTAGAACAGTTGAAATATGAGAGAGAAGAAGCTAGGAAAAAAGCTGAAATTAATAAAGATTGTTGCGAAGCCGTTATCTATGATAGCGCGGCTAGTGTACAGAAAGAGCCTGCAAATAAAGATAGCTGAGATAAAGGACTTGCCGGCATAGATTAAGTTACGCTTCTGGAAGGTGATAGATTATTCGGTTTCTTTATTGTTCCGGAAATATCTAGAATTTATCAATGAGGTATTTTAGAAGGCGACAACTTGCCAAGAGTCAGTTGTGGGAGAGTACTAAACAGCTGTGAGGTGTTGTAACAAGAGCTGATGTAAACAGGGGAATCAGAACACTGTTGTAGATTGTGATGTAATTCTACTGCTACGGATTGTATTTCTACGCAGATAAAGAACATTTAGAATTTCGGCAAATTGGGCTTTTAATTCTACAAACCCAAAAAATTGAGTGGGAAAATGAAAGCTTCAGCAGTCAAGAAAACTTTAATAAATTGCAAAAGAAATACATTTAACAATATTGCTGAAAAACTGTATAAAAATGAAGGATGGTAATAAAGCATACTAATTCATATCTTCAATTCAGAAACAAACTACTCCAGAACTAATGGAATATAAAAATAATAAAATTATTGATGAGTCAAAAATAGCATCTATATTTAATACCAATTTCACATCTCTCAGAGTACATAAAGAGTATAAAAAAACGAGAAAAGCTTATCAAAGCAGAAATAAGGGAAAATATATGAATCCTTGCATCTCTCACACTTTGTTATAAGTATTTAGAAAGTGCATAGCATAACTTCACAAGGTACATCTTGTTTCTTAGCCTCCTTTGGAACATAACTTCTGCCCTTAAGATTGTCCATAAAAAGAAACTGCACATATCTGTGCTAAGCAACCACAGTTCATCTTCATACTTACAGGCAACTGATGCAAAGTGACAGATCACACATTCTGTGCAGGAAATAAAGAATGTGTTTGCAGTGTGTGGGTGGTCTCCATTCTGTATGAACTGCCATCCTGCATGGGTTTACATAAGGAAACTTGATGAACGATGTTTTCTGCAAATTTGTGGTGAACTGTCAGGAAACTTGTTGTCAAGAGTTGAGGGATAAAACTTTTCTGATAAGGCTTTGTATTGGTGAATGCTGTAGCCTGTGTTCCTTATCCCTTTCTGTAAGTTTATGTATTATGGCCATTCTCTATGGAAACTTAACATTAATCTGAATGGAGAATTCTTTGAATCGATTCACAATAAATTCCTAATTTAGCAGAAACCCACCATGATTTGCCGGGATTAGGGGTTAAGGCCATGTGAAGCACCTCAAAAGAGTATAGACATTAAAAGGTCTATAGTTTTTCTTTTTAAACAACTAACTTTGCAAGAATAATTTTGGTTTCCACAAATATATATGTAACTTTCACCTTTTACCGAATACTGTCCTTTTCAATGCAGTATCATAACATCTAGTAAGGCCAAGTTCAGTATGTTTATTGTAGCTGAACTGCAGACACTTAACATGGCTGCTGTCATTGATGCTCCCACCAAGTATGAATATCAAAGCATCATTCCTTGGAATGAATTTTAATTTAATGAATTAATTTGAATATGTTCAGAATAATGCAGCTAAATTCACCAAAATGAGTCTTATTTATGGTGCACACTGTATGAGTGAGGATGATGTGCTTGAATTGTGTAGGAAATTTAAAGAAGGCTGAACTGATGCTCATGATGAATGTGGACAAGTCTGTCGCTAGTGAACTGTCTACTTTTGAATATTTGGCTGTCACTTTGCTTTCCTGATCCTTTTTTTACCTTCAGTAATGTGTAACATTTATAGAGTCAACATGAAAAATTCAATGCCATTGCATTGTTGATTATCAAGGACCTTAGCCTATATATGGCTAGTGTGAAGAAATGATAATTTCCATCAATTAACTAAAAGTGTAACATTTATTTTGATTACCATGAGTTAGTTAAGAAAATAAGTATTTTTAAATAATAGCAGAATGTATATTAACTTTCCAGTAAGCATGCCATTGTAAAAAGGACACCAGTAGTATCTCTATAACTAATCAATGTTGTAACTTTGCATCACTGGTGTTCTATTGTTGATGGTGTGTTCTATTGTTGACAATGAGATAACCAATTGTTTATTTTCTTAACTTTCTCAGTTTGCTTAGCACATTCTAAGTAATGAGGTGTTGACTGTTGTAAAAAGTACAACACATGTATTTGTATTTGTCTGCTCATATGATGGATATGGCTTAGTTCTGCAGTCACAAAAATGATGGAAGTGTAATAACAATGTAAATGTACATTATATCATTCATTTACCAGGTAGTGTACTCTTTACATTCTAAATCTGATTCTGTGTATGCATTTATTTATTATTTTATTTTTGTGCATAGGTTTTATAGGATGAAGGGATTCACAAACTACTTGAGGAAAATGATAATGAAATCATGTGGATTTTACAGAGCTAGAGGAAAATGATATATAGAGTGACAAGAACATTGAATTACAAGTCTACAACAATGAAGAAAGAAGACAATAATAATAATAATAATAATAATAATAATAATAATAATAATAATAATAATAATAATGATGATGATGGTGATGAAGATGGCAATAATGATAATGAGAATAAGGGGTAGGAGGAGAGGGAGAAGAAATGCTCGTACAACATAGTGAAGAGTCTTATTGTGACAATAGGAAATTCTATCAGAAATCTAGCAACTGACAATTGATACATATTTGATGCAGAAGAAAATTATCTTTGTGGAAGAATAGGAAAATTCCTCCAGAATTTCTGCCTAGTAAGGCAAGAGAAATTGGAAAATTATTGTTTGGATTTCAGAAGGATGAGACTTAACTAGTATATGTGCTTTGTAAAACCAAGCTGCCGTTCTTCTGTTCACTATACTGACCAACAGCAATTGATGAGGAAACAAACAAGCCTAAAATAATTAACACAAGTTTCTTCTGGGCTTAGAAGCCTGGTCTACTGGGGTTTGATGTCCAGACGTTTCGTCCACACCTGCAGTGGACATCATGGGTGGCGTGGTGTAAGTGTCCTTGGTGAAGGTTCAGGCACAACTGAGATGCTCGTTGGAGGTTTCATATTTATATCTGGGCTGCTTAGTGGATTGGCTCAGCCTGAGAGGAGGGTGGGTTTCTAAGCCCAAAAGAAACTTGTGTTCTGACTTGGGCTGTGAAAGTTTCCAAATTCTCAAGTCTAAAATAAGGAACTATAACATGATGAAAGGTGGGGTTGATAAAATGTGTTTCTTACACTGTTTCAAGGATTACCAGAAGATTGCCACTGGCTTTATTTTTCACACTTTTGAACATTGCACTCATAAATTCACAAATATTATTTTCTTTTATGAAACCAGAATCTACATCACAAAGATGCATTTATCTCAAGCAGCTACTAGAAGGTGTTATGAAAGAACAGCTTAGATTTAAAGCCCAATTTAAACATTACCAACCTGTCTCACAGTATATCTTACATACTATCATCGGCATCTGCAGATGAGATCTTTGACTCTCCAGCAAAGAAGTGAGAGATGTACATTTTATGTGAACATTCAAAGAAATTTGTCCTTTTCAATTAAATGTGGCATGCGAAAACTTAACTCACAAAAAGCACACAAAACTCAAGTTGTCTATGAAAGGTATGATAAACACTTCTAAGAATAACAGGAAAAAATTGCATCATTAAGAAACTAAAATAACTAAAGTGGTTGGTTTTAATATTGTAACAACCGTATATCTTCAATAAATTATCCAAGTTCCTCAAAATATGGTTATTACTTCAAAATATCCATGTGCTAAAATTAAAAATAAATGCACACCGGATCACATAACAGGACCTAGCGAGCCTCCCAGAAGCTTAAAATAAATGTTGGTTAGAAGAAATCATTGAATATAGCATTAAATGTTTTACCACATATTTGTGCACATTCAGTAAAACATATCTTCCATTTTCAGGAAACCACAGCTTTTAAAAGGAGTATATGCAATGGGCTTCAATGCGCCATCCAAAATTCAGGAAACTGCATTACCTACTCTTCTGGCAGATCCGTAAGTATAGCAGTGCATCAGTTCTAATAGTCATTTCTATTGGTGGCATAATGATTTTTCATATGACTTTATATACGAAGGTGAGTCAAATGAAAACCTTAAATATTGTTTTAAATATTATTTACTGTGCAGAAGTGGTACAGAGCTGTATCACTTTTCAACATAATCTCCCCCATGCTCAGTGCAAGTCCTCCAGCGCTTACAAAGTGCATAATTTAGAAAAAAATTCTTTTGGTAGTCCGCATGACCACTCATGCACCGCATGGTGTACCTCTTCATCGGAACGGAACTTCTTTCCTCCCATTGTGTCTTTGAGTGGTCCAAATATATGGAAATCACTTGGGGCAAGGTCTGGTGAGTATGGTGGATGAGGAAGACACTCAAAATGCAGGTCTGTGATTGTTACAACTGTTTGTTGTAGGGGCAGTGTGAGGCCTTGCATTTTCATGTTGCAAAAGGACACCTGCTGACAGCAATCCACGTCGCTTTGGTTTGATTGCAGGCTGCATGTGATTTTTTAGATTTGTGTATGATGCACTGGTGGCAGTGGTCCCTCTAAGCATGTAATGCTCCAAAATGATGCCTTTTACGTCCCATAAGAGAGTCAGCATAACCTACCCTGCTGATGGTTCTGTTCGAAACTTCTCTGGTTTTGGTGATGACTGATGGCACCATTCATTGCTGGCTCTCTTCGTTTCCGGTTGGTGGAAGTGAACCCAGATTTCGTCCCCAGTAACGATTCTTGCAAGGAAGCCATTATCTTCCCATTCAAAGTGCCGAAGAAGTTCTTCACAAGCATCAACGCGTCGTTCTCTCATTTCAGGAGTCAGCTGCCGTGGCACCCATCTTGCAGACACTTTGTGAAACTGGAGCACATCATGTACAATGTGGTGTGCTGACCCATGACTAATCTGTAAACATGCTGCAATGTCATTCAGTGTCATTTGGCGGTTTTCCTTCACTATGGCTTCAAGTGCTACAATGTTCTGTGGAGTTACAACTCATTGTGTCTGACCTGGACGTGGAGCATCTTTGTGGACTTCCTACTCCATTCATAGACTTGCTGCTGTGACAAACATGCGTCACTGTACTGAACCTTCATTCATCGATGAATTTCAATAGGTTTCATACCTTCACTATGCAAAAACCGAATAACAGAACACTTTTCTTCTCTAGTGCAAGTTGCAAATGATACGACCATCTTAATACTGATACTGCGACGGTATGTGTGCATCTGCACTATGCTGCCACCTACAGGCCATTCTGCATGTTTGTAGCATGCTTACCAACTTACTGGACAACGGCGCAAAATTTTGATTTATTACGAATTTAAGGTTTTAATTTGACTCACCCTCGTATATCCACACACAAAGTATATATTCAATGTAGGTATATATACCACACATAATTGTATATATTTTTACATTTGATGTGCTGTGTATAATTGTTTACTTTACAGCCCTCAAAATATGATTGCCCAGTCACAATCTGGAACAGGAAAAACTGCTGCTTTTGTTTTAGCCATGCTTAGTCGGGTGGATCCAACAAAAAATTATCCTCAGGTTAGTGTCCTGCTGAAAACTTACATTTGATAAAATGTACATTTGCTCAGGGATCAAATGAAGTATTAATTTTACAGTATTTTTCCAATGTATGCATGCTTGTTTCTGACCACTGTTGGAAACTACTTCACAAAGCTCATATGTGGCTCTGATAATGATTAAATGCAGTTCATATATATGAATAATGGTATGCTTTGTTATGTATTTAATTAAGCAAATTATGACTTATTATTTTTTCTACTTGCACATATGTTTATGACTCACTTGCACTTACCTTGTTTTGTTCAAAGATGATTTTGAGTAATATTTCCAAATTATGCAACCCATAATTTTTTTAGTAAATTTGAGATTGTTGGCAGTGTTTAGAAAAGAGTTTCACCAAAGGAATATGAATTATACCTTGTTTCACGTAAGCTTGCCCAGTATCTCTTAACGGTCACGTGACCTAATCACCTCTCATTGGTTGCTGTTGTGGTAATGACTGTCGTGCGATAAAAATTAGTTCGTTATTTAACATGGTGATATATCATTATATGTTGGAAGAGAATTGTCAAATTTATATTTTCGTAACTGTTTTAATTAAATATATTACGCAACAGAGCTGATTTATCTGAAATGCATGTTAATTCCTAAACGAATTAAAGAGGAGGTCCCTTTGCTCTCAAGCACATGGCACGATAACACGTGAGTTAGCGGTAGTGATGACATATTTGTTTATGTGACTTTTATCACTGACCTTGTTTTGAACTGGATTAGTCACGCATCGCCATTCGAGAGTGCGGGAGCTAAATTATTTTATTGATCGATTATTGCGCGTGTACTTATTATATGTATAATGGCAGAGTCTACCGCCAGTTTTTCGCCGAAGTATCGCAAGGATAATTATTTACAAACAGGCGAAAATGTTGCATGCGTTTAATGCACTCACAGAGAAGAATTCGTCTTTGTCAGTGAGAGAAGTCGAACAGCTGTGCTCAGAAGTTACAGGTGTGAGTGTTAGATCTGTAGGAACATCGCGACATTAAATTGAGGAAACAGGAAAACTTACCACTCCAGGCAAAAGCAGGAATAAACAAAAGTGCGTGCTCGGAAAAAAATACGTGAAAAGTGTTGTGCGTCGTCATGTGTGTAGTTTTTCTTTAGAAACGAACTCCCTAACATAAGTAACATTTCGTGTGCTGTAAATGAGGATGCAGATTTACCAAATTTCAGCAGATTGCTTATACAGCTGCGATTTGTGAATGAAAAAAGAGGCAAGAAAAATGTGCTAAAAGACAGAGGCGATATTGCTGTGTGGCGAAGATGCTATTTAAGGACAACCACACTGCACCGAGATACAAATCGCTAAATATACACGAAGAACACACGAAAAGTAAAGTATGGTGTGACACGACTTTTAAGACTGAAAGACAAGCATTTTTGAAAGGTATGTGTGCTGGTTTAAAAAATCCCAGTGGAAAAGGCCAAAGGCCTTTCATTATAAACTCTTTCAGTTTCATTGCTCAGCCATTCTGTTTCAATTTGCTCAGTTCATTATAAACTTGTATTTTTGCATGCCTTCATATCCTTATTTGTATGATTTTATTTATCTTCCCGGCAATTATTACGAAATGTGACGGGAAGGCACTGCCTATGGCGTATGACGCGAAAGCATTAGCCAATTAGGGCAAGGGGGAGGGTTGTTGAACACGGAGTGATACATTTCAGCTGGGCAAGGTTATATGAAACAGAGAGTAGTAGTGGTCATGATTTGGAGAATTCCCTGAAAAAAAAAATACTCCATTTTTTCCGATTAAACAGATTTTTTATGAACTCTGTGCAAAGAACTATTATAATTTTAAGTTTAAACCACATAAAATAGCCAATATTAAATATAAGTATACAGGAAACCTGGTCCCACGTTCCTAGTTGTGTACTTTGTCCTTTTATTCAAGTATCAGACTTTTGATTTAAGGTGAGCGGAATCTTTATTCTATACTGGTCAACAAACTATAACATTTTTTAATCGTCAGAGATAAAGTTATACTATAGTATATTGATCAATTTTATTTATAGATTACAGATATTATTTCATCATATCACATACAGTTTTTAAGTTCAGTTAATACAATAAATTTACGGAATTACACATATATTTAAAAATGACTAATTCAGTAATATACATACTATACAAAAAAGATCAAAATGCATATTGCAAGCATAATTATAACACTTTCTCAGTGATAATTAGCAATGGAAGTATTGTCAACATAACCAAGGTCTAAGAAGTGCTTAGCAGATGATTGTTTTATATGCTGTTTTTAGGATCATTGTAACTTAGCATTTTCCATTGACCTAATAACTTTCATCCATGTCATCAGTGACATCACCAAGGTTGGATTAGAAAAAATCTCAGTGATAATTGGCAGTGGAAATATTCAGTCAGCATAACTAAAGCCTAAGAAGTCCTTAGAAGATGATTGTTTTTTATGCTGTTTTTAGGGTCATTGAACATAGCGTTCAACAATAACTAAAATTATGGATAGCATTTCTCCATTGACATAATGTCTTGACCAACCTTTCACACATGTCATCACTGACATTACCAAAGTTTGGTTAGAAAAAATCTAAATGTGAAAAGTGAATAATAATAATAATACTTTATTATCAATTTATGTTCATACAGAAACAGGCGAATCGTCAATTTACACATTTACAGTGCAACAAGCTTTTCAGATTTACATATTTACAGTGCTTTAAGCTTCTTGGCCAGTGTAATAATTATACTATGCTTATTAAACTAATAATTTATAATACAATATACATAATAATATCAATATTTAAAAGTTGATTGTATTTACATTTTCATTAGTGTACTAAGTATACCTAACTTATTAATGGCTCAACTAATAATATTAAATTAAATTTAAAGGGAGTCGATTAATGACACTAAACAACACTTTTAAATTTTTCCGGAACATGTTTCAGAGAAGTGAAATTTCACAATAATAATAATAATAATAATAATAATAATAATAATAATAATAATAATAATAATAATAATAATAATAATAATAATCATGATCATGATCATAATACATTTCTATGTAGTTACTTTACATATTATAGTTATTTTTTTATTTATTTAGTGTACTAAGCTATTACAATTGTTGAGCTGCTCACCAGTATTTGGCCCAGGCCATTAATTGGTGGGCAGTCCATTGAATTACAAAATGTGTAATAACACTACTTACATTTCTATTACTACTAACATTACTACTATTGCTTACACACTATTGTTCATTTCCTTTTTTTACAGTCCACTTCCATTTATTTTTCACTTTATCTAAGAACTGTCCTACATTCTTGATAATTTTACATATATCAGGACTTCGCTTAATTTTTCTCCAGATGTATTCTTTTCGCCAAATCTCTGTTTCCCTGTATTCAAAAAGTATATGTTCCACATCTTCCTTACCCCCACACAATGGGCACTTGTCTTGCACAAACCCATTCCGCTGCCCTTTTAGCCTCCACACACCTGCTCTCAGCCATGCTATCCCCTTTCTTTCTTCATTAATTGTGTTATCTATATACTGCTCCCTTCCCCAGCCACTTTTTAACTCAATATACCAATGACCTCTTTTCACCTAACTGGCTGAACAGTTTTTGAATCTCTATATCTTCAAATCTTTTTCTAACACCCCTCCAGAAACCTTTATAATTTCTATCTCTTTTTCTCCAAATACCCCCTAAGCCATTATTTTCTGAATTGTTTTGTAGAGTGCTTGCCCAGCCCGAGCTTTGCAGACTTGCTTCTTGATATTTTAAACATTGTTGCAATAAGCTACCTTCATCTAAATTCAAGATCCTATGCCAGTATTTCAAGGCTCTTTCCATTATTAACCCTTTCTTTGTTACTCTCCCCATTTCAATTTGAGCAACTTCGTTTGCTGTTGCCATTGGCAGCCCCAAAACTTCCTTACAGAACATCCTGTGTATGTGATCCACAACTTCCCACCCATTCTCAAGCCCCCATATTTCAATGCCATATAGCATTCTGGCCTCGACTACAGAACTATATACTCTTTCCAACCATTTCATCTCCATCTCCGGCATTTTATATAGACACCCTCTCACAGCCATCATTGCTACTTTCCTTTTTGCCAGTGCTGATTTCTTTTGTTTTTCCCATTTGCCTCCTGCATCTAATTTTAATCCTAAGTAAGTACAGTCACGCACTACTTTGTATTCAGCTTCTCCCTTCTTCCACTTTTCATATTTACTCAATTTAGATCCTTTTTTTAAATGCTACAATTTGATTATTAATTTTTAGATGAGTCGTATTTATTACACATCTGCTTCACTTTCGTACTCTTTAGACCTGGTAGAAAAAATTCAAAATCTTAAACTAAAACCTCATGACACTTTAGTATCCTTTGATGTCCGCTCCCTCTTCCCTAGCATTCCATTAGACAAACTTTTGATTCAACTGAAAAAATGGCTAAATTCTATAAACCTGGATGCCAATGCAATAGAAGAATATTTGGCAATGACTGAAATATGTATACATCAAAATTATTAAATTTCAGGACTAGCTAAGGGAAGCCCGCTATAACCATTTTTGGCCAATCTATACATGAGCCTTTTCGAAACACATATAACTAAAGCCTTCCCTCATATTTTTAAAACATGGTACAGATACGTAGACGACATCTTTGCAATAGTGCCCTACAAACAAATAGATGATGCCTTGAAACTACTAAACCTGCAAGAACCCAGCATACAATTCACAGTGGAAACTGAAGAGGACTGTACTCTACCTTTTTTGGACCTTAAAATCACAAAAAGCAATGAAAAACTAGAATTTGGTATCCATAGAAAAGCAACACACACAGATAATTACATCAAAGCAAATAGGTTCAACCCAATTCCACACAAACACGCAACCATCAACAGTCTCACACGCAGATTTGTAAATCTACCCCTCAGCCAGCAAAAATATCAAAACGAATACCATCAAATCTTAAAAACTGCAATTAAAAATGGATATGGAAAAAATCTTGTAAATAAAAAACTAAAATCATTCAAACTTCAAAAGAGATTAAAACAGATCACAGCTCTCACACCAATAAAACAAGAAATTAGATTTGCTAAATTTACTTACCACCCCTGAGCCACAAAAAAGTTCAAAAAATATTCAAGAAATACAATATAACATTGGCACCAAAAAACAATTACAACATTAAAAACCTACTTCACAGTAATAATACTGATAAGATAAAACCAGAGGAAAAGTCAGGCATTTACAAGATTAAGTGTAAAGACTGTGAAAAAATTTACATAGGGAGGACAAAAAGAAACATAGGCACTAGAAAGAAAGAACACTTCAGGCACTTAAGATACAAAAATATTGATAAGTCCACAATAGCAGCTCATTTCTGGTCTGAAAATCATGAAATTGAAGATAGCTCAGAATTAATAAAATACGTACAAAAACATAGTGAACTCGTCATATGGGAGAGAATATACATAGAAAAACATAAAAACCAACTAATGAACTTTGAAATCCCGCCAGAAGAGAATCCCACATTTAAGTTCATCTTTAAATCAACAGATGGCAGCAGCAACCCCAGAATTACTCACACCACTGGATCAAGCTTTAGTCGCATAAGAGCCGAAGATGCAAACGATGATTTGCGAAACATGTCAAAATACGAAAGTGAAGCAGATGTGTAATAAATACGTCTCATCTAAAAATTAATAATTATTTCGCTTCAATGTGGTGCTCTAATACAGTTAAATCTCGACTACAATTTGAGTTTTTTCGCTGTTTACCTTTAAGCCCCACTCTGAACAGTATTTCTCCACCTCTTACAAAGATATTTTTAACCCAGTAACGGTAATGGACATTATTACCAAATCGTCTGCAAAAAGTAAACCTGGGACTTGTAAGTTGTTTATTACTGGCATGAGACTATTATTCTTACTTATATTTTGTAGTACATCATCAATAAATAAATTGAATAAAATTGGACTTAGCTTGCACCCTTGCCTTAGTCCTTTTCCCTCCAGTTGTATTTCTCTAGTTAGTGCCCCTTCTTCATATTTTATGCAAAATGTATTTTCGTTATACAATTCTTTTAGTATAGTTACCATTTGATTACTCACTCCTTTCATTAACAGCTTATACCACAACAATTTTCATCCCACAGGTGCAGATTATTCTGTTCCGCTGGAAGTTCAGAAGCAAGATTATTTTGAGCTTTTATGAACTATAATTTTATTGGCCAAATCGTGGAGTTCAAAATCAAGCTAAATGGCAGATCGAAAATGGGAAGATACTGTGACAAAAATGACATGAAGTTCACATTAACTCACTTTCTTTGTTATTAAAATTGTTACATCAGTGCTAACTTACAAGCATCTGCTCTCCTGTTTTACAAATATGTAGTGTAAATGCTTCTCTTTAATGTTCCTTTAGGTCTCTGTTGCATGTACTAACTTGCACTGCTTGTAATTTCATCGTACATACAGCATTTCTCTTTTATGCTGCCCTGCTTGTCGGCTCTGAAACAACTCGATATTTGCTTGTGAAATCCTCTACTGCACTGTACTCTGTGCATGTATACATCTTATAACTCTGGCTTCACAACTTCTCTCCTCTGCACTGAACTGAACTGAACTGAACTGAACTGAACTGAACTGAACTGTCAGCTGAACTATGCCAAAGGTTTGACCTTGCCATTTCTGCCAAGCTGGCATTGTCATCAAGGCATTTTTATATTACCTGTTAGAGCTGAGCTCACAACAGGTGGATGGTTAGCACCAGTGCTGATGCTAGGTTTTGCCTGTTATTCAGGGCAGAAGGCTTGGGAAAGGGTTCTTGCAGTGGGCATCTGTATTGCAGTCACTCAGATAGCTTGCCTCTTTGGTGAAGAACCAATTGGCTTGCAGCTGGCAGAAGTTGACCTCTACAGAAGAGGTCTCACTTCTGCAGCTCGAAGTCATTCAACAGTTTGTTTTGCACTACAGTCAGAAGGTTCTGGGAGTTGAATGTTCTCGAGTTCTGTTATTCCAAGGCTCAAGATCAAATTTGCAGGCTAACAATGCAGTTTCCTTCCATCTTTGTGACGTCAGTCAGTGGCTGTCCTTGAGTATGTGTTTTATATCTCTCTCTGATGCTGGCAACCAACAAGGTGGTAAAATACTTTGACTCACACTTAATTTCTCCACAGTAGACATCGCCATGGCTGTGACAATACAAATTCAAGGAACATATACACCTATTTAGGTTTTTTCATATATAAATGAGGTTAGTAGATTAATTAATAAATCTACTAACCTCATTTATATATGCAAAAATTTCCCAAAAAGTAATCACTAATTAATAAAATTACTTTTGGGAAATTTTGCATGTGTCCTATTATAAGACAAACAATATAACCTTGCTCTGCTTTCAAAGGGATTCTTAATACCTTCATCTGAATGAAAATCTGCAAAACTGTATTGTGACTCTGTGGGTTCATAGAATTAAAAGCCTTGTTTGAAGAAATTTAAAATGCTCTTTATTTCAGTAAAAACACACTTTGTACACCCCTTACCTGCTCTAAAAATGACGTCTCATATGCAAACACAGTCTCTCGTTGCTTCACCACATGTAAACAAACAAAAGAATTCACTTGTACACTTCATTTAGCTGCACGCACACAATTAATAGCTCAACTCACGACTGACTCTGCTTTGACAGCCGCGGCGCTTTTATATCTCCAGTCACTGGTTCTAGAAATTAGTGGAATGCTCGCTAACAATTGAGACGGCATCAGAAAAAAGAAACTTCCAGACTCTATCTGTCTCTTTCTCGTTTTTGGCAAGCGTTCAGCACTCACATAGGTCTGTCTCCTTTTCACGAGTCCGGTAGCAGCACAATAATGCCTCGACAACACGGCTCCCTTCTCAAGGCTGGTCGTCCCAAACAGCACCATCGTAGCGGGCCAGACGATCCAGGTGTACCACCAACATCTTTCCTCGGAGAATTTTCTGGATGCAGTAGACCATGTCGTTAATTCTCTTTACCACCCGTTATGGTCCTTGCTGTGGTTGTTGAAGCTTCGGGCAGTGTCCCTTGGTTCGGGTTGGGCAGTACAACCAGACCAGGTCACCTTGCTGGAATCCTTGGCTGTTGGCTTGCCTGTCGTACCGGGTCTTCATGTGGTTGTTCACCATCTGGATGTTCTGACGAGCCATCTCATGCATGTCGTGGAGATGGTCACCAGCTTCTCCACATACACAGTTGCTGGCTGTTTCGCTTCTGAGGGGCTCCCAAAAGCCAGGTCACAAGGGAGGCGTAGCTCTTGCCCAAACATTAAGCTTTTTGGTGTTATCCCAGTAGTGTCGTGTGTTGACGAACGGTAGGCCAGCAAGAACAGTGGCACCCAGACGTCCCAGTCTCATTGATGGCTGGCTAAGACCTTCCTCAGGTGTTCTTCTAAAGTCTTGATGTATCTCTCGACCATGCCGTCCGACTGGGGATGTAGAGGTGTTGTGCGGGTCTTGTTAACCCCAAGAGCTCTAACGGGACCCCAAAATGGCAGAACAGTTGCTCCATGAGGCAGTCAGTAATCGTCTTCGCCTCCTGGTTTGGGATGGCACCTCCGCCCACTTGGTGAAGCAGTCCACGACTGCCATCAGTTACTACTTGTTGCCTCTGTCGGACACTGGGAATGGTCCAGCTATGTTGACAGCGATGCGTTCGAATGGTGCTCTGACGTTGTACTACTGCATGCGACACCGGCTCCTATTTTGGGGACTGCAACTAGCCGTGCACATGTGACATTGATGACACTATGTCTCATCGTCTGCTCAGAGCCTCAGCCAGTAGTAGTGCTGTCAGAGTTTATCAACCGTTCGGTTTTCTCCCAGGTGTCGTGAAGTACCTGCATGCACTTCCTCCAAGACTTCTGGACTTTTCTCCATGGAAGTACCAATTGCTCTCTCTGCATCTTCCCATTAGATGATCACGAGGATCACAAAGATCAAAAACTTTTTCAATAACAGACAGTGCTCCAGCTTATTCAGCATCTGATTGGTCAGTTTTCTCTGTACATTCAATAAATGTTGTTTCACACTAGGTGAGTGTTAAGGATAAGCTGTGTTTGAAAAGCAGGAATTCATGCTGATGTAGGAAAGTCCTAAGATACAAGTTGTGCATAAATTATAGTTTTGATGGAAGCATTTAGGTGTATTTTCAACTCTAATTAAATCATTTAATATCTTTCCTATTACTTGTTTAATTAAAAGGTGTTGAAATTAATTGTTTTAATGTATTAAAGACAGTTTTAGGAATATGTTCATGTTATATTGTGACCGCATGGGTTACGTAGATTCGGAAATCCGGTTTGCAGGAATTTAAAACAACTTTTGCTGCAGTAAAAAGACGTGAAATTGACAATCAGCTGTCTTCAAGGCTGACTTGGTGTTTTGCTGCACGAAAACAAATGAAAGAAATCACTGTGGTACACTTCAGTCGTCGACTGTCGCAGTAACTAACAAACACCTGCCACTCTAACACCTTGTGGGGTACTCATACCTCCCCAGCATTTGTTTCTAGAAAGCCACAGACCTTCCCAGAACTTTCGCAGCAACAACAATGGGCAGAATGCTCTGGAGCCTCTCTCTGTCTCAATCTCTCCTGCCCACGCACCCAGCTCCAGCTTGTGGCGGAAGCACAACAATGCAACATGGTAACAATATGATCATGAATCAGCAGTTTGGAGAAATGCAAATATTCACAGTAGGGGAAATTAAGGCATAGAAATAAATTTCCTTTATTGGTTTCATGGACTATCAGATCAGAACTTAAATCAGATTGGATTGCAAGAACACTTTTTCTATAAATTAATTATTCTGACCATGGCTATTGGAGTTTAAGTAGGAATAATTGCAGAAGAGTTGAGCCAATAAGCTGCCAATAACAGTTTCTTCATGAAACAGACTGCAGCACCATCCAAATTCAAATAGAGCAACTATTTATTATCTTTGTAGTAGAAAATTCTGATGAGTAGAATAGGTTAGATGAGGTTTAGAGTAAGGATTCATCTGAAAATGGAAAAGCAGTTTTGTTGAAAATTTAACTGTGGGTGCATTTACCAAATTAATTTAATGTTCATCAAGATTCTGATAAGTAATATTCTACAGATATTAGTGATGATGGTATATCATCACACAGGCTACGATAATTTAAGGTCAATTTTTTTATGTAAAATGGTGATTTAATAGAACATACCTACAGGCACATTCAGTTAAAACATTGTACTATGAACATATTGTGACTGTGGGTTCGTAGAATTAAAAGGCCGAGTTGCAGAAATTAAAAATCTCCTTTATTTACGTAGCAATACACTGTTCAATTCTCATGTAACAACATTACATCACATATACAGTCTTTCAAGGTCGATGACAATAACAAACCGTGACAGCTGATTACATTAGCTCTCGTTACAACACAGCTCACTCTGTTTACTACTGTTACACAACAACTACTCTTTGCGAGCCGTCACATCCTTAAGTACCTAATTCGTAACTCTAGATGGTTCTAAAGTCAGCCAGAAGCTGAACAATCTGTATCAGTCCAGAAATTTCCAAATCATTCTATCACATTCTAGAAGTGTAACTTAATCTATGCCGGCAAGGCCTTTACCTCAGTTACCGCTGCCCGCCGGTGCCCGCTTACAATAGCGCCGCTATCATTAACTGCTCAGCAATGCTCATTATTACCATGAAACTATCCGCCGACTGTCCTCTTATTTGTGCCGAAACTTTTATGCCTGTTGCCGTGACAATATTGCAGATTAATTGCACTTGTGTATTAATCTGAAAATGATAAGGATAGCAAGTAATCACAAACTGAGACATGTAAAATAGTACTTTGAAATCAACTACATGGAGCATTGAAGAATTATCTCACGATAACTTATTGGAAATGTCTGATGTGCAACATATTGTTGCCAGGCTTTTCTACGAACCCAACAAAGTCACAATATGGTTTTCTTGGGTCTTCTTTCTCTTCCTCCCTCTCTCCATTCCTCAGGAACTGCTTATTCATTGTTACATTGCTGATCAGCAGCATATAATTATAGCTGAAGTACACATTTCCATGGACAACAATTTGGGGGAGTAGTGTGAATTAGCAGTTGTTAGTAGTTTGTAGGTCATTCCTGCAATGCTATTCAAGATGATCAGTGCTCATGGTGTCCCAAAAACAGTAGGTCCAACTCAGTATTTCACAATCTTTTGCTCAGTGATTGTCATTTGGAGATACACAAGTTGGCTAATGTTGAGAAACCTCAATAGGTTGTGATTATTACTCTACTCAAAGTTTTGGCTATGAGTAATCTTTCGCTTGATGGGGTACTATATTTAACAATGACCAAAACCATTTGAATGAACATTTCTCAAGAGTGCCTATGCTTGTTTAAATACAATTAGTGAATCTTTCCAATGTTTAATAACATTAGATGAAATATGACCTCATCACTATATGCCAGAGATGATGAAAGAGTAATCCAAACAGTGATGGCAGTGGGTAAGAATGTGCACCAAAAGTACATTTGTTCCTCCTGCGAAAAAGTAATGAGTTGTTCTCTCTATTGTTAGTGTGTGATGCTCATAGAGTTGCCTTCAGAAGAACAGATCTATTACCTCTGGACCAATTGACGGATGCTATTTAGGCTAAACATCCACTTCTTGCAAATCTGGGATCCTTTTGCTCAGTGCTTTCACATCTGCCATATCTTTTGGGCTTTTTCTCAAACCTGAAGATTTATTTATTTATTTTAACTAAGTCAATACAATTGAGTGTGACTTGTGTTCAGCCCTGGCTCTGTACCAGTCATACTCACTTTTACAATAAATCCTTATTTCTAAACAATTAATTATAACAATGCAGGTTCCTTATTAGTTCTGTTCACTGCCCATAACCACCTTTTTTTTTAACTTTGTCCAAGAATTGCCCGATCTTCTTACTATCTTTAACAAACATTTCAGCTATAGCTGTATTCTTATCTAACGTAAATCATTTCTTATTAATAAACTCTTTCCTCCAAATTTCTGTCCCTTTACGCTCAAAAAATATGTTCTAAGCTCTCATTTCCCCTACATATGGGACAGTAACTTTGTGGAATACCCTTCCTTATGCCTTTCAGTCACCATACTCCTGCTCTTACCCATGCAATACCTTCTCTCTCTTTATTCGTCAAGTCTATTTACTTTTCCCTTCCCCAAGTCCCCTTCATTGGTATATAAAAAACTAAAGACCTCTTCTCAGCTATTTCACTAAATATTTTCTGCACTTCTATGTCTTCGAATCTTTTTCTTTCAGAGTTCCAGAATTTTTTTTACATTACTTTCTCTTTTTCTCCACATTTGCCCTAATCCACTGCTCTCTAGGTTATTTCTAAGACATTCTACCCATCCCTTGTTCTTTAAACTTTTTTCATGATAAATTAAACATTGTTTTAACAAATTTCTTTCTTCCAGATTCAATATTCTATACCAGAGTTTCAATGCCCTTTCCATAATCTTCCCTTTACTGGCAATTCTACCCATCTCTATTTGTGCTACCTGCCTAACAGCTACATTTCATAACCCAAGCATTTCTTTACAGCATCTCCAATGCACCTCATCTATAACTTCCCATCCTCCTTCTAGTCCCCATAATTCTATCCCATATAACATTTTTGTCTCTACAACCATACTATAAACTTTCTCTATTTGATATTTATGTCTGGTACTTTGTACTTGCAGCTTCTGATGGCTGATAAAGCTCCTTTTCCTTTTGCTAAGGCAAATTTCCTTTGTTTCTCCCAATTCCCTCTACTGTCCATTTTAATTCCTAAATAAATGCAGTCTCTAACAACCCTATACTCATTTTTGTTTTCACTCATCCATTTTTCATATTTACTTAATTTCTCTCCTTTTTTAAACACTATGATCTGTTTACACAGAAAATGAAGCTATTTACAGATTTTATACAAAAGAAGATTGAAAAATTTAAATATCAAAAAAGTATTAATGATATTTCTACTCTTAAAAAGATAAAAGATGATTATAAATTTAAAAAATTTACTTACCATCCTTGGGTTAATAAACATTTTCAATTTTTTTTAAAGAAGTTGGTATAACTTAAGTTCCTAAAAATAAATATAGTATTAAAAGTTTATTACAATTTTCTAAAAAAGATAAAATTCCTAATAATAAAAAATCTGGTATTTATCAATTTAATTGCTTAGATTGTGATCAGGTTTATATTGGAAAGACGAAACGTAGTTTGGAAACCAGAAAGAAAGAACATTTTCGTAACATTAGATATAAACAAATTGATAAATCGGTCGTGGCAGATCATTTTTGGTCATTTAACCATGAAATAAATCCAGAAGTTGAATTATTAAAACAAATAAATTTTCCCATAGATTTAATGGTTTGGGAAAAAATATTTATTCTAAAAAATAAAAATTGCGTAATGAATTTTGACATACCGGCAATTGATTCTGTTTTTAGGTTTGTTTCATATTCAGATGTTGGTAATACTGTAACGAGAGCGCTGGAACACCCTGTGAAGCAGCTGAAAGCGGGAGACAGGGAAGGTTCGGTTAGCCACGCCCTCGCCTCGTTTGTCTTATAGTGGTGACAGGGACGACTGGGGAAAGAAACATAATTGTGCGGTCTGTTTCTCCTTCACCTGTGTTCCAGAAATTACGGGATCGTTCATCATCTGGAAACGTCGAGAAAACGGCGAGATGCCTATAAAAAGGGCTGCAGCTAGTCAGTCAGTCAGTTGGTTAGTGAGTGTGAGCGAGGAGACAGTCGCAGTTCTTGGTGTAAGAGTTAGGCAGTGACGTGTAAATGAACGAAAGGGTTGTGCAACGGAAGACTGTACGTAACTGGTATGTGCATCGGAGTTTATGTAATCGCGAGTACAAGTGAAGTTGTAACGGACGAACTGGCAAATTGTAATTGTGTGCAGCAAGTAATTCTGTGTAATTGGCAAGTGTTAAACTGTAAGTCGGTGGAAATAAAGAACATTTTTGAGTGGTGAAATTGGGCTTTTTATTCCACGAACCCACAAAGTCACAATACGTAAATACATAGTATCCCTGACAACGAAGTGTGTTTGACTGAAGATGTGGGCAAATGTCCACGAAATTAATTTCGCAAAAACATAATAGAAGTATTGTCATCTGCTTCTTAAGATAAGTGGAGAATATTTACTAAATATTTTTATTTGTGTAGTACTATGATCTGTGTTTTATCCTGGTTTACTTTTAAACTACATTCTTTACAGTAATTATATACTGATTCCAAAGATTGTTTAAATCCATTCACCGTAATTGCACCTACAACTAGGTCATCTGCTAAAAGTGATCCTGGGATTGATATATTACTAATTATTGGCTTAAGGTTATTACATCTCTCAGTTTCCTTTAATATATCATCAATATATAAGAATAGGACCAGACTTAACTTACACCCTTGCCGAAGTCCTTTCTCTTGTTTGATTCCTCTTGTTACAACTCCATCCTCCACTCTTATACAGAACGTATTCTCCTTATACAATTCTCTAATAGTATCTACCATTTGTTTACTCACCCTTTTGCTCAACAACTTATGCCAGAACAACTGGAGCTCAGTCCTATCATAAGCTTTCTCGAGATCAACAAAAGCCATATATAGCTTTCCTCTCTTGTCCTTTAAATATTTATCTACCAATGTTTTTATAATAAATACATTATTAACTGTTCTTCTCCCTCTTCTAAAACCCATCTGAAATTCTGAGAGAATGTTGTATTCTTCAACCCATGCTTGTATCCTACTTGCCATAATACCCGTAAAGATTTTTCCCACATTTGATAATAGTGCAATTCCTCTATAGTTGTTAAGTTTGTCAACACTCTCCTTACCTTTATAGATTGGATGAGTAATTAATTGCCTTTCTCCATTTTTCTTGTATATATCCCTTCACTTAAATTGTATTAAATAAGTCCCCAAGAACGTTAACTCTGTTTAATTCAGTACACCATTCCCTAAGAAATTCTGTTGGGATGCCATCTATTCCAGTTGCTTTATTCCTCTTCATTAATCTAACCTGTTTCAAAATTTCTTCAGTTCTTATTTTATCATCCAGCATCTCTATATAGTTATTACCTATTTCGCCAATTCCTATCTCTTTGACTTATTCCCCCTATACAAATCTCTGAAATATTCCACCCACTCTCGTGGTTGTATACTGGGTTTCGTTGCATATTTGTTATACATTGATTTTATTACCTTCCATACCTCATTTACATTGTTTTCATTAAGGATGTTTATCAAATGAGTTTCATTTTTTTTCCAGATTGTTTTCTTTTGTTCTACCATAGAAATATATAAGTTTCTCACTTGCATATACTCTTCCTTTAATTTTGAATATCCTAACTCCCTCCACTTAATAAGTAACTGTTTAACTTGTCTCCTAGCTACTCTACATTCTTCATCAAACCATCCCTCACCTCTCTTAATTGCCCTCATTTTCATTTTCATTCCCTCACCCGTTCTCACCATGAGGCTATTTAAAATATCCATGGCATTAATAGAAATTAATTATTCTTTCACACTGGCCGTGTGTAGGCTAAATTGTGGAAACGTTGAGTCAGACTGAAAAATTCAATGCCATAGCCGGGATTTGAACCACGGATCTTCTGGTTTCCGTGGCCATAGTAGCACAATGGTAGTGCGGCTGGACGGAAACCAGAAGATCCGTGGTTCAAATCCCGGCTATGGCATTGAATTTTTCAGTCTGACTCAACGTTTCCACAATTTAGCCTACACACGGCCAGTGTGAAAGAATAATTAATTTCCATTAATTAACCTAATAGTGGTTAACTATAAAGCCCGGGCCTTAAAGTACTTACATGTAGTAAGTCGCCATTAAGGTAGTTGTCTCATGTGTTTATGAGAACTCCTAAGTGGTTTACCGGGAAAATACGAGTCATTGGAGAATTTAATGTCATATCGGCACGTTGGCCATAGTAGCACAATGGTAGTGCGGCTGGACGGAAACCAGAAGATCCGTGGTTCAAATCCCGGCTATGGCATTGAATTTTTCAGTCTGACTCAACGTTTCCACTATCCATGGCATTTTTAATTCTTTGTTCTTTTGTCATAACACTTATTCCACACTGACATATATGGCCATACTTAGAATTTAATACCTCTCTAAAATCATTGCAGTACTCTTCCTTCCATTTATATCTGTTATATTTTTCTAAAATGACTGGATAGATGAAGATATGAATCGAAGGACAAGGCTGAACCTGAGAGTCTTATTTTGCCCAGTTAGTGAAATCTTATTTCAGTGATCTTTTAAAAAATTGGGAAGGTCCGAGGGAATATATTGTTTTACATGGTGACTGTTGGTGGAGGGATGCTCTTAAATTGATTTCTAGGTTGAGCCAAGAACTTCCTTCTGTGTATGTTGTTTTCATGTTTGAAGTAGAGGATTTAAATGTTCAAGTATGCACACTTTCATGTTAATGTCTTGTATTTATATTTGTACTAGTGTTTACTTGATAAATTACAATTCTGACATTAAATAACAAAGCTACACAGATTTGTTACTTTTCATTTTGACTGGCCTTTTATAAAGCAAATGAAATTTTCATGTGAGGCATGTGGTTAGATTACTATTAAAACTATCTTAAATTTTCTTTTTCTTTATGTTTCATCAAATTTTTCAAAAGTTCTTTTATTCTATTTCTTCAGGTGTTGTGTTTATCACCAACATATGAATTAGCAATTCAAACAGGAGAAGTGGCAGCCAAAATGGCACAGTTTTGCCCAGAGATAAAAATTCGTTATGCAGTACGAGGAGAAGAAGGTAAATTATAATTCCAACTTGCATTTATACAGGTTGATCAATTTGGAAATAATCAGAATATATTTTTATGATAAATATGTTTTTATAAGAGGCATGTGTTAGTATTAACAATATTTTTCATTTCTGAAAACTATCTTCATCAGCCTATCTCAGAGTTGCTTAAATAACAAATGAATAGTATTGAGAAGAATTGTCAGTATTTAAAGTGAGTTATATTTCAGATAAGTATGAGTAGCTGGCAACTTAATTTATCAGACTGGTCCATGTTCATCTTTCCTTCAAAAATGTTTTTCAACTCATATCCAAGTCATCTTCAGTGAAGTCTGCTACAGCTACTGCATGAGAATGTTCTTCTTCTCCAAGAAAGTTAAGACACTGTCCATTGAAGGTCTCTTGATTTCTAATGCCAACTTTTGGAACTGGAACATTGGTACAAATCTTACTGGGCACAGATGATTGGTTGTCACCTGTGATATTAACAGGTTGGAGTTGCATCGTCTCTGGACGTGAGGAAGTTAAACTGTTGGATGTTTGTTGAGGGAATTATACTTCTTCGTCTATCTCCATGTCTGGAATGATACACTGGTTACCAGCTGTCTGTTGAAGTAGATATACCTTCTCTTCCATCTGCTTCTTGGGTGTCTTAGATTGGTGTAAATCTGAGTTAAATTTAACTTGATCTATAGTATATGTTTTCATAATAGTTGACTGAGCTTCATTGGTGTAAAGGTAATTAATTAACTTGTTTAATAAATTGTAGAACACTATTTAATGCTGGTATATCAAAATTCAAAATATTTTCTTTTTCACTATTTAGTATATAAATTTTTTCCCAAATATTCAGTTCATTAACAGATTGTACATGTTTTAATAGTTGTATATATGATTATTTGGCCAAACACTAACACAGAATAGGAATTTATACAAGTCCAAATTGTCCTCTGTGCAACAAAGAAGAGGAAATGACTGAAGAACATCTTTTAACCTGTAAAGCCCTACCTGCTGGACCCACTAGACAGAAATATTGGACAGCAAGAGAGTTAATGGCTTCATTTTTTTTTTGGTGTAATTTATGTCCTCCGTTAAGTCATATCGGACGATGAATGGAATGGGTGAAATGATGCTCAAATGAGCCCAGGGTCCATAGAGCTTACAGTTACCCAATATTCGTCTTTCAGGATAAGGGAAACTCCAGAAAAAAACCTTATCCAGCTAACTCACCCTGACCGAGATTCGAACTCGGGACCTCTTGAACGTGAGGCAGACATGCTACCACCACGCTACCGAGGCAGGCTAATGGCTTCATTGCCAAAGCCTAGCATTTGAAAACAACCACAACACCATATTTTGACCTATTTCATGGTTACATTTTCAGAAGTGATTGGCAACTGCTGATTTATCTATTTAAGTTTTATATTTCCTAAGTGCTCCATTTGACGAGTTTTTAAACTTCTCTTAGTTCTTCCAAGATAGTATGATTCACAGTTACTACAAGGTATTTTGTAAACTCCAGATAATTTTAATTTGTCGATGGTGTTACTTAAAGGTTTCTTTAGTAAATTCTTGAGACTGATGTTTTTTGGGGTTAATTTTATATTATGATTTTGAAAGATTCTTTTAAATTTATTAAAAGCCCAAGGATGATAAGTAAACTTCTTTTATATAACTGTAGTTTCTGGTTTCTTTAAAGTAGTAATTGATTTTATGTGACTTTTGTATATATGCTCATTAATAATTTTAAGTATGGTTGATTTCTTGAAGCCATTGATTTCAGCAACATTAAAATGTGTTGGTATTCTAATTGATATTTAGAGTCAATCATTGGAACATTTATAAGTCTGTGAATTAAACAGTGAAACACTGCTAATTGATGTGAAATTGAATTGTAGTTGTTTGCTTTGATATAGTTATCTACATGTGTGTCCTTTCTATAAATGCCAAACTTCAGTTTATTATGATGTTTAAAAATCTTCAAATCCAAAAAGGGTAAGAATCCATTTTCATCTATTTCCATAGTAAATGTTATAGACTCATCTTGACTGTTGAGAATTTTTAAGGCTTCATTGGTTTTATCATTGGGTAAAATGGTGAAAATATTGTCTACATATGTATACCACACTTTAAATATGTCTGAATGAGTTGACGTTACTCTGGTTTCTAAGTTACTCATATATAGGTGTGTAGACGATATTTTCGCCATTTTACACAATGATAAAACCGATGAAGCCTTAAAAATTCTCAACAGTCAAGATGAGTCTATAAAATTTACTATTGAAATAGATGAAAATGGATTCTTACCCTTTTTGGATTTGAAGTTTTTTAAACATCATAATAAACTGAAGTTTGGCATTTATAGAAAGGACACACATGTGGATAACTA
Organism: Mantis religiosa; assembly: GCA_030765055.1. Classification (NCBI taxonomy): domain Eukaryota; kingdom Metazoa; phylum Arthropoda; class Insecta; order Mantodea; family Mantidae; genus Mantis; species Mantis religiosa. The sequence continues at coordinate 74,796,635 of CM060954.1, forward strand.
TATCAAAGCAAACAACTACAATTCAATTTCACATCAATTAGCAGTTTTTCACTGTTTAATTCACAGACTTATAAATGTTCCAATGATTGACTCTAAATATCAATTAGAATACCAACACATTTTAATGTTGCTGAAATCAATGGCTTCAAGAAATCAACCATACTTAAAATTATTAATGAGCATATATACAAAAGTCACATAAAATCAATTACTACTTTAAAGAAACCAGAAACTACAGTTATATAAAAGAAGTTTACTTATCATCCTTGGGCTTTTAATAAATTTAAAAGAATCTTACAAAATTATAATATAAAATTAGCCCCAAAAAACAACTTCAGTCTCAAGAATTTACTAAATAAACCTTTAAGTAACACCATCGACAAATTAAAATTATCTGGAGTTTACAAAATACCTTGTAGTAACTGTGAATCATACTATATTGGAAGAACTAAGAGAAGTTTAAAAACTCGTCAAATGGAGCACTTAAGAAATATAAAACTTAAGCAAATAGATAAATCAGCAGTTGCCAATCACTTCTGGAAATGTAACCATAAAATAGGTCAAAATATACAACTATTAAAACATGTACAATCTGTTAGTGAACTAGATATTTGGGAAAAAGTTTATATACTAAATAGTGGGGAAAAAAAAAAAAAAAAAAAAAAAAAATTAAATTTTGATATACAGCATTTAATAGTGTTCTACAATCTATTAAACAAGTTAATTACCTTTACACCAATGAAGCTCTGTCAACTATTATGAAAACATATACTATAGATCAAGTTAAATTTAACTCAGATTTACACCAATCTAAGACACCCAAGAAGCAGATGGAAGAGAAGGTATATCTACTTCAACAGACAGCTGGTAACCAGTGTATCTTTCCAGACATGGAGATAGAAGAGGAAGTACAATTCCCTCAACAAACATCCAACAGTTTAACTTCCTCACGTCCAGAGACGATGCAACTCCAACCTGTTAATATCACAGGTGACAACCAATCATCTGTGCCCAGTAAGATTTGTACCAATGTTCCAGTTCCAAAAGTTGGCATTAGAAATCAAGAGACCTCCAATGGGCGGAGTCTTAACTTTCTTGGTGAAGAAGAACGTTCTCGTGCAGTAGCTGTAACAGACTTCACTGAAGATGACTTGGATATGAGTTGAAAAACATTTTTGAAGGAAAGGTGAACACCGACCAGTCTGAGTGAGTACTCTTATAAATTAAGTTGCTAGCTACTCATATTTATATGAAATAAATAGTATATTCATTTTATTAACTGAAGTTTGGAGAAATTTAGTAACAGTGACATCCAATGTTTATTAATGTTCATTTATACTCTGTAACCCGATTCTCCATTCGCAGCAGATAGGATGCACATTGACTGTTTTGAAGACGCAGGTCGGGAAGCCAGATGTAACAGGGTTACTTCGCTGTAGTTCGAATTGTTTCTTGATGATTGAGTTTGATTAAATAAGAGTCATGAGATCTCTTGTTTTCAGGTGTGGTTTCTAGTGCCATAAACCAAGGCGGCCCGGGTTCGATCCCAGGCGACCGCAAAGTGAGATTTGTGGTGGACAACATGGTGCTGGGGCGGGTTTTCTCCTGGATCTCCGGTTTCCCCCGCCATCTCATTCCACCGGTGCTCCATCTTCATCTCATGTATCATCAGTGTCATCGCCTGCGGTGCCGTATGTAGTAAAAGCGGGCGTTAAACACTACCCATTTCATTTCTAGTGCCATAAATAAAATTTTAGATAAGTCCAATTTCGTAATATATAATTTAATTGTATAATCTGGATTACATTTTACTCGAACTTTCTTTTGTAGTCAATCACTGCAGATTACCTCCAACACATCAATAAATCCTTATTTCCTTAATAAATCATTTCCGTTAATTACTTAAAATTCCTCACTTCTGCACGTCCACTCATCACTATCAAGATTACAGAATATCTCTTTCTGAAGATTATTGATTTTCCGTTCCTAAACTTTTATATTCCCCGCGACATTTTTCCATTGTCATGAAACAAGATTACAGAACATATATCTCTGAAGATTATTGATTTTCTTCCCTATCCAAAACTTTTCATCTTTTCACATCAAGCAAGATTATTGATTTTATTTTTTCTAGCAACCGCTCATCATTTTTTTTTATATTGTCATTACATGGCCCACTAATAGATCAGAAAACAAGAATTTCCAACTGAATATTCATATAAAAAGTTCCAACTAAAACGTATCGTTACAAATGCCCTCTTCGAAATATATGGAAAATAACTAAATAAATTCATTAACAATATATTTCCATATAATTACCATTTTTAAATTATTGACAATGAACAAAACATAATATAACAATATAAAGAAATTTTTTTAACATAATTTGTAAACGGGTATATAATCAAAACGAAATAACTGAATTTTAACCAATTGATATATACAATTTATATACAAAAGAACTTTCTGTTTTGTTATTCATGTTGGGTGATTCGCCCACATAACTAATTTTTCTAGTTGTCCTGTATCATTGACAAAGTTCATACTCGTAACTTTTTAATAGTGTGATAAATGTTTCTCAGTTGGCTAACCTGTGCGTTGCAAACATCCAGAGCTTGGTAAATCTGTCTTATGTTTTTATGTGTATTATAACGCTGTTTGAAGGTTAGGTTAGTTTTGTGTGTTTGCATACGCGATGCATTAGGTATTTAGCTATTTATACTAACATTGTCATAATTCTAATCACAAACAGGTACAGTTTCTGATCTCGCTGGAATTGCGAAGACCACACGTGTCAAATCATTAAGACTTTCTTTTTCTTTAAGTAGATTTGTATGCAAAATTTCTATACTTTCTTGTAAATTAGACTGGTTTTCCACTACACTGCTTATTTGTGTGGTTTGGTTTTGCATTTCAGATGAAATATTGTTTACACTTGCATTATTGTCCAGATTTAAGTTAACAATTTGGTTTTCTAACATTAAGTTAACATTTGTCTGTAAATTGCTTATTTCTTGGCTAACTAGTTCCCTTAGTTCATTAGATTGACTATTCTGTACAAATTCTAACCTCTGTTGTTCTCTTAGGTTAGTTATATCTTTCTCTTGTGAGCCTAATTGACTTTGCATGGCTTCGATGGCTTGAAAGTATTCAATTCTAAATGCCTTGAGTTTCAAAGTATAAACTTGAAAGAAGCGTAGGGACAGTGAAGCACAAATTAGTACAAAATTGAATCGAGAATATATTGACACATTGCTTCACTCACGTGAAGCATTCATTCATAGCATTCTTCACGTGAGTGAAGCAATGTGTCAATATATTCTCGATTCAATTTTGTACTGCCTTGAGTTTGCTTGCATTATTGTTAGAAAACCCAACTTGTTCCTCAGCTAAATCCTGTATGTTCTTACAAATAGAATTTATTTCCGTAGAAAAGTTTTCCTGCATAGTTTCTATTCTATTACCTAGCTGCTCTTCTGTGCTAGTAATCTGATTTCTAATTATGCTTAGTTCCAGATCAAGTTTGTTACTAAGCATTGCACTCACATCTATCTTAGCATCTAATTTGCTGCTAAGTTCAGCAATCTGGCTCTCTATTTTCTTATTTACGTCTCCTAGCTTGCTACAGAGTTTTGCATTCTGATTTTCTATCTTCTTGCTAAGACTGCATTTTGACTTTCTATTTTCCTGCTCAAATCTACATTTTGACTTTCTATCTTATTATTTACATCTCCTAACCTGCTACTGAGTTCTTCTATCATCTTCACTATCTGGCCTAAAGTACAATACTTACTTCTGGTGATTCGCTAACATGTCCCTCACCCTGTGCAAGTGCGTTTGCTTCATGCACCTGTTCACTAAATTGCTGGCGATGATCCATCCTTTCTGGCAATTTACGTCCGCTTCGGAGTCTCATATATTGAAGTATTTTAACTTGCAGTTGGTCGTCTTGATTCTCTAACGATGTGTAGATAATAGTAGGAAGTTTCTGTTGACCGTTGTGTAAATAAACTTGCCACCAATTTGAAGCCCTAAAGTTGGGACACCATTTTTGTAACCAGATTCTCCATTCGCAGCTAATTTCTCTCCATCTTAATCAGCCACATGTTCTGGCGCCATATGCAGCGGTATTTCTTCATTGTATATTGTGTACCACTTTTTCAGCACCATCTTTTCCAACCTCTTGTCAGTTTTTTGCGGATATCGGTTTCTTCAAGTCACCAATTGTATCGTCTTGATCTCTTTTCTCGTCACAAATATGTGCAATGTATTTAAAGAGGTAATAATAATCACTCAGAAATATCGGATAAGCTAATGCAATTGCGATAAATATATAATTTGATTGTATAATCTGGATTGAATTTTGCTCGATGGGCTTTCCCAGTCAATCACTGCAGGTGACCTCCAACACATTGATAAATCCTTATTCCCTTAATAAATCATTTCCATTAATTATTTAAAATTCTTCACTTCTGCACGTCCACTCAGCACTATTAAAATTACAGAATATCTCTTTCTGAAGATTATTGATTTTCCATTACTAAACTTTCATATTCACTGCAACATTTTTCCATTTTCATGAAACAAGATTACAGAAAATATATCTCTGAAGATTATTGATTTTCTTCCCTATTCAAAACTTTTCATCTTTTCACATCAAGCAAGATTATTGATTTTATTTTTCCTAGCAACCGCTCATCATTTTTTTATATTGTCATTACATCGCCAACTAATAGTCAGATCAGAAAACAAGAATTTCCAACTGGATATTCATATAAAAAGTTTGAACTAAAATGTATCGTTACAACTCATAATCCTCTTATCTTAGGATGGTTTTGACAGGCACTCTTAATGACATGGAGTCAATTTACCTACCTCAAACATGTAAGGCTTAACTTTGTATTCTGTTACTTGAGTATGATTTTCCCCAGAACTTTTCATAATCTTAACATAAACTGCTGATGACTGGATTTTGTCTGCAATTCTTATTATAAAGGAAGTGAGAAATAGTATGTTTTGATAAATAATGAAACAAATTATAATGATATTTGCATCATAGCATTTAATTAGAATATATTTTGTAGGTATGATTGTCTCTATTTTCGTTGTTCAAAATGAACAGTTTCTCATCAATTCTCACAAAAGTTTTTAAAACTTAGTGTTTTATTGAGACAGCATTAAAATTCTATTTACAGTGTAGCTTTTCCATATAATTATAGGTGAATATAGTAGCTTGAGCTCTCATTCTCAATAAGAGCTAAGGATAAGAGCATCAGCTCTTGAAACATGTCCTATGAATTAAATGTTCAAGTAAGGATGGTATTTTAAATTATCCTTTCCGTAATTGTAATTTTATGAAGCCAGGGAGCCAGTTGAACTGAGTAGCACAAAATAAGCTGAGACACCGTTTTACATATAATTGTAGAAATGTTTCATATTACATAAATCCTGTAATTAATTTGTACATATACCTAAATTCAATTCATTTAGTGTTTTATTAAGTTTGTGTGTTTGTATCTTATACTATGCAATTCCTTTTCTAGTTCCTAGAGGCACAAAGTTGGAAGAGCATATAGTGATTGGTACACCTGGCAAAGTAGTGGATTGGGCAATTAAATACCAGTTCTTTGACTTGAGGAAAATATCTGTGTTCGTTTTGGATGAGGCAGATGTTATGATAGCTACACAAGGACATCAGGATCAGAGCTTTCGCATACACAAGTAAGTTACTGTTAATTGAATGAATCTTATTTTCTCCTTAAATTTGTACAAAATAGTTCATACATGATCATACATAAGCCTATTCCTAAGTATTGTGACTTTGTGGGTTCGTGAAATGAAAAGTCCAATTGCACCACTCAAAAATGTTCTTTATTTCCACCGAATTACAATCGGAACACTTGCCGATTACACAGATTTACGTAATGCACACAATTACAATTCACCAGTTCGTCTGTCACAGGTCCACTGCACGCAGTTATGTACACAGTCCGTTCCCTCACAGGGCGCTCCTCACGCTGCTCGCCAAGAACTGAACTGAACTCACGGTCGCATCATCCCTCTATTTATAGGTGGCTAAATGCTTCCAGAGAATTCTTTACCATGGAGGGGGAAAACATTCTGGAGGTTTCGCGTTCTTTCAGGCGGCAGGAGGAGGGGAAACGAAGATTCAGCCACCCCTGTGGTTTCCCCTCCCTCCACTCTGTCACGCCTCTGCAGGCGGTACCGATGCCACATGCCCCCCTCCACCGACCTTCCTCTGCATTTATTGATCGGTACATACACACCGTAGAATTTGCCGATTGGCTAACAGTATACTTGTTAAGAACTATCATTACTATATTCTACCCTTGACTTGCCTCTGACAAATGTATCCAACACTGTGGATTGATACTTTATACGCCTTACTCCCCAGCAATGTATACACTAAATTACAATTTGCATAAACTCAAACCACTTGCAGATAGGGATCCATTCATTACTAATTTGGTATTACCATTTTTCACCTTCATTTTTCTTTAATTTTTCCTAATTTTGTGATCTCTATTGTGTCCCTGTTTTCATAATCCTTATTTCTATTATGTAACCTGGTAATTGGTGCCATTTCTGTAGAACAAATTGGTCACTATATTTTGCCTTCCTCACAATCTAACACATAATGGAAGTAATTTTTTGGGCCGCCATGTAATGGCATATATTCAGTTCAAATTCTTCTCATACAGCTTAATTTTACTATCACAGTTGTAAACTAAACCCACCCTTCTCTACCTCATTTGTTATAAATTTCTATACATTTGTCTTTCTCCCAATTCTGTTTAATTTGTCTGTATAAGATAGCTACTTTTTATTTCCAACACTACTGAAAATTTCTTGTTTGAGAATTTTTCGATTGTTTTTCCAGAATGCTCTTTCTAAAATGTCCCTTTTGTTCCACACATTATTCATATCAATTCACTCTAGAATCCAATGTAATCTCATGAACCAGTTTCTAATTTTAGATTTCTCCTGTAATCTTAAACACTGTTTTATAATGCGCTGCCCCTCCATTAATGTAATACTGTACTAGTATTTAAGTACTCTTTCAATCATGAGCATTTACTTCTTGTTCTGCCAATTCCAATAATCCTTTAAGTGATGCAAGTAGATGGTAATAGAAAATATATTTTGGCTGTGTTTGTATGATTCACATTTAGTTAGCAGATTTCAAATCTTTCTTTATTGTGTATTAATTTACCTGATAAGGTGCTTCAGAAATAAAAATGTTCACTATTTAGCATATCAATCGTTTTTAGAATCTGTTTAAGAAAGGGCCCGCCTCGATAGCGTGGTGGTAGAGTGTCTGCCTCACGTTCAAGAGGTCCCAAGTTCGAATCTCGGTCAGGGTGAGTTACCTGGATAAGGTTTTTTCCAAGGTTTTCCCTTATCCTGAAAGACGAATGTCGGGTAACTCTAAGCTCTATGGACCCTGGGCACATTTGAGCATCATTTCACCCATTCCATTCATCGTCTGATATGACTGAACGTTGGAGGACGTAAATTATAACAACAATGTTTAAAAAAGGGGGGAAAAATTAGAAAGGAAGAGCTTTGGGTGAATTGAATGACATAACAAATTAGTATTGTAGCCAAGACTGTTGCCATAGTTCTTCAGGAAACATTTGATTACTTGCGAAGGAGGTCTTAACGTCCAACATTGTCATATCAGATGAATGAAATGGATGAAATGAAGCTTAAATGAGCCTAGGATCCACCACAGAGCTTAGAATTACCTGACATTCATTTTTCAAGATAAGAGAAAGTCCTGGGGGAAAAACCTTATCCAGATAACTCATCCTGACCAAGATTCGAACTCGGGATCTCTTGAATGTGAGGTGAACACACTACCATCTACGTTACCAAGATGGTCATGAGAAGTTTCATAAATGAAATTGGGTTTGCTGTAGCATAATATGGTTGTGTTGTGTTGACATATGACCATGTAAATGAAACTATGTTTCATCGATGTTTCCATAATTAAAATTCCTCAAAATCCAGTTATAAAAAATTGCCCTACTCTTGTGATCATGTGGTAGCAATTCTTGGAAAATAGTAATCCTGTATGATTTGAGTTTTAAAAGCTTTTTGCTTTCTATGCTGAAGCTTTCAAAATGTCAGTTTCTTATGTAAGGTGCCTAAGAGATTTTCTAGATGACCGTTCTAACCTTTCTCTAATTTCATATAACTTCTTCATAAGCACTTGCTTTTTCTCTTTATTTTTCTGTCGTAAATTGATTCCATCTTTCTGAATTTATTTACAAGCAAATGAACAGCTATGCACTCAGAACACGCATGCCAGGAAATTAATTTCAAAATGCTTTACAACCTCCCTACCAGATGATGTAAGGGCATACATATCATACATGAACACTCTTTGTTGTACTGTATACTGTGGTCAAAGCATTTGGAAAGTGTTTCAAACAGAACTAAACCTTTTAAATACTCCTAAGAAGTAAGACTGATGTACATGTATGACTTTAATGGATATAGGACTTGTGCACATGGAAATGCAATGAAGGACATGGGTTGTGTTCCTGCCAGCCAAGTTTTATAGAATACATATACTGTATAATTTCTTATAAAAAATATAAAACCAGTTGTAAAGATATAATAATTTTGTGTATGATTTTAATCTAAATAAGCCATTTTGTTCACTTGAGAGATTTTGATACAATACTTCAACTTGAAAGGGAGAAATTGCTTTTACAAAAATATGTAGCCACCTTGTATTATTTTGTAACAGTGTAAACTTTTATGTATAAATTTTATTGTTTACTGCTTTGCATTTGCTGAAATCAAGATTTTTGGGCAGTTTCTTACTACATGTTACTTTCCTCTGAGCGGAAAACTTGTAGGAGCATGGGTTGACTATTGTAGGTCACTGTTATCTTTGTTTAAATACAGAAGTTTGGCCAGCAATCTAGGTTGTATTGATATTTTATAGATTAGTTATTATTTTTATTATGATTAGCCGTTATATTATTTCTCTTTAGTATATGTAACATGACATTAATACTTAGCATGTTAATATAATCAAATACTTTGTTAATCTAGGCAACTACCCCTTAACTGCCAGATTATGTTCTTCTCTGCAACGTATGAACAAGAAGTCATGGAGTTTGCAGAAGGAATAGTATCAAACCCGGTAACCATCCGCTTAAAAAGAGAAGAAGAAAGTTTGAATAATATAAAGCAGTATTATGTTGTATGTCACAATCTTGAGGAAAAATACACAGCAATCGCCAATATCTATGGTGTAGTCACCATAGGTCAAGCAATGATCTTCTGTCATGTAAGTCAGCCTCAGTTTTAAGTGTTTTTAAAAATATTGGGAACAAAATGTTACAATAGAGAAAGGGTGGCACTTAAAAATATAAAATATTAAAAACTTTAACACACTTGTCAACTACACAAATATAATTATTTTTTAAGAAAACTTCACTTATCTTTAAAAAAATTGATGGACATTTCAAGAAATTGTGAAATAATCTTGTTACAAATAATATTTGTTGCTTTACTGTTAATAGCTTCATTTTTTACGTAACACTTGTCAACATTTAAAAGCACTTGTTGCTCCATTTAACAATAAAGGAGTACATTTAAAATTTATAATTCCTTCCAGAATAATACGCCATTAATAAAGTATTGGCATTTGTGGACGGTGACCTAGATCTTCGTGCATTCAAGTGAACCTCTTGTTATACGCTGTTAATTGAAATACATTTTGATTTCAGTAAAATAAATAGAACTTCATATAAGCTTTCTCTAAGTCCACAAGCATTGAATACAACCTGCCATGCTTCTTGCTTGCATATTTATTCACCATTGTGTTGAAAATCAAAACATTATTTACTGTTCTCCTGCCCTTCCTAAATCCTGACTGATATGGAGACACTAAATTATGCATTTCTGGCCAAGGTTGAATTCTCTCAGAAAGGATACCAGTAAATATTTCTCCAAAGTTAGACAGTGCAATCTCCCTATAACTATTGGGATTATCCATATTACCCTTTCCTTTATATATCGGGTGTATAACAGCTACTCACCAGCTTTTCGGTATACCATTACTCTCATTAATTTTATTCAAGAATCTAGATAAACAGTGAAGCCTATCTGTTTTCTCTACCCACATTTGAAAGAATTCTGACGGTAACCCATCCCAACCAACCGCTTTCCCTTTCTTTAGATTCCTTACTTGTCCTAACACTTCCTCTTCTGTATATGGCATATCCAATTCCTCAATATACTGATTTGCAATTCCAAAACTCCATTTATGCATCTTCTCTGCTTTCATCTCGAACAATTTTTTAAAATGCTCAACCCATACTCCTAGTGTGACTTGCACTGATCCCACATGGCCTCAGAGCAACTTCTAATAACCTCCCAAATCTGATGAGACTTACCTGAACTAATTTTCCTTTCAAATTTCCTTGCCTTTCTCTGACCCCCATTTCAACCTTTTCTCTTTCCATAACTCCCTATACATAGTTCACAATCCCAAAACCATTGACCTCTCTTCTTGCCCATTCCTCTCTCTCTCCACTTTATTACAGCTTCCTTTAACACTCCTTTTAGATGCCTACACTCCTCACCAAACCAATCATTCATTATATTTCCTAACAATCTTAAATGTCACACAAACATGATACAAGAGGAAGCTCAAATCTGTCAATAATTAGCCACAATACCACCCTGTTGAAACATTCCTTTACTCATAATGTTTAAAAATGTATAACAAATTGCCACTTCATATAAAACAGATGGACAAAATAAAGGCTTTCAAAATCAATTGCACAAATTCTTAGTTTTTATTGTGTGCAAGTTTTTAGTCAGTTCTCTCTTCTGTAATATGGTATATTACATGATTATGGTATGTTCTCTTATACATTTATGTTTTCTTAAATTATTAATTTATCTATATATATATCTTTTGTATATTTTGCATCTGTTACTGTGTTAATGCTAGGCACTTGTTTTTTGGCGAGAGAGAGAAGCGGGCACTGAAAGAGACAGATAGCGCTCCAGCCATGCCCACACATGCACTAGTGCTGAACACTTGCCGAAAGGGAAAGAGACGAAGATAGTCTGGAACTTTCCCGCTGCACCGCGAAAGATCGTGTGACTTCAGCACCTTTCAAGAAACAGCAGCTTGGGTATAAATGCGGTGTCGTGCAGCTGGGCTTCGAGTGAGTGAATAGAATTGGTAGGGAGCTGCTAAGAGATGCAGTTGCGAGTCAGGGAGCTGTTTACTGTCTGTGTGGACATTTGAACTGTACCGAGTTGAGTCGAGAGCTAATAATCGTGTACTGATATGAAGGTGAATTCTTTTCAGAAACTATTTGTAGTTGGTTTATTAATACTCGTCACTTACTTGTTTATATTTATGAGAGACTAGTTTCAAAGACATTCGCCTCCATTTTCAATCTCTTTCCAACTGGCATCTGTTGTTGTCTGCTCTCTGGTGGTGGAACTATGAACTTCTTTGTCAAATTATCTACTGGTGGGATTTCAAAGTTCATTACGCGATCCTTATTTTTCCATATGAATATGTTCTCCCATATTGTCAATTTATTTTGGTTTATCACCATTTTAATAATTTTGGATTTGGATCAATGTCATGGTTTTCATTCCAAAAGTGAAATGCTACTGCTGACTTATCTTCTTGTTTCAATCTGATGTTTCTAAAGTGCTCTTTGACTCTTGTTTTTAGATTTCTTTTAGTTTGACCTATGTAGCATTTTTCACAATTCTTACAACTTATCTGATATATTCCGGATCTGTTAACTGATGGGATTTCATCTTTTGTTTTTGAATTTAGCAATTTTAAAATTGAGTGTCTATTGGTAGGTGCCAAGGTGATATTTTGTTCCTTGAAGATCTTTTTAAATTTATTAAATGTTTTTGGGTGATGTGTGAATGAACTGAATATGCTGTTGCTTTCTTTTTCTTTAATAAATGTGGTTGCTTCCTTAATGGTTTTCTTTAGTTTAGCTTTTCTAATTTTCTTTTACACCAAACTTTTGTTGTATCCATTTTCTTCTGCTATGTGTAGTATTGTTTTTTGTTCTTTGAAATATTCTTCTTTTTCCATGGGTATGTTGACTAGTCTGTGTAAGGCTGTTTATTATTGCATGTTTATGTGTAATTGGGTTGTGGCTATTATTTTTTATGTAATTTTCTGAATGTGTTGGTTTCCTGTATATTCCAAATTTTATTTTTGTGTCATTCCTGATGATATTTAGATCCAAGAAAGAAAGTTGTCCATTGGTTTCCTTTTCTATAGTGAATTTTATAGTCCTTTCTTGCAGATTGAGTAATTTTAATGCATCTTCTAACTTATTTATGAGTGCATTTGAAACACAAATCAAAAAGTCCTTCCCATTGATCTTCAAAGTTTGGTATAAATATGTTGACGACATCTTTGCAATTGTACCGAGTAAACATGGAAAGATGGAAATGGCTAATAACAACCTGGCCGCGATGATGACAGAAATGAAGGCTGCCAACGAGCCCCTCGCCGCCAAATTTGAGGAGCAGTTGACTGGCTTGAAGGAGGACGTCACGGAGTTGAGCGAGTGCATCGAAGACCTGGTGAATCGCGTTAACGACCTAGAGGGAAAGGCCGACAGCAGCACCAAGTCCCTGAACTCCATGTTGGAGGGCATTGTCTGTAGAAGGATGAAGGACTTAAAGGCCGACGCACCTGGGACGCGACACAACATTAGCGCGACAAACCACCTAAGTACGACAGCACGTCAACTTTCCAAGTCTTCCGCCGCCATTTCGACACAGTGGCCAAGCACAACAACTGGGTCACCACAAGAAGAGGCCGCACAGCTAATAGCCAGCCTCCAGGGACGGGCCGCAGAGGTCCTGAACGAGCTCCAGACAGCGGCGGCACCCAAGGACATCTGACAGGCCCTGGAAAACCGGTTTGGAAACCACTGCTTAGCCGCAACCTACCGCAGCCAACTGAAGTCAAGGACGCAGCAGCCAGGGTAGACGCTGCAGGAGTTTGCCCTGGCAATCGAACAGCTGGCCAGAAAAGCATTTGTTGACCTCCCACCCGAATTCGTATCCCGAGATGCCGCCTACACCTTCATTGACGGGGTACAAGATGTCGAGATAGGTCAGCGCCTAATGCTCGGCGACTAAAAAGACTATTCACGAGGCGCTAACGGCCGCATTAAGGATGGAGGCGGCCAATGTGACGGCTACCCCGACATAGATAACAAGTAGTATCTGCTACAATGGAGATCTAAGACCAGCCTAGGGATGCCGACAAAGAGCCAGTGGCGTGTGTTGGGGTGTGGCTAGCTGGGACACCTGGAGAGAGACTGCCCACACCAGGTAGAGCAGCCAGAGAAACGAGTAACAGCCGGCGTGGCAAGGGGCACGTTGGCACCGTCACCACCATCCCCTCGAGTGACACTGCGCGCCGTCAGCCGACGGATGGATGACAGCGTCATCACGGACGGTTGAGTCAGAGGGAAGCCGTGCCGTGTGCTTTTGGACAGCCGTGACCGTCATCAGACCTGACATAGCCAGGGGTTTGCCGTCGAGAAAACTGAGCCGACCATACCAGCTTGTGACGGCATCAGACGACACCTTGCCTGTGGAGGAGGTCCTGCTGCACTTGACCTTGGGACGGAGTGCAGAGCGTCAGTGGGTGTTCGTCGTGACGGCGGCTGAGGAGGTGATACTGGGAATGGATGCCCTCAAGAGGCCACGAGGCAACGATCGACATCGGCAGGAAGGTCCTGCGGCTCAATGAGAAGAGGTGAAACTATGGCATCCCGAAGAACGCCTTGGAATCTGCAGGGCCATCCTGAGGGAAGATGTAATGGTCCCCACGAGAAGCGAGGGGCGTGATTGGAAGGCCAGCGGACCAAGAACATGATGCTGGACCAGAAGACGCGTGTGCACGGACTCTTTGTAGCCAGGACATTGTTGCCGTGACGAGAAGAGGTGCCAGTGAGGCTGCTCAACCTAACACATACCGATCACGACGTCCAGGCTGGGACGGAATTGGGGACGTATGAGCCCGTTGTCAGTGTAACGCCAATCGACAAAATCCAGGAGCCGGTGCTGACGCAACACCTGGGGCCCTGGCTGGAAGGCTTACTGCAGAGGGCGGCCGACCACCTGACCGCAGAACAGCACGGGAAGGTTCGACAACTCCTGGGACGATACCAGTGCGTCTCCAGCCAAGTTAACAGCACTTACGGCTGCATGGACCGAGTGCTCCGCCGCATCGACACCAGAGACGCCTGGCCCATCCGGCAACCACCTAGACGCGCTCCGCTGGCAAAACAAAGGGTGGTATGGGACATGGAGGACATGACATCCAGGGGAGTGATAGAAGAGTCTGACAGCCCTTGGTTTTCTCCTGTAGTTCTCGTGACGAAGAACGGCGAGATATGCTCCTGCGTGGACTACAGGAAGCTGAACGCTGTCACTAGGAAGGATTGCTTCTGCTTACCCCGGATTGATGACACCCTGGACACGCTTGCTGGTGCGTACGGGTTCTCGGCCCTGGAACTGAAGTCGGCTACTGGCAGGTGGCTCTAGACCCGAGAGACAAGGAGAAGACTGCATTCCCGACAGACCAAGGTCTTTAGCAGTTCACAGTTATGTCCTTTGGTCTCTGCAACACACCAGCTACCTTCCAACCACTCATGGAGTCAGTGATGAAAGGATTGACTTATGATCCCTGCCTGCTATACCTGGACGACATCATCGGCAAAACCTTCGAAGACCATCTTGGCAATCTGAGCAAGGTGTTACAGAGATTGCAGGCCTCCAACTTGAAGCTGAACGCGAAGAAGTGCCAGCTCTTCCGCAAGGAAGTCAACTACTTGGGCCACATAGTCTCACCGACAGGAGTAGCCACAAACCTGGACAAGAAACAGGCCGTGAGAGATTGGCCTCACCCAAAGGATAAGCGACAATTGTGCAGATATTACCGCCATTTCATAAAGGGGTTCTCCAACATTGCCAAGCCTCTCACACGCCTGACAGAAGAACATTGGTCTTATGTGTGGACTGAGAACGCCGAAGGCGCTTTCCAGCACCTGAAGACACTTTGCAATGCTCCTATTTTGGAATTCCCACAACCAGGTGGTGCCTTCATTGTGGACACCGATGCCAGCGACCATTGTATTGGGGGTGACCTATCGCAAGTCCAGGACGTCCATGAGCAGGTGATAGCCTACTACAGCAAGACCCTGTCCAAAGCAGAGAAAAACTACTGCGTCACCCGGCGAAAGCCGCTGGTGGTAATAAAGACCTTGGAGCACTTCCACAAGCACTTATGTCGTCGGCCATTCCACCTGAGGACTGACCACACCACCCTAACCTGGCTACTTAATTTTAGGGACCTGGAGGGCCAGACAGCCCGTTGGGTCCAGAGGCTGCAGGAGTACGACTTCACCTCCGAACATCACAGAAGGAAGAGCCATGCCAACGCAGATGCCATGTCCCGAAGATCCTGCCGGAAGAGTGCGGCCAATGCACAAGAGTGGAAGAGAAGGGGTGTGCCACAGCTTTCACGTTAGTGCCTGCGGACTGTTGGGATAGCGTAGGCCTGAGGAGGGAGCAGCTGGCGGATGCCGACTTGGGAGCACTCTTGAGGGAAGTGGAGGCAGGGACAAGACCGACTTGGGAGGACATCGCACCTAGAAGCACTGCATACAAGTCGTAATGGGCCCAATGGGACTCGCTGAAGATCAAAGAGGACGTGCTGTTCCAGGTATGGGAATCACCTGATGGGAAGATGTAGAGAGAGAGAGAGAGAGTTGGTACTTCCCCAAATTAAGGTCCTGGAAGTTTTGGAGGAAGTGCACGCCGGTACTTTAGGAAGGCATCTGGGAGCAAACCGAACGATCGACAAACTCCGACAGCGTTACTACTGGCTGAGGCTCCAAGTAGACGCTGAGAAATGGGGCCGTTAATGTCACGTGTACATGGTGAGTCGCGGGCCCCAAACTAAGAGCCGGGGTCGCATGCAGCCGTACAACGTCGAAGCGCCATTCGAACTCATCGCTGTGGACATAGCTGGATCATTCCCAGTGTCCGACTGGGCAACAACAAGTACCTGATGGTGGCCGTGGACTACTTCACCAAGTGGCCCCGCTTGGCTCTCACCAAGGCGGCCCGGGTTCGATCCCAGGCGACCGCAAAGCGAGATTTGTGGTGGACAACACGGTGCTTGGGCGGGTTTTCTCCGGGACCTCTGGTTTTCCCCACCATCTCATTCCACCGGTGCTCCATCTTCATCTCATGTATCATCAGTGTCACCGCCTGCGGTGCTCTATTTAGTAAAAGCGGGCATTAAACACTACACATACATCAAGTGGCCGGAGATGTATGCCATCCTGAACCAGGAGGTGAAGACAATCACAGACTGCCTCGTGGAGCAACTGTTCTGCCATTTTGGGGTGCTGTTAGAGCTCCACACCGACCAGGGCACCAATTTTGAGTCTCACCTAACGAAGGAGGCACTGGAAACACTTAGGATCAACAAGACCCGCAAAACAGCTCTACATCCCCAGTCGGATGGCATGGTTGAGAGGTACATCAAAACCCAAGAAGAACACCTGAGGAAGGTTATGGCCAGCCATCAGCAAGACTGGGACGTCAAGGTGCCAACTTGCTGGCCTACCGCTCGTCAACATATGATAGCACTAGGATGACGCCGGCAAGCTTAATGTTCAGCCCAGAGCCTACCTTGTAACTGGTTTTTGGGATTCCCCCAGAAGCCCGCAACCAGGTATGTGGAGAACCTGGTTGACCATCTCCACGACATGCATGAGATGGCCCGTCAGAACATCCAGATGGCGAGCGACCGCATGAAGACCCGTACGACAGGCAAGCCAACAGCCAAGGATTCCAGCAAGAAATCTGGTTGTACCGCCCTACCTGGACCAAGGGATGCTGCCCGAAACTTCAAGAACCGTGGCAAGGTCCGTAGCAGGTGGTAAAGAGTACTAACAACGGGGTCTACCGCATATAGAAGGTGCCCCGAGGAAAGATGTTGGTGGTACACCTGGATTGTCTGGCCCGCCACGATGGCGCTATTCGGGATGACCATCCTTGAGGGGCAGTGTCGCAAGTTGCTTGTTTGGCGAGAGAGAAGTGGAGAGTGAAAGAGACATATAGCGCCCAAGCTACGTTTACACGTGCGCTAGCTCTGAGCACTTGCCGAGAGGGAAAGAGATGGAGGTAGTTTGGAACTTTCCCGCTGCACCATGTAAGATCGTGTGACTTCTGCACCTTTCTAGAAACAGCGGCTCGGGTATAAATGGGTGTCGTGCAGCTGGGCTTCGAGTGAGTGAATAGAATCGGTAGGGAGCTGCTAAGAGATGCAGTTGCGAGCCAGGGAGCTGTTTACTGTGTTTGTGGATATTTGAACTGTACCGAGTCGAGTCGAGAGCTAATAATCGTGTACTGATATGAAGGTGAATTCTTTTGTTTGTGTTTGTTTACGTGTGGTGAAGCCACGAAAAACGGTGTTGGTGTATTTTACGTCATTCTGCTGCTGAGAGCTGTACAACAGTGTCTTTCTACGGAAATAAAGAGCATTTTGAATTTCTGCAATCTTGACTTATAATTTTACATACCACCAAAGTCACAATATTGTGCTTGATGTGTCCATTATCTTGTACAAGATACTGAGGTTGAATAAAGATCTTAATGTATCTTATACTGACACAAATTTGCTTTCAGGAATAATGTGGAGGCATGTGGAATGATGGTATTAGACTGTCTTATTATTCCTCATTCCTAACTATATATCTCTTTATTATTTTTTGCAAACATTCTCAATTCTTAATGTTTATCTTTAGTGCATAACATTTTGAAATCAGATAACATTGCATTATTTTCTCTGAATACCCCCATATGATTGTTCATTTGTTTGAATGTGAGGGTGAGTATGATCTTTCTTGGGTGTCATAAATATTACTGTTAGGTCCCTCTACTGAAAAATGACCGTTGTGCATTCTTTTGTGGCAGTGGAAGCTTTAATGAATTGAAAATATTCAACTGTCAGATCTTACAGGTCAGTCAATAAATAATACCTCCTATTTTTTTCTCTTTTAATTTGTAAGAAAATCAAACACTGATTACGCACTATGAAAGCCACAATATTGAGGATTAAATTGTCACTTTTCAATGTAATTCCCATTCGTTTGCAAAGTTTTGGTCCACCTTTTAATAAGGGCACGTACTCCAGTGTAGTAAAATGTACGGTCTTGCTTCCGAAGCCATTGATGCACAGAGGTTTCCACCCCAGGTTTCATAATTAAACTCTTATTGTTTAACTTAATTGATGAAAATTAATCATTTCTTCACACTAGCCCCAGGTCTGCCAACTGACATGCACGGTGTGCCTATACAGTTTGCACAGTGCTGGCATGCCTGGTCATTTCTGGCAAATGCTAGAGATATATGCCAGTCACTACCTCACGCAGTGGCATTCTGTAATCTTCACTTGCATTACCATTAAATAATTAAGGACAGGATAGTAGTGAAGGAACAATTCAGAAACTGTATAATATGTGGTTTAATATCTCTGGTACATGTTATTAAATTATAGGTAATACCAGTAAGATTATTATAGCCTTCAATCCTATACAACCAAATGATTGCATATAAAAGCAATATTTTTAACTATAAGAACGAAACAGTACTTTGTGGAAGTTAGCACAATTTTGATCCTGATGCAATTGAAAAATATAAAATAACAAAATAATATTTACTATATTGTGATATTACACAGAATACTTCATATTAAACGAATATACACGTTTCAATTAAAAATTTTATACTTTCAGTTTTCGGTAGACACTCTTGCTTCTGACATCTTTTGGTTTCCACAATATTCGCCACTTTTGGAGACAGTGAAATACAACTCTGGACTCTTAATGCACACTTCAAGTTATGATCACTGATGTTGGCTCTCTGAGGGTCTTTAATGCGTTTCATAGCTGAAAATAAACATTCATATACATAGGTCGAACCAAACATTGCAATCATAAATGCCGCATGCCTGTGTAATCGAGGGAATCTTGATTTAGGAAATCTCCTGTAGAAATCCAGCAAACTTCCTCTGTTTCTGTAACTGTCAGCTAACTCAATGTCACATTTGAAGGTGATATGCTCCAGTTGAACATATTTGGGAGTATCATCAATATTCATGCTAAATGGTGTAGCGAATAAATCAAAATCCATTTTTAAGCCCGCTAGATCGTGAAATCTGTTTTCAAACGCATGGGAAAGCATGTGCAGATTTTCAACATAACATCCTACTTCTAAGGAATCACAATCACAGATCACACTTTCCAACCTGAGAAAATGACAAGGATCAGCATTTGACAGTTTACGTTCCCATAATGAGAGCATATTTTTAAAAGCTTCAATGCTACAGAACATATCTGTGGTTAATTTGTTTTTCCCTTGAAGTGAAACATTCAAAGTATTCAAATGTTCACTTATGTTGGCCATAAAGCAAGATCACAATTCCACTTATCATTCTTGAGCTCTTCAATAGTTTCTCCGCACATTTCCATGAAAAAACGTATCTCATCCAATAATTCAAAGAATGTTTTTAAAACCTTGCCTCGACTGAGCCACCTAACTGTTGTATGATACTCATGCTCCAAATCTTCTAAGAAGCTTTTAAATTCTCTGTGTTCTAGACAGTGGGACCTCAATTTGTTTACAATCTTCACAACCAGACTCATTACATTGTTTACATTTAGTGTTTTGGCACATAAGTTTTCCTGATGAACTATGCAATGAACTACTGCTAATTTCTTTTGCTAGTTTATTTTTCAGAAGGGTCACAAATCCGTTGCGCGAACCAGCCATAGCTGGAGCACCATCGGTGGCTACCAATATGAGTGTATCCTATGGAATTTCTGCATTCTCCACAACTTCTACTACACTACACAATTCAGAATGTCAGATCCTGTTGTTGTGCCTTTTATTGGCACCAGATCTAGCATTTCTTCCACAACTTCCAAATTTTCGTTTACTCTACAAATAAAAATACATAATTGAGCCATACTTAATAAGTCAGTGCTCTCATCAATGGCAAGGAATTCTCTTGCTCTTTCAATAAGTTGTGCATAAAGTTGACCGCCAGATCTTAAATTCTGCATGAAATAGTATGAGGTGACAGACTGACACTCTTGAACTGGTGAACACTGACAAAGGTGAATTTACTTGCAGCTATAAGCATACATCGTTTAATAAGTGGACCATCAGAAAAACTACTAGAAGATCTGGCAATTTCTAGTGCTATTTCGTAACTCACATAAACTGAGGTTTCTGCCATTCCGCCATCCCCCTTCTTCCTGTTCCTCTTCCGGCAATGTGATCTTTTCTCTGAGATTTTGTATCTCTGCAGTGCGTTCTTTTTCTAGGGCCAAATAATCATTAGCATGCAATGTATTAAAATGTTGCTAAAGATTAAATCGCTTCAGCACTTGATACTTTTTCTGGCAAATTAAACAAATAGCACCACCGCTACATTGAATGAAGAACTCAGCTTCCCATTCAGGATTGAAATAATGTGTCGGCGTGGTTGTTCTTTGCTTTAATGAGCGCCCTTCCATAACAAACTGACACTGAAGTATGGACTACCACTGCTACTGAAGACAAACTGCGAAGCACGCACTCAGGCAACATGGTGCTTGTAGCCCAGCACATGCACTGCGGCAAGCGAGTTGGCTGTGGCTGCTTTAGCCATACTGGAACTCAAGTACTTAAAATAGTAAGCTGCCACAAACAGTGTATATCGAATTCGAGAGTCCCTAGTGGTTTACCAGGAAAATACATGAGCCAATTGGAGAATTTAATGTCAGGATGGCATATTGCCCATTGTAACTCAATGGGTAAGAGTGACTGGACAGAAACCAGGACATCTGTGGTTCAAATCCCAGCAATGGCAATTTTTCTGTTTGACTATCCAAAACCTTAGTCTGCATATGGCTAGTATGAAAAAATGATTAATTTCCATCAGTTAACTTAAATCAAAGACAATTTCTAACCATATTGCCGAAATAACACCAGCAACATTAAAAAAATGTCATGAGCATGCGTTGTTGAGTGGAATTGTATTTGCAAGAAAAGGCAGTCATTTTCAGCACTTGCTGTCAAAATTGAATATGAAAAGTGAGATCTCGGGAAACAAGCTAGGTGAAAAGACGAGAGTTCAAGATGGCGGCAGCAGGTGTTTCATCTTTTGGCGGTTTCTCAGTTTTTCATAGTTGTCATGGAAAAACGGCCCAGATCGCGACTTTTTGTGCTCAGATCAATCAATCAGAACTGAAAACGTAGGTGGAAATGAAGACAGACAAAGAAACGCAAAGGGAAAAGTGAAATCTGACGATGAAGTGTACTGCCGTAATCAACGTGAACAGATATCATCGCTACACAAGATAATAGAAATCTTAAAAAAAGACCTTCAGGAATCCAACAAAACAATCAAAAAACTTCGAGAGGAGAATAAGCAATTAAAACTAGGAGATATCAGCATGAAGAAGAAGGAACATAGTACTAAAGTTAATGAAAGAGAAGAGGTAAACGAGGAACACGTGAAGAAAAACGATGAATGGAGATGCGCAACCAAAAGCTCAGCGGCACCAAGAAAGCTACAAACTAATAAAAAGAGTGATATCTGTCTACAGAATCGTTTCCGATTACTCCAAGACCTACAAGATAACGAAGAAGGAAATGAAATGTGTCGAGATAATGTATATGAGGTGTCTTCAAAAAGCGACGATGACGAATCCGTATACAAATTCGAAAGAAAAAAAGCCATCATAATAGGAGATTCGATTGTGCGCCACACATGCAATTATATGGAGAACGATATAAGAGTGTACTGTTATCTTGGCGCTCAACTACGGCACATAAGAAACCAACTAGTGAGGAACACCGACGATCCAGATGTTGTAGTCATCCACGCGGGAACGAATAATATCAGCACGGCGCGTTCACCAGAAGACATGCGGGAGCTCACCGAGGTTGTTTCGACTGGAAAGGAGCTGTTCCCACGGGCAAAATTCTGTATCAGTGGCATTATACGCCGTCGAGATGAGGATCTTCGCTACATCGATGGGATCAACTCTACTTTTGACTGGGTAAGTAAAAAATATGATTGTACATTTGTAGATAGTAATGCATGGTTAGGAGACGCGGATCTGGGTAGGAATGGCCTACATTTGAACAGAAAAGGTGTAGCCAAGTTTGGTAATCTCCTAAACAAAGTCATTGCCCACCTAGATCCAAAAAACTAAATAGCTGTAGTAGTGATGAATCTAATTAAACAATACTAACTTATCCAAAACAGTAAAACAAAATCACCAAAAGCCAAAGCATATATATAAATCAGAAGTAAGCATTGGAACCATAAATAAGAATTCAAAATCTACTTCCCTTAGCAACTCAATAAATCTCAGTTTAGTAAACGCAAGAGAAAGTGAGGGTAAAACACTAAACAGTCAAACTCTGCAGATTTTTCACCTGAATATCCAAAGTATCAGAAACAAGATCCTTGAAATTGAAGCTTTAATCCATGGTAGTTTAAAACTAGTAGATATATTATGCCTAACTGAACACTGGCTAACTAATTCTGAATTAAATCAACTCACAATACCAGGGTTCACACTAATACAGGGTTACAGTAGAACATTCAAAAGAAATGGAGGCTCATTAATTCTAGTAAAAGATTCTGTAAAAGCTAAATCTATATCCACATTTCTGGAACTAAATATGGAAGAGCATTTTGAAACCAGCATCATAGAAGTAGACAATAAGCTGATAATCATATGTATTTATAGAAATCCATCAAGTGACATAAACATTCTAATCGCAAGGCTGGATACTATTCTGAGCTATTTTCTAAAACAAAAGAAAACTATAATTCTAGTGGGAGATATTAACATAAATTTTTTACAACAAAGTAATGATAAACTGAAGTTCATATCTCTATTAAATATTTATGGCATTCTACCAACAATTGATGTACCAACAAGGGTGACTAAAAGTTCAAAAAGTGCCATAGATCAAATAGCCATAAGCAAAGATCTAATTACTTTTGTTAAAAATATAAATGTTTTTGATACTTGTCTCTCTGACCATTTTGCACAATCTCTAACCATCAATTGGTCAAGCAGAAAGAACTCTAGAAAATCTCACAACATTCAAAAAGGTCAGATTACAGAAGGCAGAAAATATTGATTACTTCAACCATTTGCTGGGGAAAGAAACTTGGGAAGATATTTATGAGGAAAATTCAGTAGATACTACATTCACTAGATTTTTAAATACCTTTAAATACTACTACGATAGCATTCCCACTGGTTAAAGTCAGTGTCAAAGAAAAACATTCCTCTTGGGTAACCAAGGGCATTAGAACTTCTAGTGAGAAACTAAAATTCTTTAGCAGCTTAATTAGAAATGGTAATGCTTCCAAAGAATTGGTAAACTATTATAAGAAATATAAATCAATCTATAAAAAGGTTATAAAGGCAGCAAAAATATTAGAGAACTCTAGAAAGATAAACTCATCCAAAAATAAACAGAAGGCCATGTGGGACATAATAAAAAGGGAAACTAACTCAAACAAACCACTGCAAGCAAATATTACATTGAAACACAAAGGTAAAATAGTAACAAATCCAAGAGAAATAGCCAACATATTTAATGATTTCTTTGTAGATGTCTCAAAAAGTGTGCAAATGAAGAGCAACTTAACAGATGGTCCAGAAAATAAAGCCCACATTCATTGCAATGATAAATCACTATTCCTGGCACCAGTCTGCAATGATGAATTAGCTGATGTAATTAGGGAGCTAAAAAACAAAAAATCAGATGCCCTTGATGGAAGCTCAACCTATTTAATTAAAAAGTGTAGCAAGAATATCTTAAAACCGCTGTGTCATATAGTAAATAAATCTCTTCAAAGTGGCACATTCCCCCTGGAACTAAAAGTAGCAAAAATAAAACCAATATTCAAAAAAGGAGATGAAAAGGACCCAAACAACTATAGACCAATAGCTCTAGTTTCAACCTTTTCAAAAATACTAGAAAAAGTAATGTTCAAGAGGCTCATGGCATTCCTCAACAAATTTAAAATCATTAATAGCAGTCAGTATGGGTTCCAAAGTAAGAAATCTACTGGTCTGGCAGTGATCAATTTTGTTGACAGTATCTATGATGTACTGGACAGAAGTGAAGTTGGGATGGGTATATTTTTGGATCTATCCAAAGCTTTTGACATGGTAGATCACAATATTCTGTTAAATAAGCTACATAAATATGGCGTAAGAGGGATGGCCTTCAATTGGTTTAAATCCTACCTTGATATGAGAGAGCAGGTTGTTGAGATCACTTTCACAGAAAGAGGCCAAAAAGAAATCAAAAACGTGTTATCACAAAAAAGACCAGTAGTATCAGGGGTTCCGCAAGGATCTATTCTGGGCCCCCTGTTATTTTTACTGTATATAAATGACCTTCCATTATGTCTAATGAACAACTTAGATGCTAAAATCACACTGTTTGCAGATGATACAAGTATCTTCATTGCAGGAAAGGATGATGATAGCCTTCAGCAAAATATAACACCAGCTATAGTAAATGTTTTAAATTGGTTTAAAGTCAATAAGTTGCTTGTAAATGAAGGAAAAACAATAGCACTAAATTTTCAGCATAAGGCTTGTAGGAAAATGGAAAACCCTTGCATCAGAATTGGCTCCAGATTGATAAATTTTGAACAGCAAACTAAATTCTTAGGACTATGGGTAGACAAAAATTTAAGTTGGAACAAACATATAGAAAAGTTAGCAGAGAAGCTGAGCCGTGTTTGTTTTGTTTTACATCAGCTGAAGCCTCGAGTAGAATTTACTACACTCAGAACCTGTTACTTTGCTTACTTTCATTCACTAATATCATATGGACTACCATTGTGGGGAAATACTACAAATAGTAAGTTGATATTTAAGCTACAAAAGAAAGCTTTACGAATTATGATTGGTATTCCAAAAATGGAAAGCTGCAGAAATCACTTCAGAGATTTGAATATCTTGACCCTACCAAGTTTATATATGAAACAGTTACTGATCTACATGAAGACTAATACTGCGAACTATGTCACAAATGCTAAAATACACACCCATAACACACGTAATAAAAACAAATTACACACCTATATTCATAAAACAAAACTATTTGAGACTTCCGTCAGATACATGGTTTAAAGCTATACAACCACTTGCCAAATCAATTAAAAAACATAACCTCTATAAAAAAGTTTAAGACAGAGCTTCACAATTTCTTTAAAAAAAAATCAGTTTTACTCAGTAAATGAATACCTAGAATACAAATCAGGTAAAGCATAAATTAATCAGTTTGTTGTGCATAATTATACTAATGTATTCTATTTCTATTCTTGTTTCATGTGTCCGAGATTGGAAGACTCACCAATGAAGAATTTTACCCGGCCAAAGCATTAAAATTAAGTGTAGTTGTGTAAATTATTTGAAACTTAAGATTGTAAATACCTCATTGATGAACTGTAAATGTTAAATACTGTAACTATATTGACAATGCCTATAATTCTGTATGGATTCCTGTGGCTAATAAACATTGTATTGTATTGATTAGAAATCAACGCCATGGGATCATATATCTCTCCCATCATCAGGATATTTTAATATCCTGTTGTCTATTCACCTGGCTTGTTTCCCAAGAAGATCTCAAACATATTTGTCGCCAGGAAAGCTTCAGGTCTTATTTTATGGAAAGTGTTGTTCAACATGTGTAATGTGTTTGAAAGAAAAATAGTGACTGTTTTGTACAGCTACTGTGAACTGGGATGTCACAAAAGCAATGTGCACAAAATGGTTTGCTAACACATACCAGTGTACTTATTGTTGTCAGAGACTGCAAAAATTTAAAAAATGGGATTGAAAATTTGTTTCATGTATGTGCAACAAATGTGCATATCCATTCAGTTTGTATGTCAAGTAAAACTGGATCAAAAAAATAATAAAATCTGAGTGTGGGAACATTCTTTATATAGATATATAAATCCTCTGACTTTTTTTTTTAATTTTACACAGTTATTTATATTTCAATAATAAATTCTTCTTAATTTAATTATCATAGAACTAATACCTCAACTTGACGCTCGATATCAGTTGCCAAAATTATACTCACAAGCTGTTCATTATAGTCTCAGGTTACATATATTTGAGTGCAAAGGGTAAAGTATGGAAAGAGTAGATGAAGTGCTCTGCAAAATTCTTTTTTCATGGTATTTGTTTGCCTACAGACTCGAAAGACAGCTTCATGGTTGGCTGAAAAGATGTCTCGGGATGGTCATGCAGTCGCATTATTGTCTGGTGACTTGACTGTTGACCAGAGGATATCAGTACTGGATCGCTTCAGGGAAGGAAAGGAAAAGGTGCTGATTACAACCAATGTTCTTGCAAGAGGTAAGGCTTTTGTCATGACTTGTTTAGAAATGTACCATTTAGAAATAAGAACTACCACTTTATTTATAATACACATTCAATTCATATGTTTTAATGTTTTTTCTGTTTATGGAAAAACTGTGCAAGCTGTTTTAAATTTACACTTTTAAAAAATATGTAAAACCCTTAAGTTAATTGGGAGTCGATTAATAACACAAAACAACACTCACTTTAAAGTGAGTGTTGTTTTGTGTTATTAATCGACTCCCAATTAACTTAATTTATACAACAACACTGTTTTCAACACTTCCATGAAAGGATTTATGTAAAACCCTATTTGGAATGATTTTGTCTTCTTGGTACATGCAATGACATGTTCTGAAACTTGGAATCCATTCATTCTGTCCAAAAAAATGAAATGTTATCATATTTATAACTTGGAGTTCTTCAGTTTTTGAGACCTTATATTATTGGATTGTAAGTAATATATAAGTTTTGAAATATACCCTTTATCACTTTTGTTGTGACTTTTGGATAGGGTAACTAGGGCTGCCATAGATGCACTTAGAACATCTTATCCACTCACAGTTGATTTTGTATTATCCATATCTCACACCTAAGTGAAGTACATAGGAAGTATGAGTTACTTTATTATTATTATTATTATTATTATTATTATTATTATTATTATTATTATTATTATTATTATTATTATTATTATTATTATTATTATTATTATTATTATTATTATTATTATTATTATTATTATTATTATTATTATTATTATTATTATTAACATGTGACTCATATATTGACTTATTTTGCTTTCTGCCAGAGCCATTGAAACCGTGCTCAAATTTGAGATTTCTTCATGGTCTGTCAGGAAAATATGAATCAGTTGGATAATTAAATGTATTACTGGCATGTTACCATTGTAGCTTAGGGATAGAGCAACTGCTTATAAAGCGGAAGATCCATGGTTCAAACCCTGGTTATGGCATTGAATTTTTCTTACAATGGCAAATTTTAAGTTGCCATTGAGTTATGTGATCTCAAATTTGATATTTCCTTGTGGTTTACCGGGAAAATGTGAATCAGTTGGAGAATTTAATGTCATACCAGCATCTTACCATGGTAACCCAGTGGTAGAGCAGCTGCACACACAGCAGAAGATCAACAGTTTAAATCCTTACTAAAGCATTGAATTTTTTCAGTTCTGATTCTACATTTCAAAGTTTACATGTGGTTCAAATCCTGGCAGTGGCCTTGAATTTTTTAGTTCTGATTCCACCTTTCAAAGTTTGCCTACACAGCTTTGTGTGTGTTAGAATAATCAGTTAAGGTAACTACAAAATTGGAATGAACATAGGTGGGGCTAGCTACTAGCCAATGTGGTACTTGCAACATTGTACAGTTAAGCATGCATACTGCTCGCTTTGCTGAACCATATGGCTAATTTCTTTGCACACTCTAAAGATACTAGTTACAGAATTATTTTGTTTTCCCCATGTTACAGAGCTATTTTTTTCTAATCCTGGCAATGGTATTGAATTTTTTAGTTCTGATTCCACCTTTCAAAGTTTGCCTACACAGCTTTGTGTGTGTTAGAATAATCAGTTAAGGTAACTACAAAATTGGAATGAACATAGATGGGGCTAGCTACTAGCCAATGTGGTACTTGCAACATTGTACAGTTAAGCATGCCTACTGCTCGCTTTGCTGAACCATATGGCTAATTTCTTTGCACACTCTAAAGATACTAGTTACAGAATTATTTTGTTTTCCCCATGTTACAGAGCTATTTTTTTTTCTAGGATTGCTGTCCAAACCCCATGTTTGTAGCACATTTGGTTTCAGAGATATAGAAAGATAAGGCATCTGACTAGAAAAAAAAGAATCATTAACTGTCAGTGAAGAAAAGCTTACACATGCTGTGCTGCAGTTGCACTTTGTACTTTGCATTCGGTAAAGTGGTGATCTTTTAAGGGTGCACACGTGCTTTTCAAAGTTAGTAAATATACCACTTAGCAAGCCAAATACTGGTGTGCCTAGTAGTAACTGCAAAACAACTCATAAGATTTTACATAAGCAGGCTAGAAATATGGTCGTTAATGAGTATTCCTTTTTCAAACAGATGTCAGACATTTTTGAAAGTACAAATTTCGCTCAGAGTCAAGAATTGTTACAAGCTTGTCCCGTGAGTGCTCATTCTGTGACGAACGTTATTAAAAAGGCAAACAGTTCACCAAATTAGGAGAGTTTCCATATTTAGATCTCCAAGGAAACACAGAGCAGCTAAAAAATATGCTACCAACTTAGGCAATTTTCAAAAGTATGTTTTACATAGAACAATTTATGATTTATATGACCAATTTAATGAGGGGGAAAATAGAATATACAGATTCTGTATCTTCTATGCATATATTCTGAAATCTCTTGGGTTCAAATATACGAGAACCAATGATGACTGCAAATTTATGCTTGAAAGAAGCGATATTCTTGCTGCAAGACTAAAACTTCTGCAATGCACAACATTAGTAAGGAGATTCATGGTTAAAAATGTTTCATAAATACACATTCATATTGTGACTTTGTGGGTTCGTGAAATTAAAAGTCCAGGTTACAAACACCAAAAATTGCCCTTTATTTTCGTAGAAACACACTTTAGTCAACCTGACAGTAGCAGAATTATGTTACAGACACAATACAACTTGCAAGGTCATTGACCACAAAGTTCACACAGCTGTTCGCGCACACAAGTTCAATTAACAACTGTCGCCCTGATAAGCTGCTTACTCACTATCCGGAATGTTATCAATCAAGACGGTGGCTAGAAGAAAGACGAACTCTCCAGAAATATGCCTCCTTCCCCCCACCGTTTCGTTCATGGTTTTAAGGTTCAGATTATTCGATAATCATTGTATATGTTCTCATAAACATGCTGGAATATTAAGCAAACTTCTCTGTCAGCATCTCTATCACTGTACATCACAGCTTCTGTATGATACTTGCTAGGTGGATTTGGTGAGACAAAGATAGATATATCTTCCATCTCTGTTGCCCACTAACCATGGAACTGGCAATGCCAAGGCAGTATGATAACCATATTGGCTCAACCCATGTTCATTCCTATTTTGTAGCTACTCTATTATTGACTACTCTTATGAATGGAAACGGAAGTACTATTCATATTTTTATACAATTCTGAGAAAAAGAAAAAATAGCATAGGTCATGTTCTATTGTTCAAAAAAATTAGTGTTCCTTAGTAAGAATATTATTCATATAAGCTTCACTTCTTATAATGATAAAACCTTTTTAACAATTGTTTTAATTCTTAAGATTTATGATATTTCTCAGAAATACTAATTTCTCACAACAAAATGTGACTTTATCTCCAGGAGTAGTCTACATCATAGTACAATCTCTTATTGTTTTGCTGCATATGTACAAATGCCAGTGGTCGCAGAAACAGTGACATCATTAAAGAAAACCTATATGGTATTTATTTAAACCAATAAAAGTCATATGGGGAAGGGTAAAAGACATGACAAATATAAAGAAGCAAGAAGTTCTTGTATGGACATGATCAGGATCTTCTTGTTTCCAAATAATTGTCAGGTCCAAATGACCTTGCTGTTGATGGGCCCTAAAACACCACACTCACTCACTCACTCACTCACTCACTCACTCACTCACTCACTCACTCACTCACTCACTCACTCCTCACTCACTCCAAATAATTGTGAGAATTGTGAAAAATGCTACATAGGTCAAACTAAAAGAAATCTAAAAACCAGAGTCAAAGAGCACTTTAGAAACCTCAAAATAAAACAAGAAGATAAGCCAGCAGTAGCATTTCATTTTTGGAATGAAAATCATGACATTGATCCAAATCCAAAATTACTAAAAGGAGTGATAAACCAAAATAAACTGACAACTTGGGAGAACATATTCATATGGAAAAATAAGGACCAAGTAATGAACTTTGAAATCCCATCAGTAGATAATTTGACAAACAAGTTCATATTCCACCACCAGAGAGAAGAAAGCAGATAACACAGACGTTGGTTGGAAAGAGGTTGAAGATAGAGACGACAGCTTCCAAAACTGGTCCCTCAATATATATAATGTAAATGACGAAGTGTCAAAAAAACTGACTACAAATATTAACTAAACAACACTTTCTTTTAAATTTTTCCGGAACATGTTTCAGAGGCTTTGCCTCTATCCTCAGCCGGCCATCGACCAGTTCTCATTGGTGTAGTTGACAACATCATAACAACACTGTTTTCAACACTTCCAAGAAAGGAATTGACTACAAATAGTTTTTCAGTACTTTCCATTACTTGTTTTCCCTCTTATATATTCCTTCTTCCACCTTTGAAATTCCTTTCCCTGGCTTCTTGGACTTCCATACTTAACTATTCATCTCTTCCGTTCCACTGTTTCAGCATGTGTTTTTTGATAGCAAATGTATTGTTTTATCACTTCAATCTTTGGTCACAAACTGTAATCTTCTGATTTTGCTGATTCACTTATTAGGTGTCTTTAGGTCCGTTTATTTCTTCTGCTATTTGTTCATTTACACAGAGTTCATAGTTGTGTATGCAAGCTGCATTACCTAAACTTTATTCTTGTCTCCTTTGATTAATTTTTTTGATAACTCTCTTTGTGCACAAGTCAAGTCCTTATTTATATTAGTTCCTTTCAACTTTCCTTCCTGCTTTAACACCTCATTGAGTATAGAATAAAAAGAAGTATTTCAGAAAGTGGAGTGCCATTGTTACTAAAATTAGGCAAGTGAGTCAACCTTGTATATACTTTTCTCCACTTACAAGTTTTTTATGAAGACTAGTTTCTGGGGACTTCTCCCCTATCGTCAGCTCTGTGGTAGACTGATGATGCATCCGGTGTCTGCATCTGGCTTGGTGTTGTGCTGCCATCTAACGTCCTGGTAAGTTTGATGACGTCATCTACCGCAGGAATTTCAAAATTCATCAAGAGGTCCTGTTTTTTCGTAATAAATATGTTTTCCCAAATCAGAATGAAAGAACGCTTCAGAAATATGAAATTCAAACAAATGGACAAGTCGGCCGTAGCACATCACTTTTGGTCTGAGAATCACAACATAAAACAAGAAATAGAACTGATCAAACAGGCAAAGAAACCTCTGGAACTACAGATTTGGGAAAACATATTTATTACGAAAAAACAGGACCTCTTGATGAATTTTGAAATTCCTGCGGTAGATGACGTCATCAAACTTACCAGGACGTTAGATGGTAGCACAACACCAAGCCAGATGCAGACACCGGATGCATCATCAGTCTACCACAGAGCTGACGATAGGGGAGAAGTCCCCAGAAACTAGTCTTCATAAAAAACTTGTAAGTGGAGAAAAGTATATACAAGGTTGACTCACTTGCCTAATTTTAGTAACCTCATTGAGTATTTCTAAATTTCACCAAAGTGTTTTTCTTCCTCTCTTGCTTCCAGTTCTGAATGCTTTTTGTATTTTATAATGTCCTACATCTCCAGTTTTCTACTATTTGAATATCTTATCTTGCCTTGATTCTCAATGTTTCTTCAATTCCTAATAACACTAAGCCGTATCTTCTGTCTGTCTTGTCTTATTTTAATGTCCTGAATTTCTTTGTTGATTATGTCCACTTTCTTGTTTATTTCTTCTTTATTGTCCATATCGTCCCTTTGCTTTGTTTCTACTCCTTCCTCCATTTGTCTCTTTGGCTATAAACAATTCCCCTAAATCCTCCAGTTGAGTATATAACCATATCAGCTGCATCTCTGGTTTCAGTGTTACTTCTTATTTTTCCATTCATGGGAACTGTTTTCACATGCATTTGGCTTTCTCTGTTGCTCATTTAGAACTCAATGTGAACAGTAAAACTAGAATTAAGGAATTAAATATACTGTAAACTATGACTCATTTTTAATGTCATACTGGCATGTTTTCCATGGTAACTCAATGGTTAAGAGCAAGTAGATATATGGTTCAAAATCTGGCTATAGCACTAAATTTTTCAATATGACTATTAACTTTTCAAAAGAAAATTGTGCTAATTAAAGTAATTATATTGAATTGTTAAAGTACACTGCAAAATATGACCCTCTAAAGCAGAGCATTTAGAAACTTCAACTGCTTTTAAAGGAATTTCCAATCGTACTCAAAGTGATCTAATCCAAGCTGTTAGTTCAGCAATTCTATCAGTTATAAGACAAGGTATAGTGAATATTCCTTTTGTGGTAATTATATTGATGATGCTACTGATGTGGAACAGTTTTCTATAGTTCTGCATTATAAATATGATGGAGATCAAAGAAAAATTCTTGGGATTCTGTGATATAAGTAGTGACTGTCATGCCCATGCTATTGTACAGCTTATCCAGCACATCTTATCAGAATTTGAAAGTAATGAGAAATTGATTGCACTGAGTTTGACAGTGCAGTAAAAATGGCCAGAAATTTGAATTAGTTTAAGGACTAAAAATGGTCACGGGTCCAGAAGCATTATTTTTTCATTGTTACGGTCATGTATTATATCTTCTTGTGTCTCAAAGTACCTGAAGGCAAACTTTTTAGCATCCTTAATGGATCAATTAATGGAAATTAATTCTTTCACACTGGCCATGTGTAGGCTAAAGTATGGAAAGACGGCAACCAGAAGATCCGTGGTTCAAATCTTGGCTATGGCATTGAATTTTTCAGTCTGACTATCTTTCCATCCTTAATGGACTTGCAGCATTTTTTACAAAATCTCCAACATGTACAAAATTTATGCAAATATAATAAGAAATAAAAAATATATTATAAGAAATGATGAAACTTCTCTTATAAATTGAACAGGATTGCGATTTCTTGAAACTTTTTTCACATCATCGGCAAGAGTCATAAACAACATCGTCGTCAACGCTACAATCGCTAGATGTCACTATGTTTCTGATAGTACTACCAAAATCTGAAAATGAAACAAATTTAAAAACAAAATCAACTGCCAATATTTAAAACTTCATTACGCAATGTTTATTTTTTAAAATAAATATATTTTCCCAAACCATTAAATCTATCGGACTATTTAATTGTTTTAATAATTCAACTTCAGGATTTATTTCATGGTTAAATGACCAAAAATGATCTGCTACTGCCAATTAGTCTGTTTGTACTTAATGTTACGAAAATGTTCTTTCGTTCTGGTTTCCAACTTAAGTTTTGTCTTTCCAATGTAAACTTTATCATAATCGGAACAATTAAATTCATAAATATCATTTTAGTTAATTGATGGAAATAAATCATTTCTTCCTACTAGCCAGATATAAGCTAAGGTCTTTGAATAGATAGTCAACATGAAAATTCGATGCCATGGCGGGATTTGAACCACGGATCTCCTGGTTAGAGCGCTTGGATGGAAACCAGGAGATCCGTGGTTCAAATCTCGGCCATGGCATTGAATTTTTCATGTTGACTCTATCATAAATATCAGATTTTTTTATTATAAGGAATTTTATCTTTTTTAGAGAAATGCAGTAAATGTTTAATATTATATTTATTTTGAGGAACTAAAGTTATACCAAACTCTTAAAAAAAAAAAAAAAAAAAAAAAAATTTGAAACTGTTTACTAACCCAAGGATGGTAAGTACATTTTTTAAAAATGTAATCTAATAAAGACTTTATATATAAACAATTGAAACATTTAAATATCAGAAACTGCTAATGATATTTCTACTCTTTAAAAAATAAAAGATGATTATATTTTAAAAAAATTTACTTACCATCCTTGGGTTGATAAACATTTACAAAATTTTTTTAAAACTTTAGTTCCTCAAAATAAATATAGTATTAAACATTACACAAATAAAAATATTTGTAATAGAGTCTCCACTTAACTTAAGAAGTTGATAATTCCTTCTTAAATAATTTTCTTAAAATAATTTCTAAAGAAGAAGAAGGAATTATCAACTTCTTAAATTAAGTGGAGACTCTGTTACAAATATTTTTATTTGTATAATATTTGTTGCTTCACTGTGACTAGCTTCATTTTCTGTGTGATCAATTGTATTAAACATTTACTGCATTTTTCTAAAAAAGATAAAATTTCTAATAATAAAAAATCTGGTATTTATGAGCTTAATTGTTCCGATTGTGATAAGGTTTATATTGGAAAGACAAAACGTAAGTTGGAAACCAGAATGAAAGAACATTTTCGTAACATTAAGTACAAACAGACTGATTAATTGGCAGTAGCAGATCATTTTTGGTCATTTAACCATGAAATAAATCCTGAAGTTAAATGGTTTGGGAAAAGAATTTTATTTAAAAAAAATAAACATCATGTAATGAATTTAGAAATACTGGCAGTAGATTCTGTTTTTAAATTTGTTTCATTTTCAGATTTTGGTAGTACTAACAAAAACATAGTGACATCTAGCGATTGTAACATTGACGACAATGTTGTTTATGACTCTTGCTGAGGATGTGAAAAAAGTTTCACGAAATCGTGATCCTGTTCAATTTATAAGAAAAGTTTCATCATTTGTTATAAAAGTTTTAAGTTACAAATTATTATATTTGTATATATTTGTTTGCTTCACTGTTAATAGCTTCATATTTTACTTATGTACAAAATTATTGGACATATTTTTAACATCAACTTCCATTAGGTTAATTGATGGAAATAAATTGTTCTTCCACATTAGCCATATATAGGCTAAGGTTTGTATAGATAGGATCAGACTGAAAAATTCGATTTCATTACTGGGATTTGAACCATGGATCTCCTGGTCTCCATACGGTTGCTCTTAACCATTGAGCTACCATGGCCAACATGCCGGCATGACATTAAATTTTCCAACTAACTCATATTTTTCCCAGTAAACCACTAGGGGTTGCCGTATACAATACAATGCACCATTTGTGGCAAATTACTATATTGTAAGTACTTAAGTCCCAGGCTTCATAGTTAAAACACTGTTATCATCAATTAATCTAATAATAGTAGTTTAAATATGAAACCTGGAACAACATGATGCTGGGGTAGGTTTTCTCCAGGTTACCTGGTTTCCCCTGCCAGCATTCTACCAATTGCTCCATCTTTCCTATTATTTCATCTCACCCTCATTCTGTCATCCACTTCTCTCACTCTCATACCAGGCATCGGGCTTATCACCTATCCTGGATTCTCTCACTGATCCAGAGATTCCATTCCTCAACCTGTCACCTAAGAGCATAATGGTTAAGAGGAACGAGAATGCCCTGGCATAAGAGGGCAGTTAAAGAAAGTTCTTAAACTTTAAACTGAGTTTCGTTTTACTCTGTAATTTTTAATGTCTTGTATAGGTTAACATGAGCAGGATTTAAATTAACAACCAATATGTAACATTTTAGGTATTGATGTGGAGCAAGTTACAATAGTAGTTAACTTTGACTTGCCTGTGGATTACAACAGAAAGGCTGATTGTGAAACATATTTGCATCGCATTGGGAGGACAGGTCGTTTTGGTAAAGCAGGCCTTGCAATAAATTTAATTGACAGCCAAGAGTCTTCATTAGTCCTCAGGCAAATAGAGCAGCATTTCGGTGAGTACTATTTCAGTTTCTTTCCTTTCTTTATTATATAATTAACCTATTAATAAAATTAAAATGGTTTGCATCATATTTATTTTTAATTTAAATGTTGCACTTAATTTGAATGTATAGTTTTAATATTGTGTTGTAAATAATGTTTTAAATTGGAAAGAAAAAGATTAATCTATTTTCATCATATTGACCCCACATTTATATTGCATAATAGTGCTATACTGTTAAATCAGTTTAATATTGTGTTAAAATTTAATAGTCATTGGGGAAATGACCCCAAATTGATAAAATTGCTGTTTGCGTTCAATTTTACTTGGTATGAAGCACATTACACTAATATGTTCCACCTTACGTTCATGTTTGCACCTAGTTTTCCTCCTTCAAAATAACTTGTTCTCCAGGGAGTTTTTTCCAAATATACCAGAATTAGAAGAGGAGATTTAATAACTTCAGGCATTATCTCAACAAGCAGCAATATAATGAGAACAGGAGACCTTAAGAATTGATGAAGTAATGTACAGGACATTCCTTTAAGCTCATGTAATGGTGCCTTTACAGCCAAACTCATGCTGCCCCAAACAAAATTTGAGTGTTTTTATTGGTAATGAGTGCTCTTCAGTACCAATATGGGTAAAATGAAAATAACTGACATTGCACTTTGAATTCTGTCCCAATGTCCAGAAATAATGTTTTGTTTTCTTGTTATATTTGTGTTGCAGATTGATTTTATGTTTGATTGTTTTGGTTGGGAATTTTGTATTTGAGTTTGATCTTGAGTTCAGTGTAGCAGTAAATGAGACTGCTTATGCTGTCTCATTTTATGATTTATCAACTGATCTCCTCCTCCTTCCACTCCACTGTTTTGGTGCTTTAACTTCACTGCCTTGTGGCGATAGATTTTGGTACTCCTACTTGCCTCTCCAATGCATTTTTTCATTGTTTTCTCTATCTTGAACACCCTACCACTATTTGTGCTTCCTTTTCTTAGAGGTTTTCTTTCTTTTCTACTTTCCTTTTTTCTTCCTCTCTCTCTGTCTTTCTTTTCTTTGTCTCTATCATTCTTTCATTCTATTTTCTCCTCTTTGCTGTAAGAGACTTTCAGTGGGAGGGGAAAGGTGACTGTGCTATTTTGTTTTTTGCTGTAGGCTTTAAGTATTTGATTGGTTATCTTCTTTATTGTCATTATTGATTCTTTTTGATGTGGGCAGTTTTCCTTTACAAGTGCTCCTTAGTGGCAACATTCTTGGAATTTAGTCACTTCTGTTTTGGGAGCTGTTCTCTTTTTGGGCTTGTCTTCTCAAGCTTTTATTCATATTTGGAGAATGTTTTAATTAGGCAGTCTAGGGCTGGATCTGGGATCCATAATGTTAGTTATTTAAATGATTAACATTAATGCTTAATTCTGAAATGTAATTATTGTAAAATACTATATTGCTTCCTTTCTTGGAAGTGTTGAAAACAGTGTTATGATAAATTAAATTTAAAGGGAGTCGATTAATGACACTAAACAACACTTACTTTTAAATTTTTCCGGAACATGTTTCAAAGACTTTGCCTCTATCCTCAGCCGGCCATCGACTGGTTCTCATTGGTGTAGTTGACGATATTTTGTCATAGGTCTCCTCTGGTGGCGGTTGAAGGAACTTGCTGAACAAATCTTTCTGGGGGATGTCGAAATTGAATACTTTGTTTCTATTTTTTGAAATGAAGATTTGTTCCCATGTGGATAGTTCTTGTTTTCCTGATGTATGTTTTAGTAGTTTTGGTTCTGGATTTATGTTGTGGTTTTTTTCCCAAAAATGTGTGGCAACTGCTGATTTTTCTAATTGTTTATATTTTATGTTTCTAAAGTGTTCCTTTGCTCTTGTTTCTAAATTTATTTTGGTTTTTCCAATATAAATTTGACTACAGTCACTGCATTCAATTTGGTATATACCAGATTTTTTGTTAGATGGAATGGCATCTTTGATGTTTGAGCAAATTAGGTTTTTTAAGGAGAAATGGTTGACTGGTGCTAGTTGAATGTTTTGTTTTTCGAAGGCTTTTTTGAATTTATCATAGGCCCATGGATGGTAAGTGAATTGTTTGAAAATCATATTAGTTTCTGTAGCTGAAAGGGTTGTGGTTTCCTTTATTAGCTTCTTCTTTTTTGCTAAGTTCACTTTTTTGTCTACTAATGATTTGGGAAAGTTATTTTTTTGTGCTATTTCAATTATTTTGTTGTATTCTGTTTTGTATTCTTCTGCTGTGAGAGGGGTGTTGACCAGTCTGTGCTAAACTATTAAAGATTGCCTGTTTGTGGGATCTTGGGTTGTAGCCATTAGCTTTTATGTAGTTGTCTGTCTGTGTTGGTTTTCTGTAAATGCCAAAGTTTAGTCTGTTTTTATTTCTCATTATTTTTAGATCCAAAAATAGTAAATACTCGTCTTTTTCTATTTCTACAGTGAACTTGATGCTTTTATCTTGGATATTTAAAAGTTTTTGTGTATCACTGATGTTTTTTTGGTACTATTGCAAAGATGCCATCTGCATATCGATGCCATAGTTTGAATATCCAAGGGAAACCTTTGATGATCCTTTTTTCTAATGCACTCATGTACAGATCGGCCAGGAAGGGTGATAGGTGGAAATATTTTGTTTGAAACTGGAAGAAATTTTGTTCTATGCATAATTTGGTTAGATCGATGTAATCTGAAATTTCAGGTGATGCCATTCCAAGTGATTTGAGCCATTTTTCTATCAACGGTGGGAGTTGATTAACTGGTATGCTGGGAAACAGTGATTTAACACCAAACAAGACTAGTGTGTCCTCTTCTTTTAGTTCAGTATCCTTAATGTGTTCTATAAGTTCATAGGTGTTTTTGATGCTTAGGCTGTCGAATTTTGGAAATGAGTTGAATTTGTGTATTAGCCACTTTGCAAGTTTGTATGTTGGTGAATTTATGCTGCTAACTATAGGTCTCATTGTTATGGATGGTTTGTGTATTTTGGGTAAGCCATAAGTCTGTATGGCCATATATACTGCCATCTAATGTTCTGGTAAGTTTGATGATGCCATCTACGGCGGGAATTTAAAAATTCATCAAGAGGTCCTGTTTCTTCGTAATAAATATGTTTTCCCAAATCTGTAGTTCCAGAGGTGTCTTTGCCTGTTTGATCAGTTCTATTTCTTGTTTTATGTTGTGATTCTCAGACCAAAAGTGATGTGCTACGGTATATTCTATATACTATATTGCTTATTTGTGTGGCTGTATTAATTTGATTCACTTATTTATTTCTGTTATATCCACTTTTCTATGTAATTGTTTTGGGGGCATTTCACTCCAACATTAACATTATCCAATGTCACTTCTGTTACCCTTTTTCTAGCTTTGCTGTTTGTTACTTTACAAATATTGGTCATGTGATATGTTTTTAGTTATAGTTGTTGGTTTTTTAGGCAGTTGAATTTGTATTTATTGGGCTTATTTTATTTGTTTTGATAAATTTATAGTTATTTACAAAATGTATCACTTTCTAATAATTTCAATTCTTCATATATAATATAATTTATATAACCCATAATATATACCTCATCTAATATATAAATAAATTCAAATAAAAAGTATTGAAGCTCCTGCTGTTGCTGTAGCTGGATGTCTTCCTTATCCAGTTGATGTGGTCCAGTGGAATGCAGTTACTAGGCTCCAGTGAGAAAGGGGGAGGGGCTGTCATAATGCCTTTTATAGGCACATTACCATAATTTGTCCAACTTTGGGACGATGAAACTGAAAACTGAAAATGCTGTCTAAAACATGCTTTAAAGCTATTCCCTTAATTTGTTTGCTTTTTTCTTATTTCAGGTAAGAAGATTCATTTGTTGGATGCAGAAGATGTGGATGAAATAGAAAAACTGGGAAAAGACTGAGAAAAGTGATATTTCCATTTTAAAGATTAACAGAACAATGATTTTCAATTTGATTTGGTACTTCTGAAAGGATTATCTTTCTACGTTCATATTGAGCATATTTTTTAAGTTTATCTGCTATAAAACATTTGAAATATAAATGATCAGATCTCTTTATATAGATAAATGTTTAAGTTTGACATATAAACTAGTAACTGTCTGTGGAACCCAAGGACACTCATCATTAATGACATTTTTTTTGCACCAGTGTTCACACAGACAGCAACAAAATTTGCTTTCAGCCTCTTGTTATATACTGTATTCAACAATATTTTAAAACAAATTACAACATTGTTATACAAAACTGAAAGAAACCAAAAAATAAGGCACAGAGTAAGAGAGCAGAGAAGTCTCTGACTCTCCTTGGGGTTCTCTCTTTCATCCATAAGGATAGTTTGTTGTTTGACCATGAGTGAAGTCAAATATAAGTTAAACTTAATTAAGTTACACATTTTTATTTTATATAAATTTTGCTGTTTAATGCCCTTAAACCAATTTATTTTTAAAAGATTTATTCTAGTAGTTCTTCAACACTAGTCATGTAGTCGTGTGTAGGCTAAGATTTAGATAGGTAAAATCAGAATAAGATCCATGGTTCAAATCCTGGCTTTAGTATTGAATTTTTCATTCTGTCTTTACCTATACAACAATATTAGTTTCTTTTTTTTTATTCTGAAAGTTGTTTCTTTCTTTTAATATTTAGTAGAAAGCCAGATGACATTTAAAACAGTAAATTAGAGCATCAATTTGGAAGAGCCTAAACAGAAACTAAGATGGGAGCAATGCTGGCAAAAAAGACTCTTAAGTCCTTCTGCCATAATGAGTTTGATCCTATTATTATTTATAATGTGACCTCATCAAGCTATGTCTAATTTGGAATAAATCAGATT
Source organism: Mantis religiosa (assembly GCA_030765055.1). Classification (NCBI taxonomy): domain Eukaryota; kingdom Metazoa; phylum Arthropoda; class Insecta; order Mantodea; family Mantidae; genus Mantis; species Mantis religiosa. The sequence goes on from CM060954.1 coordinate 74,837,587, forward strand.
TTTCTCTGTGAAAGTTGATGAGAAGTTTAAAAATTAACTCAATCCATTACTTCAGTTGAAACAGAACACATGAAATCCTAAAGGAGATTACCACTTTTTTCCTGCAGAAACAGCCAACTGAATATTCTTATTAATTAATGACATGGCTTCAAGCCAAAAATGTGCAGCTGTTATAAGCTTAGTTATTCCTTAGCAAATTAACATTTATCTTATTAGAACATTTTATTTTAATTTTTCAGACTAGTTTTAGGAAAAGGTGCATCATTACACTACTTTCTTTGCTTTTGTGCATTTTGCCCAATAATTTTAGACTTCTTTTTTTTCCATTTACGTCCGCCCCAACGTTAAGTTATATCGGACGGTGAATGAATTGGGTGAAATGATGCTCAAATGAGTCCAGGGTCCATTGAACTTAGAGTTACCCGACATTCGTCTTGAAGGATAAGGGAAAACCCCAGAAAAAACCTTCTCTAGGTAACTCACCCTGACCGAGATTCGAACTCGGGACCTCTTGAACGTGAGGCAGACATGCTACCATCTACGCTACCGAGGTGGGCAATTCTAGACTTAAAATATTTCCTATGAAAACCTGGTTCTGCTGATACTAAAGCCTACAGCGAGAAACAAAATAGTAGACACCTTTCCCCTCCCAATGAAAGTCTTCTGACTGCAGAACTAAGCCATATTGTTATTGAGCAGGCCTCCTGAATGTGGGCGAGAGGTGAAACCTAATGTGAATAAAAATTAAAGCACCATTCCTTTCTATAGGCAGAAGGGAATTTAATTCATTGGAACAAATTTTAATTTAATGAACTAATCAATTTGAATATTTTAGTTAATTGATAGAAATTATTTCTTCACACTAGCCATATATAGGCTAAGGTTTTTGATAAGAGTCAACATGAAAAATTCAAATATACCAGGGAAATATACGAGTCAAATGGAGAATTCAATGTCAGGAGCACGATGGCCATGGTAACTCAATGGGTTAGAGTGACTGGATGGAAACCAGGAGATCCCTGGTTCAAATCCTGGCCATGGCATTGAATTTTTCATGTTGACTATCAATTTTAATGTTTGGAATAATGCAGTAGAATTTCATAACAAACTGAGCCATGTTTTTGGTGCACACTCAAATGACACACCGAGCGGGATGGCTCAGGTGGTTTCGTCTGTGGCCCGCATTTGGGAGAGCCGGTTTTGATTCCTGTGGTTGACCTACCTGACCCATGGGTTTTTTCGGGGTTTTTCCCAGGTTGCCAGACAAATTCTTGGTAGGTTAATTACATCTCCCGAATTTCCTGTCCCTCCACTTCATATCCATTATCATTTTATATCCTCTCTCATTTGGTGGTCTCTTTCAGGGTAGAAGTGTCGGCGGGTGTCTTGGCGCTGTCTAGACTCCTTGGGTTGACCAACCCCTATTTTCTCTTGCCTCATCCTTGCTCCACAGGATGCCCCATTTGGGGCTTAGGTGCAATAAACCACAGGTTTTGTTGTCAAATCTCCTCCGTAGTAATCCTAATCCTACTGTATGTATGCGCGTGCATGCATGCAGAAAGTAAAAGTTGTGGTAAAAGATGTCAGCAAAATTCCAACTTTCCCTTTCCATAATAATACTACTTTACAAATTTTCCATGATGATACTAATGCTTAAATTAAAACAGTTGAGATAATTGTCTTTCACATTGTTTTGCAAAATGTACTTGATAAACCTCAATGCATTTCGCCTTCACTTAAAGGTATTATCAGGAAGCTATCGACTCAACTTGACAACTTCTTGATAATGCCTTCAAAAGGAGGTGAAACATGTTTAATGAAAATTGAGGTATGTGAAGTATAGAATGTCTCAGTTGACTTATGTAATTTTTAATAATTAGTTTTACCCAAAAGTTTTGTGGTAGATGATGTGTGTATTGCAAGTTGGAGAAACAAGGAATAGTTTCAAGTCACGCTTATACAACTCACACATTTGATCTCAACTCTCACTTGGTATAGTTGTCTTTTACCAGTTGTGCTGTGAGTGAGTGTGTGGTGTTTTAGGGCCCGTCGACAACAAGGTCATTTGGGCCAGTTGTGCTGTAAATTATAGTATAGAAGGCCATACATTGTAATTTCTGTAATTCTTTTTTCACATTAGCCAATGTCTAAAGTAAAAATCAACACATGGCCCCTTTTACTATTTACAATAGTTTGCATTGTTGATGCTGGATATACTTCAGGCTATTATTACTTAAAATTATGCTTTTTGAGTTGATTAAGCCAAAAGTAAACTCATATGCTAATATAAAAATTATTTGTGGTTGGTTTATTGACACTCGTCACTTACTTTTTCATATATTTATGAGAGACTAGTTTCAAAGGCCCTGGCCTCCATTTTCAATCTCTTGGGAAGAGATTGAAAATGGAGGCCAGGGCCTTTGAAACTAGTCTCTCATAAATATATGAAAAAGTAAGTGACGAGTGTCAATAAACCAACCACAAATAATTTTTATATTAATTTTGACGTCACTGTTACTAAATTCCTCCAAACACACATCATATGCTAATGCTAGAAAATGGCAACAAAGGTAATGGAGTACAGTGAAATGCACAATGACACAAGGGGCACTATTTATATTTTGAGCCTAATGAATAAAACAAAGTAATTTCTGATGGAAAACTACTATATTGTTTTTCAAAATATTCTCCTTTACAATCAATACACTTTTGTATCCGTTTGAACTATTTGTCAAAGTATTTATTCCAGTATTCTTGAGACAACTCCAAAACATGGTTTTTGAAGGCGTCAACAGCTTCTTCTGCCAACAAAAATCATTGTCCATGCAATTTATTCTTGATGTTCGGAAACAGAAAGAAGTCATTGGGTGACAAATCAGGACTGTATGGCAGATGACCCATCAGTTCAATTTTTTGAGCTTTAAGTACTCTGTTGTTAGACGAGATGTGTGTATTCACATTGTCTTGATGAGAATGATCCTATGGATCTTGTGGATTTTCCTTACTTCACCGAAGACTTCAGGCAAACAAATAATTGTGTACCATTCGGCATTGACCATTTTATGTTCCTCTTAAGATGCTGTTGCCACAGGGCCAGTTTTGCTGCAAGGTTGGATTTGCTTCATCTTGAAACACCCATACAGTCACCCAACTGCAGTTTACGTTCCGGCTCAGATGCATAGATCCATGATTCTTCACCTGTTAAAATCTTACATACGTCTTTTGAGGCACAGCAATTGTATTTATTGAACATTTTTGTACACCAGTCGACAAGAGCATCTTTTTGAGATTGTGTCAAACTATGTGGGATCCAACGTGAGGAAACTTTTTCACGGCTAAGTAACCGTGCAATATTTTATATATGCTGGTGGAACGAATGCCTAAGGTTGCTTCAATCTCACAATATGTACATAACGATCTTGCATAATTAGGTTTTGCACAGCATCAATATTTTGTGGCACAACTGATTTTGGACAACCTTCATGAACTTCATCATTGAGTAAAGGGCAAATACAGTGGCCAAGGATGGAGCTTTCACGAGTTAATTCCATGTTTTTGTTGAGACACAATTTTCAAAGCTAATGTAAACAAAACAAAAACGATGCTCTATTGACAAAATGTCCGAAGTAGATTATGGTCAACAATGTCACACTTTCCATTGGAATTGTCATATGGTACCTACAACATTCAGGGTTGCCAAGGCTCAAAATATAAATAGTGCTCTTCGTAACTGGAGAATGAACGATGCTTAATTGTTACTTTGTCAAAGCACAGACCTTCTTGACTTGGACCATTTGTAGCATTAGTTTTCCAAGACTTGAGAAGAAGTGTGGGAATTGTACATGTTTGTAACTGTTGTATATTAATACAAGAGACTCGATAATCAGAAGGTTAATAAATCCACCTCTGTGGCATGGTGATAGCATACCTGCCTCATATTCTAAAGATCCTCAGTATGAATCTTGCTCAGGATGAGTTATGTGGGTAAGATTTCTTTGGGCTGGTGGTGGGGTGGGCGTTCTCTTATCTTGAAAGATGAATGTTGGGTAACTCTAAGCTCTATGGACCCATCGTCCGATATGACTTACATTGGAGGACATTAATTTAAAAAAGGAAGCAAGAAAAGATTTATTTTGGAAGTGGTTATGAAAATAATTGAATGATCACATAGTGCAAAATTGGAGGAATGTTACTTTGAAGGTGTAAAACTGGATCTATTGTTATTTCCAAAATAACCATATTAATTATAACAAGTAGGATAACTAAGGATAAGCACAAAGAGGTTTTTGACACTTTAGATCATGTTTGTTTAATTCATTGGATGCAAATGATATCCTTTGCCAACCAAACAAGCATAGTAGACACTCATCTACTGTTTGAACCATGGATGTAAAAGAACTGCAGGTCAAAATTCTAGTGCATCAGCTGTGCTGATATAATCTTAGCAACTGACAAGGTTGTTAATCTTTTTTCCTCATAATATAAAACAATTAATCAGAAGCATTATAGGAGTATGTATATCAAAAGGGAGTAGGACTAAAGGAGTGTATGATATGAATAGTAAATCAGTGAGTAATTGTAAACTAATTTGGATGTTTGTTAATTTATTACTATCTTTCACCAAAAAATGTTAATCAACCATTGTAAGAACAGTGAATCTTTCAGTTTGGCTTTTTATTCCCTTTTGTAATTTTAAACATGTAACTGCTATATACATATATAACAATTTGAAACTTAAAACTTCACTTATTTTATAGGAAATGATACTTATAAATTGTCTGGGATTGCGATTTCATATAAAATGTTTACATATCTTCAGCTGGAAACAACAAAGCTGTTGCCATTGTTACGAACGCTAGATGTTAATATGTTCTTGTTAGTACTACCAAAATCTGAAACTAGAACGAAAGAACATTTTCGTAACATTGAGTATAAACAGACTGATAAATCGGCCGTAGCAGATCATTTTTGGTCATTTAACCATGAAATAAATCCAGAAGTTAAATTATTAAAACAATTAAATGGTCTGATAGATTTAATGGTTTGGGAAAACATTGCGTAATGAATTTTGAAATACTGGCCGTCGATTCTGTTTTTAAATTTTTTTTTATTTTCAGATTTTGGTAGTACTAACAAGAACATATTAACATATAGTATTGTTAAAGCTGGCAACAGCTTTGTTGTTTCTGGCTGAAGATATGTAAAAGTTTTACATGAAATCGTGATCCCCGACAATTTGTAAGAAAAGAATCATCATTTCTTATAAGATAAGTGAAGTATTAAGTTACAAATTGTTATATTTGTATATATTTGATTGCTTCACTGTTAATAGCTTCAGATTTTACGTATGTAACTGCTGTTTCAGCTAATACATTACTACTTTAAGAAAAGTGAATGACATGCTACTTTGTTTCAGGAATGTTATATCTAAAGCGTTCTAATTGTATTAAATTCAATCCTTTAAAATAGTGAAGACTCCAGCTAAGATATAGGATGTTATTTATCTAATTGTGAATCATATATGAAGTAGTGAATTTTAGTTGGTTATTTTATTGTGTTTCAAACAAATCGTAATGAATTACTTTGTAATTACTACAATGACTTTATAATTAATGACTTACTCATAGATAGTATGCACTGTAGTAGGCATATTCTTTGTGTATAAGGTTAGAAACTTGAAGCATAGTTTAGCTTTTATTAATTTCCCTTTAATTTAAAGAGTAGTGGTAAAACAATTTGTCATCTAGCAACACATCATTTCATTGTGCCTTATTTTTTGGACATTCTTAGCTGTGCCTCTATGAAAGCTATATTTCAGATTCTAAATAGGGTTAGTAATGCATCAGCGCTTGTTTTGCTGTGTATTAAACATGATAACGAGAATTCATTTTGGAAGAACAAATTACCTATCAGAAACATTGCACATTAAATAACGAGATAAAGGATAAATAGAAGAAGCATATTGTTACAATGAACATTTTCAGTTTTGATTATGTCACTTTCTAAAGGAACAGATCATATCAATGTACCAAAACTCTAGTGAATGTTAATGCCTTTTCTGTTTATCTTTTGTTTCAATCATTGGTTAACTTCTTGGAGAACAAATTGAGGTTCATAAAAACAGCCTTTAATAAATAGCATGTATTGTTACATGCAATCATGTTAATGCTGATGTTTACTGCATAGGTGATGTGGATAGTCCAGCAGAAATATTTGTATTGGTCTTGATCAAGTTGTTTCATTTCACAGTGAAAGCCTTGAAATCTTAATGTTGAGAAAGCCATTTTCTGAGTGCTGATTAACCAACTTGTGAACTTAAACAGAAAAGAATATTTTGATAACAGTAATTTGCATAAATAATAAACATAATATTATGGTTACTGTGCACCGGAGCATTAGAATTGTAGTTCAAGTAACAACAGAGCTTAAAATTCGTTACAGACTTTGAAAAACAATACTACAAGATAGTATTCAGCAGAGCATTAGTGGTACTTCTAGTAACAACAGTGCTTTACAAATTTGCTACATATTTGACTGGTACAAATTCTTGTGTGATGGTTGCTTGATTTTGTGTTAAATGGTACAAGAAATAAAAAAAATAAAAAATTCTTTTTTACTAAGTATGTTATTAAGTAAAACTTTCAGAAATAAAAAGCTTAGGATTTCATTCAGATTCAGTAGTATCTTACAGTTGTTCTCCCTCTCCCTGCCTTTTTTTTCTTTCAGGTTTGGGAAGACACTTTTTGACTTCAGTGCTTTAGCAAATGAAAAGTTTTGTGTTTTCAGTGTATGTTAAAGTCTATATATTGTGACTTTGTGGGTTCGTAGAATTAAGTCTTGTTTGCAGAAATTTAAAATGCTCTTTATTTTAGTAAAAAGTCGCTTTGTACAACCCTGGCAGAAGAAAAATTATGTGACATACACAAACGCAATCTTACAGGTCGTCTCTTTATTCTTGTCACACGTAAACAAACAAAATAATTCACTGCGGTACACTTCAAACAGCTGCACACACACACAATTAACTCACTAGCAACTAACACTTTGCCGGCTTTTATACCTCTGGTCATTGTTCTAGAAAGCTGCCAATCATTCGATAACAATCATGATGGCAGTGGGAAATTCCAGACTAATCTGTCTCTTTCTTTCCTGCCCATGGCTTTGCGGCAGCTCCGGCCAACAATGCGATCAGCGACACTGCTTCCTCCTCAAGGCTGGTCGTCCTGAACAGCACCATCGTTACATTCCAGACGATCCAGTTGTACCACCATCTTTCCTTGGGGCACTTTTTGGATGCGGTAGACCACGTCGTTAATTCTCTTTACCACTTGGTGCAGGTAGGGCAGTACAACCAGTCACATTGCTGGAATCCTTGGCTGTTGGCTTGCCTGTCATGGAGATGGTCCACGGGGTTCTCCACATACTCGGTTGCTGACTTTCGCTTCTGGGGAGCTCCAAAAAGCCAGGTCACAAGGCATCTGTAACTCTTGACTCAACATTAAGCTTGCTGGCATCATCCCAGTAGTGTCATGAGTTGGTAGGCCAGCAAGAATAGTGGCACCTTGACATCCCAGTCTCACTGATGGCTGGCCACAACCTTCCTCAGGTGTTCCTCTAGGGCGTTGATGTATCTCTCGACCATGCCATCCGACTGCAGATGTAAAGGAGCTGTGCAGCTCTTGCTCACCCCAAGTCTTTCCAGTGCCTCCTTCATCAGGTGAGATTAAAAATTGGTGCCCTGGTCGCTGTAGAGTTCTAACAGGAGTCCAAAACGGCAGAACAGTTGCCCCACGAGGCAGTCTGCAATCGTCCTTGCCTCCTGGTTCGGGATGGCATACACCTCCGGCCACTTGGTGAAGTAGTTCACGGCCACCATCAGGTACTTGTTGCCTCAGTTGGACACGGGAATGGTCCAGCTGTGTCGACAGCGATGCATTTAAAAGACCCACCAACGTACTGCTGCATGCGAACCCGGCTCCTAGTTTGGGGCCTGCGACTCACTGCGCACATGTGACATTGACAGCACCATCTCTCACTGTCTGCTCAGAGCCTCAGCCAGTAGTAGCACTGTCTGAGTTTGTCGATCGTTCGGTTTGCTTCCAGGTGTCCTCCTGAAGTAACAGCATGCACTTCCTCCAATACTTCGGGAAGTACCAACTGCTCTCTCTGTGTCTTCCTATCGGGTGATTCCCATACCCGGACAGCACATCCTCTTTGGTCTTCAGCGAATCCCATTCAGCCCAGTACGACTTATACAGCATTACAACCCATAGGCAGCCAAGGCCTGCCAACCAGACTGTCGGCCTCATGCCCAAACACTCAAGGTACAAGTGGAGGATCATCCAACCGATGTGGGGAAGAGATGTGGTCAGCATTTCGGCACCCCCCAGCCAGAAAGTTGGCTTTCTTGACCAGGGCTGCTTACCTAGTGTAAGCTCCTCAATTTCCTCACGATGCTGAGTGGGCACCAGTATCAATACAAAAGGAGGGAAATTATAATAATTCAATGACGGCAGTGTATTATTACATTTTAAATCAAGTGTCAAACTCCTATGCTTAAAATACTAATATAATGCAAAATACATATATACTACACACCTGATAGTGCTTATATTAGTCCTCAAAAGTGAAAAGGCAGGATATTCATCAAATAGTTAAAAGAAAGTGGAAAAATAATCATGTATATACCTCACTAATGCCATGTAATCACATTCCAAATCACATTTGTATTCACGCAGTCCAATATAAAAGCCACACTAATTACATTTGCAAATGATGAAATGGGTATGTCAATATCATAACCTGCCTTTTGCCAAGGATATTACAACATATAATATACTTTGGTGATTTACTGATAGTAAATCACAAAGAGAGGTTTGATGATTAAATTATGATCACGTATCTTCACTTGTGCTTTGACACACTGTAGTGTTACAAACCCAGCAATCCTTATGATATACAGCTGAAGACTTCTAATGGAGCTAGTGGACAAGTGTGGAGTTTTGCATGGAAATAACACAGACCATTGATGTTTTAATGATAGCTTGTTATTCTAAGCATATTTTGGTGCAGTTCTGAGTGTTTGAGATCAGAAGTGTTCCCTTTTAGTCATGCAAACAGAACAAAGGCCTGTTTGCACCTATTACAAAATTAGCAATGGGGTAATTTCTGCAAATGTTTATGTTAACACCAATAGACAGGAATAAGCATTTGTAAGAATAGTTTGTATAAGACTGGAAAAAGTCATCTGAGTGCAACGCATCAGATTTTATATAATGTTGAGTCAAACTAGTACTCGATGCTCCAAATATAGTGTTTAACTAAAATGTGTTTCATTAGGTTTTGTTGTCAACATTAGCTGAGGATGTTAGGAAAGTCCTAACAAAACGTGTTCTAGGTAAGCACTAGCATTATATGGAGCACTGACTACTAGTTCAACTCAAAATTATTTTAAACTTGTGCTCTATTGTATGAGCCCTTACTCAAAGAAACATCAGATTTTTTTTATTCAGGGTGAAACCTCAGTACTAAATTTTTTAGGTGGAATGCAATCTTCCCCTACTTACATACATAGCAGAAAATAAGAAAGGAAAGCCAGTAGATTCTTATTTTCTAATAAAATCACTACCAATGTTGACATTTTATAACAAAATGAGATATCTTCACTGTCCACATCAGCTTTAAGTATAAATATACACTAATTAAACTATATGGATGGATAGCTTTCCGTATAGCATAATCTTCCTATATTTCTTCCCTCTAGTAGTGGTCATTCTCCTTAGTGACCATGTATTCCAAAGGCATCTACAATTCTCTGAGATAGCAACACACAGCGGGATGGCTCAGGCGCTTTTGTCTGCGGCCCACATTTGGGAAGTGCAGGTTGGATTCCCATGGCCTACCTGAACTAGGGTTTTTCGGGAGTTTTCCTGGGTCGCCAGGTGAATGCTGGGTAGGTGAATTACATTCCCCGAATTTCCTATCCATTTCATCTGTCATCTGGCAGTCTTTCAGGGTAGAAGTGTAGGTGGAAGTCTCAGCACTGCATGGCAGGATGATGTGCACCTTGTAAACATCTCCTCTTCAGGTAAGACAGTCTCCAGTCTGACCTAGTAGGCCTTTTCAGGACCATGGTGGGTGGGATACCAGCTGTACTGGCCAGCTGGGAGTTTCCAATTGGTCAATTGCAGGGACTGTGTCCTGTGCACTGTCATGACTCCTTGGGTCAGCTACCTTGTCTCCTCTCACCTCATCCTTCCTCCTGGGGATGTCCTACGTGGGCAATTGGCAATCCCCTCCATATGATTCTATGATATTCTGAGATAGCTACAAAAGACAGCAGCTCAGCTACAAACCAACCCATTAATATTGCATACTTGAAAGTGTTCCACAGCTTATATCAAGAGAAAAAGATATTCGGATATAATGTTCCAAATGATCCTGTACACACTAAAGGTAACAAAAACCAATCTCAAGCTCCATGCCAAGTTGCCTTCAGTAAATGCGCATGCATCTGCTTTGTAAAACACTATCAGCTAAAATATGTTTTGGCCACAAAAAATAGGGGGACGGATATAAGGAGAAAGACCTTTAATGTTGTGTGTGGTATGTTAGTTTTTGAAATAACGAAGGTCCATTCATTGTACATGGGGCATAACACACAAACAGCTTTATGTAAAATTTGTGATTATGAGACAATGTCAGTTCCTTTTTACTTTCAGTGAAACGTTTATTTAACGTAAGTGAAAAACAATTTTACACACAGCAGATAAAAATGGCATAAATTAGTTATACTTTCCTTTGAATGTACTTAAAGAGTACATGGTAACTTAAATGCCCCCTGAACTCTAAAATATCACTTTTAGGAAAACATCTATGTGTTTCTGTGAACAGCATAACTAAAAAATGAAGAGGGCTGATAAATACCAAATTTGCTATGGAAGGGTACAGTCAGAGTGAAAAAATTCAGTGCCAGGCCCAGGATTTGAAGCATAGATCTTCTGGTCTCGTGCAGCTACTCAATCATTGAGCTACCATGGCCAACATGTCAGCATGACAATAAATTCTCCAACTCGTGTTTTTCCCAGTTCTAGGAGTTCTCATAAACATATGAGACAACTACCTTAAAGGTGACTTACTAAATACTTTAAGGCCTGGGTTTTATAGTTCAGACCACTATTAGTGTCAATTAATGGAAGTTAATTATTTTTTCACACTAGCTGTGTGCAGGACAAAGAATGGAAGCGTAGCATTGAATTTTTCATCTGACTCTACCCTTCCATAATTTGTCCTACACATGGCTAGTGTGAAGGAACAATTAATTTCCATTAACTGACACCAAATTTGCTTTTTACATTCATTATTCCAAAAATGCAACACAAAGATTTTCAAGCAAATTTAAAATTCTCACTGCAAACTAAGCATTAAATGGAAAATATTTCAGTGTTTCATTTTTTAAAAAATGACTAACAATATTCTTAATGAGTAAGGACTATGATATGATGAAGCACAAAATTTATATAATTTTAAGTCAAACTAGTACTCCATGCTCCATATATTGCTAGTGTTTACCTAGCATGTGTTTCGTTCAAGTCAAAATCCACCAGTCGACATTAGCTGAGAATGTTAGGAAGGTCCTAACAAAATGCATGTGAAAGTTCCACATGTGACCACTTACAAGTATTGATGGACATCCCTTGTAAGCTCTGCGCTCAGTATGAGGGATGGCACTTTTTAGGTATGCCATGTATAGAGACCGCTGCCCCATTAGGGGTAAACAATCCCTTCTGTACAATGCTGTGTTATGCCTATATGTTCCTACGTATTTTGGACTAATTTTTGTGTACTTCCAGCTATACTCCACACCCGATTTTTGGCACACAGGCCCACAAAGGGCAGAGAAGATGCCATCGAATTCTCAAGTGTATGCAGATGTGAGCACAGTGATAGTCCCCTTGTTAGTTGTCTAATATCCATCGTCTTGAATAAGAGTAAACATAAAAAAATTGCATTATCAACTTACACCAACCAAAATTATAACCAAGCCTGTGAAACATGGGGCAAACACACTATTTCCACATGATAAAGATGGCCTTTACTAATTTGTGAACCAAATAGGTTCACTGGTGGCTTATTCAATCAAACACAAATTGAATTTCTCAATTAAAATGTTTTCATTTTATGTGAGCTTTCAAAATTCTGAACTTTTACTTCATTTGATTAAGCTATATGGGAAATGTACATTTAATAATTAAATTCATCAATAATCACTTTGCTCCAATTTGCTGCCCCAAGCCGCTGATCAAATTTTCGTGTTTTCTGCTCCTTGCACTCTGGCAGACTATTTTTCAAAGTACTCCAGAAATAGTGGCAAACCATTTTGGCTTGCCTTATTACTGTGAAAGCAAAGTTGCATATAAACAAAGGTGCTCTGGCTGTAATGTGACATGCAATTTTTTTGTATTAAATGACTCTCAAACAAGCACTCAATGGGAAAATCAGTGTAAAGAGTGTGCAGACAAAAAATATTTCAGTTCAATATAAGTAGTGCTTTGAAGAATATGCATTTTAAACTACCACTGGCAACAGAAGCTGTCTATATACTGGCAGAATATTTCTTTGTATTTCTAAAAGTAAATGACAATACATGGTTTGCTGTACAGCACACTTGGTTATGCATTGATACTAAAATACGTATTCTTAGTCACATACATATAAAAGTAGGTAGTAATAATATTTGTTCATCTTTTTTCATCTTGTAGCTTCTGTGAGCTCTTTTATATGGATTATTATGTTGTGTCATCTTACCTTCATTTAATGCTAAAGAAAAACATTCTCATTTTAATTGCATAATCCAGTATTTAACATAATGTATATTCTAAAAAATAAATACAAGGTTATACATAAACCAGTATCACTTTCTTAGAAAATAAGGGCAAATCCTTCGTTAGCATAAACCCTCATTTTAACCACATTTTTCTCAATTCCATAAAAAGGAGGGTTATCCTGTATTCTGTTTTGCCAACATTTCTTCATATCTGTTCAGTTCAGATGTTATAGTATTGCAAATAAGAGTAAAGCTAATTCACTTTAATATTTTATAATTTCATCTGTTCATTCGTTTAAATATTTTACACTTCTACTAGTACAGAGATCTTATTAGGCAATTTAAAAGTGTAATGTACAGGTTTATTTGATTAAACATAAAAGCTCACAATATCAAAGATTTTTGTGCATGTTTATAATGCAGTACCTTCAATAATGCAGGTAACTGTTTTAAATGAGCTGTTTATATCTGGAGAAGCTATTTTCTAATGAGACAAACCTATAGCTCTGCAATGATAAAATGGATTGTTTCATATGATGGTATTATGTCAACCTCAGGTATGTTTGGGCCCATTATTGTACTTAAATACTCTAAGCAGCCCTTTACATTCAGTAAGACAATACATGAATTACATAATGCTTCCACAACTTTCTGCATGCAAGAAAGTCTGAGATGCAGCACAAGTGCAATGTGTTTCTGACTGATTACAGTCTTAAATTCATAGCTGTTCAGAGGATTTATTTATAGTCCATAAAGTTTCAGAGTTCTGTCCATGCTTGTTGAAGCAATATACTGAGCATTGCGACCAAATCTCACACCAGTAGCCATTGCTGTATGATCATTGAATACTTTTAGTTCTTGCCATTGCTTGCAGAGGTAAACCCTGAAACAAACAACATTCATGAAATTAATTTCAAAATAATGAAGAATCATATAATATTCCTTTCAATTAAGCTTTAAAAAAATAATTAAAACACCAAGCTGTGCTATGGCAATCTGGATTCACTACCATTAAACTTTATCAGATGGAATGACAAAAGTCACCTGACATATAAATCTTTGAATTTATACTATGTGTGCACATTTTTAGTAAAACTGTTATAGTATGTGCACATTTGTAACCATTATCAATAGTGTTGAGATATATATGCACAAAAAATCTGAAAATATGTATGCAAATATACACCAAAAATTGTCAAAATATGCACCCAAATATGCATTCAAATATGTATTATCAAATGTTGAATTTTGGTGATGATAAAGGGTAAGAATTAAAACCTATTCAAATTACATACAACTATGCACTTTATTGCAACTGCAACAGTATTAGCTAACGTCTGAAAATATTTAAATCTATTTACAGTGCTTATCTTCTCATTAAGAAACAACTATTTTTTTCAATGTTTTCTGGCAGTAATCTATTTCTTCTTTCAGTAAAAACATTTGTAGAGAAAAAAGGTTCTCTCCACATCACAAGAAGCAAGCGGGAAAACTTAAAGTTTGACAATAATGAGTAGTTATACATTTAGTAGTCCATAACTTTAGTAGTCCTCCAAGTCCTTAGGAGTCAGACTGAGAAATTCAATGCCCTAGCTGGTAACCACAATGTCCCGGTTTCCATATGGATGCTGTAACCACTGTGCTACTATGGCAACATGCTAGCATGACATTAAGTTCTCTAACTGACTTATATTGTTCCCGTAAACTAGCATTTTCTATACATTGTTATAGGAATCACTGGGCAGTGCGCTGCACAATACACCAGTTAACAAAACAGAGGCAGAACAGCTAACACTAACACCTTGACAGTTTTAGTTAATTGATGGAAATTAATCATTTCTTCACACTAGCTGTATATAGGCTAAGGTTTTTGATGAATAGAGTCAACATGAAAAATTCAATGCCACGGCCGGGATTTGAACCACGGATCTCCTGGTTTCCGTCCAGTCGCTCTAATCCATTGAGCTACCATGGTCAACGTGCCGTCCTGACATTAAATTCTCCATTTGACCCGTATATTTTCCCTGTAGACCACTAGCGGCTCTTGCATCCGAGATACACCGTTTGTGGTGACTTACTATCGTAAGTACCCATCAAAAACCTTAGCCTATATACGGCTAGTGTAAAGAAATGATTAATTTCCATCAATTAACTAAAATAATAAGAGTTAAATGATGAAGCCAGGGATTCAAGTACATACGATAGTAAGTCGCCACAAGCTGTGTATCTCGGATGCGAGAGCCGCTAGTGGTCTACCGGGAAAATATACGAGTCAAATGGAGAATTTAATGTCAGGACGGCACATTGACCATGGTAGCTCAATGGGTTAGAGCGACTGGACGGACACCAGGAGATCCCTGGTTCAAATCCCGGCCATGACATTGAATTTTTCATGTTGACTCTATCCACCTTGACAGTTGTCAATCACTAAATAGAATATATGCTTGGAGATGTCAACTTAAACACATTGCCTGCTCGGTAGCTATACCTTGTTTCACGTAAGCTTGCCCAGTATCTCTTAACGGTCACGTGACCTAATCACCTCTCATTGGTTGCTGTTGTGGTAATGACTGTCGTGCGGTAAAAATTAGTTCGTTATTTAACATGGTGATATATCATTATATGTTGGAAGAGAATTGTCAAATTTATATTTTCGTAACTGTTTTAATTAAATATATTACGCAACAGAGTTGATTTATCTGAAATGCATGTTAATTCTTAAACAAAGTAAAGAGGAGGTTCCTTTGCTCTCAAGCACATGGCACGATAGCATGTGATTTAGCGGTAGTGGTGACATTTGTTTATAAGACTTTTATCACTGACCTTGTTTTGAACTGGATTAGTCATGCATCGCCATTCGAAAGTGCGGGAGCTAAATTATTTTATTGATCGTTTATTGCGCATGTATTATATGTATAATGGCAGAGTCTACCGCCAGTTTTTCGCTTAAGTATCACAAGGATAATTATTTACAAACAGGCGAAAAAAGAATTGTGTTGCATGTGTTTAATGCACTCACAGAGAAGAATCCGTCTTTGTCAGTGAGAGAAGTCGAACAGCTGGGCTCTGAAGCTACAGGTGTGAGTGTTAGATCCGTAGGAACATCGCGACATGAAATTGAGGAAACAGGAAAACTTACCACTCCAGGCAAAAGCAAGAATAAACAAAAGTGCATGCTCGGAGAAAATACGTGAAAAGTGTTGTGCGTCTTCATGTGTGTAGTTTTTCTTTAGAAACGAACTCCCTAACATAAGTAACATTTCGTCTGCTGTAAATGAGGATGCAGATTTACCAAATTTAAGCAGATTGCTTATACAGCTGGGATTTGTGAATGAAAAAAGAGGCAAGAAAAATGTGCTAAAAGACAGAGGTGATATTGCTGTGTGGCGAACACGCTATTTGACAACCACACTGCACCGAGATACAAATCGCTAAATATACACGAAGAACACACGAAAAGTAAAGTATGGTGTGACACGACCTTTAAGACTGAAAGACAAGCATTTTTGAAAGGTATGTGTGCTGGTTTAAAAAATTCCAGTGGAAAAGGCCGAAGGTCTTTCATTATAAACTCTTTCAGTTTCATTGCTCAGCCATTCTGTTTCAATTTGCTCAGTTCATTATAAACTTGTATTTTTGCATGCCTTCATATCCTTATTTGTATGATTTTTGTATGATTTATCTTCCCGGCAATTATTACGAAATGTGATGGGAAGGCACCGCCTATGGCGTATGACGCGAAAGCATTAGCCAATTAGGGCGAGGGGGAGGGTTGTTGAACGCGGAGTGATACATTTCAGCCGGGCAAGGTTATATGAAACAGAGAATAGGTGGTATAAGATTGTAGTGTTATATCCTGTTCCGTGGTGTAGTGGGCTACAGCATTGTGCTTTGGTTACCTGCCACACAATGCACCCAATGCGTCCCAACCCTGAGGGAGTGCAGATATTAAGTACCGGGTATAGGACCGGTGCCCACTCAGCACCGTGAGGAAATTGAGGAGCTACGCTAGGTAGTGAACCTGGTCTAGAAAACCAACTTTCTGGCTGGGGGTGCAGAGATGCTGACCGCATCTCCTTCCCGTATCAGTTGAATGATTACTCTGCCTTACATATGTGGGTGTGAGGCCGGCAGTTGGGTTGGCAGCCTCTGGTCCGTTAACAGCTGTCACGTCACTATTTAGGGGTTCCTTATCCCGTCATATAGGGTTCTGCTCTCCAGTAATTTTAGGGCTTTTTAGTGTAAAACTATTTTCATAACTATGTTATCCTTTTATGTAAATGTATAAAAAATACTTTTAGAATTTAAGCCTGACAAAGTCTGTTGTAATAATTTATTAATAATTAATCTAATATTTTGTGGTGAGGTTTTCATCAGCTGTACCCAACAATTACCAAATTATATAAAAATGCTCACATTAATATTGAACTTGTAAAGAAACTTAACTTAGATATGCTTACCTGACATCAGTTCCAGCAACTGCAAGATATGTTCCACTCTGATCAAAGCAAAGATCTCTAATTTCATATCCTTCATCCATTTGTAATGTTTTGAAATTCTTTAATTTTCTTAAATCCCATAATTTAACACAAGCATCATCTGCTGCAGTTGCCAGGTAGTAACCATTCTCAGAGAATGAAATAGCTGTGATGGGACCAGAATGTCCTGAAAAAAGTTACAATGTGTTTGTCAATTACATAAGTCATGCATTAATATTCATAATGTAGACCTACTAGACAATTAACTGAATAATAAAAGTACTCGTATTTTAATTCTTTTAAATTTTTGGTATAGATTTCTAGATATGACATTTCCATTATTGTCTCTAATAAATATGGAAATAGACTTTAAAACTTTAAAATTTACAAGATAAAGCATTCAAGTTTACATTAGTTTAATTTGATAAAGAATATAAATAATTATCAACATAGCTTTAACTAATGGTTTCAATACTCATTAACTTAAATATAGATCAGAAAACTGTTAAAGATATTTCTACACTTAAAAAAGTAGAAGATGAACTTCATTTAGAAAATGTACTTATAGCCTTGGACAAATAAAAAAATGCACAGAATATTTTAAAGAAAACAGTTAAGTATTAGTATGAGTTTAAACTGGAAAGAGTAGAAGTGCATTTCAGAACTATTAAACTTGAACAAATTGATAAATCAGTTGTAGTTCATCATTTCAAACCATTAATTAAAACAATAAATCCAGATGTTAAAATATTAAAAAATGTAAATGGTTTGGGAGAAAATATTAATTTTAAAGTAGAGTGTTCATGTATTGAATTTTGAAATACTGTTTTACTTCCAGTAGATGGTAATACAACAAACAATTCCTCACCTAGTGGCAGTAACTGTTAGAAAAAGAAATAAGCTGCCACAAAAATCATGCATTTTACCTACAATGCAGTAAGTGAACTTGAATTTATATTCTACGCTGTAAAGGAATAGGCATACAGAACATCTGTTTATTAGAAGCTGTCAAGTGTTAGTAGTTTGGTGAACATAATAAAACAAAAAAGGCCAAATCCCATGTTTTGACTATGAATAGCACTCTATCTGCATAAAGAAATGCTGTATTTCTCTGATTATAAGACAGTATCTCCCCCACCCCCCCTGGTGTTGTAAACTGCATTTACAATATACCTTCTGAATAGTGTGCAAAAAGAAATAAGTACACACTTCAAGAGTTTTGCATGAGGAGAATATACTGGCAGGAATGTAGTGACCTCTGGTGACTGTAATGTTGACAACAGCAAGACTGTATAGGTATAACAAAAGTTTACGAAATCACAATCTTATTGAAATTCACATCAATTTCTTTAAAGATAAGTAAAGTTTTTGTTACAAGTAATTATATTTGTTGCTTCACTGTCACTAGGTTCATTTTTTTACGTAATAACAGGACCAAATTATGTGGTCTGGCAAGCATTGGCCATGCTGAAAGATATTGTTGAATGATCCCTTTCCTAACTGCCCACTTCTTTCACACATTTTGCACGATATGTAACATCAATGTATTATCCTTTATATTAGCATGATTATTATAGTTAATGGTCTATTAATGCTATGTAAGGAAATTTCCATCCATTATGTTTCTCTGATCCTGAGACTCAGAAATAATTTCATAAAAGGTTAGAAAAGGAACAATCACAACTTTATCACAGTAGTTTTCTAATTGTGTAGTACTCTTAATGCTCTTGTGAGCATTTGCAAATTAAGCACAATTTGAACCACCAGCCTATAACATTATCACATCATTTGACTCAATTTATATACAAGCCACTTGCAATACTATTTTAAATTTATTTTTTCTATTTTTATTGTATCTACTGCAAAAGCAAGGTGTCTTCATTTGGGGTTGTCTTACACTCATAAAAACCAGGAAACAGTAATCACTGCATCTGCAGTGAATGCATTTCAACCAGTATACTCCTCCCAATGATATAGTAAACATTATTGCTGTTTTGTACATATTCTGATATGCTTGATTATATATCTGAGTGAAGTTGTAAGGATACGTAAAATATGAAACTATTATATACAAATATAAATGAAGTTGTAAGAATTTTAGCCAGCAAACTCTCTCTTTTCCTAGCATATTCTAATCTGATGCATTCACTACAGGTCAGTAAGTGGAGCTTAATTTACATCTGCAAAATGTAGGAGAGAAAATGTTTCACCTGGGAAGTTGGCTACATTGGACTGTTCTTTTAAGTCCCAAATCTTCACTTGAGAGTCTGAAGTGCCAGTGCCGAAGATCAAACCATCAGGATGAAACTGGGCAGTAGTTAATGCAATGCCTGAAGAGCCTTGATCTGCAACCTGTACACAATTACATTTTAATATGAAGAAAATAAAAATGATGGAAACTTAGAGACACTTAGTACTAAATGAATGAGTCAGAAGCAGAAAGTAATCCTAAGTTAACATAATAGCAGCAATAAATAAAAAACAATAAAACTGTCAACTTTGTAGCTTTGGGAATATTGGCAATGGAGTTATACTAAGTTTAAAATGAGTCACAAATCCTAGCTCATATTCTTGCTCTGTTTAACTTAAATAAGAGCAGAAATTTGGTGGTTAGGCTTCCTGCATCATTTCTTGGACCTTTAATGTACAGGTGCCCTTACAGTCTGTTAACACTTTTCTTAATTTATTACACAAAAACAACAAATGATAAGAGTTTTTGTTTAGACATCATGTGAAAGAGTACCTCAAATGGTTTAGTTTTCATGTTACATGTAAGGCTCATAGTTTTCACATTCATTGCAGTTGTATTTTCAATATGGTGACTTCTGGTGCAGAGCATGTTTTCTGTGTGTTGGAACTGGAGAAAAACAAGTGTGCTACAGATGCGCAACGGAAGTTTAAGACAGCTACAGATGCGCAACGGAAGTTTCTTAAGACAAGGTCACACACACACACACACACACACGCGCACGCCCACGCCCACGCACACACACACACATAAAAACAACACCAAGTAGGAAGTCCATTTATTCCTGGCATGGTTGCCTATGTCCCAAGAAAAGGAGTGGCTGTCTTTCAGTAAGTGAGGCGACAGCGAACCATATGAGATAGTCATTCATAAGAAGTCCAAAAAAGTCTGTCAGAAATTTTGAATCCCAAAGACACAGCATTAAAGACACGACAATATGACATAAATGCAAGCTGTATAATTTTTTGTTTTTGGGTAATAAATTACAAAAAGTGTTACCGGACTCTATGGACACCTGTATTTGAAGGTCTTTCTCCAACATCTGGTAATAATTCTTATACTAATATTATTTGTATATATTCATGTGCTGACAAGTTACCTTTTTGTAGAGCATGATCTCCATTACATTTTAAGCATATGCGACTATAAAGCATTTATCTATCATCAGTTGCAATAGAGTAGAAGATTCTAATGAGAATTCGTAAAACATGTCTTAACAACATACAATTAAATAAATTCAGTGATACATCATTCTGAACTTTGTCATAGTATTAGTTTAGTATGTATCTACCTTCATAAAACAAAAAGCCTTAACTCTAGCTCTTTTTCAAAATTGAATTGTGATAACTCAAAAAATTTTAATACTGAAAGCTACCAATTCAAAAAGTCCTAAATTACGAGACGTGTCCTTAAAATAAGGTCTCCCTGGCGCTGGAGCCGTGAGGAACGCTATTATGCAAGATCTGGTAACACTGGCGTGTAGCTTGGTTTCACCCCTTCAAAACCCCACCACAACAAACCCGTTGCAACTATTAGACTTGGCTGGGCAGCCGTTTGCAATGGAGCTTCCTATCACTTTCGCCACCAACTGCGTGCAGTGATCCATTTTTTGAGTGCCAAGGGCACTACCCCCACTGAAATTCATTGCCAGTTATGCGAAGTCTATGGGCCACAGTGTATGGACGTCAAAAACGTGTGAAAGTGGGTCAGAAGGACGTACAGACATCATGACAAACAGCGTTCTGGTCGGCTTTCGGTTTCAGCCAAAATAATTGCAAACGTGGAGCAAGAAATGCTTAAAGATCGATATGTGACAGTTCAAAAGCTGTGCGAACTTATTCCTTAAGTCAGTAAGACTACAATTGACAAGATTTTGACTAAACATTTGCATTATCGCAAGGTGTGTGCGAGGTTGGTCCCCAAAATGCTCACCGAAGTTCATCCTCACCCATCCCCCACCCAGTGATTATCATCTGTTTCCTGAGTTGAAGATACCTGGGTGAAACACATTTCCAGACCGACGATGATTTGAAAAACGAGGTTGAGCGCTATCTGCGCAACTTGGCGGGAGAGTGCTATGACAAGGGTATACAAAAACTGCCACAGCACATGCAAAAGTGCATCGATCACAAGGTGATTATGCTGAAAAATAACTGTAAGTTCTACCTTTCCATCAATGTAACACTCATTGACAGTAAACATGTTTTCTATATTAAATAAAATTGGAGACCTTATTTTACGGACACGCCTCGTACCAAAATGAATTATATTGGGATTCTCTAATTATGAGACATATATGATATGTCTTATGTAATGTTTTCCTTCCATTTTTCAGGAATAATACTAATAAAAGCACTCAAAATTGATGGGTAAACATAGGATCTTTCTTATCAATAAAAACTATGATACAATGAAGCACAAAATTATATAAGATCTTTACTTACAAATCAGACTTTTATCTCCTTAAAAATGTGCTTCAAATACCTAACATAGGAATTAGCATTTATTGGGTTATTAGGGGGGAGGGGAAGCATGCATTTTACATTAATGTGTAAATGTTTTGTAAATTACTGGTAAATTCTATTTCATGTGTACATGATCAAAGGATGTAATAAATTGAATTAAACTGAATTGAAAAGCATATGAAGTAGTGTCCTTAATATACAAGAATACTTTAAAGAAAATTTTGAGAGGAATAAAGAGCAATTCTCATCTATGTTACGTGTAGTTTATTGTGTTTTATTAAATGCTAAAATTAAACATCTTTGCTTTGTCATGTGAAAAATACAGTAAAAGCATTACATAAATTATAAACTGTGGCTATTAATCACTGAAAATGAATCAATGTTAAAACTCTCTACTGCTACACATCCCAAATTACTGGCAGGACACACGTGCCCCACTGCCCAATAATATGATATAGGGAGCAATATGAGTGTTTAATGCTGATTCATTTCACATCATTTAATTATTTGTTATAACTTTATTTTATTTAACTGTATGAGAGAAAGTTGATGTGTTTTAAACTGTTGAATTAATTTTCAAATGACTGCCTTTTGTTATAAATTTATTTTATTTAACTGCATGAGAGAAAGTTGATGTGTTTTAAACTGTTGAATTAATTTTCAAATGACTGCCTATTAAATTTAAACCCAATTTTCAGGACCTAAATACATAAGTTTAAATTTTATACAAACTGAAGCACAGTAGTGTTTCAAACATTCACTTTGCAGTTTGATTTCACATTGAATCTTTGAAGTTCAATTCAGGAAATTGACCTGCAGTTTCTAATATTAAAATATGTGTTATTGTAGTGGTAGCTGTGTTTTATAGGTATAAAGTGGAATATTCATGCTTACATGAAAGACATACCTTAGTAAGTAAACGTCCACTGCGTATATCCGAGAGTGTTTTATAGGTATAAAATGGAATATTCATGCTTACATATATAACAAAGACATACCTTAGTAAGTAAACGTCCACTGCGTATATCCGAGAATGCCCAATGCTGATCTGTGGAAGTTGAAAGAACGTAATCACCAGTAGGATGTAAAGATAAGCCTGTGACTGGACCATCATGTGCTCTAAGCATCTGTGTAGTTTGTGATGTGGGTACATTCCACACTCTGATAGTGGTATCTGGAGAAGCAGTAATCACCAAATCCTATACAAAATTTATGAAAGACAACGATAAGGCCCATTCTAAGATATTTTGTTTTTAGCCATGGCAGCTAAAGAATCTGATTAAGTTTCAAGTGACTATTTGATCTCAATTTTTCACAGCTTTCCTTTTGTTTCAATATATGAACAGTAGTTTTAATGCAAACTGAATAGCAGAACTGTAATATAGTGAAATACATATATACTAACTTAGCACTACCTAACCTACACAAATTACAATATTAGTAGCAAATATGCATGACTTTGATAGAGTCAACATAAAAAATTCAATGCCATGGCCGGAATTTGAACACAGATCTCCTGGTTTCCATCCAGTCACTCTAACTCATTGAGCTACCATGGCCAACTTTCCATCATGACATTAAATTCTCCATTTGACTTGTATATTTTCCCGGTAAACCACTAGGGGCTCTCGCATTCGAGATACACTGTTTGTGGCAACTTAGTATCATAAGTACTTGAGTCCCAGGCTTCTTTAGCCTATATACAGCTAGTATGAAGAAATGATAATTTCCATCAATTAACCGCTTCGCCGATGGCCATTTAAACCCCTTAGGGGCCGGAAACGGATACCCAATAAACAGAACAGGACATTTAAATTGTTAAATGCTGTAAAAATGCATCATAAATACAATTCCGTATCTTCCGTATTTAAATGAAATAAAAACTGGTTTAAAACTCATTAAAGGCAGTATATATCTACAGTAACAATAAAGTAGAGACTACATTAATAAATTGTTGAAATTTCACTACTTTGTTTCACTGTAGCAAAAGCCATTCTTTGTGCCGAACGCACCTAATATGTGAATCATTTTGTTTTGTGTGTATACGAGCCATAGTATGTATGTATAGCTACGCAAGCGACTTCTCAGGTTCAAGTTTAGTTTATTTATGCTCTACCAAGCGATAATATGACGAGAATATATTGCTTCACACACTCACACACTGGAAAGAAAACTGTCAGCATCTGTTATTACAGTGTTTCTCAACCAAGGATTCTAGTAGCCTTATGCAGCAGTTTTCGCTCTGTATTTCAGTTATTTATACTCTCTCTGTGTTCAGAGTGATTTCTTGTAGCTATCAAGAGCTAAATGTATGGCACATTTGAAATTGTTAAATTTCAATGTTAACCATGGCTTAATTCCGTAATGTAGCAAATAAATTAGCTTGGGTATGATGTGTACAGGCTTCTGATATTACTGTAGAAAATCTAGAAGATTTGTTGCACGATTATGAAGGAGATCTTTAGGACATACGTAGCAGTGACGTGTACTGGTCTACAGCTGGCATGTTAGCTACTCCATTGTTTGGGGAAATGGCGGGACAAATATGGGTGATGCGTATCAGCTATTACTAGCTATCCCTCGTTACGGAAAACAGTTAAATGGTAAAAAAAAAAAAAAAGTATTTTTATACCACTGGATGTAACTATGCACAGTTGTTTAGTAATTTTCAGAGCTGTAAAAGACATTCATCTACCTGTACTTGCGCGTATAAAGAGCTCGTAACCTAATTGAGTATTATAATACTCAGAGGCCTCTTTATACTAGGGGGTAGCAAAATTCACCACATCATCCCTCATACTTGAGAGAAAACACTTTCCTAAAAGTATACCACCCACACCCAAAAATCTTGTAACCATTTCGAAAATGTGTAGTGTGTTGCAAAAAAGAAGTTCGCAAGGAAACCAATATTATTTGGTGTGAATCTGCAGATGTGCCCTTGGGTGTTTATCTAGGTTTGGAGGTGTACAATTCAAAAAGAAACCTTTAAGGATACATTAACTTTAAAGAGAGTCGATTAAAGACACTAGACAACACTTACTTTTAAATTTTTCCGGAACATGTTTCAGAGGCTTTGCCTCTATCATCGGCCAGCTCTCGACGAGAACCAGTCGAGAGCTGGCCGATGATAGAGGCAAAGCCTCTGAAACATGTTCCGGAAAAATTTAAAAGTAAGTGTTGTCTAGTGTCTTTAATCGACTCTCTTTAAAGTTAATTTATCATAACAACACTGTTTTCAACACTTCCAAGAAAGGAATTGCTTTAAGGATACGTTTACATTCCTTATAGAACTAATTTAAATTTATTGTAAAACAGCAAGATTAAAATAATTGGCATTAAATGAGCATTGAATGCATGTATGCGCAGGACGTCTATACACGTCCATATCGGTGAAAGGGTTAACTAAAATGCATGACACAAAAGTGAATTGAGAAGATATTGACACACTGCTTCACTCACACTGTTTTTTCACAGGACATGTTTCAAGAGCTTTTGCTCTTATCATCAGCTGGAACTCGACTAGTGCAAATTGTAGTGGTTTCCTCTTTCTCCGTATCGTCGATAGATGGCATGATGTACTTGTCAAAGATGTCCAGTGGTGGAGTTTCAAAATTCATGACTCTATGATGATTTTTGTTAATGAAGATTTTTTCCCATACTGAAAGGTCTATGGGGTGCTTAACGTATTTTATTAAAGATGTTTCCAAGCTGATGTCATGTCTAGTATTCAAAAAATGAAAAGCCACTGCTGATTTTTCTGTTTCACCATTTTTAATGTTTCTTAAATGTTCTTTATTTCTGATGTCAGTATTTCTTTTTGTTTTTCCTATGTAAATTTTAGGACAAGTTTCACATTTGATCTCATAGATTCCTGGGTTTTCTTCGGTAGTAATTGAATTTTTGGTGGATCTTTTAACAAATTTCTGATATTAAATCTATTTTGAGGTGCAAGAATTATGTTGTGTTTTGAGAAGATTTTTTGGAATTTATTATAGGCTGATGGATGGAAGGTAAATTT
This sequence comes from Mantis religiosa, assembly GCA_030765055.1. Classification (NCBI taxonomy): domain Eukaryota; kingdom Metazoa; phylum Arthropoda; class Insecta; order Mantodea; family Mantidae; genus Mantis; species Mantis religiosa. The sequence goes on from CM060954.1 coordinate 74,863,622, forward strand.
TTAAAAATTTTTTTTTTCTTTTTTGCTCCTGTAGGTTCTAGGGTGGTGCTTTCTTTTATTTTCTTAGATTTGTTCAGTCTATTAACTGTTTTGTCCACTAAATTTGGGTTGAAACCATTGGACATAGCTACATTTTTATGTGTAGGTATTCTTCTTGATAATCTTCTCTGTTTAGTGGAAAGTTGATCATCCGAAAGATTAAACTGTTGAAAATGGCATGTTGGTGTTGTTTTGGGTTGAAACTGTATGGGAAAAAATCTTCTTTAACAAAAATTGGCATATAGTCATGAATTTTGAAACTCCACCACCGGATATCTTTGACAAGTACATCATGCCATCTATCGACGATATGGAGAAAGAGGAAACCCTACAATTTGCACTAGTCGAGTTCCAGCTGATGATAAGAGCAAAAGCTCTTGAAACATGTCCTGTGAAAAAACAGTGTGAGTGAAGCAGTGTGTCAATATCTTTTCGATTCACTTTTGTGCTAAGTTGTGCTTCACTGTCTCTACGCTTCTTTCAATTTTATACTTTAAAATGCATGACTTTGTTTTTAAAGGCATATATTTTATTTTCATGTTATCTTACATGATCTCTGTTAACCACAAAGGTATATAAAATCAATTTAATATTACTTTTGTTTTATTATTTATAACTATTTTTATTATAGCCATGGGTTCAAAAAATTTACAAACAGTATATTTACTTTGAAGCTTTATTACTATAAGTTTTCAACTAGATAAAATAAAAAGCATATGTAAACATATTGCCATCCATATTAAATTAGAAAACCGCAGATTAACTAATCTAAAATCCTCACATGTTATGAAAACAATTGACATTTGCTGAGCAAGCGGATGTGAGAAGACTTTAATACAATAGGAGGAGATTGAAGCATCCTATCGGTGCAAACTGAAAGTAAACCAACTAAAGGAAGACTTTTCACAGCAACTGTGTATCCCACCATTGCATGCTAATACATAACATGAGATTAGCTTTGTGCCCCTGGCATGCATTGCATATAATAACACACACTTCATGTCTTATTATGATTGTATTTGCTGGAACAGCAGCATAAGCATATTGTACTTTTCTGTAGCACCTGCAATACTGTGGGTGTATCCTCCAAAATACAATTAAATAACACCACTCAACAATGCAGTTATTTTTATTAATAGGTACACAATACTGCCTTTAAACACACCTAATCTTTTTCCACAAAATATCAATCACTTTAATCTTTCTTTTTAATTTTGACGTCACTGTTACTAAATTCCTCCAAACACATATAATCAATCACTTTCTTGAACTGAGAGGACTATAGCTACCCTACATTACTAGGTGCACTCTGGTTAACTGGTACCTAGTTATTTTCAAACATTTAAAAGTTGATAAAGTGTTGCTGAAAGCAATTACGAGTACAGACCAACTCAATAAAAACAAAATTTTTGAACAAAAACATAATTTTTTATTCTAAACCCCTAAACAGTGTTTATAGTTCAATTTTGTTGTATTAAATTTATTAAGAAAAGAATTCATTGCAAATTATTAAAACTTTAGTGGAAAGTGAACGAGATTAAGAAACAATTGAAGGTAAACTTGTGATTAAATAAGTAAAATCGAAGGAAAAAGAATAATATTAATGTGTTTAACAACGATAATAGTAGTCTAAAATTATAAATAATATTCTTTGAATGTTAAATTGTTCAAATATGATTAAAACAAAAGATTATGTAAATTACCTAATATGGTAATGAAAAGTGGGTCATGAAAGATGATGTGAAGCAATGAGAAATTTTTTAATTGTCATAGCAACGGCCAATTCAATAATTTCAGATTATCTAGAGTTAACATCATTCTTGTACGGACCTAGTTGAGTAAAGAAGAAGGGGGGGGGGGGGGGGGGATCTTAGAATGAGGGAACTTGATTTTAAGTTATATTGTGAACAGTTATAAAAATTATTAAATTTTAGATGAGTCGTATTTCTTACACATCTGCTTCACTTTCGTACCTATTTTGAGGACATGTTTCGCAAATCTTCGTTTGCATCTACGGCTCTTGTGCGACTTGTTATAAAAATGTTTGATTTCATAGTGGAAACCGACAGGAAACCGACACTTCTAAAGTTACGTATTAATTGTGATATGATGAGTTTTGTTAACTTCATATAGAATTAAATATTGGAATATTTAAAAAGTTGAACAATTATTTCAGTTAATTTAGTAAATTAGTTCCTATTCCCATCTGAGACAAACCGGAGGTAAGCGACATTCATGCTTCAACTGCAGAAGCCATGGACAACATCTAAAGGAACTGGTCATCCTCTGAGCAAAAGCTCAGATTGAGACCGTGCGATCTGGAACATTGGCACCATCCCTAAGGATGCAGCGACAACTTCTAATGGGGAAAGCAGCACACCAACCCAAAAATCCTGTTGCAAAAGTCGCCTCAATGTGGTGCAGAATCACATCATTCCCTTAGAAATCTCGTCACAAAGCAACCTACTGTACAAGTTCTTAGAACTGTCAACAGAGCAGTCTATTAAGTATAAACTTCCCCATTCAAGATCTGATGTCCAGTCAGTCTGTAGATGGATGAAATTCATTATCTAAGATCAACTGATGTCTGGTTGACAGTGAAAGAAACTACCTTCTAAAATATGTTTAGGGAAATTTAAAAAATGTTTCATGTCGAGATTTAACTGTATTGGAACACCACTGTGAAGCGAAAAATTATTAATTTTTAGATGAGTCGTATTTATTACACATCTGCTTCACTTTCGTACCTATTTTGAGGACATGTTTCGCAAATCATCGTTTGCATCTACGACTCTCAGTCGCATAAGAGCCGTAGATGCAAACGATGATTTGCGAAACATGTCCTCAAAATAGGTACGAAAGTAAAGCAGATGTGTAATAAATACGACTCATCTAAAAATTAATAATGTTTCATGTGATTAACTGATTCAGAATTGACTTTTAATTGGTACCTAGTTAGCATTATTCCTGATGTGTCAACCTTAGCTCTTAACTAGAGATTGAAATAGAAACCAATATAGAATATACAGTGGAAACTTCTGCAAATGAATCCATTTTGGATAGGTGGACTCAGAACTCAATTCTTGATATAAGCTAGTATACCTAAACTGCAAATTATTATTTCATAAACCATAAAAATGCAAATGTATCTAAATACACACAGATGATAATATTACCTCTTCTGGATGATAAATAACTCTTGTGACCTTCTTAGTATGACCCTTAAGGATGGCAACCACTTGTTCAGTATCCTTATTAAACACTGCAGCATTACGATCATTTCCTCCAGTCAGAATTTTACTTGTGTCAGCTCCATGAATGTCAAGTGATAATATTCCGGGAATACTTGCACTATGAAGACCCTGTAATAAAACATGTTTAGTTATAACTACTGATCATTATTTTTTCTCTCTCCTTACTTTCAAATTTTAATTTAATTTTTGCTTTGCAAAGGTTATTAATTTTAATTATATCTAATTATTTGAAAAGCTTTCCTGGGTAACTTTAAATTCCTAGCTTGCTCCCTCTTTCATGCATGCACACACTGGTGAAATTAATAGATCCCAATATGACAAACCCAGCAAAAGTGATCGCAGTTGCTGATGCTTGTTTTTAATTCATATGGTAAAAATTCTTTAAACTGTGTACAGTGTTCTGAAGCATCTCAGAAGGATATATGGACTTCATGCTCCAATATTTTTCTGAACTAATGTTTGGCAGTGACAAGAGATGATAGTTAATGGCGTCAATTACAGAGACTCAATGAGAAGAAAACATTTACCAATTTTACCTTTTTGAAGAAAATACTTAACAGATACAAAATTTGTATTTATTTTAGAATGAAAATTACAGCATGCATTCAAAATAATTTCTTCTTAATTGTAAGAGTTTATCATGTATGTAGCTATGCAAATATAATGCAGTTTAAGTATTTTGAACAAAAGTAAAACCATTTTCAAACATCTACTTACTGGATGTGAAGCCAATGTGTGGAATGTTCGTATTGAGTCTTGAGAAATAAGATCTTCTGGTACAGTTCTGCCTCGCTTTTTTCGCTCTTGAGTTAGTACTGTAGCCTTGTCCTGTAGTTTCTGAATCACCTCTTCTGTCATTCCAGCCTGTTCTGTAGGCTGATTTGCAACTCCACCAGCTTCTACTGCAATAGCCTAAAATTAAGAAAACACATTGCACAAATCTAGAAAATCAATTAAACAGATTTCTCTTAAAAAATAATGAATTTAATTGTTTACTATTTCATAATTGCTATTCCTTGTCCTACCAGCTCAATGAAGTTTCATAATGGACATTCGCCTTCTATATAACCATTTTGTTGCTCTTTTAGCTTCCATACCCCTGCTCTTAACCATGCTAACTCCCTCTTTCTTCTCTATTATTATTTTCTATATAGCTCTCCTGCCCAATGATTTTTCATTATGACATAAAATACTGTCGTGAGCCATTGTTGGAATTGATGCAGATGGCGCACACAAAGGGACAGATAGTGCATCACGGAGAGAAAAAGCTTGCCGAAACAGATAAAGTTAGATGACTGGAAGGTTCATCTCAGCAACCTGGACTTTTAATTCTATGAACCCAAAAGCCACAATATCAATGATCTCTTCTATATTATCTGACTAAATAACATTTGTATCTTAATATCTTCATAATGAATTATACATATATGGTCTAAAAGAAATTGGCATTATTTTTTTGGCAGTCTTTTCTTGAGTTTAATAAAATATGGCTCAAGTTTTCAAAAGCCAAATTTGCTTTTTTTTTCATTTTTTTTTTAAATATATCTGTTCTACATGCATGTCTCATCAAAGAAAAGCTGTATGTGTAACATTTTTAGTGTAATAATTACACCGAATGGTGGAATATGATAAATAAAATGCTTGAATTAAAAGCATAGAATATTGATAAATTTGTTTATCCATAAACCTAAAGTTTAAAATAAAATATTATTAATAACTTATCATGTCTGCATATTGAACCATTCCACAAAAGAAAAGAAAAAAAGAAAAAATGAAAAAAAAAATGCTGGAAACTCCTATTCCACAATTAGAAATAAAATTAACCTATGATAATACTTATAAAAACCAAGTTACAGCATACACAACTTAGCTGAAAGTTAATTAAATACAGAATCTGAGCAAAGAACCTATCTGCAACTTCTAATTTTGTTGAGGCACACTTTAACATTATGAAGTAAGTATTGTTCACATAGGGCATAGGTAAGTATAAAAACCAGCTATCAAGAAGCCATGTTCCCACTGACACTTTTTATGACTTTGAATCCTTATGTTTTTATTTGTCAGTAGAATATTTATGTGGCTTGAAGCTAATGCAGTTATATGGGATAGATATTACCCTAAACATTTTTTGTTTGTTTATAAATCATTTTAGAAGCATATAATTGTATACCTTAACATTCAGTAACTTACAGGTTGAGGTATGCCTGCTGGATTTGTGGTTATGCCTGCTTGTGGTTTCAATGTTGCCAAAGCTTCACGGGCAGCTGTTACTTCCTTTGTAAGTCGAGCAATAACACGGCAAGCTGCATCATGCTGATATAATGCATGACTGTAAAACAAAAATCCTTAAACCTGTTAATAACAATGGAAATATTTGTGAGAAATATAATGATATGTGATATAATGAACCATAGTGGAGATACATCTTTTGCCACTCTTGTGAAGAACTTTCAACCTTAGACAGTCTTAACAACAAAAATTATGAATATTACACTAAGTTTAATACTGCAATTAACGTGTCAAACCTGCAACCTTAAGTGACTCGTGGCTAATAATATTGGCTAAGTGACAAAGATTACTATTATTCAGGTCCATCTGATTCCTTCTCATATATACAGCCTATTTATTATATTGCACTGTCCATTGTTTCAAACTTAAATGAGCACATTTGGGAGCATAAACTTAACACATACCTTAACTCCTGACGTGCTGTCTGTAATTGCTGACGTTGTGTAAAACTATGCAACATTACTGCATCCCATTCATCTTGTAATGTTTTGAGAATTGCTGGTATACTGGTTGCTGATGGTGGTTTTGGTTTCACAACTGGTGTTGCTGTTTTAAGAGAAAAATATAGTATTAGCAGAACACACTATTTGAAATAAGATGATTGTATATTCTGGGATGTAAGGAGATGTGGTTTGTCATCTCAGTGTGTTTTTCTTACTCTAGACAACTATTTTAAGTAACTTATATAATCTCCCAACTAATCAAATAACTTTTCCATAATGAGAATACAGAGAAAATTTACTATTAAAAGGCTTGTTTTGGTGAAAATGTGCGCATTCATAAATTATTTTATTTTCCATTATTCAAAATATGTTTTTAATAAAACTAGCTATTTATTGGTATACTGGTTGCTGACGGTGGTTTCACTTTCCCATTTAGTGTCACTGTTTCAAGGGAAGAATATACTATTAGCAAAGCATTCCATTAAAAGAGAGAAAGAGAGCACATTTTATGGATGTAAGAAGGAGATTTCTAAGTCACCCTGTGCTTTGTAATCTTAATGTGATATTCATTATTCTAGATAATTTACATTTTAGATTATTTTGTACAGTAATGTTTACTCCAACTAATTAAATACATAATTTTTGTATATCTTGAGTATACAGTTATAATTTGTGATTGAAGAACATTGGAGTAAGCAGATCTTTGTGTAATGTTGAACTGTGAATGTATCAAGGTGCATTCGCTATTAGGCGCAGATCCCAATTTTTAGAGTTTGTATCCTGTTGATTTGTGTTTTGGAAGCTGAACCCCAAATTGAACAGCCATATACCCAAATAGGTGTGATTAGCGAAAAGTAGATAAGTCTTTTAGAAGATAAGGGCGAAGGAGAAGTATCTGATATTAGAAATTTCAGTTGATGAATTTTCTGTCTAAATTTCTTGACAAGATCATGCATGTGTCCATGCCACACAATTGAAGACACTCTTCAATCCTGCTACACATGCCTCTTCACTTCCTTTGGTGAACATGAAAATGCAATTCTGAGACAGATTCCTCAGCAAATGCCAGAACAAGCATGCAGAAGACTGAAGAGAAAACGACACACAGATCACTGGACTGCGACCTCAGTACATGTTTACTATTCTTTTGAATATTTGTATCTTTGTTATCTGAACTAAAAATACTTCAAATAGGTATAGAAAGTTCTCAATAAATAAAAAAAAAATAATAAAAAAAATGGAAAAACTTTATTTTTAGCAAAATGAGTATATTTGTAAATTATTTTTATATTTTTCCTGTTCAAAGTTTCTTTAATGCAACCAGCCTAATACATTAAGAAATTAAAATTTCTATTTTTTGTTTTGTTTATTTAATGCAAGACTTCCATGTTCGATTTCACCAACAGATGTTTAGACTTAACATGAGTTTAGCAATAGTTAAAACAAAAATTGCATTTCACCAACAGGTATTAGCTTAACACTTATGTTAAATCTCTTGTTAAACTAACAAGCCAAATGTCTGTTGTTAAGTCCTTAACAATTGTAAATACTCAAGATGGTGGACATGAACTCAGCGGTTGATGTCGATTTGCTATATTTAAGACGTCTAAATGACATTCGTAATAGAGTACGGCCTATGAGGAGAAATTATTTTGAGGAGCTATCGGAAGAACATTTTCTACAGAGGTATAAACTGTTGAAACAAGTTGCTATGAAGCTTACTGCGGAAGTACAAGAGAGGTTACAACATGCATCGAAAGGAATATGCCGATCTCGCCTTTGCTTCAAGTATTAATAACTTTGCAATTTTATAATTCACTGAATTATGTGAATAATACACTGTCCACCTCCTGTCTTGAAACGTTCAAGTCTCTTGTCCTTCGCACCTCGTTTTAAATTTACGTAATAATGACGAAGTTATTTGGTGCTTGTAGCAGTGAAACATGCATTTGAATTAAATTTGTTTCCAATATTTTCCCACGTGACATCTTTCTCTTTTACATTCACCGCATCCGTCCTCTTGTTTTTCATGATATCCTTACACTTCGTCACCAATTCAATTAACAATTCTTTCTCCATCGATGAGAAATTTGTCTCATGGCTTTTGATTATGATTTTGTTCACCTGCCATTTTTTCAACTGTGTACAGACGAAAATGAAAACAAGCGCATCGCAGTACGTTCGGAAAATAATACGACTCATCCATAGCTGTAATATTTACACGTTTCTTGGCGTTAACACGTGTTTGTAAACATTTTCAGAAAACAGGTTGGTGAAATGCAAGAAATTTAACAGTAGTGTTAGTGCTGTGACAATTGCTACATTACATTTGTTAACATAAATTTTAACATGTTGGAGAAATCAGACTCCAGTGTTTAGTAGGTGTTAACTTTAACTTGTTCCTATGTTCTGTTCTCACATTTAATAGATTACTTTAATCCGCCGAGTCTGAAGTACAAGTTGTGTTATACATAGGGTTAGTTACCACCTAAATAATTTTTGAACCATGTGAATAATTAACATGAAATTTGGTGTAAGTGGTATACACGGTGTTCATTTACCACACAAAATTTGAGGTCATTAATAGCATCGAGCCCACCTCTGTAGCGTGGTGGTAGCATGTCTGCCTCACGTTCAAGAGGTCCCAAGTTCGAATCTCGGTCAGGGTGAGTTACCTGGATAAGGTTTTTTCGGGGTTTTCCCTTATCCTCAAAGGCAAATGTTGGGTAACTCTAAGCTCTATGGACCCTGGGCTCATTTGAGCATCATTTCATCCATTCAATTCATCGTCCGGTATGACTTAAGATTGGAGGACGTAAATTACAAAAAGGCAGCATTGCTGATGGAGCAAGTTTATATATGATTTCGCTAGAGGCTTGAGATTGTATTTGATGTGCTGATAGCAGCTTTGAAGCCTTCCTCTACCAGCAGATAATATATTATTTAAGAGATGGGTTGTGTCTGTGCAATATAAAGTTATGTAATTTCACCTGGTGCATAGATACGATAACTTTGTAGTTCATTTTAAAGAATGTGAACACAATAAATCATGGATTAATACAAACAATATCTTGCAATTTGGTGTTTCTCTGTGAATATATATAACTTGATATAATTTAATAAAGGAACGGCAAATTAATAACAGTATTAATTTCAAAACATTTTAGTAAAGAAACAATTTTTTTGTACTTTCAACATGCATGTCATATTGAACAATGAATGAATAAATGAATGAAATAGATGATATGATAATCAAATGAGTTCAAGATCCCTGAAGCTCAGAGTTACCCGACATTCGTCTTTGTAGGATAAGGGAAAACCTTTATAATGAATGTAGGGTTTTTCATCACCACACATTGTAACTGGTGATGAGATGTGGATGAGTTTGACACACAAACCAGTCAACAGTTGGTACCTTCCAACTGAACCGAAACCCAAAAGGACAAGTCAACCTTAATCAAAACTGAAAGTCATGTTGACAATTTTTTGTTAACATCGTAGTGTTGTGCACTCAGAATTCTTGCTAGAAGGTCAGACAGTAAATAAACACTATAATCTGAGTGTTATGCAGCGTTTGAGAGAGCAAATATGGTGAAAAAGACCAGATTTGTGGAAAGACAACTCATGGATGCTGCACCATGATAATGACCCAGCTCTAAAGGCTATCATTGTGAACAAATTTCTGGCCAAAAACTCAACAAATCTAATCAAACAACCAGCGTATTCACCTGATTTGGCTCTGACCAACTTCTTTCTCTTTCCAAAACTCAAGTTATCACTTCGAGGCACCCTTTTTCAATCAATAGAAGACGTAAAGGAGAATTCATTGTAAAATCGTAACACACCTTTGAGATGCACTATCAAGATGGTGCCCTGTGAACAAACTAGATGACAAACTCTGCGTGGGTATAGAGGAAAGACATACCAACTTAGCAACAACAATAATTTTGAATCTTCTCTTATATATGAATTTTATATGATCAATTCCTGGTACCTTTTTGACACAGAAGTGACAACAGTGACAACAGTGAAATTTTTGGCACAACTTAGACAAGACGATGAAGGGAGAATGGCTCACCTAATTGGTTGAAGTTATGTGGTGTGGCCTAAAAGAGTTGGGGTCACTGTCATTGCCATAGAAACTCTCTTTCCCTTAACCTTCAAAGGAACCGTCAGGATCTTAAAGTTAATTTAAATTTGACAGTATGCATAAATAGTAGAAGTAATAATAGATAATTTCTAGCTGCTGGAACCTTAAAACCAAAATTCCTTTGATGAATCTTTTCTTACATCTCATTTTCTTTGCAAGACTGAAATTAAAATTAACAAGAAGATTGGGATGATACGAAATTGTTGGTACTACAAGGATTTAACTACACTTCTAAAGTTAGAACTTACTTTTTATTTCAATAAGCATATCTACAGTTAATTCCTTTCCGTTAATAGGATCCACTCCATTTTCTATTATGTATTTTTCTATGAGACGCCTTTCAAATATGGCTCCAGATACTGGTGACACAACAGGATGCTCTGGCACCTCATTTGAAACTGCAAAAGTAAAAATTAGATAATTTTTAATTATGCATCAGGCATTATGATTGCACAGCTCTAGCAAAATTTTGTTCATGTCCCTTGTTCAACTGAAAATAAAGCCATGCACATATATAATTAAACAAATAGGTGATGTTAATACAGAAAGCTGAAAATAATTTTCTACTTTCTCTACCTGTTGTGTAAGGTTAAAAAAGTATTTTCTTTTGATAAACACACATACATGCACATCTACACAAAAAAATGTCTAAGTTTTATGTATTTGTTGTGAATATAAGATACTACTGACTACTATTGCATTAACAAGTAATTTTTGATGCAAATTGTTCTCAAAAATATTTCAGCAGTACTTAAGATGTAATTATTCTACGCACACTGAAATAAAGGACAGCTTCTCTCTAATTTCTCTCATGCACATTTTATTCTGCAGTGGATGAGAATAAGCACACTGCATGTGCAGCATTTATTTAAACAATGAAGGCTATAAATATCTGACCAAGCTACTTGAAAGTAACGTATTATACAGGTTGCTAGCATTAAGGAAATGGTATAACATACTTGCTTAAATTGCAAAAATTGAAGGAACCCCTTCAATTGTTTCTGTAAAGTTTTCTTGGCTTTCTGCATGTTTTGTCTCTCGATTGTATTTTCGATCAAACTACCTTTTCATTTTCTTAACATCTGGCCTTATAATCATAAAGGAAACTGAAAATGGCATAAATCAACAGACCAAAGAGGAAAGAAACCCTTAAGTAGTCACTGGTAAATTCCTATAAAACCATGTTTGAAATGCATGGGGAACAGCAGAATGGGAAGTTAGCCCCAGAAAGTAGTTGAATAAATGACAAGGAAAGAAAAATAAGAAAAGAAGAGAATATGAATACAACTTTCAGATACGCAGGAAGAGAGGGATGTGATCTTGGAACCAATGAATCCTAAGAACTAAGGCAACGAAGTGGAGAAAAGTCTGATGTGTTAATATCACATGACTTTCACTAAAGAATCGGCGCCTGCGACATTTGCCGTGCCGCGGCGGTCACCCGTTTGTTCGCCAATACTCGGGAGTTTAAACTCGCGGAATTAAAAACGTAACTTACTGTGCTATATTAATTACAGAAGTCGGTACTCACCTTAATCACAATAGCTGCTGCAAGTGCTGCGTATTTTGTGCTATACACAAGTCACATCGTCGTAAAAAAAAACTTGCATTCATTTCATCAACTCCACTGCACCAATCTTACCAATTTTCCTACGAATGTTTTCTTTAAGTTTATCTAAGGTACATTGTGTGACAAACTGACATATTTTGAAAGTTAAATAGGTATTTTCAACAGGATAATGCGACCGCGCATACTGCTGCGGCATCTATGACAGAGCTCCGCCGTATCATTGGCAATACAAGTGTAAGCAGCGGACTATGGCTGGCCCGTTCCCCTGATCTGACACTATTAGATTTTTACTTCTGGGGAGCAGTAAAAGGGAAAGTGTATGCAAATAATCCACATAACTTAGATGAACTTAAAGAACACATTCGTAGGGAAATTGGTAAGATTTATGCAGTGGAATTGATGAAATGAATGGATTTTTTTTACGACGGTGTGACTTGTGTATAGCACAAAATGGACAGCACTTACAGCAGCTATTGTGATTAGGATGAGTACCGACTTCTGTTACTAATATAGTACAGTAAGTAAATTACGTTTGTTTTTAGTTAAAACTCCCGAGTATTGGCGAGCAAGCGGGTGATCGCCGCGGACGGCAACTGTCGCGGGTGCCGATTCTAAAACAAACTGTACTCTATTTATTAAAAAAAAAAAAAAAAAAAAATCTTCTAACTACTTCAAATTAATTGAGATAAACTTTTGTAGTGTGTGTAGTGTTTAACGCCCGCGTTTACTACATACGGCACCGCAGGCGATGACACTGATGATACATGAGATGAAGATGGAGCACCGGTGGAATGAGATGGCGGGGGAAACCGGAGATCCTGGAGAAAACCCACCCCAGCACCGTTTAGTCCACCACAAATATCACTTTGCAGTCGCCTGGGATCGAACCCGGGCCGTCTTGGTGAGAGCCAAGTGGTCTAACCACTGAGCCACGGCGCGGCCTGACTTTTGTAGAAATTCTTTTATTATACATTTCCTTGTAGTTACAAAGGGAATATGGAATACAGTAGACAAGTGATATTAAAATCTTTAAAGATCAGCTGCTCTGAGAAACTTTGAAATTCCATTCTCTTTAATTGGCCAAGATATAAAAGACGGCTGGCCCCACACCTCAGTCGGTAGAGCACCTGCCTGCCATGCTAGGGGTTTCGGGTTCGATTCCCGGCGGTGGGAGTGGGGATTTTTCTCCGACCAAGATAATTCCTCATCTTCCCCGGAGTCTGCAAGTATGAAAGTGTGCGAATGTGTACGTGATCTAATGATTAAAACCCAACGAATAAGAGTTAACACCTTCGATATGTTCCAAGGGAGAATGGCCGCCGAAATGGCCATTGCAGTTAAAGGCGGGGTATAAATAAAAAGAAAAAGATATAAAAGAATAAATACTTCCCATTTGAGAGAGGTATATATTCGAAAATCCCAAAAAATAACAAGTAATATCTCAGAAGGGCTTGAACTCACAAAAAATGTATTTGACATAATTTTTTTATTTAATTTATGATAGTCGCTTTAATAATATAGTCATATTACAACTACAAGAAATTTTAAATAACAATTATCTGAAGAAATTAAAACAGTGCTTATAGAAAATTATACAAATCAATTACGTTTATAAACTCTACTACATTCTGGTAGACATTGGATCATTCAAGGTTACCGACAGATCAGCAGGAAAACCACACTGAAGTCAATGCACATTGAAGAAAGGGCGCTCTGTAACTATATTGTCGCAGCGCTGCGCATAAATGTTTCGGCACAAATCGATAATAGACGGCGGATATTCACGAGCTTGCATGAGCAGTTAACGATAACGCGGCGAATGATCACAAAGGCGGCAAACAATGTTATCTCATATAAAGGACTCGCCGCCACAGGTAGAGTTTCATGTTTGGAAATTTCTAGAGATATCTCGATTGACGGAGAATGGTTGTTTTTCTTGTTTGTTCGTGAATGTGCTCGACTTATGAGTGGACATATAAAAAGGATTGCAACACGCCAGCAGGAGGAGTTGTGAAACAGTTGTGAAAAGAGAGACAGCTGGAAGAATGTTATTGTAACGAGAGCTAATGATGTAATCTGCTGTCACTATTATCGACTTTGGTAGACTGATGGTGTACGTAACGTAATGCTGCTGTAATCTATAAGAGTATTTCTACGAAATTAAAGGAGATTTTTAATTTCTGCAACTCGGCCTTATAATTCTACAAACCCACAAAGTCACAATTGGTGTTAGGAAGCAGGACGACGACATCACCGAGAAGATGGAAGAAATGAAGACCGAATTAACAACCAAGACAAGCTGCAAATAGCAACTTGGGCGCGACGATGACCGCGAAGATGACCGACACCAGGAAGAGCAGCCGGAAGAACGAGCAAGGCCCGGCGTGACAAGAAGCACGTTGGCGCCGTCTACACCATCTCCTCGAGTGACACTGCGCGCCGTCAGCCGACGGATGGATGACAGCTTCATCGCAGACGGTTGGGTACGAGGGAAGCCGTGCTGCCTGCTCGTAGACACCGGGGCAGCCATGACTGTCATCGGACCCGACGTAGCCAGGGGTTCGCTGTCGAAAAAACTGAGCCGACCATACCAGCTAGTGACGGCATCGGGCGAAACCTTGACCGTGGAGAGGGAGGCCCTGCTGCAGTTGACCTTGGAATGGAGTGCCCTGCGTCAGTGGGTGTTCGTCGTGGAGGTGGCTGAGGAGGTGATACTGGGACTGGATGCCCTCAGGAGCCACGAGGCGACGGTCGACGACGGCAGGAAGGTCCTGCGGCTCAATGGAGAAGAGGTCATACTCCGGCAACCCGAAGAACGCCTTGGAATCTGCAGGGTCATCTTGAAGGAAGATGTGGGTCCCCGCGAGAAAGGAGGTGGTGGTGACGGCGCGACTGGAAGGACAGAGAATAAAGAAAATTGTTGCCGTGCCGAGAGGTGCCAGTGAGGCTGCTTAACCAAGCGAACATCGATCACGACGTCCAGGCCGGAACGGAGATGGGGACGTGCCAGCCCGTGAACATCGTGACAGCAATCGACAAGACACAGGAGCCGGTGCCAACGCAACACCTGGCGCCCCAGCTGGAAGGCTTACTTGAGCGGGCGGCCGATCACCTGACCGCAGAATAGCTCGAAAAGGTTCAACAACTGCTCAGACGATACCAGCGCGTCTTCAGCCAAGGCAGAGAAGAACTACTGCGTCACCCGGCGAGAGTTATTGGCGGTAGTAAAGGCCTTGGAGCACTTCCACAAGTACCTGTACGGTCAGCCATTCCACCTGAGGACTGACCATTCCGCCCTAACCTGGCTATTGAGCTTTAGGAACCTGGAAGGCCAGACAGCATATTGGGTTCAGAGGCTGCAGGAGTACGACTTCGCCTCTGAACATCGTAGAGGGAAGAACCACGGTAACGCAGACGCCATGTCCCGAAGACCCTTCCCAGAGGAGTGCGGCCAATGCACAAGAGTGGAAGAGAAGGAGCGTGCCGCAGCAGTCCGAGTAGTCACGGCAGTGCCTGTGGATGGCTGGGATAGCGCAGGCCTGAGGAGGGAGCAGCTGGCGGACGCAGACTTGGGGCCACTCTTGAGAGAAGTGGAGGCAGGGACAAGACCAACCTGGGAGGACATCGCACCGAGGAGCGCCACCTACAAGTAGTACTGGGCCCAATGGGATTCATTGAAGACAAGAGAGGGCGAAGCTGTTGCGGGTATGGGAATCGCCTAATGGGAAGATGCAGAGAGAACAGTTGGTGTTCCATCGAAGCAAGGTCCCGGAAGTCTTGGAGGAAGTGCACGCCGGTGCGGTGCTTCAGGAGGACACCTGGGAGCAAACCGAAAGATCGACAAACTTCGACAGCGCTATGACTGGCTGAGGCTCCGAGCAGCCGCTGAGAGATGGTGCCGTCAGTGTCATGTGTGCGCGACGAGTCGCGGCCCCCAGACTAGGAGCCAGGGTCGCATGCAGCAGTACAATGTCGGAGCGCCATTCGAAAGGATCGCCGTTTACATAGCTGGACCATTCCCTTTGTCCGACCAAGGCAACAAGTACCTGATGGTGGTTGTGGACTACTTCACCAAGTGGCCGGAGGTGTTTGCCATTCCGAACCAGGAGGCGAAGACAATCACGGACTGCCTTGTGGAGCAAGTGTTTTGCCGATTTGGGGTGCCGTTAGAGCTCCACAGCGACCAGGGCACCAATTTTGAATCCAATCTGATGAAGGAGGCACTAGAAAGGCTTGAGGTAAACAAGACCCGCACCACACCCCTACATCCACAGTCGGACGGCATGGTCGAGAGGTGCATCAAGACCTTAGAGGAACACCTGAGGAAGGTCGTGGCCAGCCATCAGCGAGACTGAGACATTAAGGTGCCACTGTTCTTACTGGCCTACCGCTCGTCAACACACGACACCACTGGGTTGACGCCAGCCAGTTTAATGTTCGGCCGAGAGCTACGCCTCCCCTGTGATCTGGCCTTTGGAAGCCCCCCCCCTCCGGACGCAAAACAGCCAGCAACCGAGTATGTGGAGAACCTAGTGGACCATATCCATGACATGCATGAGATGGCTCGTCAGAAAATCCAGAAGGCGAGCGACCGCATGAAGACCCGATACGACAGGCAAGCCAACAGCCAAGGGTTCCAGCAGGGTGACCTAGTCTGGTTGTACCGCCCTACTTGGACCAAGGGACGCTGCCCGAAGCTCCAGCAACCATGGCAAGGACCGTACCGGGTGGTGAAGAGGATTACCGACGTGGTCTATCACATCCAGAAGGTGCCCCGAGGGAAGATGCTGGTGGTACACTAGGATCGTCTGACCCGCTACCATGGTGCTGTTCGGGATGACCAGCCTTGAGGAGGGAGCAATGTCCCGGCGCTGAGCATAAACATTTCGGCACAAATCGATAATAGACGGCGGATAATGTTTCACGAGCTTGCATGAGCAGTTAACGATAACGCGGCGAACAATGTTATGTCAGATAAAAGACTCGCCGCCACAGGTTGGATTTCATGTTTGGAAATTTCTAGAGATATTTCGATTGACGGAGAATGGTTGTTTTTCTTGTGTGTTCGTGAATGTTCTCGACTTATGAATGGACATATAAAAAGGATTGTAACACGCCAGCAGGAGGAGTTGTGAAACAGTTCTTGTGAAAAGAGAGACAGCTGGAAGAATGTTATTGTAACGAGAGCTAATGATGTAATCTGCTGTCACTGTTATTATCGACCTTGGTAGACTGATGGTGTACGTAACGTAATGCTGCTGTAATCTATAAGAGTATTTCTACGAAAATAAAGGAGATTTTTAATTTCTGCAACTCCGCTTTTTAATTCTACGAAACCACAAAGTCACAACATGTTGTACAGTTAGCATGGAATGACAGCATTTACATCTAGGCTGCAAGTCATTTGCAAGGAGGTACAAATGGGTAAATGCAATATGTCCAATACATAGTTGCAAGAGATCCCGAGTTTGAATCTCGGTCAGGGTAAGTTAACTGGATAGGGTTTTTCCAGGGTTTTCCCTTTCCTTAAAGTAGAATGTCGGGTAACTCTAAGCTCTATGGATCCTGGACTCATTTGAGCATCATGTCACCAATTTCATTCATCGTCCGATACGACTTAACGTTGGAGGACGTAAATTACAAAAAAACACAATACAGTCTGGTGAGAAGGACCTGGTCTCGACAAATTAGATGATTTATAGGGTAACTGAAACCATGTTCGGAGGTTATGGCATTTATTTTGCTTTTGGATGTGCAATTCCAGTGTAATACTGGTCTCGACAAATTATGTGATTTATAGGGTAATTGAAACCATGTTTGGAGATAATGGCATTTAATTTGCTTTTGGATGTGGAATTCCAGTGTAACTTCCACTGCTTAGATATTTCATACTTGAGGAAACATTGGATGTCGTAATGAGGAAACTTTAATTCAGGTATTGGAGAAGTTGGAGAATTTAGTGTCATGCTGGCATGTTGACCATGGTAGCTCAATGGTTAAGAGCAGCCAGACGGAGGCCGGAAGATCCGTTGTTCAAATCCCAGTCATGGCATTGAATTTTTCAGTCTGACTCTACCTTTCAATATCTTGAGAAGGTGCAGTAAAAACAACTATGGAAAATGGATAGTCCTAAAGTGTAAACATTCCCCATCTTGACAGCACTGAAAATATGCATTAAAAGCAACATGAACTTAAATGAGAACACAAACAGAATGGGAAGAGAATTTATTACTGACAAACAACTAAAAGAGATGGAAGGCAACCTAACACACATCCATACAGCTTTACAGGTATGCACGAGAAAAATATACAGAACAACCCAAACATAACATACCTTCCACTACGAGTTTAACTTTGCTAAGTTACATTCCTATTTATTTACTAAAATTTTAGATCAGCAGCTTTCAAAAATATTATTCACTATATATTTTTAAAATTCAACTTAAATATGAACATGTGAAAGAGCAATATACTTGGGGAGCATGTGTAATATGATGCTCCTGGAATGGAATAGGTAAATTAATTTCACTAAGTCTCTTTCTTGAAGTTGTGATATTCTCTGATTTGAAAAGCCAGTATGTGCCTTTATGGCCACATATAAGCCCCTATAGAAAGATGTATATATAAAGCCATTCACTGCATGGTCATAGTGCCCTTAATACCCTGTAATGTCCATGTGCTCACATTACTTGCAATATTATGAAGTGACTATCACAATTTTTCAGATAGGATGAACTGCTAAAGAATAAATGGGGAATAAACTTGAATTGCTAAACTCTGAATTTTTGCAATTCATAAATACTGTGAGGTTTGTAAATCATTTTACAAAGAAGTAACATGTTGATAGAGTCGACATGAAAAATTCAATGGCATGGCCAGGATTTGAACTATAGATCCCCTGGTTTCCGTCCAGTTGCTCTTACCCACTGAGCTACCATGGCCAATTTGCCATCATGACGTTAAATTCTGCAATTGATTCATATATTCCCCGGTAAACCACTAGGGGCTCTCGCATCCAAGATACACTGTTTGTGGCGACTTACTATCGTAAGTATTCTATCAATCCAAAACCTTAGCTCATATGCGGCTAGTATGAAGAAATGAATAATTTCCATCAATTAACTAAAGTAACATGTTATTTATTACACAAATAAAAATAAATGCCACTTATCTTAACAAATTGATGTTGATACTTCTTTTCAAATACTTAACAATTTGTTAAGATAAGTGAAGCCTAAGTGGCAAATATTTTTATTTGTGTAATATTCATTGCTTCACTGTAGCTATTAGCTTCATTTTCTACGTAAACATGTTATTTGCTTGAGATACAAAAACTTCCTCATCAATGTTTTTTGGACAAGAGATGTTTAGCAACTCAGCATGCATTGCACTTGTTATGCACTGTATGGAGTGTTCACAGTGCCTTTCTCATGTCCAAAGCAGATTCAAGTATTTATGAGTGAAAAAAAAGGAAAGAACAATGCATTTGAACAAAGACTATCAGTAATATTTCACCATGAAAAAGGAAAAACAAGTTGACAAATTGCAGATTTGCTGAACATGACGAAAAGTACTGTTAATGACAAATTTCAAGATAGAATTGAGTACTTGTTCCTTATTAGGAGAGAAAAGAGAGCAGTAATAACCAAAGTGAACAAAAATCCATGTCTTCCTGCAACTGCTATTGCTAGTTATGCTGATAGGAAGTTTGGAAAGAAGATCATTTAAGTAGAATCTGCAGGGTGATACAGAGATTATTATCATGAGCGACTGCAAGAAGAAAGCCCTGTATCAATAAAATAAATATAATCAAAAGGCAACAACAATTTGCTAAGGAGCATCTTAGCAAAGACATGGAAGATAGTAATTTTCAGCAATTAATCAAAATTAAAGTTTTTGGCTCAGACGGGAGCATCATATTGGAGAGAGCCTAATAAAGAGTTTGAAGAAAAAAATATGCAGGAAACAATAAAACATAGAGGGGGACATGTTATGGTTTGGGGTTGTGTTAGCTCAAGGAGAGGTGACATAATTTTAATAAACAAAAACATGTACCATGCCAATGTCTTCAAATTGTAAGAAATAACCTGAGTAAAGGTGCAGAAAATATGGGTATAGCAGATTGTTTTAAATTTTGTCAGGCCAATGACCCAAACATATGGCTTATAATGTATGACTATGGTTGGTGGCTGCCCCACAGAGTCCAGAATACCTACCTCGGTAGTGTAAATGGTAGCGAGTCTGCCTCACATTCAAGAGGTCCTGAGTTTGAATCTCGGTCAGGGTGAGTTACCTGGGTAAGGTTTCTTCCAGGCTTTTCCCTTATCCTGAAAGACGAATGTTGGGTAACTCTAAGCTCTATGGACCCTGGGCTCATTTGAGCATCATTTCACCCATTCCATTCATCGTCCGATTTGACTTAACATTGAAGGACATAAATTACAAAAAAGTCCAGAATCTATAGAGAATTTACAGACTATAATGGAAAACAATATATGAACACTTCCTACAAATTCCAAAGGTGATGTGAGAAGACAATTGCAAGAGTGGAACAAATGGCCCATTCTATCAAACAAACTCATGGAGAGAATGCCAAAACGGCTGACTGAAGTACTTCAAAGGAAGGGAAGAATCACAAAATACTAATTCTACATGGACTCCATTTTTTTTCTTTTCTTTTTATACTTATATTTTTCGTCCGAATATTTATGAACAGAACATTTTGTAATATTGCAATTATATTCTTAAATTGTATATTATGTGGGTACATCTTGAAATGAAGTGCATTTTTATTTTTGGTATCTATATGTGTAACTGTTCATTCTGGAGTAAGCAAAATTAAACAATATTTTATGTTTGTTAATGTTCTATGTTACATATATTACTTGCCTGAAAATTTCTAATGGTCACTGTAGTTATTTCTTGATAAAAGAGGTATTATTAGCACATTTTTATTAGCTCATACAAAGCAAAGGTTTATAGTTAATAGTACTTTTATCAATTGGAAATTAATTTCTTACGTACCATTTGGTCAGCTAAAATATTGAAGCTCCTATATTTGGTGGAAGTTAATTTCTTACGTGTTATTTGGTAAGCTAAAATACTGGTGAAGTTCTAATATTTGGTGGAAGCTGACCAAATGAAATAAGGGGTATGCATTTTCCATCATCTGTAGTTCATTGGTGCTAAAATTAATTCCAAGATCAGTTTGACACTTGTATTCATACTGAACAGTGTTACAACGAAAGGCGCTGTAAAACAGAGCCTTTTATTTGACAATTAATGAGATGCCTGATTTACATATAAGCACCCTTTTATACTCTTAACAATTAAAGTAATGGGCAATGCACAATTAGTATCAGGTTCAAGAACGCCGGTAAAAACAAAAAGTATAAAAATAAATTTGAGGTAGACCACTTTTCATGTAATGTTCAATTAACATTCTGTATTATTTAATATCGGATTTTAATCAAAACAAATGAAACCAATTTTATATAACATAAAACTAAAGAAAAATACTCACTTGCACAACACAGCGCCATGTTTTCTCTTGCTTGTATATATTCTAGCCGGAGAAAATATCCGGATGAGCACTAAAATATATGATACTAATTCAGAAATATTATTTTAAATACATCTGAATATGAGAATAGCCCAAACCCATATGTAATATAATTTCACAGTTTTATCAATATTCACTTCGCTACTTGATTTCCTATTTCACCAGTGGCCCCGGTCCGGCCAATTCAATATGGCACCTCATTGGTGGCTAAGTGTTTTGGTTGCATTTAATCTCGTAATTGATAAAATACAAACAGAAGCAGCGTCTGAAACTGTCAGTGCAGCCAGAATAGAGGTAAAACATGTAATTGATTTGTATTAAATAATTGAATTTTATTAAAGGGCATGTTAAAACATTTTTAATGCAGCAATTGAAAGTGGTTGTAAAAATATTCTACTGAACAAAGGTATTGTAGGATCTGGCGCATTATGCCTTTTCCATCAGAAACGCATTGTAACCAGTATATAAATGGGTAGGAGTTCGGCTATTGGGTTTAGCTAGGAAAACAACGGACAAACTCCTCCCTAAAATGAAATTCGCACTGTAGATACTTAAGGCACTATTACACCAACCTAAGGTTTAATTTCAGGTTAAATTTGTAAACTTTGGTGTAACATTCTTATTCGCACACTTCCGTTTTCTAAGAAAATATTTTTAATATCTATTAGAAGACAAAATCAAATTAATATTTTTTCCCCCGCATATGTGAAACTACATAATAAATACTGTATTAGGAATTAACTAATTATTAATATGTGAACTTAGAAACTAAATTAAATTAAATTGTAAAAGAAACATGACCATTTTTGTACAACTTTTCTATTCATACATTAGAAATAATAATTAAATAACAAAGACACAATAGGCAATCTAATACTTTGTTGGGTATCCCTTGGCTTTAATACCTGCCTCACACCTTCTCTTCATAGAACTAACCAAGTTTCTGCATTCTGCTGGGCTGATTTTATTCCATTTTTCTTCCACAACATGTTTAATCTCTTGTTTAGACCTTACTTTGCTTTTACGGACTCGTTTCTTCAGAATTCTCCACAAATGCTATATTGGATTCGAGTCTGGACTCTGAGGAGATTTTGAAGAGATTGGGTACATTCCATATTAACCAATTCATGTTCAGTCTTGCCTTGTATTTACTGTCACTATCCTGTTGTGTTTACTGTCATCCTGTTGAAATATATAACCAGGTGCCATGCCCATTTTCTGGGCAGTCTGTTTTACATTTTTCTTTAAAATGTCAAAATACATATGTTGATCTATAGTGCCATCATTAAGTTGTATATTACCAATACCGTTGGATGACATGTAGGCCCAAATCATAATGGAACCACCACCATGTTTAACTGTGGGAAGAGTGTTTCTCGGCTCATTGTCTAACTCGCTTATCTCCAGCCTTTATTTATTCCATCTGACCTGAAGAGGTTTATCATAGTCTCGCCCGACCATATCACGGTGTCCCAGAAATTTTGATCCTTATGGATATGTTCCTTATCAAATGCAACTCGTTTTTTCCTGTTTGCTGCACTTACATATGGCTTCCTCTTGGGTGTTTGGCCATGATATGCATACTTACATAAAACAGTTTGGTCAGACATCTTCTTTCGAGACACATCTTCAACTAATGGATGTAATTGAGGAACACTTAATTTTGGATCTTCTCAGATTCTGCGTACAATAAAATATCTCTCTCTTGCATTCAGTCTGCTTTCTTTAGGTTTTTGTCGTAAATCCGTTTACTATGTATGGTGGAGTGCAATGTATTTACTGTTTGCGCTATTTTTCTAGGAGAATACCCTCTTAAGTGCCAAGTTTATAATTACTTGCTTCAGATCAGAATAAGTTCCATTTGCTACCTATTTTGACTAATAGTGACAGAATGTATACATCTGCGACTGCAGGAGCCTAGGCAACCTTTGAAACACAAGCATATTGGAGCTGTTTACGACATTCTTAGCAATGTGGTCATTCTTAACAACTATGAATAGGAAAGTTGCATAAAATTTGGAGCTACTTCTTTAATATTGTTGCTTCATTCAGTAGTACCGTTATTGAAATGAAATTTGTCATTGGGATATTTTGTTTTAGGTTTATCAAGCATATATAAATTTCTGAAAGAATAACAAGTTTTTAAGCAAGTAGAGGCAACTTTTTATTGTAAACTTGATGTGTACAAATAAGAATGTTATATACTGTACATGCAGCATGCTACACTCGTCAGAAATACTCTCGCCTCTTTATTTTAATAACAAGCCATTAAGCATATCGAATATTGTCGAAAATAGGAGTGATATAGAATGCGAGAAGTGTGAATTGCTAAACGAAGGATAAAAATCCAGATAGAACTCCAAAATTGTCAAAAGCGTTTAATATTTTAAGAAACCAGTGCATTTTTCATTTGCTCATGCAGTCAATTAGTGCATCAATCCTCTTTTGAATGCAGTTTATGTATAGGATTAAAAATTAATTCAAAGCACAATTAAATCTTACAATAGTTACCAATAAGAGATGTGACTGAGGACATGATAGAAGAAACAGTTTTATAACGCTGGTAAAATAGTAGACCAAATGCAAAGTTTTACCTCTGAGGAGGTGACATTGCTTACCATTTGGGTTCACCTATTAGGGATGGTGGATATTTAAGGTATATATAGGTTAACTGCAAACAAATGCAGTTGAAGGCGTGGCTTACCAAAACTGAAGCTTTTGCTCTTTACTGTCAGTTTAGGTTGCCTCTCGTCTCCTCCATGGCACAAGTTGCACAGTACTGGTCAACTTGTGAAGGGGTGGGAGTCATGTGTTGCTTGAAAGACTGTGCTCGCACGTGCGCACACTGACTGCACTTTGTTTGCGCTCTATCTATACATAATTAACAGGTATAGGTAATATACTGAGGGTCCTAAGCTGCAAGGCATAACTGTAGTATTAAGGGCCCTAAGCCGCTAAGCACAGACAAGGAATTTTTTTAAAAGCAGAAAAGTGTAGCAGTTACGGTCGATTGAAGTGACAGGAAAACATATCTGAATTATCAGTGTAGCTAAAATCCAATAATTGCCAGCTACTCCTTATTAACTCTAGGTTAATGTGCACCTACCCTTAAATTGCTAATGTAAGTCTTTCTCAAGCT
Organism: Mantis religiosa; assembly: GCA_030765055.1. Taxonomy (NCBI): domain Eukaryota; kingdom Metazoa; phylum Arthropoda; class Insecta; order Mantodea; family Mantidae; genus Mantis; species Mantis religiosa. The sequence goes on from CM060954.1 coordinate 74,888,068, forward strand.
TTAGTAAACATTAGCCATGCAGAACGGGATCCAGTAGAATTGAGCCTAAGTAGTAAACAATGTCTGAAAAGAAATTCAAACTACAAAAATTTAGTGTTGTTGGTTTTACATACCGTACTGAAAAGTTCTGTTCCACAGTGGAGCAACTGTGCAATTTTAGTGACAAGAAAGGGTGCTATTTGTAATTATAACATATACACAAATTCTTCATAGTGTGACTTTGTGGTTCATAGAATTAAAAGTCCAAGTTGTAGAAATTTAAACGTTCTTTATTTGCGTAGGAATACACTCACAGTAGCAAGTTACAGCAGAATTATGTGACATACACATTCACAATCTACCAAGGTCGATGACCACAGCAGTGTTCTGATTACGTCTGTTTACAACATCAGCTCTCGTTACAACACTTTACAGCTGTTGTATGACTGTTTACTGCTTACGACTCACTCTCTTGTTCCCCCTCTGGCATGTCACAATCTCTTATATATACCTCCATTGATAATTTCTAGACTTTTCTAAAACAAACCAGAAACCGAATAATCTCTATCAATCAAGAAGTCACTAGAAATTTCCATTTACCTCACTTATCTGTGTTGGTAAGCCTTTTATCTCATGTCTTCTATCTTATGTTTATATGCTCATGCAAGCTCTTTATCTCTGTGAAACTATCTGTCTGTTATTTATTTGCGCCGAGCCTTTTATGTCCGTTGCCAATGTTAAGGAACTGCATTGTTTAGCATAAATGAGCACAGGGTAAAGCTTATACTGATTCTTTGTCTTCTATGACATGTTTTTATATTGATAGGTAAAAGTTTCATATTGATTAGGAAAATCAATAGAAAAAAAACATGCTAATGAGATCTTTGTATTAGGAGCAGTTTTTGTGCTTAGGATAAATAATTCAGATCACATTAGATCGTTCGTTGCTTTTGAAAAATATGACCTGAGCGCATAATAGGGTTGGCATGCTAAGGAGAAATGACTTTGGTAGAATAGATGGCCAGATATGTGTTAAAATTGAGTGAAATAACAACCTATGATGATGTGTTCAGTCCCAAAAGTGTGTAAAGCAGATATAAGCTTAGAAAGAATATTTCTATTATCCATTAAAAAATGTAATTTTCTTCATTGCAGTTGATGGAACTACTATGGTGTGAAAACATATTCATCATTAATTGAAAAAAACTATTTGTAGTTGGTTTTTACAATTTTGATGTCACTAAATTCCTCCAATCATGCAAAACATATTCATGATGCTCTGTTAATTAACATGACACTATTAATTGTAAAAACTATTTATATTCGGTTTATTGACATTCGTCACTTTAAATTTAATTTATTATAACAACACTGTTTTCAACACTTCCAAGAAAGGAATTTGTCACTTTTTTATATTATTGAGGGACTAGTTTCAAAGGCCATTACCTCCATTTTCAACCTCTCTCCAATCAATGGAAGCAATGGCCTTTGAAACTAGTCCCCCAATAATATAAAAAAGTAAGTGGCGAGTGTCAATAAACCGACTACAAATAGTTTTTATGATTAATTTTGATGTCACTGCTACTAAATTCCTCCAAACATACATTACACTATTAGTTTTTCTACCATATACTAGAGTAAATATTAAATTCCATAAGAAAATGCATTTGAGATTTTAACAGAAATGCATGTTTTGAGATGCTCCAAATTCCAACAAAAACCTTTTTGCAAAAATATACATGTACATGTATTGTTTAATAATCACATCTGGTAAAACAGTCAAATTGATATAGCAGTTTTAGTTACGCATACAAAACTTTGATAAAGACTTTCAGAGAAACTTTCTTTTGTGTGACACAAGAATATTTTCTAAGTCCCAAGGTGCAGGTATACACATGCGCAAGCAGACAACCTGCAGGTTCTCGCATTGCAGCCAACATGAAAAAGATTTGTAACACTTAAGCCAACCTCTGCAAAAATGCTCCAGACAACTGTCCAACACTGGTGGAGAAAGACATGTGGATGCAATTAGCACAGGTCAGTTTTGCATAATACTGACCATGTCTCAGATTTTATTGCTTTACAAAAGTAGGCTTGCTGTCCAGCAGAAGAACTTACTGTACTGTTAGAAGTGAAGGTTGTGCGCTCTGTGCGTTCTTCAAATATTTAAGATTCATTCATATGTTGAAAATCGGGAAATGGCTCGACAAATCAGTAAAATGGACTTGTCCTTTTATTTTAATAATGAGGAGGCCTACCTTCAATTATACGACGAGGGTCTGCATAGGACACATGTTGTGTTCCGAATGCAATGCCACCCTTAGTATAATTAGCTAGGTAGTGCAATTTAGGTACTTTGTAGTTAGTTTGCTAGATAGGGACAAATAAGACGGCAGCAATGCATTCAGTGGAGAAACAAGGATAATTTGTCTGCACTGAATTCTTCAGTATAGTGTCGTGAACACCTATTAGGTGGCAAGAGAGAGAGAAGCAGGGAGTGAGGGAGTCAGATAGCATTAAGCCACGCCTATGCCAATGAGCTAGCGCCTACGAAGGCAAGACAGGGTGGGAAGAGGGGAAGCCATTGAGGTGGCTGGATCTTCATTCCCCTCCTCCTGCCTCCTCGAAAGACTGCGAAGCCTCTCGTATGACTTCTCCATTGTGGAGAATTCTCCAGAACCGCTGACCCACGTATAAATAGAAGTGTGCGCGGGAGAGATGCCGCACCATCTACAGTAAGCTAGACTCCCATCCCAATAACCTGGTGAACACCCTTGGCTGTTATGACCATAGGGTTCCTCGCCGCCAACCAAGCTACCGGTTGCCCAAAGATGTTTTGGGTAACCTGAACTAAACAGGGCCACTTTCCCCTGACTCTATACCCCGAAGCCCAGAAATGGGCTTGGTAAGTCCCATACCCAAACATTAGTTCCTTTCCCTCTAGCCTGTCAAGCGGACTGTGCTCATATGCCTCCCAGGATGCGGAAGAGCGCAGCCAGCACTGGGCGCCCCCCCCCCCCCCCCCCCCCCCCACGGGGCACTAGCTTCCATTTAAGGCTAGATATAACACTGCCTAAACAACCGACCGCCTGCGACACTAGACATTTCTTTTATACTGCCCAGATAAAGCTGCACGAAGTGGCTAGGTGCTGGGCAGCAAACACTCCACCCAGGTAAACCTGGGCGACTCGCATCTTCTGCTGGTCTGCTGGTACAGTTTTGGTTTTCACGGCGAGTAGCCGGATAGTGAGTGTAGTGTGGACCTACGGCAGACGAACTGGAAAGTTGTAAAGTAGGGGTAAACATTGTAAACAGAGACATAACGTGAGTTGTAATTGAAACTGGTGCTTCGGAAGTGAACTCTTTGTTTTGGTCAACGACCTTGGGAGATTGTATTTGTGTGTTATGTAATACTGCTACTGTGAGTGTATTTCTACGGAAATAAATAACATTTTGAATTTGTGCAACTTGGACTTTTAATTCTTCGAACCCATAAAGTTCTAATAGCTATGTACACTGTAAGTAAATAAATAAACAAGTTGTGACTTCAGTAACATTAAAAGAATGCCCTCCAGCACAAAGTTGCACTAACAAGTAAAGAAATCATATTAAACATAATAGTTGTATAAAAAGTGTGAAGGACTTAGAAAAAATCGCTGCATCACATATTAGAAAGAAGAGCCAGACTTTCTATACGTACTGGTGTTACAGATCGTTGCACATCAAATTAAATATGCATCAATGAAACTAACCTCAACCTTGTCGATTCTCACTTTTAATGTTTCTTTCACTCTTAAGAATAAAATACAAGCAGCAACAAAGCATAGTCTTGTAGATTAGAAGATTAATTTACAAAGTGCTTTTAACAGTTCAGATTAGAGTACAATAGCCCATTAAAATTTTCTTAAATGTTGAACATTTGAACTTTGTTTCAGAGCTGCAGTGGATGCCAACTGAATCGTCTGCCAGAAGTGAAGAAATTCATTTATGAAGATGTTCCTTTTTTGTATCCTTCAATAGTTTTTTCTCAGTAGCCATAATCTAAATGCAGTCACAAGGGAAAAATACATTAAAAGGTCTGAGTTTACATGAAGTACCTGGTGATTATACAAACATTCATCCACTCTTGAAAAAAAGGGCTTCCTTGAGGCTAACTCTAGATGGCATTGATGTTACCCCAAATTTCCTATTTTATACCCCTGAACATCCAAAAAATGATGATCGATCTACCATTACTATAGCAAAATCCCTTGATGTTGACATATGTCGCAAAAGCATAACAATTGAACCAGTGGGAAAAGAAACTGCATCTGAGTTTGATAATGCAGAACCACTTACAGATGAGGAGTTAAAGAAATTGCTCTTTGAGCCTGATGACAAATCTTCTGTGGAACCTAATGTACCACTTTCTCTTCCACCTAAGTTGTTATACCTTAAAGAAAAAGCTATGAAGGAATTGGAGGTTCCAGAAGCTCCTCCACCCCCAATTATCACAATTACACTTAAAGAAACTCCAACATTTTTTCTTTTTGATCTTCCAACAATAAATGTTAATGCAGGAACTGAGGAAGGAGATTCAGCTGAATCAGACAATGAACATTATGAATACATTACAATTGGAAAGGGTCGACATAGGAATATCAAGACAGCAGAAGTGCAAACTAATTACAGTATGAGAAAAGACCGAGCAACTTTGGCTGCTGCTGTCGAAATGAAAAATATGTCTGCTGTAGCTAATGCATGGGACTTATACCATTCGTATAAAGAAATGGACCAAACTCACAAGTAAATTATATCAAACACTGTTACACTTTGAAAAGTGTGTATGCTCTACACCATTTAGGAGTTTCGGGTATAGTTTTAATTGTTAAGGGAACTGTCACATTACTTAAACTTTTTCATTTGTAACAGAGGAATATTTTTTGCTTTTGAGAAAAGGGTTGGATGCAGAATATTAGGGGACATTTAACTCTCAGTATTACTGGTTTCTTTCCCTTTAATTTATATTGGATTTGTGGTACCATAATCTCTTATGTATATAGTGAACCAAACATTGTTAATTGCTTAAAGATCAGAAGGTTGAAGTGGCCAGGACATGTGCTGCATGCTACGGACAGAATGATAAATAAGATGTTTAGTACATTACTAGAAGGAACCAGGAAAGTTGGAAGATCAAAGTTAAGTTGGGAAGCTGGGTTGAGAGAATGTAAGACAGTTGGAATCAAGAACTGGAGGAGCACTGCACTTAACAGGAAAGAATGGGGAAAACTTCTTCAGAAGGCCAAGGCTCACAAAGGGCTGTCGTTCCAATGATGAATGAATAATCTCCTTTAACATTGCTTTCTCATTTACTTGAACACTTTCAACATAATAAAAGTAATTTATACTAATTACATGTTTATAGAGTTTGCTTCAGAGTTACTAGCTTTGTTTATTTCTTATAATCAGTTATTTTATACAGAAATAAAATTGAGTAAATTTTATTTTTATGAAATTTATTAGAATTTACTTTTCAATTAAATTTCTCAAGTTTTCCTTGCTGCAAAAAGCATTCACATAAGAAGAAAACTACATAGCTCTCATAGAGTGAGTGTGTGGAGTTTCAGGGCCCATTGACAGTGAGATCATTTGGGCCTTAGCTTTCATAAATTACATGGAAACCACTATCAAGAAAATGGAATGTATTGGTGACAAAAATCAGCTGTAAGAAATCAGAATAATTTGTAAGGCAAGTAAAAACACTTTAAGAGTTCCGATTTTTGCTTACAGTTTGTAAAATGTAATAACACTTTAGCATAACAATATTAGGCACAGTACTCCGCAGATATATTTGGAAAGCTGATGATATTTGTTGCCTGCACCTCTTCTGCTGTAGATGAGGTATATGCTAGGTCACATGTATATTTGGAGTAGTCTATCCTTGCCTGTGATCTATCAGCATGCTTACAAGTACGTAAGGTGAGTCCACACCAAAATTGGTAAACAGTGTTGATCAATAATAATAGTATTAATGTTAAAGCCACTAGAACAATACAGTTTTATTTATAACTTAAGAACCATGTTTGCTGCATCACTCTGCACTTTTTAGTTTCCATGATTTAATGGTTCTTAGCACAAGCTGGAGATATTTAGACCACTCAAAGCTTGTAAATCTGTGCTACATTTTATTTGACTTTGTGGCCTGCATTCAGTTTAGAGCAAACAAATGTATATGCTGGAGTAGGCAAAGCATCCCAGATCTCTCTATTGTGGTAGGTCAATATGAAATTAAATTTTAAGACCTGTATCATGCCAGATATTGGGACCAATATTAGTTCTACATTTTTATGCTTTTTTAACTATTTAAACTTTTAAATACAAGGGGGTGTCTGCTATAAAATATGTAACATTTGTTTTTTGTTCATTGTTGCATGTGCTTAAACAGTCTGTGGCTCTGATTTAACCCGTAACTGGTGAGGTGGGGTTGGAGCTACCCCACAAAATTTTTGAAGTGACTGTACTCTTAAATTAGATGGTTGATAGGCTTATTATGTGTTTCAAATGGGAAGGTGTTTGTCCTTGAGCACTACTAGGTGAGCAACCAATCAGAGTCGTGCAGTGTTGCCGTATTGCATTCCTGCTAAGTGGTGTGTGAGGAGCACCAACGTAATCAATCAGTATGAAATACTATTCGCACTAAGACAAAAATTCAGATTTTGCCAAAACTGATCCATGTGGAAGATAGAGAGTAATGTATCTAACACAACCATGAAAACCCCATATTTTTAGCTCAATTAGTTTTTCTAATACAAATAAATAAAGTAGATACCATTATATTATAACAATGCATTGCGACGTAAGCACTGTAATGAATATCAATATTGGTTGGCATGCATGCGTGAACGTATATTTGAAATTACTCAGAACTGAAACGTAAACATTTGACATGACATGGTAAAAGAAATATGTACTTTGAATAAGCCAAGGTATTTCTTAAATTTGATGAGAGGAAACGATACACTTCTTGCTAGTCTGGCAGAACGTGTCTGGTCACATAGCTTTGTTTATGAATAGTTCGTAATCTCAATTTATTCTAGAGATTTCAAAGCAGCATTATTCAGTACTCTTCCATGAAAAAGTGTATCAGCTGGATCGATGAAATGCGATACCCCTTACTACTGCTAGAACAATCCAATTGAGTTAACATGGCTCAAATTATGTTGCAAACAAAAATAATATTTTTTAACTGACTGACATTGAATGACTTATTCAGGAAGGCATTGACAAGGAACACAACAAGACTGGGAAAACTGCGTGAGACATCAGATAAACTACAAGAAGACGACTTTTGGAAAGAAATAGCACGTAACGAGATTTTGGAACCTATCTTCAAAAATTTGCAGTACTCAGATATTGAAGACAGTGACAATGACAAATTATCTCTTAACATAAGCAATATTCACAGCTATACGGATGCACCACTGGTATTTTTGTTGGAGTAGAAAAATAAGTAGTTCATTAACTCAAGCAACTCTGTTATTCACACAGAACACCCCTATTTAAGTCGAACTTTTGTTACATGTGGACTTTTGTATCTTTTGTTACGGTCATCAGTTACTAAAGAAGGGTCTAAGAAAGCCACTCTCAAGTGTCGACCCTATGGACCTCCTGCGATGATGTATTCCTTACTTCATAGTGAATTACATCCTATTCACCTCTGACAAATATACCCCATGTTCATATCTAATTTACTGAATCCCTAATTTCAGTATCAATGGGCAAGCCTATAAAGTTGATAAAATATACATTTTTATGTACAAAACTTAAAACTATCATTATAGGTCAACAACTTAGAAAAGAAAGTTCTGCATAGGCGCGTGCTTAGGTAGGGAGAATACTTCCCCCACTGTGTTCCTTTTTTCCTTGAATCCTGGACAGTGGCCACTAGGCACATGCGCATGAGTAGTGGAGACGTTTTCTCTTCTTCTCACTGCCCAAGGAAAGGCGGGCGGAGAGCAAGGAATGAAGGAAGGAGAGGCAAGAGTGGAGGAAGCAGTCCATCAGGCTGCAATGATAAGTTCCCTTCCAGACATTCTTTTCTAAGTTGTCAACCTATAGTCAGCTATGTTTACCAATAAAGTTAATGTACTTTTTGGTGTGGTCTCAAGTTATAAGTTGAATTAATTGCATAGCACTTCAGCTTATTTTGGTAGAATTAAACATTAGGGAAGCAAAAAAATAAACAACCAACAGGATCAAAAGTATAAAAATTGAAAGAAGCGTAGAGACAGTGGCTGTTTTTCACAGGACATGTTTCAAGATCTGTTGCTCTCATCATCAGCTGAGTCTTGACTGGTGCAAATTGTATGTTTTCCTCCTTCTCCGTGTTGTCGATAGATGAATGATGTATTTCTCACTCTGGAAATCTTTGACAAATACATCATGGTATCTACCGATGACACGAAGGAGAACACTACAATTTCCACCAGTCGAGACTCAGCTGAGGATGGGAGCAGCAGCTCTTGAAACATGTCATGTGAAAAACAGTTTAAGTGAAGTAATGTGTCAATATCTTCTCAATTCACTTTTATTTTAACCAGAAGGATATTCACTTGCTTATGAAATCAAGAAATGTCTGAAAAGCTGGTACTATACAGATTGATTTTTGAGAAAAAAAGAGGGTGAATAAAAATTGTTCTATTTATGATCAAAGATCGTGCCCAAATTCTTTGTATTGTAGGGCTTTTCAGAATCACATACAATTTTGCATTATCTGCTGCTTATACATACCTAATGGGAGTTGTAGAATGTTGTTGATGAATTTTCTAAGTAGAAGTATGCTTAACAGCACATTATTTTCTGTAGATTTACAAGCTATAGTTCTTAACTTATAACCAGTGAGAATGTAGAATTCAAGCACATTCAGGGTGCTCCTCCCGAGTTGGTGTTGCTAAATGAAGATGATCAGGTGAGCAGAAACCAATATTAGTTTAACTAAAATATAAAATATTTTCAGTAAAGTTTATAAACCAAGGCAGGCAGCCTCAACTTGTGGAAATACAGGCAGTGGGCAAGGTCAGCATATATTGCTAGCCAGTGGGCATTGTGTTATAGTTGATTATTTGAGTGCAGCAGCAGCAGTGATGGCTTATCAAGTATAGAAATGGCTATATTATAAGGTTCTTATATTGCAAATTATTCCACCAGCGACTGTCTTTCTGCCTCTAGTGACCTTCATTTTGCCCATTTCCACACGCTCGGGTATTGGTAAAAAGGCAAATTCACAGTGAATTGAGTCGAGGCTGCCTGAACTAAGGTTTAAATACAGCCTTATGTTATATTTCAGTATAGCTTTAGATCAATCCTGTTTTTGTTAACATATTTTAAAGGAGCTTATGCATCCTCTGTCATTTCTATTATTTTTAGGATTACAGCAAAGTCCCAGAATGTGGGACAGGTTATTAAATTAACAAAACTAGTGTTTTCAAAATTAATGGAAAGGTTATGAATAACTTGCTTTATTACATACTACAATAGAACCCTGTTTCAACACAACTAAAATTTGCATTACCTTTCTGCACACGAATTAGATTTTAAACAAGATTGTTATATCCAGCTCAGTTTCCATCACTGATAAAAATATATGTTAATAGGCCTCAGCAGCAGACAACCCTATTGTGGAAATAAAATAAGATTGCATTCACTGTCTCTGTGGTAAAGTAGTCAGCTTTCTGACTTCTTAGTGTAGAGATCCTGGGTTTGGTTCCTGGCTGGGGTGAGGGGATTTTTCTTTAATTATAATCATTTCCTACCCTCCATAGAGTCTGGAACTACAAGTGTGGGAGTAAGTAATGAAATTGATAAAAATCTAGTCAGTGGAGTATTCTACGATAACAGATTGTAAACTCAGAATGGTAAAGCAACCCAAAATGAGCAGTGTTATTTTAAAGATACAAAGGGCAAAGAGAAAATGGAAAGCAATGAACTCTTTCAAAATCCTGCTGCGAATAAGTTTTAATGGTTTTAGATTATCAACAAACTGGGTGCAAATGAAATTAAGACTTTAAAGAGCAATGTTCCAAAGTGCTTAAGGTTCACTTAGCAGTAGGGAAAGGGTTGCCATTATCAAAATCAGTTATTTTCAAAAAGAAGACGCTATAGTTATGTTTCGAACCTAAACAATTTCTTAACAAAATTCAAACCAAGATGTCAAGATTATTTTAAGTAAATGATTTCATGAAGTTACTAATAATGACAATTTTGAAGCTTTTTAAGTTAATTGATGGAAATTTTACACAAATAAAAATATTTGCCACTTAGGTTTCACGTATCTTAACAAATTGGTGTTGATACTTTTTTTTCAAATGGAAATCGATTTCGCAAACAAATCGTTTGCGTCCTCAGTCCACAGATAAACTCTGTTGTCAAGGATACCGGTACCATGCCTTTCCTATGTTTTTTTTAGTATTACCAACATCTTTAAACGAAACAAACCTAAAAATAGAATCAACTGTTTGTATTTCGAAATTCATTACGTGATGTAAGTGGCAAATATTTTTATTTGTGTAATTTTTATTGCTTCACTGTAGCTAGCTTCATTTTCTACATAATTGATGGAAATTAATCGTTCCTTCACACTAGCCGTGTATAGGCTAAGACTTTGGATAGATAGAGTCAAACTGAAAAATTCAGTGCCATGGCCAGGATTTGAACCACGGATCTCCTGGTTTTCATCCAGTTGCTCTTACCCATTGAGCTACCATGGCCAATGTTGCTGTCCTGATATTAATTACCCCAGTTGACTCGTATATATTCCCAGTTAACCACTAGGGGCTCTCGTATTCGAGATACACCATTTGTGGGGACTTACTATTGTAAGTACTTGAGTCCCAGGCTTTATCATTTAACTCTTATTATTTAAGTTAATTGATGACAATTAATTATTCTTTCTTACTAGCCATGTATATCCAAAGCCTATACATGGCTATACAAGCCTATACATTGACATCTTTGTTTTTATCTTCTCCAGCTCTTTAGTTTTAATCTCTAGCTCTATGTTATCTTACTTACTCCAATCTTGTTTGAATTTTCATTGCCAAGCCATTACTTCTTGTCATAACTTCTTCCATCTGCTTCACGATTGCCATGTCATTTAGCTCCTTTTTCCTCACTTCTGTGGAGTAACTGCTGCACTTTGGTTCTCTTCTGTTCTCAGTTTAACATTCCTTTTGCTATATGCATTTCTCACCAGAATGTTTAGTACTTAGCTGAATTGAAAAATCAAAATTTAGTTATATGAAACTTTAAAAAATTGTTAGAAGCAGAAAAATTCAAACTTTGCCATATGTAAGTATATTTATTTAATACTACTATGTATTTCATACTAATATTTACATATTTTATTATATTAGTTATACATTAAACCAATTACTTAAAATAGTTTTCTTATTAATGTATTTAGTCAAGTCACATTAGGTTGTTGAGTTCTCATGTAGTCAAAACACAGTATTTGGCTAAATCTTAGTTAATTTCACTTAAATATGGAGAAATCAGTTATATATGATAATCTCCTAAGCAGGGATGATTTGATTTCTCTGTCTTGAGCAAATAATTGTGAAAATTATAATTTATTAGCTTTGTCTCCCTTTAAAGGTAAACAATAAAAAATATTTAAGAAGACCAAAGTAGGTATGTAATACATGATGATCATTGAATAGAGAATGGAATTAGTAATTTTTATTTACTTCAAATGAGAGTAAAAAAATACATAATTAGAAATTAAAACTTCTCAAACTTATTTTGTTAATGACAAAAATAAACCATCAATGATTTCCATATAAAACCCATTTTGGTGAAGCTACATGAAAGTGAAATGAAAATGTAAAAATAAACTTATGGATCATAACTTATCCAAAGAAGATAATTATACAAAACTGCAGGTAACAGGAGTGTTCGCACATTAAAGGAAGATGGAATTAATTAGCTGAAATTGGAATGCCTTGTTACTATGCAATCCATATTAATAGAAAAATCTTTCCACTCAAAGTTCACTTTCAAAACATAAGATTTGATTCAAGTATAAATTTAACTAAGACTGTACAATACAAACCATATTTGCATGCTGTTTGACCTTTATATAGTTTTAGTTGTAAAAAATCCAGCAGTTAAAGACAAAAATTCAGAAAAGGGTTAATTTAACAGCTTTCCATTTTCAAAAACTGCAGACTAAAGGATTCCCAAACTTCAAATATAATTATCTTCCCAAAACTGTCTATACTAATTGTAACTATGTAGTGGAAATTAATTGTTCTTTCACACTGGCCGTGTGTAGACTTAAGTATGGAAAGATAGAGTCAGACTGAAAAATTCAATACCATAGCCAGGATTTGAACCACGGATCTTCTGGTTGCCGTCCAGCCGCTCTAACCCTTGAGCTACTTTGGCCAGCGTGCCAACATGACATTAATATCCATTAATTGTACCTAATAATGGTCCGAACTATGAAGCCCGGGCCTTAAAGTACTTACAACATAGTAAGTCGCCATTAAGGTAATTGTCTCATATGTTTATGAGAACTCCTAGTGGTTTACCGGGAAAAACACGAGTCAGTTGGAGAATTTGTCATGTTGGCACGTTGGTCAAAGTAGCTCAAGGGTTAGAGCGGCTGGATGGCAACCAGAAGATCCGTGGTTCAAATCCCGACTATGGCATTGAATTTTTCAGTCTGACTCTATCTTTCCATATGTATTGGAAGTCAAAAAAAAAAAAAAAAATGTTACATAAAAGTGAATTTGTCTGTATTGAACTGTGTGATGCTTTTGCATAGTGGTCTGAATAGTGCAATTTACTTCTCACTTTTTATGCTTTTCCTTTCTTTTTCCAGGAGGTAGAACGCATTAATCTATCTTCATTAAGTCGACAGGATTGCAACGAGCTGCTTGTTAAAAAAGGCTTTAAAAAGCACTCAGACAGTAGCAAACATCATGACGACTTTTGACAGACATAATTTATGCATAGGACCTTTTCTGGTTGTAATTACACAATTTAGCATAATTGTATTGGTCACATTCCGAGGTTTGGTTTTAAATGTTAGCAATACATAGAGTCAAAATAGTTGGCAAATGTTCAAACACAAGTGTACTTCCTCAATTCTTTTGAGAATTCAATTACCCTATTATAGTAGGTGTCTTAATTGAATACATAGAATGGAAAGTTAATAATGAAGCACCTGCATAGGGAGTGGTTATGTCATTTAGAACAAAAAACAAAAAGCTCCAAGTATGGTCAGATAGTTAATTTATATTTTTTGATCTCTGGAATATTCTCTTAGCTTATTAGGTGGACTTAATGATTTGAATGAATCATACATAGCTATATTTTGGTTAGTTATTTCATGTTAGGTTTAATTTCTTTAGTATCTTGCAATTTTCATATTCTAATAGATGTTTGGTTTGCTGAAATTCTCATGTTTTGAACACATGGAAAAATAGCATTTTAAACTGTTAATTAGATAGGTCATAAGCATGCAGAAATGTCTGTGAAATGCATTATTGTTTTGACAAGAGAGTGTGCCTTAAAATCAAGGATGTGTGCTTTTGGTGACACATGTAACATCCTGTTGCATAGCAGTCTAAAGAGTTTAGTAAACTGATTTGACTATATTTTTTGTTGAAGTATGTTATGTTGTGGAACATTAGGTCAGGGCTACTGTATGTAACCAGTTATGGAATATTTACCATATCTTATGTTGGACATTAGATGTGTGAAAGATGTTTACTATTATTGTATAGCCTGCTTGCATTTTATTCCATATCTATGGAGCTAAGGTAAAGAAAGAAGCAATAGTAATGCATGTTATGGGTGTTAGTATTTGTTACATGTGTATGCATGTTATTGTATGTCACAGGTGAAGGTGATTTACAATATTGGATGTGATATTCATAAATACTGACAAGATATATTAAAACACTCATCTCACTGCCTGTTCACAGTGCTTCTGCTATTATTCCATCCACATTACATTGTAACTTAAATAGCATGGTAGAACATTTAATTGTTGTATTTATCTTGTGCATTACATTTATTAAACTGTAATATATTATGCTCATGAATTGGATATTCAATGGTTTAGTAAAAATTGTAATTTTCTGCTTGTAGTTTAGTGGATTTCGAGTAAATTTCTAAAGTATTTTGATGATTAATATTTGTTACAGCAAAGTTGATTTGTGGCATGAGCTTTGGACAGAATAGTTTTCATATTAAATTCTCCATTCTCATATTTCATTGTGTTGGCAAGTTTCAGAATAATTTGTGCATGACATGTTCAATATGAGCCTACCAAGACTTAGGCAGTGTAAATATGTTGCTAGTTTTAAGATATAAAGCAATTTGTCTGTTTAGGGCATAGTAACTCTCCTCTCCTTTATATCAGTTGCATTTTATCAACTTACTGGAAATTGTCACTGCTCTTGCTAGGTTTTGTATTTTTTAATTATTGGCCTAGCAAATTCATAATTAATGCATGCATTAGTGGTATGAGGAGCATATGAAAGCAAAGTGCTTTTCTGCCTAGAATAAATCAAAAGTTTATAACTAAGAAATAGTATTCTGGATCATCAGATATTTGTGAGCTTCAGATTGAGATTATAAACACATTTGTGTTCATTTTGTATAGTATTCTAGTATTATAATGATCATCTATAAAATTTCACTTCACAGATCATTCTTCACTATAAAATTGTGAACACTGAAACAAGGAATAATTACTTCCTTAGAAGTCCATTGCTGGTGCCATGAAGCATTGATTCCAATACATGAAACTAAAAGTGTATGTTGTGCAGATGAGGCACAATTGAATACCTTTGTGACATAGCATTGCATCTTTTCCCCAAGTTGTTGAACTGGCAAAGGTTTAGGTGCATAAACAGTAGAATACTGTTAATGCAGGTGCAGAGTCCTCATTTTTCTTTTAAGTGCAGCTAATGCATACTAGAATAATTAAAAAGGCAATCTGAAAGGTGACGGAGCTTTGCCAATTTTCATGCATAATATCTGAAGGAATACATAAAAAATGGAAGCTGGCAGCAGTGAAGCAACAAATGCTACACAAAATATAATTATTTGTAACAAAACTTCACTTATCTTTAAGGAATATTCACTTATCGTTTCATCAGAAAATTTCAAGAAATTGTATTAAAACCGGTTTCATAAACTCTTGAGGATCTAAACAAGAGTTTACAAAACCAGTTTAAACATAATTTCTTGAAATTTTCATCAATTTCCTTAAGTGAAACTCTGTTACAAAAAATTATATTCTGTGTAGGATCTGAATGAATGTTCAACTAAATTGCAGATTTGCTTGTAGATTTAGCACTAATGTCTCTGCATGCAAGCTGAACATTATTATTATTATTATTATTATTATTATTATTATTATTATTATTATTATTATTATTATTATTATTATTATTATTATTATTATTATTATTATTATTATTATTATTATTATTATTATAACAATAAACATTTGGTGTGCGGTGTCAGGAAAATAATTTGATGTCCTTTTAATTTCAAAATTTGCAGAACTGCAGAAATTGGAAGCTAGTAGCATTTTACTACAGGATGTAGTGATTCAGCCATGATACAAAATTACTTTGAGATTGTGTAGTATATATTAAAAACAGGTTTTGAATATGTATCATACATGACAGCTTTTAAAATAATAGACGTAATTTGAGATCCATGAAAGGTCTGAAAATCCTAATGAACATAAAAGTGCTCTTTCAAAGAAAATGAAAAATAATTGTATTCAATTGTGCTAGAATAGAATTTTCTATAATAAATTTAAGTATATGCATATATCTGACGACTGTATCAGTATAATGTATTTTATGATAAATATTTGTTTACATTGCAGAATTAAATTTGAGTTAATACTGCTCTACACAGGATATTCAGAAAGTACCATTTAAGACTCCTGAGACTGTGGGACTGAAAAATATTTTTGAATGAAAACCTATTATCTAAAAATGTATGTTGAGATTTCAAATTTAAAAGAATGACATTGACAGGAATTTAATCAGTTGTAACTTAATTACATTTGTAATGAACCTTTGTGTGTTGGTTTGGTAACAGTATCCAGGACCACAAAACATTTTTTATTTAAATTTAATTGTTTTTCTAGCTTCAAATATAAAGTGCTATCCAAACACACATCTACTTTGTACACCAGCACCTTTGAAATAGTCCCCTTGTGAGTGTGTGTACTGTTCCGAGCCATTCTTATAAACATTGAACGCTAGCTGGAGCTTTTTTGAGAGCTTGTTATGTATTTCTAATTTTGCTTAATTTGTTCAAGTGTCTCAAATCTTTGATCTTCCAACTTGATTTTTATCTTGGGTAACAAGAAGAAGCCTGGCAAATATGTTGAATGGGAGATGGCTGTCACTTTGGTATTTTCGGAAATTCTTGCATTATAAAGTATGCAGCTTTGCATCATCATGATGTAAAGAGAAACCAATTGCCTGTGTGCCTCATTTTCAAATATTCTTCAGTAGCTTTAGACATCATAATAGAACAATGCATTTGCTGCTGAGTCAGCAAGGACAAATCCTTATGTATAATTCCTTTACAAGCCAAGCTGCAGTGATTGTTGAACACCATCCAAAATGATCATCTTTAACCGATGTTCTACTTTTTTAAACAATTTGCTCTACTTATAGATTTGAGTCTGCCTAGAGCATCATCTGTTTCGGCAACGGTTTTATAGAGCTTGAAAGTAAACTTCATGCAGACATGCTGCTCCCTCACCTGTCATTATGAAATTGCAATATAAGAAACACATCACATTGGAAAAATGCTCACAAGTACTAAATGTATCTGCTCAGAACAAAATCACTTGGTATAATTACTCACAACAGATGTATAAGTGTCACTTAGCAGAATTTTCTCATAATCGTCTCTGTCATTTGCTACTTATGATTTTTGGGTAGCACATCTTAATAATTAGCATTTTGGTTCAATGCCAAAGTAGTTTAATATTAATATGCAATGTACCCACCAATCATACTCTTATTCTGTTGGTTAATTAAACCTGGTCTGACTCTACGTTTCCACAACTTAGCCTACACACGGCCAGTGTGAAAGAATAATTAATTTCCATTAATTAACCTGGTATGCCATGTTTAATCACCAGAACAGCAGCAAGCATATTTTCATCTTTCTGTATGGATGTTATAAGCCTGCATGCAGGAGAGAGTGAGGAAGGAAGGAACGAAAGAAAGAACAAATGAAGGTAATGCAGATGGTCACTTGGTCTCTTTATTTTGGCCAAAATGTGGACCAAGATTTCGAATGCTAAGTCTAAAATGAGCATACTGCTACATATAAGCTGGAGACTCTCTTTAACTGCCCTCTTATACCATGTAGTTTCAGGGTACTCTTGTTCCTCTTAACCCTTATGCCCATAGGCAGTGGGTTGAGGAACAGAATCTCTGGATCAGAGAGAATCCAGGATGACTGATCAGCCCAATGCCTGGTGTGAGAGTGAGAGAAGTGGATGACAGAAAGGGTGAGATGAATGATAAAGATGATGGAGCAATTGGTGCAATACTGGCAAGAGAAATTGGAGGACCTGGATAAAAAACCTGCCCCAGCGCTGTGTTGTCCACCACAAATCTCATATGTGGTTGCCAGGGATCAAACCTATGCCGCTTTGGCGAGAGCCAAGCGGTCTAATCACTCGGCCATGATGTGGCCAAGCTGGAGACTCATAAATCTTTTACTCAGCAGCTTAAAAAGATAATCTTGAAAAGAGCACAAGGATATCATTTCTTATACAAAATGCTATTTACTTATTCCCCTATACATATACTAACAGTTTGTAATGGAAGCTTCCAAATATCCTGTGTAAATGCTTCATTGTTTGTATGTACCCTTGTGTTCATGAAGCACACATTGTAGGTTTTGTGCTGAAGAAGGGGAAGGTAGGAGATATTGCAGTATTATAAAAGTTTAATTATTAAGTTTTGTATTGAACATGTTCAAGTATTAAGATAGAACGATCTGGTTAGCATGATTTTTATTTACTGTGATCATTTATGTACAATTGGTTGCAAGGACAAATAAAACAGAGCTGTTTAAAGTCACTGAGTTTAACATAAAGGGATTGTGTGCATTGAATATGTAATTTCAATTGTGTCTAGTCAACTAATATTAAAAAGAAAATAAACAAACAAAACTATATCCACTAAATGCTTTATATGGAAGAAATGTTTGTAACCCTGTAAAAATGTTGCATTTACTTTTTGTGAAACTTTTGTGTGTAGAGCAATAAACACACTGTCAATTTTCTCCTTTTACTAAAATTTGCTTTTTAATACAAACTTCTTAGTCATCAAGAAAAGTGTCTAGTTTTACACCAATAGAAGAGAACCCTTGCACAGTGTGATTTGATTACAGTTTAGTTGAATATTATCAATGGAAAGCAGACCCAAATGCTCCTCCATGAAAGCTACAAGCTGTGATACAACCATATACAGTAACATACGTTAAGCCTTCAGTATTACTGTATCTTATCTCATCTCTGAAGTCAGTGTGTAGCAAACAGAATCATTTTCGTTTTCCCTAGTCTGAATACTTCACGCTCACAAATTCTTTAACTGTTAACATGTTTCTCAAATATATGATGCTTATTTCACTGTGTAAAGCTCCATACTTTATGACTTAGATGTGTAATAACTGTATGATAAATGTTACAAGCACTAAAGTTGTTCATTAAGTTCCTGCTGTTCTAAGCATGTTAAAAATTAAAAATAATGAAATGGCACAAGCATTCTCATTAACAATAATAATTGATGTAACTGAAATTGTAATGTAAATAAAGTATAAGCAACATAACTATTTTGTTCATTGTATCTTGATTCTCATTGCAGTGAAACTTTAACCCCCTCTTCAACCCAGACCAGGTTTGAAATAAAGATGTTTAGCATAGTAAATAAAGACATGTTTTACAGACGATAAATTGCTATACTCAGTAGGTACATTACTCACATTCTCTTGCCAGCAGATGCATTGGTGGTACTCATCCCACCTGCTTGGGACCAGGTTGGAAGAGAAACTTTGATCAAGTCATGAAAAAAGTTGTGGCCTGCGTTGTGTGGCATGCCAGAAAACAAGATTGAAGAACAAAAAATAGGTGTGGAAGAAGATTTTATAGACATTGACAATACAATACTTTATTCGTCACATTACACTTACATAGTTGAGCAGGCACTCGTAAATTGGTGACTCGTCAAAATGTTAAACCTAAACTTTAAGATCAGAAATAAGTCTACAATATTTACAATACAATATGTTACAAAGTATATTAAAGCAAGAGAATATTAATTATGTACAATATCTAGAGTATATAGTTTTCCTAAAGTTGAACAGACACTAAGATAAAATTGAGATCACAGTGCATCATCCTTGTATTCCTGAATTGAATAGTATGCTTTGTTGGTGAATAAACTTTTGACTGTTTCACACAAAGTATAAACTTGAAAGAAGCGTAGAGACAGTGAAGTACAACTTAGCACAAAAGTGAATCGAGAAGATGTTGACACATTGCTTCACTCACGCTGTTTATTCACAGGACATGTTTCAAGAGCTTTTGCTGTTATCATCAGTTGGTACTCGACTAGTGCAAATTGTGGTGGTTTCCTCTTTCTCAGTATTGTCGATAGATGGCGTGATGTACTTGTCAAAGATGTCCGGTGGTGGAGTTTCAAAATTCATGATTATGACAATTTTTGTTAATGAAGATTTTTTCCCATACGGAAAGGTCTGTGGGGGTGATTAACGTATTTTATTAGAGATGTTTCCAAGTTGATGTCATGTCTAGTATTCAAAAAATGAAAAGTCACTGCTGATTTTTCTGTTTCACCATTTTTAATGTTTCGTATATGTTCTGTAGTTCTGATGTTAATATTTCTTTTTGTTTTTCCTATATAAATTTTAGGGCAAGTTTCACATTTGATCTCATAGTTTCCTGGTTTTTCTTTGGTAGTAATTGAATTTTTGGGAGGGCCTTTTAACAAATTTGTGATATTAAACCTATTTTGAGGTGCAAGAGTTATGTTGTGTTTTGAGAAGATTTTGGAATTTTGGGCTGATGGGTGGAAGGTGAATTTTTAAAAAAAAAATTTTTCTCTTTTTCTCCTGTAGGTTCTAGGGTGGTGGTTTCTTTTATTTTCTTAGCTTTGTTGAGTCTGTTTTGTCTACCAGATTTGGGTTGAGACCGTTGGACATAGCTACTTTTTTTATGTGTAGGTATTCTTGATAATATTCTCTGTTTAGTGGAAAGTTGATCATGGCATGTATGTTGCTTTGGGTTGAAACTGTTGTTCTTAATATAATTATATCCCCCAGGGGCCTACTACGGTAGGTACGGGCATTGGCGATCCCGGGGTCCCGAGCCAATCATCCCCATCGTCATCTTCTCATACCCATTTCACTGTAGGATTAGGTTTCTTCCTCTTCTAGGCTTATTACATTGTCAATAGTTTTAAGGTCCTTAGGTTTATTAACTCCTGACTCACCATCAGGGATCTTTCCTATCTCCGTGGTCCTGTCCCACGGTTTCGGCGCAGCTTTCAAATTGTGTGCTCCCCGGAGGTCTCAGGCGTGAAGGTTGAGTGGACCCTCCTCACTGCCCCTTTTGTGCGACACTAGGTGCGGAGCCGTTCCGTTGTCAAGTACACCCACGTAGCTCCGTTGGGGCCGGGTCCTCTCGGGCATCTCGGCGGACGCGGATCGCTGGGCTGTACGGGAGGACCCGACGTGTTACCGCTGTCTGGGGCCCGATGTAAACAACCACAAGTCCCCTGAATCCACGCTGACTCCGTTGAGGCAGCGTGGCCTAAAGTGGGGAGCCATTGGCTGTTATTCCAATGGTAGGGGCATAAAGTCGGGCCTGCCTACGGTGAAACTGTCGTATACCGGTACGTAGTGATAGGCGGAGGGTAACTCCTCTGACGTACTCTGTGAGATCGGGCCTGAAGCGGGTGCCCAGGCCGGCACAGACCGAAAGATCTCGGTGTCTTTTTTTCATTTTCCCCCGGATGGCAGGCTGACGCCGACAGTACCGGAAGGGGGACATTTCATCATGGATCCAATGCGCCTCACTCCAACTTCCTTGGAGAAGTCTTTCTCCACCACAAACAAGCGCCGTAGAGTGCTAGAAGCCGACGTGCCACCGCTGCCATCTGGCACTTATCTACTTATATCCAGAACAGAAGACAACCAGTCCTTTCAGAAAGTTAATCCGTTTGTCATCCAAAAAGGTCTCGATGCAATTGCTGGTGCTGTTACCTCCTGTACACGCTTACGTAATGGTTCTCTGTTGGTCCAGACGAAATCAGATTTGCAGACCAAGACCCTACTGCAGGCGTCAATTCTCCACGGGTATCCTATCCGTGTCGAGAAGCATCGCACACTAAACAGCTCACGTGGTGTCGTAAACTCATTTAGCCTCGATGGCATGACAAACGCCGAAATAGTGGAGTGTTTTTCCGACCAGAGAGTAACGGCGGCTCAACGTGTGCTGTCAAAGCGCGACGGTGCATTGGTGGAAACCCGCACTGTGTTTCTTACTTTCGAGGGTGTCGACCTTCCCTCACACCTTAAAGCGGGTTACGAGCGAATCACCGTCCGCCCGTATATCCCGAGACCGATGCGATGTTTTAAGTGTCATCGTTTTGGCCACACGCAAACCTCATGCAAACGCGACCCTCCAACCTGCGCTACTTGCGGTCAACCGACCCATGACGACATCTGCCGCTCCCCACCCTCGTGTGTCAATTGTCAGGGCTCTCATTCTGCATCGTCTCAGGCTTGCCCTGTGTATCAAGAAGAAAAGGCCATTCAGGAGCTCCGAGTTAAGGAAAAAATCTCCTTTTCTGAAGCCCGCAGGCGTTTTCGGGCCAGCCAACCAAGAATCTTGCGTTCCGGCACTTATAGTTCGGTAGTTGCTACGAGCGTACCTAAAGTTGACGCCTCCACTCAGACCTGGACGACGCCTTCCGTCGCGCCCCATTTACTTCCGTCCGCACCCGGCACTAGCACCCAGACGACCCAGTTGCCTAAGCCTGGTACTTCAGCCCTTCCGAAAGTCAAGACTCCGACACCGGAGAAACAGTTTAGCAAGAAATGTACTCGTGATGTTGTTAGCGCTCCCGCGTCCAATTCAGGGCGCAAGAAGACCTCCCCATCGCCACCTCGGCGGTCCCTATCCCAGGAACCTGGGCATCGCCGCCACCGGTGGAATACTCCGCCCCTAAAGACGCAGAACCGATTCGCAGCGCTTGAATCGGTTTCTGCCGAAGAACGTGACAGTCCTCCAGGTGAGGAACCAATGGAACACGAAATAGTCCGCTCTCAAAGTCCGAGCCCAACTCGTGGCAGATCAGTTAGGCTGATTCGCCAAAATAAGTAGCGGTTTGCTTCCTCTCCTCCCTTTATATGGCTATCCTATCGTGGAATTTACGCGGCGTCCGAACGCACAGGGCTGAACTACAACAGCTCTTGTCTCTATACTCTCCTCAAGTGGTCTGTTTGCAGGAAACCAAGTTACGTCCTCAGGATCGTTTTGATCTTCGCCACTATACTCCGGTGCGCCTCGACCTTGCACCGGCTGAGGGGCATCCTGCGCATGGAGGTGTCATGATCCTCTTCCGTTCCGACGTTCATTGTCGGATCCTTCCTCTGACCACGACCCTACAAGCTGCAGCCGTTCAACTTTTCTTGCCTGGTCTTTCCTTTTCTGTCTGTTCATTCTATATGCCCCCGACGATTCCCCTCACTGCAAACGCCTTGAACCAGGTTTTATCGCAACTCCCTACTCCTTTTCTGCTGCTGGGGGATTTTAATGCACACCATCCCTTATGGGGATCACCTAGGGCTTGCGCGAGGGGAAACCTCCTTGCAGATCTTTTTGATTCACACACACTGACTATTCTCAACACAGGTGACCCAACCTTTCTTTCTGACTCCACTGGCACATTTTCACACCTGGATCTAGCTCTCTGCTCTGCGCAGCTTGCCACTCATCTTCAGTGGCATACCATTCCTGACACCTACTCCAGCGATCATTTCCCTTGCGTTGTTCGCCTTTTGCATCACGTTCCACGCTCCAGAACACCTACTTGGCAAATATGTAAGGCGGACTGGGAACTCTTCCGCCGTCTTGCATCATTCGACGCGCCTTCTTTTCAGTCAGTGGATGATATGGTGCATTTCTTAACATCCACTCTAATTTCTGCAGCCGAGCTTAGCATTCCCCGTTCGTCCTCCCGTCCCCGGCGAATGCCTGTCCCTTGGTGGACTACTGCCTGTCGGGATGCCGTTCGGGCCCGGCGATCTGCACTTCGGGTTTTTCGACGTCATCCGACTTTGGACAATCTTATTTCATTTAAACAGGCGCGTGCCAGGGCTCGCCGCGTAATTCAGGATAGCAAGAAGGCGTCTTGGTCTCGTTTTGTTCATTCTTTTAATCGGTCTACGCCTTCCTCCTTGGTGTGGGAACAACTACGCCGTTTTACAGGTACAGGATCCTCTTCCGCTGTATCTGGCCTTCACGTTGCTAATAATATTCTTGTCGATCCGGCTGCCATAGCTGACACATTTGGTGCAACTTTCGCAGCGAATTCCAGTTCCGGACATTATTCCGAGGACTTCCGAATCTTAAAGGCCAAGGCGGAGTCGCAGGTTTTGAACTTCACTTCTGCTAACAACGAGTGTTACAATGAGCCTTTTAGTCTGCGAGAGTTGGAGTCTGCTCTTCACTCTTCAAAGCATTCTGCCCCTGGGCCTGATTCTATCCATGTGTCCATGCTGCAGAACCTTTCGGCCGACGGAAAACTCTTTCTTCTCCAGGTGTATAACCGCATTTGGCTCGACGGGCACTTTCCATCGGCTTGGCGTGAAGCTACCGTCGTCCCTATCCTCAAGCCTGGTAAGGATCCCAATCTACCTTCCAGCTACCGACCTATCTCTCTCACCAGTTGCATTTGCAAGGTGATGGAGCGCATGATAAATGGTCGTTTGACGTGGTGGCTTGAGTCTCGGAGTCTTCTTGCAAACGCGCAGTGCGGTTTCCGTCGTCACCGTTCCACGGTCGACCATTTAGTTTCCCTATCTACCCAGATCATGAATGCATTTCTGAGAAAATGCCAAACTGTTGCTGTCTTTTTTGATCTGGAGAAAGCTTATGACACCTGCTGGAGATATGGTATTCTCCGTTCCCTCCACGCATGGAATATTCGTGGCCGTCTCCCTCTGTTTCTTCGGGAGTTTATGAAGGACCGCATCTTTCGCGTTCGCGTAGGCTCGGTTTTATCACGATATTTTACTCAAGAGAATGGAGTACCGCAGGGCTCGGTACTTAGCGTCGCACTCTTCGCCATAGCAATCAATCCTATCGTAAACTGTGTCCCTCCTGGAATTTCGTCGTCCTTATTTGTTGATGATTTTGCCATCTATCTTAGCTCTCGGCGGACTTGCCTCCTTCAGCGCCGTCTCCAGAACTGTCTTGATCGGCTGTACCATTGGAGTATTACATCTGGCTTTACGTTCTCTGCCGAGAAAACCATCTGCGTCAACTTCTGGCGCCGGAAGGCATTCGCTCCACCCAAGCTGTTCCTTGACCACGATGCCCTTCGTTTCGCAGATGAGGCGAAATTCTTAGGCTTGATTTTCGATAGGAAACTCAGTTGGGCGACTCACATCTCTTATTTGCGGGCTAGGTGTGACCGCTCTCTGAACATTTTACGTATTTTAAGTGGCACATCCTGGGGCGCTGATCGGACTACACTGCTGCGTTTATATCGGTCTCTAGTCCGATCTAAACTAGATTATGGGTGCATTGTCTATTCCTCGGCCCGCCCCTCTGTCCTCCGACGTTTAACTCCCGTTCACCATCGTGGCATTCGAGTTGCAATCGGGGCATTTCCCACTAGTCCAGCTGAGAGCCTCTATGCTGAGGCTGCGGAACCTCCTTTATCCCATCGTCGTGCGGTTCTTCTGTGCAGCTATGCGTGTCACCTTTCCAGCTCACCTACTCACCCCGGTTTTCAGCTGTTTTTTGACGATTCCCTGGATCCCCAATACGCAGTTACACCGTCGGCTTTACTCCCTCCGGGGGTTCGCTTCCGGTCTCTTCTACAGCACTTGCATGTCACCTTGGTACCAATGCTTCCAAGAGGAGAATCTCGCTTTCCTCCCTGGACACGCGTTGAGGCCCGTTGCCATCTCGAGCTCACGTCAATGCCGAAGGATACGACCCCTGTACCTGTGTACCGCTCCACCTTTCTCGAACTCCAGGCGCGTTTAGGGGACTGCGCTTTTATTTACACTGATGGCTCAAAGAGCGACTCTGGAGTTGGATGTGCTTTTGTTTTTGGAAATCGGAGTTTTACTTTTCGTTTACGGCGACAGTGTTCGATTTTCACTGCAGAGCTTTTCAGTCTTTACCAGGCGATTTTATATATTGAACGGCATCGCTTACGTACTTGCGTGATTTGTACGGACTCCTTAAGTGCACTGCAAAGCCTCTCCACGCTGTATAATTACCATCCTCTGGTGCAGCGTATACAGGATAGCATCCACAGCCTGGCGCTCTCTGGCACCAGGATCAGCTTCGTGTGGACGCCAGGTCATGTTGGTGTGCCTGGCAATGAGGCTGCAGACGCTGCGGCTAAATCCGCTATTCTGTCACCTAGTACTTTTAGACCTGTTGTTCCCTCCACTGATTTTGCCGTATTTTTACGCCAAACTCTTAATACCCGTTGGCAGGATGAGTGGACGGCTCTGCGTGGAAACAAACTTCGAGCGGTTAAACCGCTTCCGGTTGCCTGGGCCACTTCTACCCGAGTTTCCAGGCGGGAAGAAGTCATTTTAGCTCGTTTACGAATCGGACACTGTCGTTTTAGCCATGGCCACCTGTTACGCGATGAACCCGAACCTCTGTGTGACCACTGTGCCGTACCGTTAACGGTACGTCACATTTTAACCGAGTGTCGGTTTTTAGCCCCGTTACGCGCCAGTCTGTCGCTGCCAGCTACTCTTTCTTCCGTATTGGCAGATAGTGCCCGCGCTGTGGAGGGTGTGCTTGATTTTATTCGACAAAGTGGTTTCTGGCGCCTGCTCTGACATGTTTGAGGACCCTTTATGGTGCCCTCATCTCCGTCCTTTATTATCCTTTGCCGCCTGCGTCGACCGACCTCACTTTTAGTTTTCTTTTACGTTTCCTTTTGAGCCTTCTATTGGATCCCTGAATCCATGATTTTTATGGTTTTAGTGTATTAGTTTTAATCGTGTAGACATTTTACCGTTGTCAGGGCGCTGATAACCTTGGATGTTGTGCGCCCTTAACCCTACTCCTACTACTACTATTAATATAATTATCTGTGTCCGTCGGTTTCCTGTAAATACCAAAAGTGAGTTTGTTGTTCATTTTTTTGATCTTGATGTCCAAAAAGGGAAGCATACCATCCTCTTCCGTTTCTAATGTAAATTTTATAGCTGGATTTTGTATATTCAAAAGTCTAAGACCATCTTGTATGAGTATTTTAGGTTCTATTGCAAAAATATGGTCAACATAGCGATACCAAACTTTGAAATAATTTGGAAAAGTTTTTGTGATATGTGTTTCAAAAGCACTCAAAAATAAATCTGCCAAGAAGGGAGACAGTGGGTTACCCATAGCTAGGCCCATTTTTTGTTTATAGATCTGTCCATTAAAGCTGAAAAAGTTCTGATTGATACAAATTTCTGTAAGTTGTGAAAGTTCTTCTATTTCTTCAGATGATACTTGTATTGATTCCAGCCATTTTTTGAGAAGTGGAATAACCTCATTGGTAGGTATACTTGGATACGTCATTTCTTTATATCGAATTTTTAATACTGGGGCTTTTAAATTTTGGTAGCTCCTTAAATTTTTTGTTTAGCCATTCGTTGGAATTCATCAACAAAACTAAAAATCTACTATTTTCTCCCACCGACCGAATGGTATCTTTTGATAATCTCCGTGTTCCCTAGTGTTCCGAGAGACAAACTCATAGAATACATGCAAATATGGCTTCAGTCCCAACAATTAGACCAAAACATCATAGAGGAATACCTTCACTTAACTAATATTTGCATTGAACAGTCCTTTTTTACATTCAATAAAAAAATTTTCAAACAAAAATCAGGACTATTTATGGGCAACCCATTGTCCCCATTTTTGGCAGACCTCTTCATGAGCTTTCTGGAAACCCATATCACAAAGGCATTCCCACTAATTTTCAAACATTGGTATAGATATGTGGATGACATTTGGGCAATAGTAAATGAGAAACAAGTGGATGATGCATTAAAACTACTTAATTTACAAAATCCTGCAATAAAATTTTCCATAGAAAAAGAGACAAACAATGAAATCCCTTTCTTAGATTTGAAACTTACCAGAAAACATAATAAACTTGAATTTGGCATACATAGAAAGGAAACACACAGAAAATTTCATAAAATCAGATGGATATAACCCAAGACAACACAAGCATGTTGTTATCAACAGTTTAACTTACAGACTTGTTAATGTACCTTTTAACAATATAGAATATATCAAAGAGTATAATAACATTCACATTGCAGAATACAATGGATTCAGTGCTGAATTGGTCAACAAGAAAATTGATAAATTCAAAAGACAACAAAGATGCAAACAAGTAACTACTCTTTCCCCACCCCAGAGCTACACACCTTTTCCAAAAAGTCTTCAAAGAACACAATATTACTTTGGCCCCACAGAACAAATTTAGTGTACAACACCTTTTGAAATCATGCCGGACCCACTACACAGAAATATTGGAGAGCAAGAGAGCTAATGGCTTCATTGCCAAAGCCTAGCATTTGAAAACAACAACAATCTTTTGAAATCACATAATACAAAGGAGATACCCACAGACAAAAAATCAGATGTGTACCGGATCAATTGCAAGGGCTGTGACATTTACATTGGAAAAACAAAAAGGAACTTGAACATTAGGCTTAAAGAGCATTTTAGGAACATCAGAAACAAAGGACTAGATAAATCGGCGGAAGCATACCATTTTTGGAAGTAGAATCATGCTATAGAACGAGAAATTCACTTATTAAAAAGTGTCCAAGGTCCAGCTGCATTAACCACATGGGAAAAAATATTCATAAAGAAACATGAAAGAAAATTGTTTAATTTCGACACTACCTTTGAAGAAAACCCAAATTTTAAGTTCATCAAGATACCGACAGAGATGCACCTATCATCTCCCGAGGAGTTCACCGAACTGACGTCCATTAGTCGACAACAGCTGATTATCTTAGGAAGATCCTAATGAAACGCGTTTTAGGTAAATACTAGCAATAAGTGGAGCATTGAGTATTAGTTCGACTCAAAATTATATTAATTTTGTGATTCATTGTATCATAGTCCTTACACAGTGGAACAAGTTGTGTTTTCTTTTCATTAAGCAAGAAGCCATTTGCCCTAAACTATATGTCTGCCTGCCTCAGTGTGTCCTCCGCAATTGTTTTTAAGTTCTGTAATGTCTGAGCTGGTATTAAAGAAAGTGTCATCTGCATATAGTATTGTATGGGTATTTACAAAGGAGGGCAAGTCATTGATCATTAGTGCAAAAAGTAGAGGTCCCAGAACAGAACCTTGTGGCACCCCCCCCCCCCACTTTATTTCTGTCATTTTCGATCTCTCACTACCGACACACACGACTTGATAGCGATTACTTAAGTGCGACTGAAAAAGTTTCAAGGCTGTATTACCTATACCATAAAATTTAAGTTTATAAGGTGTGTATGATTCACACAATCAAATGCCTTACTCAAATCGCAAAAGGTGGCCTCAGCTGTATTTTTTGATTCAAAAGCAGTGAGTATCTTTTTTACTAACAATAGTGTGGCTATCTACTGTTGATTTGCCTTTTCTGAAACCAAAATGCAACCCATTTATAATATTGGCTTCTTCTAAGTAGGTACAAAGTTGAGCACACATAATCCTTTCGATCACTTTTGAGATTATTGGAGTTAACATTATTGGACGGTAGTTTGCTGGGCTGTTTTTATCTCCTTTTTTAAATATTGGGACAACTCTTGAGAATTTTAATTTATTGGGAAAATTTCCTTCTATAAGACATTTGTTAATACAGTATGTTAGTGGATACAGTACGCATTCTATTACTTGTTTAAGGAGATTATTAGATATATCATAGACGTCCACAGCATTAGATGACTTTCGGGCACAAACATTTTATTTTAAGATCTCTATTTTATTACTAATAAATTTTGTCTCATTCAGAATAATTATTTCAGGCTATTCACAAAAAATTTAATGCATGTATTTCATTTGTAATGTAAATATCTTTAACTTCAGTATTTTAATGAAAAATAATGAAAATGTTTCGTGTAAAGAGAAGTTGGAGAATATTAATGAAAACTGAATTGCATCATTGGAAGAGGTTTAACTTCCACTTACTTGTAAATACTAAGTCCTATGTTTAGTTGGCTTTTAATTATTTTTTTAGATATGCTGCTCACATACATAGGTGTTGGATAAATACTCTGGGATTTGAACCACGAATCTTCTGGTTTCCATCCAGCCACTCTTACCCATTGAGCTACCATGGCCAACGTGCCGTCATGACATTAAATTCTCCAATTGACATATATTTTCCTGGTTTTCACATTTCTTTGACAACTGTTTGAAAAACAAGCACATATGAAACATAATATTTCTAGCCTGAATATGTAAAATCGTACGAGTTGTCACATAGTCACTAATAGGCATATTTGTACTAGGCTTGCTAAGCGGCATATTTACTAATTTTGAAAAGCATATCTGCACTCTTAGATCACTTTAATGAATGCAAGTTAAATGCATCAGCACATGTCTGTTTTTTCTTCATAGACCGTAACTGATTCTTTTCTTTCTAGTCAAGCATTTTATCTTTTCCTATATCTGAAACCAGATGTTCTATAAACATGGGATTTGGACAGTCACCCTCAGAAAAAATAGGTCTGTGACATGGGAAAAACAAAATAATTCTGTAATTAGTATCTTTTGAGTGCAGAAAAAAAATAGCTGTAGGGTTCAGCTAAGCGAGCTGGTGTGGATTGAACTGTACTGACGTCATACCTCACTGCCAGTAAGTGATAGACCAGCCATGCCTAGCCCTGCCTTATTCATCCCTGTTTTATAGTTACTCTAAAAGTGAATACATAAAATAAGGCTAATTAGTTACATAGAAAATGAAGCAGTGAAATTGATGTTAGTATTTCTTTCTTCTTTCTAATGGAAAGTGATTTGCTTTTGAAATCAATTTCCATTAGAAAAAAGTATTGTGATATCCCTGGAAATATTTTAATATATTGTTATCAACCAAATGGTTGAACTATTCCAAGGATATTACTGGGGAACATAACTCGGAGAGTGATAGGTCAAATTACTTACATTAAGTCTTGGAAGATACGGGACACTTCATAATTAAATACACAATTCTCCTTGAAACTTACATACCTGTTTTATTCAAAATTCTAAATACAATACAATACAACATTCTACAGGGGCAGAGAGATGTAACACAAGCGTGCCACTTGAGAGTCGCTCACCAACTCCTGCGAAGGTCAAGCTAATCTCTCTTGGCCAGCCAGCTCCAGAACCTTCCAATGGCTGGCTAGCTCACAGCAACCAGTTGTTTGTGTAAAAACACTACTGCGAAGATTTCCAACCAGCCATAAGGAGCCGGACGCCTGGCGGCGACTTGACCTTACTAAATGTACAACTCATCACCAATACAAAACTGTTTTGTTTTCTCAAATATAATGTTTAAAAGTAAAGAATAATACGAAACAAAGTGAGTTTATCACAGTATTACATTAATTTCTTAAGATAATTGGAGCCTTAGTAACAAATATATATATTTATGTAATAAGGCTGATTAAATATATGTGTTTGGAGGTATTTAGTAACAGTGACGTCAAAATTAATCTCAGAAACGATTTGTATTTGGTTTATTAATACTCGTCACTTGTTTATATTAATGAGAGACTAGTTTCAAAGGAATTCGCCTCCATTTTCAATCTCTTTCCAACTGGCATCGGTTGTCTGCTCTCTCTCTGGTGGTGGAACTATGAACTTCTTTGTCAAATTATCTACTGGTGGGATTTCAAAGTTCATTACGCGATCTTTATTTTTCCATATGAATATGTTCTCCCATGTCAATTTATTTTGGTTGATCACTCATTTTAGTAATTTTGGATTTGGATCAATGTCATGGTTTTCATTCCAAAAATGAAATGCTACTGTTGACTTATCTTCTTGTTTCAATCTGATGTTTCTAAAGTGCTCTTTGACTCTGGGTTTTAGATTTCTTTTAGTTTGACCTATGTAGCATTTTTCACAATTCTTACAACTTTATCTGGTATATTTCGGATTTGTTAACTGATGGGATTTCATCTTTTGTTTTTGAATTTAGCAATTTTAAAATTGAGTGTCTATTAGTAGGTGCCAAGGTGATATTTTGTTCCTTGAAGATCTTTTTAAATATATTAAATGTTTTTGGGTGATATGTGAATGAACTGAATATGCTGTTGCTTTCTTTTTCTTTTGTAAATGTGGTTGCTTCCTTAATGGTTTTCTTTAGTTTAGCTTTTCTAATTTTCTTCAACACCAAACTTTTGTTGTATCCATTTTCTTCTGCTATGTGTAGTATTGCTTTTTGTTCTTTGAAATATTCTTCTTTTTCCATGGGTATGTTGACTAGTCTGTGTGTAAGGCTGTTTATTATTGCATGTTTATGTGAAATTGGGTTGTGGCTATTATTTTTTATGCAATTTTCTGAATGTGTTGGTTTCCTGTAAATTCCAAATTTTATTTTTGTGTCGTTCCAGATGATATTTAGATCCAAGAAAGAGAGTTGTCCATTGATTTCCTTTTCTATAGTGAATTTTATAGTCCTTTCTTGCAGATTGAGTAGTTTTAATGCATCTACTAAATGTTTATCCGGTACAATTGCAAAGATGTTGTCAACATATCTATACCAAACTTTGAAGATCAATGGGAAGGACTTTTTAATTTGTGTTTCAAATGCACTCATAAATAAGTTAGCCAAAAAAGGTGAAAGTGGATTGCCCATTGATATCCCTGATTTCTGCTTGTAGTGTTTTCCATTAAAGCTGAAGAAGTTTTGTTCAATGCATATTTTTGTCAGAGAAATGTATTCTTCTGCTTCTATTGCTTCCATTTCTATTGTAGTTAACCACTTTTTTTAATACAGTCTGTAATTTTTCTGTTGGTATGCTTGGCAATAAAGATGGGTCATCAAATGAAACCAGTCTGTCATTTTTGTCCAAATTTATATCTTTGATTTTTCCTACTAAATCTAAAGAGGTTTTTTAAAATTTTCACTTTCGAATTTTGGGAAACTATTAAATTTATTTAGCAACCATTTGACCAAATTATATGTGGGGGCATTTATACTACTAGTGATAGGTCCCATGCCTTTCCCTGTTTTATGAATTTTTGGCAGCGCATATACTCTTGATAATGTTGGATTATCTACTTTAATTTTGTGAAATTCTTTTTCGTTGATTATTTTGCTTTCTTTTAGAGTTTTGTTTGTGGTTTCAATGCAGTACTTTAATGTGTTAGTTTCTACTTTTTGGTAATTATTGTCTTCCAACAAATCTTCCATCCTCTTTGTGTAATCTTCTTTTTCCAAAATTACTAGTTTATTTCCCTTGTCTGCTTTGGTATAAATAACTGGTTTCTTTTTAAGGACTTCTATAATTTGGTTACTAAAATTAATTTTCTTTCATTTTTAAATCTGTTCTATTTTGGAGCATTTGTTTTTTACTGTGTTTCCATTTTCTTCATTAAGCGTTTGTGTAGCAATTTGGATGTCAGCAATATACTCTTCAACTTGGTTGGAATAGTCTACACATGTTTTTAAACCTAGATTTAGCATTTTCAATTCTGGTTTGGTTTGATAGGTTAAAACATTGTTTGGATGATCTTTTAGGTTATGTTTGTCTTTTTGCTTTTTCTTTTCAAAAGTGCTTGCTTTCCGGCATAAATTTTTAAGTTTATTTTTTAAATTTGCCGTTTTTGTCTTCATTTTTCCATCAAGATATGCAAATAAATTGTTTTCGAAATTTTCCCAAAATACATGTGCTATTGTTTGTAAATTTTTGATGCAAATTGTACAATTTTATTTCTAATGTATTTCTATTTCTGTAATGTTTGTTCTTTTCAACTTCTAACACTTTTTTCTCTGCTGCTTTTTGTTTTCTATTAAATTTTATTTAATTCTATTTAAATTCTATTTAAGTTTTATTAAATTTTACTACTTTTCTGACAAAATTAGGCTTTTTTTTTTAATACACATTTATGAACCTTATGTCAGCTGCAATTTTTCTCCTTTTCTCTTGTAATTTTCCAAAGTTTTATTTCGGAAAATTACAAGAGAAAAGGAGAAAAATTGCAGCTGACATAAGGTTCATAAATATGTGTATTAAGAAAAAAGTAGTGCCTAATTTTGTCAGAAAAGTAGTAAAATTTTATAAAAATAGTAGACAACAAAATGCAGCAGAGAAAAAAGTGTATGCTGCTATTACATTAAATTCTCCAGCCATTTAGCATTTTCCTGTTAGACCATTAGGAAATCTCAATTCAAGATTCATATACCTCAAGGCAATTTACGATTCATACTTAAGTCTCGGGCTTTAAGGCAATCAATGATAACTGATTGTTCTAGAACATAAACCATGTGTAGGCAAACTGAAACATACAATCTGAAGTGAAAAATGTAATGCTATAGCTAGGATTTGGAACTTCATGGATCTTCTGATCTGTCACTGACCTACCAAGGCAACATGTTGGTATGACATTAAATTCAATTGATTTGCATTTTCCTGTAGACTACAAAAAAGATAACATTTTGGGATCACATACCCAATGGCAGCTTACAATTTGTAATTAAGTTTCCACCACAGATTGTTTCCACACTTTTAAGTTTTTTTTTATTATGGTTTTCTTTTATAAGGGCATCAATGTTAACTGCTGTTCTAACACATGCAAACTTTGAAAGACAGTATTGGAACTAAAGAAGTTCACTGCCAGACTACAGATCTGCTCTATGTGTGGCTGTTCTGCCAATCACCTACCATAGCAATACCAGTATAACATTAAATTATCCAAATGATTCACATTTTTTCAGTACACCTAAGGAAATCTCAATTTGGGAACACATACCATAATGACAGTTTGTAATTTGTAAGTACTTACGTTCCAGGCTTTAACCTTTATTATTGTCTCCATTTATAAGGGCAATCAATGATGATTTATTTAAGCCACACAAACTGTTGTAGATAAACTTTGAATGGTTGAAACCTCATTTGAAGAAAAGAGATGAGGATATGGAAAAGAAGAAAAAGCAATGCAATTCTTGGTACAAATATTTTTATTTTGAAAGTTCATGTACAGTATCTTAAAAGTTTATAATTACATGGCTAATCTGAAATCTTCATGCACCCATCCACCAGTATTACAAAACAGCTGACAAGACCAAGATATATAAGAAAGAGGATTCTAATGGGAATAATTACACCCTGTTTATTTATCTATACTGGACAATTTACCTTAGCTTTACTATTCATCTCTTTATAACAAATTTACATATATTATTCCGCTAGTCACATACATGCTCACATACTTGCACACATGCACACCTCTCCTTATATGCATAAAGGAACAATGTTATTGATCTATTACATATGGATGTGTTTATATGTATGTATGTATGTATACGCATAAAGATAACTCCAGGTAATGGGAGGCTTTAGTTAGAAGACTCGCTCTAACAGTATTTTATATATAATTACATAACGTATATACACAGTTTATAAATGACTAACGTATTTACAGTTATTTTAACATAAAACAGCAAAATTTGCTTAAATCATTTTGCCTTTATCAACACTTTTCATACTGTAACTAAATTACAAACCTCTATGTACTATAAAATGATGTATAGTGGCATTACTTGGGACATTTAGCAATGCACGTGGATTGGTGCTGCTGTTATGTTTACATATGTATCCTGAGCATGTATAGTACCTCCACTGGCCACAAATAAACAAATGCAATGCTATATGTCCTGAGTAATACATCACTGATGCTTTGTGAAAACAATACACAGGAACACTATTTATAGCAAACAAATGCTCAGGAAGATTATGCTATTAATGCAATTATGCTACTGCTCTATAGACAAATTAATCAAATAGTAACAAAATGCATGAAGTTATTTTGATAGCTAGATAGATTAAAAAGTACTCTTTATCCAAATTTTCACATTTAGAGTTAACCTTTAATTCAAAGGCCAGCAATGATGTAAAATAAATGCACTCAGATTTCTTGCAAAAGAATGCTTATGGGCATAAACAGAAGAAAGATAACAAATAATAGTGTCATCATTTCTGTATTTTTATTATTTGTATTTTATTTCAAATTCCTTCAATAACAGAAAAAGTTGAAGTACTTTAATTTGGAACATTTCCTTTGCTATTTTACTTAAGTTAGCTAATAATATTGGTTATCCAAAATATATATGGCAGAAACTTATTTTGAACTTCACAAGTGACTAATAATTTGGGAAGTACTGCTTTAAGCATTGAATCAATATTCAAGGTAACATTGAAGTACTTAAAATGACTCATATTTTTCACAGAAAAATACATTAATATAGTGAGTCATTCTGGCTTGATTGTACATAATATACTGTTTCACATGTTTAAGTTTGTAACTGTTGAATTTTAATTCCTATATACATCCCAACGATAAAAATCAAAAGCAAAATGAATATAATTTACAGTAATTTGTAGTTGTCACCAGTGAAAATGAGAAAAGATCAAGATATGCAGTCTGTACTATGCCATCAGCAGCCAACATATGAATATGACAGCCACCCATAGGAACACCTTGGAGAGAAACTGTTCTTCCTCAAACTGTGGAGTTCCACGTGGTGCTGTGAGAAAAGAAAGGAAAAAAGTTAAGTGCATCCTAACAGTAGATCTTTTGCTTTAGGCTCATTATAGTGAAGCAGAACAATCATTCTGAAACTGTAGGAGATGACATGACAGATACAAATTTTAATTTTCCCAAATCAATCAAGAAGAAACCCCTTAGTTGAAGCTTTATTAACATCAAGAATCTGAAACAGTGTTCCAAAATTAAAAGTTGGTATTCTCAAAAACACCAAGTGACAAGTGCTCAAAAAAGTGATTTTTCCCCCGCTCAGAGAAGTGCTTAAAGAGGACAATGGCATCATCAAGTTTAATTTTTCGCTTTACACCTAAAGACTTTTAATTTTTCTCTTTTTCATTAGAAGCCATTTTTTCAATCTAGATAATATTTAACAAATCATATGTTAAAGTAAAGAAGGATGCAAATTATCTAGGCAGTGTGAAAGAAGTAACACATTGCAGAGTACATCAATCAGACAGAAGGAAGGTATCTTCTGCTGCAAAATGTTTAAGGAAACTTTCACCTTGTATTTGTGCATGTATAAACTTAAGAACAATAATCACATTTTATATATAAGGCATATTAACTGATAAATATAAACTGAAGCTAGTAATAATGAAGTAAATACACATAAATTGCTATACAAAAAGGAGCATGATACATATCTATTGATTTGAATTATAATTAAACCGTTAAGTGAAGCTTTTGTCAATAGATAATAAGCAATTTATAAATTAACCAATTTTCTACATGCTAATAAAACAAAGTAAGCAGACATTTCAACAGAATAAAAATTTAAACTTTGTACACAGGGCAGTAGTGGAGGGGGAATGCAGATGTATGCCGTTCCCCACTATTTTTCGGAGGGTAATGCAGTCCCCTTATTAATAATATTTATACTTTTCTTAATTCATTACCTTTTTTAATTTAAAATTCGAAATACTGTAAAAATACTATATATATTCAAAACATGTTCAAATAAAGTTTATGACTATAACCGACCTTCAGTACATATGTGGAACCCAGAGGATTACATAAAAGAATGGATAAAAAGTCACACACATGCTGAGGACAACCAAAGCAGAAAGGCAAATCTACCAGTGCAGAATTCTGATCAGTTCTCCAGCATCTGGAAAATTTTTAGGTGTGCCCACTTTTTTTGTTAGGAATACGGCCGTGTTTGTACATTAAAATATGTTCATTAAACACAAAGTCCACAACTGTTCTTAAACATTCATGGCTAGAATTAAGTGCAATATTTAAGTGCAGAAAAATAAGTATCTAAAATTGGTACCAATGACGAATATATATACCCAGTGATATATTATAGTTTTCATATAAAAATGAAATATGTATAATTGTATTAACAAGAACTAGATAGGATGCCAATCTTTCTCTACTTACCAGAAGCAAAACAAAAAATAATAAAAAATGTTAGGTAGAGAGAATCATGATTTTTCACAAGTGCTGATCACCCCTTGCAAAGAAAAACCACCAACATCATAATGAACTACACAAAAGCTGTGCTGCTTTGTAGTTTAATATTTTTATCTTGGAAGATGGGTAAACCAGTAACCATCTATAGTAACAAGCCTGAATACTACTTTCGTAAAAACAAAATGGCCATTCGAGTTAGGCTATGCACGCTAAACTTGTTTCGGTAACTGATTTAAGAAGATTATTACATAATTGGTAGTTAGATTACTTCTGTAAAAACCCTGGCATAATGCATTGCTTACCTTAGGAGCGACTCTCACCACCGATGGGCGTGACCTTTGCGTATACAGGTTGACGCATACGGCTGGGCAGGAGGGAGAAAGGGAGGAACTGGCATACATGAGGCACCAAGCGGATATTGAAAATAGGCTCGCCAGCTGAACACCCAGGGCTTTTATGGGAATACGGCTACTTTAATTGTAATGTACTTTCAACAATGGTTTTTGAATGTTTTGTTCCCAAAGAATAAAAACTTGAGGGAGCAGTGGTTAGAAGCTATTAAGAGAGAGAATTTTTGCCGACCAGAAACTGAGAGACAATTCTGTTAATATTAGCTTTAATGTAAAATCTAGATGTGTATACAATATTACTAATTATTGTTCAAATGCTTAGTTTTGCAGAGCATCAATTATAAAGTTTTTGCAAGTGTCAGAATTTGTAATGCATTGATATTTATATGTGTAATAGAGTCATTTTCTGCACTTATATTTTAGTTTATAACAGGTTACCAGCTATATAGGTATATAAATAAGTAAAAGCCTTTGGCATCTGATAGGATATTCTAACCTGACCCAACCAAAATTATTTTTCTAAAATCATATAAATTAGTATTTGTGGACCCTAGTTGATTTTTCATGTAAATTATAAAATTCAATTATATTTTTCTGAATTACAGCAAATGTCTTTTTAAAGATGAGGTTTATGAAATATAGGTTTACAAATATGTTTAAATTCATCCAGATATGTTGATATTTTTGCTGTAGTCCCTAAAAAGTTTTTAACTGATTCCTTAAAATTACTGAATATACAAGATCATATAAAATTCACAATGGAAGTTTAAGAAAACAATCAATTGCCTTCCTTAGATTTAATGATCATAAGACAAAATGACAGTGTAAAATTTGGAATCCACAGAAAACCTACTCACACAGATCATTACATAAAATGCAACAGTTTCAATCCTCTGTCACATAAATTAGCTGTTCTTAGAAGATTGATCCATAGACTAAACAGCATACCTTTAGATAAAAAACAATATAATGAGGAAGCAGCAGCAGCACGCTCAGAGGATGATGATATATAATGAGGAATTTACATATATTTTAAATACAGCACAAAAAATGGTTTCAATCCAAACTCAACCAAAAAATGATCAATCGGGACAAGCAAAAGAAATTAAAACAGATCACTACTCTTCAAAACATAAATAAAAACTGGAAATACAAAAAATTCTTATCACCCTTGGGTATTTCCGAAGTTTGAATGAATATTTAAAGATTATGGCATCAAACTAGCATCACAAAACAGATTCTCACTCAAGAAATTGTTAAATAATCCCTTAGAAAACAAGATTCCACCAGAACAAAAATCAGGCATATATAGGATAAATTGTGAAGACTGTGACAAATTTTATATTGGTTTGACACAGAAAAATTTAAAAACTAGATTAAACAGAACACCGTAGGAACAAAATATAAACAAACAGAAAAATCAGCAGTTGCTTTTCATTTCTGGAATGACAACCGCCACATCGGAGAGATCAAACTACTAAAACCATTTTTAGTTAATTGATGGAAATTAATAATTTCCTCATACTAGCCGTATATAGCCTAAGATTTTTAATAGATTGAGTCAACATGAAAAATTCAATGCCATGGCTGGGATTTGAACCATGGATCTCTTGGTTTCCGTCCAGTCGCTCTAATCCATTGAGAATTTGGCAAATTGGCCATGGTATCTCAATGGGTTAGAGCGATTGGACGGAAACCAGGAGATCCGTGGTTCATTGTCAACAAAACTTGAACTTACAACATGGAAAACATTTTTATTATTAAAAACATTCCACATATTCTAAATTTTGATGTGCCATCAGTGAGTGGTCTACTGAACTTATGTAAAGAATCTTCCGAGAGAGGGAGCCAATTACAAGAGATCCAGACAACAACCAACTGTAATGAGTTGCTAATCAGCTGAGGATGAAACTGCAACAGTTTTGAAAACATTCCTGATTTTGTAAAAGGACGTGAGTGAAGTTACAAGTTTTAAAATTATGACTCAATTTTAGTCTTTATACATGAAACTAGCTTCACTGTTAACAATACTTTTATTTATAACTATTCAAATTACAAACTAATGTTTGAGATTCCACTAAAAATGAAAAACTGGCTACTGATACTTTTTGAAATTAGTTATTTTTAATATGGAATGCTTCTCATCACTTTATATTTACTATTTTTTTTTTTTTTTTTTTTTTTTTTTTTATTTATTTGTGTACTAAGCTATTACAACTGTTGAGCTGATCACCAGTATTTGGCCCAGGCCATTAATTGGTGAGCAGCCCATTGAATTACAAAATGTGTAGTACACTACTTACATTTCTATTACTACTACCATTACTACTATTGCTTACACACTATTGTTCATTTCCTTTTTTTACAGTCCACTTCCATTTATTTTTCACTTTATCTAAGAACTGACCTACATTCTTGAGATTTTTATCTATAATTTTACATATATCAGGACTTCGCTTAATTTTTCTCCAGATATATTCTTTTCGCCAAATCTCTGTTTCCCTGCATTCGAAAAGGATATGTTCCACATCTTCCTTACCCCCACACAATGGGCACTTGTCTTTCACAAACCCATTCCGCTGCCCTTTTAGCCTCCACACTCCTGCTCTCAGCCATGCTATCCCCTTCCTTTCTTCATTAATGGTTTTATCTATATACTGCTCCCTTCCCCAGCCACTTTTTAACTCAACATAATATACCAATGACCTCTTTTCACCTAACTGGCTGAACAGTTTTTGAATCTCTATATCTTCAAATCTTTTTCTAACACCCTTCCAGAAACCTTTATAATTTCTCTCTCTTTTTCTCCAAATATCCCCTAAGCCATTATTTTCTAAATTGTTTCGTAGAGTGCTTGCCCAGCCCGAGCTTTGCAGACTTGCTTCTTGATATTTTAAACATTGTTGCAATAAGAGTCCTTCATCTAAA
The DNA here is from genome assembly GCA_030765055.1 of Mantis religiosa. Classification (NCBI taxonomy): domain Eukaryota; kingdom Metazoa; phylum Arthropoda; class Insecta; order Mantodea; family Mantidae; genus Mantis; species Mantis religiosa. The sequence goes on from CM060954.1 coordinate 74,928,832, forward strand.
TTCAAGATCCTATGCCAGTATTTCAAGGCTCTTTCCATTATTAACCCTTTCCTTGTTACTCTCCCCATTTCAATTTGAGCAACTTCGTTTGCTGTTGCCATTGGCAGCCCCAAAACTTCCTTACAGAACATCCTGTGTATCTGATCCACAACTTCCCACCCATTCTCAAGCCCCCATATTTCAATGCCATATAGCATTCTGGCCTCGACTACAGAACTATATACTCTTTCCAACCATTTCATCTCCATCTCTGGCATTTTATATAGACACCCTCTCACAGCCATCATTGCTGCTTTCCCTTTTGCCAGTGCTGATTTCTTTTGTTTTTCCCATTTGCCTCCTGCATCCAATTTTAATCCTAAGTAAGTGCAGTCACGCACTACTTTGTATTCAGCTTCTCCCTTCTTCCACTTTTCATATTTACTCAATTTAGTCCCTTTTTTAAATACTACAATTTGGGTTTTTTCGCTGTTTACCTTTAAGCCCCACTCTGAACAGTATTTCTCCACCTCTTGCAAAGATATTTTTAACCCATTAACAGTAATGGACATTATTACCAAATCGTCTGCAAAAAGTAAACCTGGGACTTGTAAGTTGTTTATTACTGGTATGAGACTATTATTCTTACTTATAATATTTACTACATATTTTTATTTAGCGCTTTGGAGTATTTTCCTTTTACATAATGCAGCTTTTATAAAATGTATGTATGAAATCTTTTAAATTAATCACATTTACAAAACAAATATACCACGAAAGAGGCAGAACTTCATTTTAATATTTCTATTTGCTTGAAAGGAAGTATTTATAAGATGAACATTTTAGTTCCTCATTTCTCCATTTTAACCAGTAACAAATACTATTGAATGAAACTTCTGTATTTTATATGCAAGCCATAGTAATAAAACTGTTACATAGTTCCTTGCTGAATTTACTTGCAATATGGCAAATTCTCTTTGCCACCTCTATGATTATTTTAGAATTAATATATTTCTTTGTGATCTCTTAGTGTTTTTTTTTTTTCCTTCCATATTTTTTAAGTTCAATTTCTGACTCAATTTTTCCATAAATTTAAATTAGCTTTATAGTTACCGGCTTTGTACATTTATACAAATACACTTTTCTGTTTGGATTTTTAACCTTGATAGTTCTTAGTGTAAGATTTCTGCTTATAAGGACACATTTCAAAAACTATAATGGTGAATTAAAGCTAAAGGCTCATGCACAGAGAGATGCTAGTGGTGCTAAATGGAACTTGACAAACTGATATATGCCAAGTAGTTGTTGGATTTGTTTTGCTATGAAATCAAACTGAAGTCAGCAAAATCATAATTAAGAAATTGACAAGACATGCAAAGTTTTGTGCCAGTGTATTACTAATAGCAGAATTACTCACAAACACCACTGTTATATTAACAAAGTGATCAATAAACTGTGTTAGCAGCCTACCTGCACTAGGTCTTGCCTCTCCAAAATTAAAAGTTGATGTGAAAAATCCAAAAGGGAAGGCACCAATTCCAAAAGACATGTGGAAACCACCATCCCCAAAACCAAATCCAGGAAATCCCTGCAATCAAATTTATAGTTTTACCATTGCTTAGGCTACAAATGTAAGGAAATATATATACAAGAGTGGTTCAATAAGTAACTGTTTCAAAATAGGGAAGTTTGTGTTATTATGTATTGTCATTTATTATTACATGTCAAACAGATTCCTGGTTAAATTGATAGTCGACATGAAAAATTCATTGCCATGGCTGGGATTTGAACCACGGATCTACTGGTTTCCATCCAGTCGCTCTTACACATTGAGCTACCATGGCCAATTTGTCATCATGACTCTAAATTCTCCAATTGACTCGTATATTTCCCCGGTAAACCACTAGGGACTCTCGTGTCCGAGATACACCATTTGTGGCAACTTACTATTGTAAGTACATAAGTTCCAGGCTTCATCATTTAACTCTTATTTAAGTTAATTGATGGAAATTAAATCATTTCTTCACACTAGCCATATACAGGCTAAGATTTTTTAATTGATAGTCGATATGACAAATTCAATACCACGGCCTGGATTTGAACAACGGATCTACTGGAAATACATGGTAATGAAATGCATTAATATGGGAATTAATTGTACTTAAAAATATCCAATAATGTCTAACATATCAAGTAGACCTAAAAAGTCAGCAATCCCAAGTTTCTCAAAAGGCCCAGATTTGGAACTTTACGCCCAAACTGGCAACCTATTGCTTAGCTTCTATATAGCTATAAGAATATGTTCAATTACAGCAATAATTAACTTAATACAAAATTAATCAGAAAGGATAAGAAGAGTACAGGTCAGATTTTGTTTATCATGAACAAAATGCCAAGCAAAAAACAATATTATTGTGAACACTTACACCATTATTAAATTAAAGATGAGTCGTATTTATTACACATCAGCTTCACTTACGTACCTATATTGAGGACATGTTTTGTGAATTATTGTTTGCATACAATATAACGTTGGCACCAAAAAACAATTATATTAAAAACCTACTTAACAGTAATAATACTGATAAGATAAAACCAGAAGAAAAGTCAGACATTTACAAGATTAATGCCCGATTTCACCAACAGATATTAAAATCGACGTTAACAAATGTAATGTAACAATTGTCACAGCGGTAACACTAATGTTAAATTTCTTGCATTTCACCAACCTGTTTTCTGAAAATGTTAACAAACCTGTGTTAATGCCAAGAAACTTGTAAAGATCACAGCTATAGAATGCTATGGATGAGTTGTATTATTTTCTGAACGTACTGCGATGTGCTTTTGTTTTCATTTTCGTTTTCATTTTCATCTGCACAAGCTGAAAAATGGCGGATGAACAAAATCATAAATAAAGCCGTGAGACACATTTCTCATCGATGGAGAAAGAATTGTTAGTTGAATTGGTGACAAAGTGTAAGGATATCGCGGATGCGGTGAATGTAAAAGAGAAAGATGTCACGGGGAAAATATTGGAAACAAATTTAATTCAAATGCATGTGTCACTACTACAAGCACCAAACAACTTGTCAGTATTACGTAAATTTAAAACGAGGTGTGATGAAGGACAAGTGACTTGAACGTTTCAAGACAGCAGGTGGACAGTGTATTATCCACATAATTCAGTGAATTATACAATCGCAAGGTTATTAATATTTGAAGCAAAGGCCAGATCGCCATATTCATTTCGATGCATATGCACCTCTCTTGTACTTCCGCAGGAACCTTCATAGCAACATGTTTCGACAGTCTATGCCTCCGTAAACATTTTTCTTCGGATAGCTCCTCAAAATCATTTCTCCTCATAGGCTGTACTCTATTACGAATGCCATTTAGACGGCCTTAAATATAGCAAATCGACATCAACAGCTGAGTTTATGCTCGCCATCTTGACTATTTAAAATTTTTAAGGACTTAACATGAGAAATTTGATTTGTTAGTTTAACAAGAGATTTAACACTTGTGGTATGCTAACACTTGTTGGTGAAATGCAATTTTTGTTTTAACTAATGCTAAACCTGTGTTAAGTCTTAGCATCTGTGGTGAAATAGGGCATAAGTGTAAAGACTGTGAGAAACTTTACATAGGGAGGACAAAAGGAAACATAGGTACTAGAAAGAAAGAACATTTTAGGCACTTGAGATACAAAAATATTGATAAGTCTGCAACAGCAGCTCATTTCTGGTCTGAAAATCATGAAATTGAAAATAGCACCAAATTACTAATCTCTGTTTCATATAACCTTGCCCCGCTGAAATGTATCACTCCGCGTTCAACAACCTTCCCCCTCGCCCTAATTGGCTAATGCTTTCGCGTCATAGGCCATAGGTGGTGCCTTCCCGTCACATTTAAACCTGCAGTAAATGTCATAATAATTGCCGGGAAGATAAATAAAATAATACAAATAAGGATATGAAGGCATGCAAAAATACAAGTTTATAATGAACTGAGCAAATTGAAACAGAATGACTGAGCAATGAAACTGAAAAAATTTATAATGAAAGGCCTTTGGCCTTTTCCACTGAGATTTTTAAACCAGCACACATACCTTTCAAAAATGCTTGTCTTTCAGTCTTAAAAGTTGTGTCACACCATACTTTACTTTTCGTGTGTTCTTCGTGTATATTTAGCGATTTGTATCTCGGTGCAGTGTGGTTGTCCTTAAATAGCGTCTTTGCCACACAGCAATATCGCCTCTCTCTTTTAGCACATTTTTCTTGCCTCTTTTTTCATTCACAAATCCCAGCTGTATAAGCAATCTGCTGAAATTTGGTAAATCTGCATCCTCATTTACAGCAGACGAAATGTTACTTATGTTAGGGAGTTCGTTTCTAAAGAAAAACTAAACACATGACGACGCACAACACTTTTCACGTATTTTCTCCGAGCATGCACTTTTGTTTATTCCTGCTTTTGCCTGGAGTGGTAACTTTTCCTGTTTCCTCAATTTCATGTCGCGATGTTCCTACGGATCTAACACTCACACCTGTAACTTCAGAGCACAGCTGTTCGACTTCTCTCACTGACAAAGACGGATTCTTCTCTGTGAGTGCATTAAACACATGCAACACAATTCTTTTTTCGCCTGTTTGTAAATAATTATCCTTGCGATACTTCAGCGAAAAACTGGCGGTAGACTCTGCCATTATACATATAATAAGTACATGCGCAATAAACAATCAATAAAATAATTTAGCTCCCGCACTCTCGAATGGCGATGCATGACTAATCCAGTTCAAAACAAGGTCAGTGATAAAAGTCATATAAACAAATGTCACCACTACCGCTAAATCACGTGCTATCGTGCCATGTGCTTAAGAGCAAAGGAACCTCCTCTTTACTTCGTTTAAGAATTAACATGCATTTCAGATAAATCAACTCTGTTGCGTAATATATTTAATTAAAACAGTTACAAAAATATAAATTTGACAATTCTCTTCCAACATATAATGATATATCACCATGTTAAATAACGAACTAATTTTTACCGCATGACAGTCATTACCACAACAGCAACCAATGAGAGGTGATTAGGTCACGTGATCGTTAAGAGATACTGGGCAAGCTTACGTGAAACAAGGTATAAAATATGTACAAAAACATAGTCTGACTCAACGTTTCCATAGTGAACTCGTCATATGGGAGAGAATATACATAGAAAAACATAAAAACCAACTAATGAACTTTGAAATCCTGCCAGAAGACAACCCCACATTTAAATTCATCACAAAATCAACAGATGGCAGCAGCAACTCCAGAACTACGCACACCACTGGATCAAGCTTTAGTTGCATTAGAGCCGACGATGCGAACGATGGTCATGTCCTCAATATAGGTACGTAAGTGAAGCTGATGTGTAATAAATACGACTCATCTATAATTTAATAATTATTTCACTTCACTGTGGTGTTCCAATACAGTTAAATTTCGATATACTTACACCATTGTTTTCTGGTTCTGAACGCTGTCCTGCAGGCCTTGGAGGAACTTTGTTTCTGAAACATGATATTCATATTAGTCATTCTAATCAAACAAAACTTTCTTCAGAAAAGTCTCTTATTATTGACAAAATGTACTCAAAATTGCAAACTGGCAATTTTCACATGTAAAACTTTTAATTCCAAAAAGATGAAAATAAACGTTTAATTTGTACTCATAAACAGTAATCAAAGATGTTCTTGAAATTTTTAATTTTTTTTTAAATAATCAATGTGCCATGTACTATAAGTATCCTTAAGCCAACATCATGATTTTAAAATATAAATGTATTATAATTTTATGTGAGTCCCCTTTTGCATTTTATGTTGTGCTACATGTAGCATTTTGTTGTAGATGTGACTTTCTAAAAGAAAAAATTGTTAAATTATTTTTTGTAAAACAAAATGCTGCTTATGCTCAAAACTACTGCTCATTTATTCTGAAGTAAAAGAGGATGGAAATTCAAACTATACTTGACAAGCTTTTTGAGCTTGATTTTAAGTAATATGGTTAAGCATCAATTACTTCTGTATTAAGTCTTAATCTATAATTAAACATAAAAACAAAGAAAGTAAAAGTAAAAACAATTTTTATATTTAATAAACACTGCTCACAAAAATCAGAGGATACTAAAAATGGTGCAATTTCAAGCATAATGCTATACTGACAGATAAAGCAGGCCACAATTCCAGAGAACCCCTGATTAGAGTTTGAATCAAATGATCAATTAAGAGAGAATGTGGCAAATAAGCAAAGCAACATTAACACTACAATACTTGTGGGCCATTGGTGAAAATTGTTCTTCAATATGGTGTATGGTCTCCTCGAATGGCTAGCACTGCTTCACACCTGTGTGACATGGATGCAATGGACAGGGGCGGTTCCTCCATAAGGTTGCAGGTTTGCGCTATACCCATTAACTTTGAATGTACAACAGGTGCATTTTGCACATTAAAGCTGTACTTGTTTGCATTGTTTTATATACAAACATGTTTCAATTATTCAGAGTATAAACTTGAAAGAAGCATAGAGACAGTGAAGCATTATTTAGCACAAAAGTGAATCGAGAAGATATTGACAATATTGTCACCCTGGTGGTAGACTCGCGAAGCTGATAAAAAAAATGATGGCCAATCGTTACCGGAAATGAGAGACAGTTGAAGGTAGAGAGAGAAAATAAACAGTTTTTGAGGTTCTAGAAATTTTGTAATGGTGAACAGTGTATTTCGAGGAGAATAAAGTGTAGTTTTTGTGTTTTCTAACCTCGTTTTATCATTTCACGAACCCACAAAGTCACAACGTCTTCTCGATTCACTTTTGTGCTATGTTTCAATTATGCTTATCGTCTGTAGCTGCCCATGACCACAGAACTCTGCAGCTGTAGGAGCTGCCAGATTTACTACGAAGGGTTAAACTCAGTGTTCGGCCAAATGTAGGCTCTCTGAGGGGGTTGCGGGAAGATGAGATGGGAGTGGCTTCTTATACATTGCTTAAATGGAGGTTTATCAATCTAGCTCCTCCTACTCCTACCAACCACCAACTAATCATAATACTCCAAGCAACGGCTATAACATGACCTTCAGCTTCGCTTAGTTTGTATTTGTGTGTCTGCTTGTTTTGTGGTGTGGCTTTGTGCTCGCAGAACATTGAGAAAGCTTTGTTTAAGGTTAACCTGAATATTCTAACATTTTATTTATAGTGCTTATTGTGTGGTGTAGTTTTTGTGCATTTTTAAAATTCTGATAGAATGAATACCATGCAATCTTTACTGGAAAAGCACTTTTCGCAACGGAGTGCTGAAGAAAAATCTGAAGTGAAACGAATGGGTAGGCCTATGCCAAACATTTCTATAACTCAAACGATTAAGACAAAAGCTAGAACATTCAACAGGAAGTTCAACCCTGACATGTACAAGAAGCACAACTGGTTATGTGGATGTGAAGTTAATAATTCTTAATGTTTTCCATGCCTGCTCTTGGAGATGATTCCTGGGTGAAGCAAGGAATGAAAGACATACAACACATGCACGGCCGTGTTAAAAATCATGAGTCCTCTTCGTCTCATAAAAAATGCATTAAGTTTAGCAATGTATGGCAATATTAATATTGCTGCACAAATGGACAGTGCATACAGAAGGAACATACAACTGCATAGCGATAAAGTTACGCATAATAGATATGTCCTAAATATAATAAACTGTATACAGTTTTGCGGCTCATTTGAGCTGGCTTTGAGAGGTCATGATGAATCTGATACATCACAAAACCCTGGTATCTTTTGAGGCCTAATAGATTTCAGTGCTGATCTCGATAGTGTCCTGAAGGGCCATCTGGAAAAAGCAACTGTTTTTAATGGCACTTCAAAAACTATACAAAACAAAATTCTTCAGTGTATGTTAAAGGTATGCCAAGAGGAAATAATGAAGGAGATTAAGAAACAGAATTCCTTGCTGTCATAGCAGATGAAACCACTGATGTTTCCTCAGTGTATCAGATGGTTATTATCTACAGATATCTTGTGAATGACAAGCCTGTAGAACGATTTTGGAGTTTTGTTCGACCTGCTGGTCATGATGCAGAATCTCTTGCCACAGTTATTAAATCTGAACTTGATCTGCAACTGCCAGGGTGCCTGAATAAACTTATAGCACAGATCTATGATTGTGCATCTGTCATGGGAGGTAGGACACACAGCATTCAGGCAATTGTGAAAGAGAAGAATCCTTGTGCCTCTTAAATACATTGCCATGCACATCAACTTAATTTAACCCTTTCACCGATATGGACGTCATATGACGTCCAAGTTAAAATGCCCCAAACCGATATGGACATGTATAGACGTCCTGCGCATACATACATTTAATGCTTATTTCACGCCAATTATTTTAATCTTCCTATTTTACAATAAATTTAAATTAGTTCTATAAGAAATGTAAAGGTTTCTTTTTGAATTGTACACCTCCAAACCTGGATAAACACCCAAGGGCACATCTGCAGATTCACACCAAATAATATTGGTTTCCCTGTGAACTTCTTTTTCGCAACACACTACACATTTTCGAAATGGTTACAACTTTTTTTGATTGTGGGTGGTATACTTTTAGGAAAGTGTTTTCTCTCAAGTATGAGGGGCGATGTGGTGAATTTCTTACCCCCTAGTATAAAGAGGCCTCTGAGTATTATAATACTCAATTAGGTTACAAGCTCTTTATACGCACAAGTACAGGTAGATGAATGTCTTGCATGAATTTACAGCTCTGAAAATTACTAAACAACTGTGCATAGTTACATCCAGTGGTATAAAAATACTTTTTTTAACATTTAACTGTTTTTCGTGTAGAGGGATAGCTAGTAATAGCTGATCCACATAACCCATATTTGACCCGCCATTTCTCCAAACAATGGAGTAGCTAACATGCCATCTGTAGACCAGCACACGTCACTGCTACGTATGTCCTAAAGATCTCCTTCATAATCGTACAACAAATCTTCCAGATTTTCTACAGTAATATCAGAAGCCTGTACACATCATACCCAAGCTAATTTATTAGCTACATTACGGGGATAAGCCATGGTTAACATTGAAATTTAACAATTTCAAATGTGCCATTCATTTAGCTCTTGATAGCTATAAGAAATCACTCTGAACACAGAGAGAGTATAAATAACTAAAATACAGAGCGAAAACAGCTGCGTAAGGCTACCAGAAACCTTGGTTGAGAAACACTGTAATAACAGATGCTGACAGAGAGTTTTCTTTCCAGTGTGTGAGTGTGTAACGCAACATATTCTCGTATGATTATCGCTTGGTATAGCATAAATAAACTAAACTTGAACCGGAGAAGTCGCTTGCGTAGCTATACATATATACATTCGTTCGTATACACACAAAACAAAATGATTCAAATATTAGGCGCGTTCAGCACAAAAAATGGCTTTTGCTACAGTGAAACAAAGAAGTGAAATTTCAACGATTTATTAATGTAGTCTCTACTTTATTGTTACTGTAGATTTATACAGCCTTTAATGAGTTTTAAACCAGTTTTTGTTTCGTTTAAATAACTTAATAAATACAGAAGATACGGAATTGTATTAATGATGCATTTTTACAGCATTTAACAATTTAAATGTCCTGTTTTGTTTATTGGGTATCTATTTCCGGCCCCTGAAGGGTTTAAATGGCCATCGGCGAAGCGGTTAATAATGCTGAATGCAGCCTCAGTAAACACCAGTGTGAGGATATTTTTTGACAATTTACAAGGAATATGCACACTTTTTTCAAATTCTCCTCAAAGAACAGCTGTGCTTGATGAAGTTGTGCAGAAACGATTGCCATGTTCTGTTCCGACAGAATGGAATTTTCATTCACGGACTGTCAATACCATTTTCGAACACAGGGAGAATTTAATTAAATGCATGGAGGTTATTCAGAAGAGAGCTCTGTTACACAACAACGCCACACTTGCTCAGGCTTATGGGTTTATGGCCACTTTGAAGGATCATAATTTTGTATTCTGGCTGTCTTTCTTCCACAAGATCATGCCTCACATGAACATTTTGTAAAACCAGATGAAGAAACGATACTACAATGCAAAATTTGCGCTCGCCCAGCTAAAAGCATTTGAAAGAGAAATGCAAAAAGTAAGAAATAGTGTGGATATTGAGGAACACGAAGAAACTGCAATTAATAGGAAAAGAATAGAAGATCATGATGTGAAAAAGAGAAGCTCTTGAAGTCTGTGACATTATTCTTAGAGAAGCAAAAGACAGATTTAGTTTCACTGGGCATCTGGTAGCCTCAACTTTGTTTCATCAAGAAAAGTTCTCAAACTATGATAAGACATTTCCAGAGGATTCCCTTAGAGAAACTGAGGTTCTATCCTTTTACATTGGAACAAAAATTCGTACAGAACTGACTGTCATTTACAGTCGAGAGGAATTCTGTGGAATGTCCAGCACTTCATGCTTGATGGACTTCATTAAGGAAAACAATTTATGTGCTACATTCAGCGAATGTGTCAAACTTCTGCAAGTGCTGTTAACTATGTCAATGTCTACCGCTGAAGCAGAATGCTGTTTCTCAACTTTAAAAAGAAGAAAAACTTTCCTTAGGAACACAATGTCACAGGACCAACTGTCAGCATTAGCAATGCTTTCAATTGAGAGGGAGTTTGTTATGAAGATCAGCAATTTCAACGCAAAAGTTATTGAAAGATTCGTCAGGTCTCAGGAGAGGAGAGCAGAGTTCCTGTATAAACAGGTGAGTCATGACTTCGACTTCTCTGTATTTTACTTTTCATTTGTGCACCACCAATAATTTAATCCACCTGCTGCCACTGGCAACGGATCAATGAGTTCTTGGGGGATACGTGGCCACTCTTCCATAAGAGCAATCTGCAGCTGCAGAACAGTTGTGGAAGGTGCTGGTCTGCCTGCAATGCATCTGCCTAATGCATCCCACATATGCTCAATCAGAGACGTCCTGCGCATGCTCATTTAATGCCAATTATTTTAATCTTCCTATTTTACAATAAATTTAAATTAGTTCTATAAGGGATGTGAACGTACCCTTAAAGGTTTCTTTTTGAATTGTACACTTCCAAACCTCGATAAACACCCAAGGGCACATCTGCAGATTCACACCAAATTATATTGATTTCCTTGTGAACTTCTTTTTCGCAACAAACTAGACATTTTCGAAATGGTTGCGACTTTTTTGGTTGTGGGTGGTATGCTTTTAGGAAAGTGTTTTCTCTCAAGTATGAGGGATGATGTCGTGGTGAATTTCTTACCCCTTACCTCTGAGTATTATAACAATTAAGTTACGAGCTATTTATACGCACAAGTACAGGTAGATGAATGTCTTACATGAATTTACAGCTCTGAAAATTACTAAACAATTGTGCATGGTTACATTCAGTGGTATAAAAATACTTTTTTTACCATTTAACTGTTCTTCGTAAAGAGGGATAGCTATTATGGGTGCATTATAAGTTGGTGATTGACATGTGAAGGAGTGATGATAGCACCATTGCCACTTTACCGTTCCTCTCCACATGCTAGACAACGAAGATGGCAGGTAGAGGGGAGGAGGAAGTTCGGCTGCGGTAATGCACACGCACAAATTCCTAGAAATTTGCATACTGCAGTATTAATAATAAGACTGCCGTAAGACTGTCTACATGTTTAAGTGAGTAGTTACCTAAACTCTGTTTCATATAACCTTGCCCCGCTGAAATGTATCACTCCGCATTCAACTACCTTCCCCCTCACCCATATTGGCTAATGCTTTTGCGCCATAGGCCATAGGCGGTGCCTTCCCGTCACATTTAAACCTGCAGTAAACGTCATAATAATTGCCAGGAAGATAAATAAAATCATACAAATAAGGATATGAAGGCATGCAAAAATATAAGTTTATAATGAACTGAGCAAGTTGAAACTGAATGAGCAATGAAACTGGCCTTTTGCACTGGGACTTTTTAAATCAGCACACATACCTTTCAAAAATGCTTGTCTTTCAGTCTTAAAAGTCGTGTCACGCCATACCTTACTTTTCGTGTGTTCTTCGTGTATATTTTGCGATTTGTATCTCGGTACAGTCTGGTTGTCCTTAAATAATGTCTTCGTCACACAGCAATATCGCCTCTTGTCATTTAGCACATTTTCTTCCCTCTTTTTTCATTCACAAACCTCAGCTGTATAAGCACTCTGCTGAAATTTGGTAAATCTGCATCCTCATTTACAGCGGACGAAATGTTACTTATGTTAGGGAGTTCGTTTCTAAAAAAAAACTATGCACATGCCGACGCACAACACTTTTCACGTATTTTCTCCGAGCATGCACTTTTGTTTATTCCTGCTTTTGCCTGGAGTGGTAACTTTTCCTGTTTTCTCAATTTCACATCGCGATGTTCCTACGGATCTAACACTCACACATGTAACTTCTAAGCACCGCTGTTCGACTTCTCTCACTGACAAAGATGGATTCTTCTCTAAGAGTGCATTAAACACATGCATCACAATTCTCTTTTCGCCTGTTTGTAAAGAATTATCCTTGCGATACTTCAGCCAAAAACTGGCGGTAGACTTTGAAAAACTGGTGGTAGACTCTGAAAAACTGGAGGTAGACTCTGCCATTATACATATAATTAGTACACGCGCAATAAACGATCAATAAAATAATTTAGCTCTGGTACTGGGCACAACACACCGTCGAATGGCGATATATGACTAATCCAGTTCAAAACAAGGTCAGTGATAAAAGTCATATAAAAAATTTCACCACTACCGCTAAATCACGTGCTATCGTGTCATGTGCTTGAGAACAAAGGAACCTCCTCTTTACTTCGTTTAAAAATTAACATGCTTATCAGATAAATCAACTCTGTTGCGTAATATACTTAATTTAAATAGTTACGAAAATATAAATTTGACAATTCTCTTCCAACATATAAAGATATATCACCATGTTAAATAACGAACTAATTTTTACTGCACGACAGTCATTACCACAACAGCAGCCAATGAGAGATGATTAGGTCACGTGACCGTTAAGGGATACGGGGCAAGCTTATGTGAAATAAGGATTAATTACTGCTTACGAAATCTTCGGAATGAACAAAATGTAAATGGTTAGCTCAGTTAAGATAAAGAGAAACAAAAGTGCCATACCTGCACAGAATTATGCATTCTATTCCAACGGGAATATACCGCTTATCTGAGTCCCTGCTGTCATTGGTACTGCTTTTCTGATCGTCGTAGTCGTTGTTGCCACCGCCGCCGTCGTCGTCGTCAGAGCTACTGCAATCTCCCACGGAAATTATGAGTTCTTCCACTTTCTTCCAAAATGCCTTCGTTTACCCATGCTGCTACTATAACTTTTTTGTGTGACAAACAGCATCTTCCCAATTTTTAGCACTTCTGTTAGTTTTATAACAGATGTTATAGTGAAATCTGTATTGTTGCACGCTACGTATCCCTTTATCTGGGACCAAATCAACTCTATTGCATTAAAATGGCAATGGTAGGGAGGAAGTCTAATAATTTTGTGGCGTTTTTCTGCAGCAATTTCATTAACTATATATTTTGGGAACTGCGGTTTGCTTTTACTGATTCAAGCAATTCATACTTTTTTTTAAATGTTCTTGAACACGCACATATAATTTCCCTTACTTGTCCTTTAATTGGGATTCCGTACCCAAAAACACTTTTTGTGGTCTTCACAGATAATTTCTTTGTGTCTGTTTCTGTAGCACAAGTGTTTGTGGTAGCCATTAGTAACGATAATTAGCTAAATGTTAAAGTTACAGTGAAACACTGAAGTTGATTACTGAAACACTAAAGTTGATCACTGAAACACACGAATTATGCTGCGAAAACGTAAAGCTGTTTACACTCTGTGAAACCTTCAATACTTGAAGCAGTACACTCTTTAGGCAGTGATGACAGGGAGAAATATCCTAAGTACCGTAAGGGTATTTCATGTTAGAACTGGACCAAAGGCAGGTAAGAAGGGTTGGTCATTACACTGAACAGGTTGGTCATTAACCCAGAAAACCTAATAAGATATTCCTTGAAACTAAATCCACACCTGTTCCCTTCCAACAACACATACCGTTTGATACTAAAGGGCAACGAACGACGACAGTATTGTGATACCGCTGATTTATAAGCGAAGCAACAATAGTAGAAGTCACAAACCCAAACATACCCATGAGACCCATTGTAAATAATATAAACACTCCTACTTACCTTCTGGCAAAATGGCTATCCAAAAAATGTCAGTCCTTTCCACAATTCCATACTCTGAGCATAAAAAACTCTTTAGACCTGGCAGAAAAAATTCAAAATCTTAAACTAAAACCTCATGACACTTTAGTATCCTTTGATGTCCGCTCCCTCTTCCCTAGCATTCCATTAGACAAACTTTTGATTCAACTGAAAAAATGGCTAAATTCTATAAACCTAGATGCCAATGCAATAGAAGAATATTTGGCAATGACTGAAATATGTATACATCAAAATTATTTTGTCTTCGATGGAAAATATTATAAACAAATTTCAGGACTAGCTATGGGAAGCCCGCTATCACCATTTTTGGCAAATCTATACATGAGCTTTTTCGAAACACATATAGCTAAAGCCTTCCCTCATATGTTTAAAACATGGTACAGATACGTAGACGACATCTTTGCAATAGTGCCCTACAAACAAATAGATGATGCTTTGAAACTACTCAACCTGCAAGAACCCAGCATACAATTCACAGTGGAAACTGAAGAGGACTGTACTCTACCTTTTTTAGACCTTAAACTCAAAAAAAAGCAATGAGAAACTAGAATTTGGCATCCATAGAAAAGCAACACACACAGATAATTACATCAAAGCAAATAGTTTCAACCCAATTCCACACAAACATGCAACCATCAACAGTCTCACACACAGATTAGTAAATCTACCTCTCAGCCAGCAAAAATATCAAAACGAATACCATCAAATCTTAAAAACTGCAATTAAAAATGGATATAGAAAAAACCTTGTAGATAAAAAACTAAAATCATTCAAACTTCAAAAGAGATTAAAACAGATCACAGCTCTCACACCAATAAAACAAGAAATTAGATTTGCTAAATTTACTTACCACCCCTGGGCCACAAAAAAGTTCCAAAAAATATTCAAGAAATACAATATAACATTGGCACCAAAAAACAATTACAACATTAAAAACCTACTTCACAGTAATAATACTGATAAGATAAAACCAGAGGAAAAGTCAGGCATTTACAAGATTAAGTGTAAAGACTGTGAAAAAATTTACATAGGGAGGACAAAAAGAAACATAGGCACTAGAAAGAAAGAACACTTCAGGCCCTTAAGATACAAAAATATTGATAAGTCCGCAATAGCAGCTCATTTCTGGTCTGAAAATCATGAAATTGAAGATAGCACAGAATTACTAAAATACGTACAAAAACATAGTGAACTCGTCATATGGGAGAGGATATACATAGAAAAACATAAAAACCAACTAATGAACTTTGAAATCCCGCCAGAAGAGAATCGCACATTTAAGTTCATCACTAAATCAACAGATGGCAGCAGCAACCCCAGAATTACCCACACCGCTGGATCAAGCTTTAGTCGCATAAGAGCCGTAGATGCAAACAATGATTTGCGAAACATGTCCTCAAAATAGGTACGAAAGTGAAGCAGATGTGTAAAAAATACGACTCATCTAAAAATTAATAATAGTATTAGTGTCTGTTTACTGCAAACCTAAACATGCCGATAGACTAACGTCATGCATAAAGCACGTGGTGTAGTGTGATAGAGTTGGCAACGTGGGATAAGCGTGCCGGGATGCTATGGCAACAGTTTACTTTTGATTGGTGGATTGTTGGTTGCTAGGCAACCGCAATGACGTGTCAGTGACGTGTTTATCTCCTCTCATTTTCGCAGCTGAATAGCACGTGGAGGCAAAACACCAATCACCAACTTACGATGCGACAATAATAGTAATAGCTGATCCACATCACCCATATTTGACCCACCATTTCCCCAAACAATGGAGTAGCTAACATGCCATCTGTAGACCAGTACATGTCACTGCTACCTACATATATCCTAAGCATCTCCTTCATAATCGCACAACAAACCTTCCAGATTTTCTACAGTAATATCAGAAGCCTGTATACATCATATGCAAGGTAATTTATTTGCTACATTACGGGGATAGGCCATGGTTAATATTGAAATCTAACAATTTCAAATGTGCCGTTCATTTAGCTCTTGATAGCTATAAGAAATCACTCTGAACACAGAGAGTATAAATAACTAAAATACTGAGCAAAAACAGTTGCATAAGGCTACCAGAAACTTTGGTTGAGAAACACTGTAATAACAGATGCTGACAGGGAGTTTTCTTTCCAGTGTAATGCAACATATACTTGTATGACTATCGCTTGGTACAGCATAAACTAAACTTGAACCAGAGAAGTCGCTTGCATAGCTATACATACACATACATTCGTTCGTATACACACAAAACAAAATGATTCAAATATTAGGTGCGTTCAGCACAAAGAATGGCTTTTGCTTCAGTGAAACAAATGAATGAAATTTCAACGATTTATTACTGCAGTCTCCACTTTTTTGTTACTGTAAATGTATACTGCCTTTAATGGGTTTTAAACCAGCTTTTGTTTCGTTTAAATAACTTAATAAATACGGAAGATATTGAATTGTATTTGATGCATTTTTACAGCATTTAACAATTTAAATGTCTTGTTCTGTTTATTGGGTATCTGTTTCCGGCTCCTGAAGGGTTTAAATGGCCATTGGTGAAGCGGTTAAGTCTGGTGAGGAAGCTGGCCACTGCATATGCTGGATACCCTCCTCTTCCAGCATGTTGTCCAGCAACCCAGGTCTGTGGGGACGTGCATTATCATCCAAAAACACAAAGGAAGCACCTATGCACCAGCATATGGCACAACAAAAGGTTTGGAGAATCTTGTCCCTATATCTTACAGTGTTCAAAGCACCACTTGGAATTATGTAGAGGTCTGTACATCCACCTAAGCTGATTCCTGCCCACACCATCAACCCACCACGCCATATTGGGATCTCTCTTGAACAAAGGCTGGGTTCTTTTGTGTCCTTCATTCCCTCCAGATGAGAACACGTCAACTATCAGATTCCACAATGAATCATGACTCATCATAAAACAGAACTGAGCTCCATTAGGCATGCCTCCACCCACGATGCTCCTCCGTTCAATTTCTATGATCTCTACGGTTCTGTAGGATTAACCCAGTACCTGTCTGCGTTCTCTTACTGTTAGAAGGGCATTTCTCAGTTGAGTTATATTCTGCCATCTATTCTGGTGGGCTGTTGACAAGAGGTAATGGTCATCCTTGCTGCTGTTGCCCATCGGCACCTTGTCCTACCCTTCCGTGAACAGTACCTGTTGTTACTAAAATTAGGCAAGTGAGTCAACCTTGTATATACTTTTCTCCACTTACAAGTTTTTTTATGAAGACTAGTTTCTGGGGACTTCTCCCCTATCGTCAGCTCTGTGGTTGACTGATGATGCATCCGGTGTCTGCATCTGGCTTGGTGTTGTGCTACCATCTAACGTCCTGGTAAGTTTGATGAAGTCATCTACCGCGGGAATTTCAAAATTCATCAAGAGGTCCTGTTTTTTCGTAATAAATAAATCTGTAGTTCCAGAGGTTTCTTTGCCTGTTTGATCAGTTCTATTTCTTGTTTTATGTTGTGATTCTCAGACCAAAAGTGATGTGCTACGACCGACTTGTCCATTTGTTTGAATTTAATATTTCTGAAGTGTTCTTTCATTCTTGTTCCTAGATTCCTTTTGGTCTTACCAATGTATATCTTGTCACAATCCTGGCAACTCATTTGGTAAATGCCTGATAATTGAGTTTTCGGTGTGCTATTTTTTAGAGGGTGGTTTAGTAAGTTGCGGATGTTGTGTTTGTTTTGAGGGGCTAATTTTATGTTGAAGCTCTTAAATATCTTTTCAAATTTTTTGAAGTATTTTGGATGAAATGTAAATTTTCCATATCTGGTGTTTGGGTTTTCTAGTTTTTTTAACGTAGTAATGTCCTTTAAGTATTTGTTTCTTTTGTGTCTATACATCAGTTTTTTGATGAAATTTGTGTTATAGTTGTTCAGTTCGGCAACCTGGTGTATGTGAGAGTACTCCTGTTCATATTCTGTTTTTGTTAGCGGAATGTTGATTAATCTGTGAACTAAACTATGGAATACTGCATATTGATGTTGTACTGGGTTGAATGGGTTGCATTTAATGTAATTGTCAACATGTGTTGCTTTTCGGTATATTCCAAATTGTAATCCTGTTGGTGTTCTAATGATTTTCAAATCTAGAAAAGGTAGCCATTCATTCTGCTCTACTTCAATGGTGAAAACTATGGATTTTTCTTGTAGGTTTAGAATCTTTATAGCATCCTCGGTTAGTCTTCTAGGGACTATCGTAAACACATTGTCGACATATCTATGCCAACATTTGAAAATATGTGGAAAGGCTTTAGTAATGTGTGTTTCCAAATTACTCATGAACAGATTAGCTAGTAATGGTGAAAGAGGGTTACCCATGGCCGAGCCTGCTGTTTGTTGGAAGATCTTGCTGGAGAACGTGAAGCTGTTTTGTTCAATACATAGGGTAGTTAATTTGATGTATTCCTCTATTTTATCATCTGCAACGTTGCTTTTGGATAACCAGCCTTTCATCAATTTTGGAATTTTTTCTACTGGTATGCTCGTGAATAGAGATCTGATATCAAAGGACACCATCACCTCTTCAGTTTTTATAATTGTGTTTTCAATTTTCTTTACTAAATCAAATGAATTGTTTATGCTTAGAGATTCAAACTTTTCAAACTTGTCAAATTCTTCCAACAACCATTTTGCCAGTTTGTAAGTCGGGGCATCTATATTGTTAATAATGGGTCGCATGCTGTTGTCTGTCTTGTGAACCTTAGGTAGGCAGTATAATTTTGGCAAATTAGGGTTGTTTACAATTATGCTATTTTTCATCTTATGTGGCACTACTGTATTTTCTTTAATTGCTAATTTGCCAAAATTATACTGCCTACCTAAGATTCACAAGACAGACAACAGCATGCGACCCATTATTAACAATATAGATGCCCCGACTTACAAACTGGCAAAATGGTTGTTGGAAGAATTTGACAAGTTTGAAAAGTTTGAATCTCTAAGCATAAACAATTCATTTGATTTAGTAAAGAAAATTGAAAACACAATTATAAAAACTGAAGAGGTGATGGTGTCCTTTGATATCAGATCTCTATTCACGAGCATACCAGTAGAAAAAATTCCAAAATTGATGAAAGGCTGGTTATTCAAAAGCAACGTTGCAGATGATAAAATAGAGGAATACATCAAATTAACCACCCTATGTATTGAACAAAACAGCTTCACGTTCTCCAGCAAGATCTTCCAACAAACAGCAGGCTTGGCCATGGGTAACCCTCTTTCACCATTACTAGCTAATCTGTTCATGAGTAATTTGGAAACACACATTACTAAAGCCTTTCCACATATTTTCAAATGTTGGCATAGATATGTCGACGATGTGTTTGCGGTAGTCCCTAGAAGACTAACCGAGGATGCGATAAAGTTGCTAAACCTACAAGAAAAATCCATAGTTTTCACCATTGAAGTAGAGCAGGATGAATGGCTACCTTTTCTAGATTTGAAAATCATTAGAACACCAACAGGATTACAATTTGGAATATACCGAAAAGCAACACATGTTGACAATTACATTAAATGCAACCCATTCAACCCAGTACAACATCAATATGCAGTATTCCATAGTTTAGTTCACAGATTAATCAACATTCCGCTAACAAAAACAGAATATGAACAGGAGTACGCTCACATACACCAGGTTGCCGAACTGAACAACTATAACACAAATTTCATCAAAAAACTGATGTATAGACACAAAAGAAACAAATACTTAAAGGACATTACTACGTTAAAAAAACTAGAAAACCCAAACACCAGATATGGAAAATTTACATTTCATCCAAAATACTTCAAAAAATTTGAAAAGATATTTAAGAGCTTCAACATAAAATTAGCCCCTCAAAACAAACACAACATCCGCAACTTACTAAACCACCCTCTAAAAAATAGCACACCGAAAACTCAATTATCAGGCATTTACCAAATGAGTTGCCAGGATTGTGACAAGATATACATTGGTAAGACCAAAAGGAATCTAGGAACAAGAATGAAAGAACACTTCAGAAATATTAAATTCAAACAAATGGACAAGTCGGCCGTAGCACATCACTTTTGGTCTGAGAATCACAACATAAAACAAGAAATAGAACTGATCAAACAGGCAAAGAAACCTCTGGAACTACAGATTTATTTATTACGAAAAAACAGGACCTCTTGATGAATTTTGAAATTCCCGCGGTAGATGACGTCATCAAACTTACCAGGACGTTAGATGGCAGCACAACACCAAGCCAGATGCAGACACCGGATGCATCATCAGTCAACCACAGAGCTGACGATAGGGGAGAAGTCCCCAGAAACTAGTCTTCATAAAAAACTTGTAAGTGGAGAAAAGTATATACAAGGTTGACTCACTTGCCTAATTTTAGTAACAATGACACTCCACTTTCTGAAATACTTCTTTTTATTCTATAAAGTACCTGTTGTTTCAAAATGATTCTGAAGTCTTGAGATCAAACTTTGAGACACTCCAAAAGCTCAAGCCACCTCTTGTTGTATCTGTCCAGCTTCCATCCATACTATGGCCCTCCAAGCCATCGATTCAGGTAAATCATATTAGGGAGGCTTTGCTGTCCCTAAAGTCATGTCATTCACTAACTGACAACGGCAATGGAATGGCTCTGATAACAGCAACAAACCACCGTCGTTTGACCCCTTAACAGCAACAGTAAATCTTGTCATGTGGTGTATGTGCATAGGTGATGCAAACACCTGTTTACCTTATCTGAGAGTAAGTACTGAAACACACAGCATACATAGCTTAATCTCAAAAACTATTTGTAGTTGTTAAATTATAGATGAGTCGTATTTTTTACACATCTGCTTCACTTTCGTACGTATTTTGAGGACATGTTTCGCAAGTCATCGCTTGCATCTACGGCTCTTGTGCGACTCGCCGTAGATGCAAGCGATGATTTGCGAAACATGTCCTCAAAATAGGTACGAAAGTGAAGCAGATGTGTGAAAAATACGACTCCTCTATAATTTAATAATTTTTCGCTTCACTGTAGTGTTCCAATACAGTTAAATCTCGATATTTGTAGTTGGTTTATTGAGACTCGTCACTTCCTTTTTATATTAATGAGAGCCTAGTTTCAAAGGCATTTGCCTCCATTTTCAATCTCTTTCCAACTGTTGGAAAGGATCAATAAACCAACTACAAATAGTTTTTGAGATTAATTTTGACATCACTGTTACTAAATTCCTCCAAACACATATACATAGCTTAGTTTACAATATCTTCTAATTGTTTTGAGCAGTGTATATAACATATATTTAAATATGTAACATTTGATAGAAGATTAAATGTGCATACTAAATTTCTGTCAAAGAAGGATAAAATATTATACTGCACCTGGGATCTTCCTGCTTTGTGCTACCTCTGCCATACAGTGGAACAACCTTCTCTTTACTGATTGCTGCTTTGCACACCGGGCAGACTTGGCGATTAGGTCGTGTTTCTAGCCACTGATGTAAGCATGGCCAACTATAATGCATTAAACACATACATTATTAAGTTCATAAAAAATAAAAAATACAAAAGATTACATGTATACCTCTCTGATGGTTAAGAACTATATTGTTTTATGTAATATTTATCATTCTTATAAATTCTGCCAATGGCATGATATTTACTTTATCATACATATAGTAGGTCGAGAAGGTATTGCATCCCACACAAAAATATGACACCAGATATCACTAAAAATACATATTTTGAGGACCACTGAATTCAAAAGAAAAGCTTTTTTAGAAAAATGTTTGTGCATGTGTGGACAGCACTACTCAAAAACAAAGGTCAGTTAAATATCCAACTTGGTGTTTTAAGTACAGCATTTTCCAAGAATGTGACACAAAAATGTTCAAGAAAATTCCCACAATCCAAATAATCTTTTACATGAAACATATTTCAAAAACTTTAATTTTCTGAAAAGTTGCTGAAACAATTTTGATTAAAATAAAATATCTTTATGATATTTGCATGACAAATGAATATTTTGCTATTGTAATGATGTTAAAACAGCTACAATGCACCAATGAAACATATTTGTAACATTCTTTTAACATGCTTAAATAGCAGAAGTCTGTTGTTCACCTGTCTAACAATCTATTACAAACAGAGGAACATCTTTGGGATGAACAGATTTTTGTAAGAAACAATTAAAACACTTGATAACTGCAAAACAGAAATAAATCTATCTCAAAATAGTCCATTTTACTGGCTCACCTGTATATACAAAGTCTACAATTTTAAACAAAGAACAAAATAGGCAAATAATGAGCTTTACTTATTGCCTATACCATAATGAATCACTACTTTCCTATATTTTATTTTAATTGTGCTTAAGTCTGTTCTTTCACTAGTCCTATATGAGTTTTCCTGCACAATTTAATTTGCAAGATTTGAATGAGTAGAGCCAGACTGAAAAATTCAATGCCATAGCTGGGATTTGAACCATGGATCTCCATGCAGTTACACTAATCCATTGAGCTACTATGGCCGACATGACATTAAATTCTCCAACTGACTTGTATGTTTCCCGGTAGACCATTAGGGGTTCTCATATGCTATGAGACACATACCTTCTGTGGCAACTTACTATGCTGTAAGTACTTAAGTCCCAGGCTTCATAGTTAAACCACTATGTTATTCAGGTAAATTGATGGGAATAATCATTTCTTCCACACTTGCCGTGTGTAGGCTAAGGTTTGAATGAGTAGAGCCAGACTGATTATTTCCATTAATTTGCAAGCACACAACCCAGCACTTTTCTCTTCCAGTTACTAACAGAACAAACTCAGGACTATCCTTTTCTCCTAATATAAAAAAATGTTACTGTAAGAATGTGCTGAGGAAAAACAAAAGAACCAAATCAAACTAGAGCCACTTATGTTTAAAGTGGTGTTGCTAAAAGGTTTGCATTAAGAAGAGGATTTCTGGAGGTTTCTGTCTGTACCTAAGTGACCCCTACTCAAGGCACCCATTAAGGATATGCATTCTCAAGGAGTAAGGACTATGATGCAATGAAGCACAAAATTAATATAATTTTGAGTTTAACTAGTACTCTATGCTCCATATATTGCTAGTGTTTACCTAGAACACATTTTCTTGGGACCTTTCTAACATCCTTAGCTGCCACATCCATATGGCATATCTAGCATCCCCACATCAAATTGAACACATAAAACATTTTCTATAAATTTTAGTTGGATAGATCATTTATTGAGTACTAAAGAGAATAAATCTTGGTCCACTACTATGTGAGGCTCTATCCCTGGAACTTAGTTTATGTATTCCAAATATAAAATAAATGGACAAGTATTTTATATTTTGCGGAAAATCAAATAATAAGTATTTTGGATTTATAGGGTAATTAACATTTATCCTACATGCAAACAACGTTGAATAAAAGCTATTTACTTTTGGAGTATAAAATGGTCATGATAAGAACACTACGTTCTTTAGCACAATGGACTTCACGACATGCTAAAACAGGTATTGGGCAAGTAGTGCACCAGCGAATGTACTATAGTGCAGGAGGGGTGGGAAGGGAGAGGCAACCTATTAGCTTGTGGGGTGATCAGTATAGGCTCGTTAGTTACCTGTGTATGGACGTTGTGTACAAGATGGCTACCTGTTCATGAACATATTCTACCCCTACGTTATTTAACCCTTCATAGGAGCAGGCATATTTTTTTTTACACCATTTGATAATGCTGCACAATGTTTAATATGCAATAAGGTCCTGAATGTCATACAAAAATATAATCTTCAGCGCCACTATGATACTTGTCATGCTAGTGATTGCGGCAAATTAGACAGTGATAAACGAATCACAATGCTGGAGCAGTTAAATAAAATTATGGATGTGTTTGAAGATACAGTGATTAGTGCAGAAGTATGGCCCTCTCACTCCCCCAATCTAACATTTTGTGATTTTTACTTGTTGGGTAATCTGAAAGAGTTCACAAGACAGATCCTCATACATTGGAAGAAAACAAAATTTTAGAAATGAAATCAGAAACAATGCAGTGGCCAAACTTAATTGTGTGAATCAGAATGTGTTATCCGAATATAATGCTTGTATAGCCAAGGGTGGACAACATTTTCAGCACCTTCTATAAGGCAAGTGCATTATGCACGCTGAGTTTATGTTCTTTTAAGAACATATTGTATGAATGGTTAGTTGCTAGACTTTGTTATTCAGTAGGCAAATACTTAGAAACATAGAGTTAAGCAGTTTTTGTATCTGTAACTTACAGGATACCTTGTAGCTTGATTTTCAAAATAAAATATTTATAGTTGTTATACTGAACTTAATATTCTGTATAGTGATGTTTATATATCTTTATGTTTATTTAAGAACTGTAGGCCAGGTTATAAAAATATATAAATTAATAAGTACTAACACCAGCCTGTGAAGATTTTCTGGTAAGAGTAATTGCATGTGATATATATTACATTAGGATTAGGATTACTACGGAGGAGATTTGGCACCAAAACCTGTGGTTTATTATACCTAAACCCCAAAAGGGGGGATTCCAGGAGGAAGGATGAGGCGAGATGTGAGATGTGACACAGGGCAGCCAACCCAAGGTGCCAAGGTACCCGCTGACACTTCTACCCTGAAAGAGACCACTGGATGAGAGATGATGTGAAATGATAATGGATATGAAATGGAGGGACAGGAAATTT
The DNA here is from genome assembly GCA_030765055.1 of Mantis religiosa. Lineage (NCBI taxonomy): Eukaryota > Metazoa > Arthropoda > Insecta > Mantodea > Mantidae > Mantis > Mantis religiosa. Next base: position 74,953,861 of record CM060954.1, read on the forward strand.
GGGGGATGTAACTATCTTACCCAGCATTCGCCTGGCGACCCGGGAAAACCCCCCGAAAAACCAATGGGTCAGGTAGGTCGGCCACGGGAATAGAACCTGGGCCTCCCGAATGCGGACCACAGACGACACTGCCTGAGCTATCCCACTTGGTTTATGTTACATTAAGTGTCCTTATGTAAAAAATAATACCAGTTGTTTCATATCATGTACAGATTTGTCAAAAGTCGGTCTCATGTTTATGCTAATGGAGCTTCGTTGTTGTAAATGAGGTTTGGATTGGTTGTATGGAATCAGGTATGGACAGGTCTTGAGAGAAAATATTATATGTACTCTATTTTGGGGGGAGTAGGTAATCATACAGGGACACCGGAATAGCAAATAGAACAACTGCATTTTGCACATGTGAAGTGTCAAAGAAGACCAAAACCCAAGATCACATTCATCAGTAGCTTGAGAGTGTCTCAGTACGTGTGTCACCCCTTTGTCTACAAATTACAACGTCCACTTGAAGTTGATTGAGTGAATAAGTTAGTTTGCATTAAAATAGCAACTGGCACTGATGTTCAGACTCGAAAGTGTGTGAACAATCCTAACCCTTTCTGCTTTATATGTGGCCAATACACAAAGGCCAAAAGAAAAACATTACATCATTTATAAAAAGTGTACTTGGCATACTTTAACAGAAGTTAGGTGATCAGGACAAGGACTTCACACCCCATATTATGTGTAAAACATGAGTGGAAAACCTGCAGAAATGGTACAAAGGGTTGAGGCCATCATTGTCATTTGGAATCCCAAAGATTTGGCAGGAATAAATAAATCATTTTGACAACTTATTTTTGTGTATGTAAAATGTCCAGGTTCAATATGAAAAACAAAAGGCACATTATGCATACCTGCCTTCCATCTGCAATAACCCACTTACAACATGGACCTGATATTCCTGTCCCAAAACCACCAATACAGTTACCAGGAGTGTCTTCGTCATCTTCAAGTGCAGAGGATGGTGATAATACCTTTACACCGGATGTTGAGGTTAAAACTCCACATCTTTATAATCAAAGTGACTTAAATGATTTTGTGCATGACCTTGGCCTTACTAAAGAAAAGAGTGAACTTTTAGGACAAATTCATATTGTTACAAAAATTGGGAGGAAGAATGCTGGCAGCTTTTGTTCAGGAATAAAAACTTGTGTTTTGCTGTGATATCACTTGATTTCGTCTTGGAACTATTTACAAAGCAAAAGACTGGCATCTATTTATTGATTCCAGTAAAGGAAGTCTCAAAGGTGTTCTTCCGCACAATGGCAATAAACTCGTAATGTCTGAATGGCCCAAGAGGAAATGTTTCGCATCTGGAGAAAAAAACATTATAAACTGTTCATTATTTGACTCTCAAAGTATGTTATTGCCCCCTTTACATATAAAATTGGGAATTTGAAGCAGTACATGAAGAGTTTGGGTAGAAGTAGTCCCTGCTTTCGGTACCTCTGTCAGAAATTTCTAGGACTACAGAGGATGTTTGTAGCAAATTCCTGAGTAATGTTAAAGATGTCAACAGATTGTCGTTACTATGTTGTACAACTTCCAGAAACTGGATTATTGTATGAGCTTAAAATTACATTTCCTGTTAAGTTGTCTGGATTATTTTCCTGCAAATTTAGGAGCATTCAACGAGGAACAAGGTGAGCGGTTCCATCAAGATATAAAAGAAATGGAACAAAGGTATCAGGAGTGATGGGATGTCTTCATGATGTCTAGTGCAAAATAGCACTACTGAGGAACACAAATGCAAATCAATGCAGCATTCACTCCTATCAAAGTGCAGCAAACAAGAGTTCTTGTAGTGGGATTCATAAATTCTGGCAATGTGTATGTTACTTTTATATATCTTCATTGTAATTTGATCATGTCCCTTTAAAATGACATATTCTCTATTATGGTATATTCTATCGAAATTATAACAATATGTACACATTAGCAAAAACACTAAGTAATAAGCAAAAACGGTTTACATATTTAATATCAGCACACTTAAATAAGGGTAAATCACTTTTTCAACCTTCTGCTTTTTTTTTTTTTTTTTATATATATAATCTATTTTATGTTTATTGCTGTACAGCTCAATGGCAATAACATTATTTACTTATGTAGGAGTAAAGTCGTCTGGCACACCCAATCGTGCACAGGTGAAATGCTGCGTGCCCATTAGGTTTTAAATGAGGAACCCTGTATTTTGTGTTCATGTAAAGAGAACAGAATTTCAAAGCCATCACATAGCAACTGGCTGAAAATACTTGTTACCAGTTTAGCAATGCAATAATGAAATTAATCCATATAGAACAGAAGTACATTTAAGAACAAGCTTTCATAAGAACAGTTTAAAAGTAGAGAAAATCAAATGAATGTAAAAAATCAAATGTTCAAATATTATTACCTAGCAAAAGCTGAGATAACAGAAGAAAGCAACTGTTCTTCACTGAACTTTGTAAAATGTATTTAGGGGGCAGTGGCAGCTCTATCATTAATGTGAATATGTCACACCCATTATAATAATTATTTATTGCAGTTTTTTTATTTTATTTAATTAGAATTTGCTTTTGATATAGTAAGTATAACAAATTCAAACTTGTCTTGAACTTTCAAATGTTCAAATTTTGAACATTTGTTACCAGTTTCTAGTTTCGGATAATTCTCAAACCATATTGAAGACAGCAGTGGCATCCCATTTAAGTTGCAAATGCAGCCATCTTTAACTTAAGGATATTTGTTTGCTGTTGAACATTTTCGTATGATAGGAATGTGAAATGGTGTGTTGCAGTCATGGTAAAGAAGCAGTGGATGGTATTAATGTTAACCATTGTCTTTATTTCATATTTAAGCATTATTTTAAGGTAAAGTCAGATCACTTGAGGCAGCCATTTAGTACACTTTCTTTCATGAAAACAATAAATTGTTAGTGATGAACTACCATGACATAGAACTTAACCACCCAATTAAAATTGTGTTCGTCACTTCAGCAGGAATATACCAGGTGAGTCACCTTTATTTTTTAATTTATGCAATGTGTTAAGCAACATTTATGACTTATGCCTGTCTTGAATGTCTTTTAATGGACGATTTGCAGAGCAGTTTAGAGAAAGGATAGACGGCCGACTTGTCCATGTGTACATGCACATCACTTTTGGTCTGAGAATCACAACATAAAACAAGAAATAGAACTGATCAAACAGGCAAAGAAACCTCTAGAACTACAGATTTGGGAAAACATATTTATTACAAAGAAACAGGATCTTTTGATGAATTTTGAAATTCCCGCCGTAGATGAGGTCATCAAACTTACCAGAACATTAGAGGACAGCACGACACCAAGCCAGATGCAAACACCGGATGCATCATCAGTCAACCACAGAACTGTTGATAAGGAAGAAGTTCCAGAAACTAGTCTTCATTAAAAATCTTGTAAGTGGAGAAAAGTATATACAAGATTGACTCATTTGCCTAATTTTAGTAACAATGGCACTCCTCTTTCTGAAATACTTCTTTAGATTTAAAATGTCATCAACATTCTCCTAAAAAATGAAAGCCAACTACTTAACATGATTCACAACACAGTACAGATTGTAAGGGTCACAAAGTTAAACATAATCCCTAATAAAAGATAAAGATAACCCGTAGTTACCCTTTAAAAGGCAGGGGCCTCAACTACTTGGCATTAGAGTGAACTTGGTGCAATTTATATGGTGAGCAAATCCTGGTAGATCCCTAATTATCAGATTGTAATTCTTGTGTCTTTGGCTCACAAGTGAACCAATAGCAACAATAAACAAGTAACTAAAATACAGATAATAAAGATTGGGAGAAAGAAAACAAACCAAAACAATGCAATGTCATCTTGAACCTTGGTGTATCTTGAGATACACTGTTTGTGGCAACTTACTGTCATCAATTAACTAAAATAATAAGAGTTAAATGATAAAGCCTGGGACTCAAGTACTTACGATAGTAAGTCACTACAAACGGTGTATCTCAAATGCGAGAGCCCCTAGTGGTTTACCGGGGAAATATAGGAGTCAAATGGAGAATTTAATGTCAGGACGGCACGTTGGCCATGGTAGCTCAATGGGTTAGAGCGACTGGATGGAAACCAGGAGATCCATGGTTCAAATCCCAGCCATGGCACTGAATTTTTCATGTTGACTCTATCAAAAACCTTAGCCTATATACGGCTAGTGTGAAGAAATTATTAATTTCCATCAATTAACTAAAATAATAAGAGTTAAATGATGAAGCCTGGGACTCAAGTACTTACGACAGTAAGTTGCCACAAATGGTGTATCTTGAATGCGAGAGCTCCTAGTGGTTTACCGGGGAAATATATGAGTCAAATGGAGAATTTAATGTCAGGACGGGACGTTGGCCATGGTAGCTCAATGGGTTAGAGCGACTGGACAGAAACCAAGAGATCCGTAGTTCAAATCCCGGCCATGGCACTGAATTTTTCATGTTGACTCTATCAAAAACTATTAAATCAATTTGCCAGAATGGATGGTATGCTAAAGTCACATATTGAAAATGCTTTTTTTTCATGGTACCTCTTCTTCTAATTAGAATAACTTGATTTCTTCAATTGATAGATCAAGTTATTATAGCAACAATTAAGAAAGAGGTATTAGAAGCTCCATTTGTGACACTCATTTTGGATGAAAGCGCTGACGTTGATTATAAAGGCCCAGTTGTCTTCAGTTCTGCAATATGCGACTAAAGAGGGTTTTGTGAGGAAAGATAGTTTAAAAATGCTTAGATGTTAACTTTTGTAAGCCTGTTGATGATCTGCTTCAAAACTCCCTTCAAATGATTAATGATTTTAAGTGTGGTTTAAAACTAATTGCCCAGACTCATATTGATGCAGGCATAATGGCCTCAGCATAATGGTTTACAGACATAGCTCCATAGTCATTTCAAATCTGCAATATTTGTTCACTGTTATGTTCACAAGCTTAACTTTGTTTTATCTCAGTAGTTTTATTAAGTAGCTGTTCTTCATTATATTGCTAGGTTTTCAAGCTTTTCTTTTTCTTTTTTCAAAAACTTCAACAACAAAAAATGCACTGATCTGATTGTCAAAAAAGACTGCCATCAGCATCTACAGCATAATGGAATTCTCACAGCCTGTTTATTGCAACATTAAGCAGTCACAAAGCTGATTTAGGATCAGTATTTGAAACAATCGTGAAAAAGAAAGATTCTGAATGAAATGCTGATACTATTATTGGTGGAAGAAGTCTTCTAAACATGCTGAATGATATTATTTTAACTCTTTTCTGCCATATTTCCTCACTCTCACATATAATATAATACGTTAAAGAAAAAATGTCAGAATTGGTTTTTGTAATAAATAAATTCAACATTTGAGAAACATAGTGAAGGCTTAAGGAAAAAAAAAAAAATTGAGAATTTCTGTATGGATAAATTTGTTACAAAAAGCTGTCATCCACATAAATCATGGAATGTCATCCTTAAAAAATACATAAAAGATGATTTACAGATATCTCTATAATGAATTATTATATGTTATTAGGTTAACTTCGGCCAGAGGTTTTCTGAAAATTCCAAACTGTTGGATTCTTCTCAGTTTTCTACTTCTTCAAATTCAATCCCAGAAGGAATTTTCAAAGCACTCTAGGAAAATTATGAAGGATATTTGGACTTACTGCATTTGAAAAGTGAGCTTTTTGTTGTACATAAAGCGATAAGAGAAAAGTTTGTTGAAATATATTGTATCACTGAAGTTATGTCCAATTTTCCCAGAAATTAATTTTTTGATTTCAGTTATAACTACCCCTGTCGCAAATTCCACTGCATGTTTGACGAGAATTATATGTTACTTGCATTAATATACACTGAGAATGGTCTCCTTGAAAAACTGAGATCAAACCCCCAATTTCGAAAGAAAATCATCAAAGTGCTTATTAGGAAAGCTTAAAGAACAGATCTTCAATTAAAAAATGAAGCTTGGTAGTCAATATATACATAAATATATAATAAATTTAATTAAGTTTTTAATTGTTCAAAAGTCAGCTTTGGGTTAACTGACCACTCTGCATTGACTATTTTTCATAATGTTTTTATCAGTTACATCTGCATACCAGCAGATCAGGGGAGTTGCCACTTTTAGAGGGACTAGCTGGAAATCTATTTTATGACTGCCCAAATAAAAAAAAAAGGAATATTATACACTGATATGAAACTAAATTAATAAAATGGGGGTGAGGACAAACAAACTAATACAAATGTGATATATGAAATTTTAAGAAAATTAAGCTCATGAGGATCTGAATCAGTGTGACAAATATGTACAGCACACTTCAAGGTATTGGAGTAATATGCCTGTTTTAAATTTAACAGAATCTAAAGGTGAATCTTGGTTGAAGTTAGCTACCTGGGTAAGCTTTTTGCTGGGGTTTCTCCCTTAATCTTAGGAAGCAAATACGTAATGTTAGGTTAGGTTTGGCTGCAACTGTAAAACTGGTTGTTTATAAGGGTTTTAGTTTTATTGTTTATACTCTTATACGTTTGTAGCAAGATTCACTGCAAACTGCTGTTCCACCATATTGCATGGCTGTTCTGAAACTACTAATCACTCATATTAAGAGTAAATTATACATCTTGCCATTGGTGAGTGTTCACAATAAACATACATACTATTCAAATTAGAATGTTTTTGGATATTTAAATATGTTATCCTTCAAATAAGATCCATTAGTTATTTGAAGCCAAAGCTTCATTTTGATTAGGTATGTTGCATAAATTAACTCACTAAAGTGGCTTATTCTTATGGTCAACTCTAAGATGATTCCATAACTTAAAAATATGCCTTGCGTATGTGTTACTGTTATCATCTGGACTTCACATTAAGCAACCACCATACAGTGGTATCATCAAGATCAAAAAGTGTCAGTACAATATTTTAACATACCAAAATAAGTGTCCGCACATGCTTACAACAGCATCCCTTGCAGTATCCAAACATATGTTGCACTCGAACATTCTTTCGTCTTTTTCCTTTTCTTCTCCATTATTATTCTTGGATGGGCCTGGCTCGTTTGCAGCTGCCATACTTGTTGCCACAACTGTGTGACGAAATTACAACTCCAATTCTGAAACACGAAACACACTTTTTTAACTTCAAAAAAGGAATACGATTATTTACGTTACTATAATTATCTTAGTGTAACATCTGATACAAATTTACCACAGTAATGTCCATAGCAAATATTTACAATTAAATAATTTCACTTTTTCTTACTGCATACACAACTGTCACCTAAACATACCAGGTGCAGTTGAACTCACGACATTAATCTTAACCGTATGGTAATTTGGATTACCTCAGCATAAAATATTTTTATACATTATTATCTAATAGCACAACTACACATTAACACTTGATTTGCGTTTGACTGCTAGTACTTCCCGAACGATTCCCGTGTTTCGAGTTACATTATATCGTGAGAAAGTTTATAGACAAAGCATTGCACATTAAAAACTGTCTTCAATTTGGAATATTTCATATTAATTTACTTTTAACGTATATTAAAACTGTATGAATTTTCCTAGCTAGCACTGTTGTAATCTTTGTTTGGCATTACAATTTTAGTAAAGCAGTTGCTTGAATTGATTTGTATAGTATTCATGGTTAACTATTAATGTATTGCGCCAAATTCAAATATGAAACTAATGGTATATACAAAGTACTGAATTCCTGCAAAATTCTTACACGGCGAGAACATCGAAACAAACAAAATCATGGTTAAACTTTCCGTTTCTATGATGTTCTTTCTTTTGTTAACACAAATATTGTTTTAATGTTATAGCAATAGCTGAGGAATGTGATAAGGATTTGAGGAAACTAGAATATGAAAGAATATTTCACCAGAATTGAAGAGGATATAAGCACTATAACAAATTCAGGGTATAATTTCTTATTTTAATGTTTAAAAAAACCGGTATAGTTATATAATCATGTCACGCCCACAGCGGCTTGGTTCAACTGCTAATTCTCGTATGGGGATGTCGCGAATAAGAAGTAAAATGTTGAATTCCCTACGACGAGAACCGCCGAAGTTAATAATAGATGATGTGGATATGACTCCAAAACGCCTGTTTAGCAAGGCGTACACAATTATGGATGAAAAGCAGCAAAGTATGTTTGAATTCCTCACAGGGAGATCACCTAGCACATCTAGCATTAATCTATCTAGATTGACTCTAAGATCCTCTGATGCATCCGCAGCAGCCGTATTAAGGTCAACAGGTACAGTGACACAGTCATTATCAATGTTGGTGAGTTGGTCAGATGAAACGAGCAGAAAATCGATAGAAGATCAGGAAGTACCTTTGTCACGAGATGGCGCTCCGTCCATGTTTTGGCTTCCTGCCGAACCGAAACCGAAACCACTGTCCCCCAAAGTTACGATCACGCTCACGGAAACACCCACATTTTTCTTCCTGGATTTAATCAGTCACTTAGTACCTGAGGATTCAGAGGAGAGTGGAATAGTTTTACACGACAATGAATATTACCAAAACATCAATGAGGGTTTGAAAAAGACGAACACCACTGCAGCGCAAACGGTAAACCCTGTGAACATAAACAGAGAAACTTTGGCAGTGACTAATACCAGACAAAATAATAGCACTTTTGTTTGCAATTATGAAATGTTCGATACTTTTAGTCGACTTGAAGAACAGGAGTTGAAAAAAGAGGCCGAAAGAAAAAGACCGGATGAAGTGAAAGTTAAAGATACAGAATCTAAAGGTGAATCAGTGACAGAAAGCATGTTCAGTTTAGACTCAGAAATATCAGACAAATCCACATCGGAATCGCGCGCTCTAGAGAAAGAACTACAAACTATAGTCGCAAGTGATAGTTTTCAGAATGCTTGCTCTAAAATGGAAAGGCTTTTGGCAAGCAATGTGTACAAGGACCAGCAAAAGGTATTTAGAGGTCTTATGTTACCTGATCCTTTGCGTTCAGATGTGGAATTCAAATATCGGTTGCAACTACTGTGGTCATTTTCCAGTGAATATGTGAAAGGCAAGAATGTCACAGGCATGTGTTGGAACAAAGTAAATGCTGATCTTCTTGCTGTGAGCTACGGCAAATATTATTATACCGACGAAACAAAGGGTATGGTTTGTTGTTGGAGTATAAAAAATCCAACACAACCGGAAAGAATTTACACATTTGATTCTCCTGTCACGGCCATAGATTTTTCTAAGCGTCGTCCTAATCTTCTGGCCTGTGGATTTTACGATGGAAGCGTGCTTATGATTGACATTTCTTCGAGACAGGAGAGCATCGTAGCACAAAGTGACAGGGAGACGTCACCTTCTTACGAACCTGTGTGGCAAGTGGTTTGGTACAACGCAGAAAACGGAGGTCACGATGAGCAAATAATGTCAAGCTGCAATGATGGTCGTATTGGTAGATACAAACACGTTAAAGCACTAACATATTTCCCCTTATTGCGCATTAGTAGAACAGAAGGTGAACTGAAAGGGCTATCTCATTTACGATCCTGCAAATCAGGAGAAATTCCGGTATCTCGTTTTTCAGCTGCGCTGGTCCTCGCACACCATCCAGAAGATCCACTCATCTATTATGTCGGCACGGATGAAGGCTGCATTCACAAGTGCTCAACTAACTATTTGGTACACCACGTGGATGTCTTTCTGGCACACATTGGTCCAGTTTATGCGATGCAGTTTTCACCCTTTTGTCGGAAGATATTTCTCACTTGTGGTGCAGATTGGAGTATTAGAATTTGGTGCGATGGTATTCCAGAGCCGCTGTTAACACTCATTGAAGGAACAGATCCTGTACAAGGTGCAGTTTGGAGCCCTATCAACTCAACTATTATAGCGAGCATCAGTGGCAACAGTATTAAATTATGGGACATCCGGAGAAAAACTCTGGTACCAGCTTCATCAATAACTTCTCCATCCGAAGCTAGGAACGTAATGGTACAATTTACAGCGTCTGGACTGAATCTGGTTGTGGCAGATATTGAAGGAAATGTGCACGTGTTTTCACTGGAAGATATGCCATTTTCGCCTTTCTTTCAGGAAGCTGGTTTAGTGGAGGCTATAGAAAACGCTCTCATAACTCATCCAGCACTTTTAAAAAAACTAAAAAAACTTGGAAAACCGTTTGCATGACTTTTATGCTTGTGAAAGCATGATTGATGTAATATTCACTTATTTAATGTAACACAAGTGGCACAAATACAAAATATTGAATGAATTAAAATTTTATAGACTTTTTTGGTTTTAACAATGCGATCTATCTTGTGCGACTGGTACGGAAATACGTACTATGTAGTGGATATTGATCCGCTGTGAAATGGTGGCATGAGAAGTTGTTACTAGGTTACCAAACAACAAGGCCACTGAACTAGGAACCAGTGAAAGCAGTAAAAGAACTTTATTATTATTATTATTATTATTATTATTATTATTATTATTATTATTATTATTATTATTATTATTATTATTATTATTATTATTATTATTATTATTATTATTATTATTATTATTATTATTATTATTATTATTATTATTATTATTATTATTATTATTATTATTATTATTATTATTATTATTATTATTATTATTATTATTATTATTATTATTATTATTATTATTATTATTATTATTATTATTATTATTATTATTATTATTATTATTATTATTATTATTATTATTATTATTATTATTATTATTATTATTATTATTATTATTATTATTATTATTATCATTATCATTATCATTATCATTATCATTATCATTATCATTATCATTATCATTATCATTATCATTATCATTATCATTATCATTATCATTATCATTATCATTATCATTATCATTATCATTATTATTATTATTATTATTATTATTATTATTATTATTATTATTATTATTATTATTATTATTATTATTATTATTATTATTATTATTATTATTATTATTATTATTATTATTACTACTATTATTATTATTATTATTATTATTATTATTATTATTATTATTATTACTATTATTATTATTATTATTATTATTATTATTATTATTATTATTATTATTATTATTATTATTATTATTATTATTATTATTATTATTATTATTATTATTATTATTATTATTATTATTATTATTATTATTATTATTATTATTATTATTATTAATGTTACAAACTTAAAATTATAGTTTATGGTGCAAGGAAAGGCTGTATGAAGTTTTGTGAATTTAATTTTGTTAAGTTTACTATAGAATGTACTGCGTGCATCATACTACGGTTTTATTAAACTTAATGCAATTGCGATTTGTTAGCTATCAAGTATTGTCGGTTGAATGTATTTTCTCTCGGAATATTATTCAGCAGATGTGAACCAGACTTAATTTACCTTCATTTGTTCACAAATCAGGCAGTTTTGCTTTACAATGATGGCAGGTTGTCGAGTGGAAGTTTCTGTGTTAACCTTTTATTACAAAACAGTATACATTGTATTAAAAAAAACTGTAGCTTAATCACGGTCATATCTATCGAATGAAGTTCTTTGCTTGAAAATGTAAGCGTTAAAATAGATTCAACACATAGTGAATAATTGTCAGTATCTACTGCGAAATTAATGTCAACTTCCTCTCACTTAGACTTAGAAACGAAGAAATAATACATTATTTGAAACTCATTCATAAACAAATATAATATTTAAAATGTAACAATTACGAACAAAAAAGAACAGTTGTAGCTAAAACTTTTTTCTTCTTCAGAATTTAATTTAATGTATTGTTTGCTACAAACACTTCTATTTCACTCACTCAGGTCAATTTACCCTCTCACATTCCGCACTTAAATTCTGATTTGAATTTTAGTGAAGATTCCTCTTGGGAAATAATTCAAAGTTTTTAATACTGTCGAAAAAGCTAATGCATAATCCCATATTAGTAATAGTTTGCTAGCTCTCTGATATTTATGTATCTTTTGACTGCTTCTCTAAAGGAGATATGGTTCCGCGGTAAAGTGCGAGGCTTACATTCGGCAGGTGCCGTTTCGCGTATATATACCGCTAGGACCATCCTCCACGACAGAATAATTCCAAGTTTTCCTCAGTACTCATGCGTGGTAAAAATTACCTTAAGTTAGGGCTGGGGCATCTGCTTTCCAATTTTGCTGCTTCAGTTATAATCTCATTTCATGTATTATTTATCAGTGCCGATCAGGCACGTATTTAGAAGTCAATTTCCGGGGGGGGGGGGGGTCCAAAAAATCTACGTTGAATTATTTGCTTTTAATAAATAATTAATCAGGGATGTGCTTTTATCATGTTAGTGAAACATAAAAACACATGTAATATATTCACATGACTTTCTCCACCCAAGCTTCTACAAATTATTCTTATAAAATTTTATTTTTGTCTTGTTTCTTTGGATAAAGTCTGTAGAAAGGCCTTGCACATTGCATATTTTTTGTTCCTATACCTGGGATAAAGTGATATAAGCAGTAATCAGATATTTAAAAAGCGATCCACTGATTGATGCATTTGAAGTATTAGTTCTCCTTGAATGAAAAAGGAAATAGAAACGTAGAAGTTAAAAATTACATACCTTTAAGTATCTGGGAATTCTAATTAACAAATTACAATATATCAGAATTGGTTAACTTTGTAATACATTATTGTAATTGACATTATTTGTGTATTTTGACGAGTTCTACAGCTGCTGTGCAGTAACTTTTTGTTTATCTCTTAACTAACTTCATGTCTGCCTGACAGTGAGTAGAGACGTTAAGATGAGAAGCTTGAATAAACTTTTTCGATTTGTTTTAAACTAAGTTCTATTTCAAATATTTATTAAAGGTTTGAAATGATAATTCATTTGGTGGGGGTCCGGACCCCCTGGACCCCCGCTTAAATACGTCCCTGGTGTCGATTATATGTTATGATGTACGATGTAGTCAGAACGTATGTTAAACACTATCATGTAAGGCAGATACAAAGCGTTGAATTTGATTATCAGGTTGAATTTGATTATTATTGACTACTCCGCGGAAGTTATTTCTGTGATTAGATACACTTATTTTATTTATTTATTTTTGTATTGTATTTATTTCATACATGGAAAAATGATACATTTTTTATAGGACATGTCAAATTAAAATTCAATGATGATTGTAAATGTGGGGATGTAAGGTTCAATGTAAATTTAAAACACAAAAACAGAAACCAGCACACAAAGAGTGGACCATTTAAGCAACTAACATTTATCATATGGAAGCTACAGTCCAATAAGAAATGAAATAACCTTCCTGAATTTATGTAAGGATTCAATACCCCTCATATATTGGGGTAATTTGTTACATAAATGCAGATATTTTATGTAAAGCTATTTTTATAGAGTTTGGTTCTGTGTGAGTTTACAAATAAGTTGTTTTGTTTTAATGCCATGTGAGTGAACTTTAGCATTTGTTTTGAAGGAATTTATGTTTCTTTTGTATAATTGCTTCATGTATAAACATATATGGTAAAGACAAAATTATACATTTTTTAAAATATGATGGCAGGTAGTTTTTTTTGGAAATATCAGCCTGAATTCTTAATACTTTCTTTAGCATCCTGAAGACCTTTTTGCCTTCTTTTAGAATTTTCCTAGAAGATTATGCCAACTACTAGTATTTTATGTATTTAATTATTTAATTAATTTGTTTGTCTATTTATGAAACTTCGAAATCCAGTTGATTATTTCAGTATTATATATGTATAATATGTATAGTATGTAGGACAGAAAGTTTGGAAAACATAATGGGATATATAGATATAGCTTTAAATATTAGATACTTGGCATAATCTTGTTACAACGTTTAGTTATGGTTTTAATAATATCTAAATGTGTATAACATAAAGCTTTCTGACTTTATTTTTGCATTCTCTACCAGGTACATAATGGGTACAGAAGATATTTCATTCTACCAAAAAAATTGAATTTTAAGATTTTACTGTAAATGTATAGGTACCTTGAATCCGAATAAAAGCATATTTAATAACAGATCCTTGTCTATGTTTGTGTACCTGTGAAAAGCATAACTCAAAAATGGTAAGTCAGTTTAACACTGAACTTGGTACAAATTTAAGTTCAACATCTTCTAAGTATGACACAAAGATTTTCAAGAAAAACTCCCCACATCAAACTACCCTTTGCATAAACATCTTTTTCAAACATTTTGATTTTCTCAAAAACAATAACAGGTTTTGATCAAAACACTGTAAGTTCAAGTTATTTCCACTACAAACGAAACAAATATCTTGAATTCTCTGGTAAGGTCCTCACTTCGTCCTCTTCATTTCGTATGATTAGCATAACAGACAAACTGTATGTGTAAGAGAGAGAATCTTAACTACATAGGCATTGTAGATTTCATTAAAACACATTTATGTGAAATTATTATTTTTGTTGTTGCTGTAGTGAACAATACCTTGTTGTTTGTTTGAATTCTCCAAAATCATTTTTCTCAAATAGGAAAATATAATCAATAATAATAATAATAATAATAATAATAATAATAATAATAATAATAATAATAATAATAATAATAATAATAATAATAATAATAATAATAATAATAATAATAATAATAATAATAATAATAATAATAATAATAATAATAATAATAATAATAATAATAATAATAATAATAATAATAATAATAATAATAATAATAATAATAATAATAATAATAATAATAATAATAATAATAATAATAATAATAATAATAATAATAATAATAATAATAATAATAATAATAATAATAATAATAATAATAATAATAATAATAATAATAATAATAATAATAATAATAATAATAATAATAATAATAATAATAATAATAATAATAATAATAATAATAATAATAATAATAATAATAATAATAATAATAATAATAATAATAATAATAATAATAATAATAATAATAATAATAATAATAATAATAATAATAATAATAATAATAATAATAATAATAATAATAATAATAATAATAATAATAATAATAATAATAATAATAATAATAATAATAATAATAATAATAATAATAATAATAATAATAATAATAATAATAATAATAATAATAATAATAATAATAATAATAATAATAATAATAATAATAATAATAATAATAATAATAATAATAATAATAATAATAATAATAATAATAATAATAATAATAATAATAATAATAATAATAATAATAATAATAATAATAATAATAATAATAATAATAATAATAATAATAATAATAATAATAATAATAATAATAATAATAATAATAATAATAATAATAATAATAATAATAATAATAATAATAATAATAATAATAATAATAATAATAATAATAATAATAATAATAATAATAATAATAATAATAATAATAATAATAATAATAATAATAATAATAATAATAATAATAATAATAATAATAATAATAATAATAATAATAATAATAATAATAATAATAATAATAATAATAATAATAATAATAATAATAATAATAATAATAATAATAATAATAATAATAATAATAATAATAATAATAATAATAATAATAATAATAATAATAATAATAATAATAATAATAATAATAATAATAATAATAATAATAATAATAATAATAATAATAATAATAATAATAATAATAATAATAATAATAATAATAATAATAATAATAATAATAATAATAATAATAATAATAATAATAATAATAATAATAATAATAATGCATTTATTGTCAATAGACTGCAAAGCAGTTTCTGACATTGTCAGTTACAATTTCAATATTTACATGTATACAACTTACAATTATACAACTTACAAATACAAATGTCAGTAGAATTACAATTCATCAGTCGTGTGCAATGCCTTATTTACTAGGTAAATCTGAAGCTCCTTTTTAATATTATTTGCTGACTTAGCTTGCTTTACAGAATTCAGCAGTTTATTGCATAAAATCAGTCACATTATGTTTAGATTTTTAATACTACTATTTATTCAAAAATCCTACCTAAAAAAAATCATTGTTGGGTCGTGTATTATACGTAATTATGTATATCCCTATTTCTCAAGTTATCCTTTCCCAATCCATAAATGATTACCCTATATACATATAATGAAATTACTGTAAAAAATTGTTTTTCCCTGAAGTACTGCCTACAAGAAACCCTATAGTTTAGATGATACATTATTCTAACTGCTTTCTTTTGTAATTTTAGTAATCTTTCCATATTTGATTTTGCACTGCACCCACAAATTTCGCCTGACTCGGTAGCGTAGATGGTAGTGTGTCTGCCTCACGTTCAAGAGGTCCCGAGTTTGAATTTCGGTCAGGGTGAGTTACCTGGATAAGTTTTTATCCAGGGTTTTTCCTTATCCTGAAAGACGAATGTCAGATAACTCTAGGCTCTATGGACCCTGGGCTCATTTGAGCGTCATTTCACCCATTCCATTCATCATCCGATATGACTTAACGTTAGAGGATGTAAAATTAAAAAAAAAAAAAAATTCAATACCATCTTCTGTACACTTTCAGTAAATAGAGCAAGTATTATATTTAACCCAGAAATTTTATACTTCTTAAAATACATGTTTTGAGTCTTCCTGAATTTCC
This sequence comes from Mantis religiosa, assembly GCA_030765055.1. NCBI lineage: Eukaryota > Metazoa > Arthropoda > Insecta > Mantodea > Mantidae > Mantis > Mantis religiosa. The sequence goes on from CM060954.1 coordinate 74,970,578, forward strand.
AAATAAAGGAGGAGCATTTTTACAGAAAGTTTTGTTTGTGAATGTTCCATAGATGAGATAACAAAGATTTTCTTGAAAATCTTCCCACTCCAGACTACCCTTTACTTGGAACATTTTTCAAAAGTTTTTATTTTCTGAAAAATTACTTATGATATTGATTAAAATATTATAAGTTTAAGAGATTTTCATGATAAATAAAATGTACATCTTCAATTTTCTGGGAATGTCCTCAGATATCTTCTACATTATACATAATGTTTCCATAATTTGTAAAGTGTAAGAGATAAATAAAATCTTATTATACATAAATGTAGATTTCTTTAAAACATAGAATTTATTTCAAATACATTTTTTGTGAAATCCTTTACCTGGATAATACCTATTATTTTTTTAATTTTCCAATACTTATGCTTTTCTCAAATAAGAAGTCTTTATTCCATTCTTTTAATCTTTCAGCCATTCAAAGAGACCAAAATTTTGAAGTCCTAACAGAGCTTCAATAACTTGACTATTGCGTAAGGTTGCTGTCATTATTTTGCATTTTTAAGAAAATTAGGAATAAAGTAATGTTTATATTGATTAACATAAAGTAAACATAGGAATAAGGTTTATAGGAATATTTTGGTACAACAATAGGAAAAGGCATGTGAATGCAATACTTTAGATTTTTGCTCTGGGCAGACAAACATAATGGAATTTCATAGCCACCAGATAGCGACCAGCTATTTAAAGACTTGACTGTTGCTTAAGCCTAGCATATTTTCTTATTTCCATTGTACTACAAGAAAATAAGTAACAATTTGTTCCTGGAAATGGTTATGTAACCTAATTTAAAGTAATTTCTTTTAAAATTAAAATTCAAAATCTGACATATTTTATTCTGACACATAGTTTACCAAGTTAGGTCACAGTTGCCAAACTTAATTTTCCCAAACTTTTATAATTCTGATTTCAAATTGTTTATAGTACACTAGAGAATGAAATGTGAAATAAGTGCATAGAGTGCATAAGTGCATACACAGTTAAGAAAAATAACATTACTAATAAACATTTCTGTCAAATTGGTATCCAAGCTTTTAAAATACTTCCACATTCAAAAATGAGAATTTCTTTTTCAATATATGATAAGAAATTACTATTAATAGGTTACATTGCAGTCACGTCAAACCACTTTTCTTATATTCAACAAAATTAAAATAGAAACCAAACTAGCTCACACCACTTTAAACTCAGATCATGTAATATTTTCATTTTTGCTTCCACTTTTCATTTATGACAGCTTAAATACAGTGATATTCATACAATATTATCATCAAATTACAAATCTAAAACTAATTATAGTACCTTATAAATCTAATTTCAGTTTAGCTCAAGACATTTAGCTAACAATATTTAAAACTGTTGTATTTAACTATTGAAAATTTCAAAACCATTTTATATTATCAATCCTTTATTTCAAAATTAGGCTTATATATTGTTTAATTTTTATATTTATTTTCATATACTTCTTCATTCTTTGATTCTCCATCATCTTCTGTACTCTTCAACATTATTTAGGCTTTAGTTGCTTTAGCTAATAGCCTCCACGTTCCTGGATTCTTTCTCCCCATCATCTCCTAATCTTATTTCTCTTCTTTTCTCAGTAGCCTCTATCTGCCCTGTTGATATTACATAAAATCATCTTCTGTTTCCATATCTCCAATCTCAACCTCGTTGTTATGCTCTGATCGTATATCTTCTTCATCTGACTTATCTGGATCTACTTGTTCATTATTTATACAAATATAATAATTTGTAACTTAAAACTTCACTTCACTTATAAGAAATGATGACACTTTTCTTGTAAATTGTTCGGGATCACAATTTCATGGAAATTCTTCCACATTGTCAGCCGGAATCCACAAATTTAGTATTATTAAATTATTAAATCAAAAATATTTAATGTTCACTAAACTGGATAAAGGTAATAGAACTGTAATTTTAGATAAATCCGATTATATTAATAATGTAAAACATTTACACAAGATGAAGGTTTCATAAAAATTAATAGTGACCCTTTAAAATCTTGTATTTCAAATTTTAATAAAAGGCTTAATGAAGTGAAAATTATATAAAATAAAGAAAATCATTTAGTAAAGTTTAGTAGCCCTATTTTACCTAGAATTGAGACCTATTGTAAATTGTATAAATTCCCCAACTTATAATTTAGCTAAATTGTTACATAAAAATTTAGTAACTTTGATAAATTTGAGGGTTTAAGTATTAAAAATTCTTTTGAATTAGTTAAAAAGATTGACAATGTTATATTATCTAAAACTGATAAACTTGTTTCTTTTGATGTAATTGCATTATTTCCTAGTATTTCTAGAGAAAAACTTTTAATGTATTTAAAAAAGTGTTTGAATTCAATAAATTTACATGAGGACTTTATAGTTGATTTTGTTAAACTTACTGAATTTTGTTTAGATCAAAACCTTTTTTCACTTTTAATGGTGAATTTTTTCAACAAACTTCTGCCTTAGCAATGGGTAATCCTCTTTCATCTTTCCTTGCTGATATTTTTATGAGCTTTGTTTTTGAAATGCAAGCTACTAAAGCATTCCCTTTAATTTTTAAATTTTGGTATAGATATGTTGATGACGTTTTTGCTATTGTTCCTGATAAACACATAAATGATGCTTTAAAATTCCTAAATTTGCAAGATAATGCTATAAAATTTACATTAGAGACTGAAATTGATGGATGTCTTCCTTTTCTATATCTAAAGATAATAAGAAATAATAATAAATTAGATTTTGGTATTTATGGGAAGTCTACTCATATTGATAATTACATAAAAAATAAAAGTTTTAACCCTTTTTCACATAAATTTGCTGTTTTCAATAGTTTGATTTATAAATTAACATATATACCCCTCAATAAAGATGAATTTAATAAAGAATATAAACATATTAATACTGCTTTAATTAATGGTTTTGATAAAGACTTTATAAATAAAAAATTGAAAAGTTTAAATATAAAAAACTGTTAATGATATTTCTACCCTTAGAAAATAAAAGACGATTATAGTTTTTACAAAATTTACTTACGATCCTTGGGTTATAAACATTTTCAAAGTTTTTTAAAGAGTTTGGTATAACTTTAGTTCCTCAAAATAAATATAGTATTAAAAATGTATTGCATTTCTCTTAAAAAGATAAAATTACTAATAATAAAAAAATCTCGTATTTATCAATTTAATTGTTTCGATTGTGATAAAGTTTACAAAGCGTAATTTGGAAACCAGAACGAAAGTACATTTTCGTAACATTAAGTATAAACAGACTGATAAATCGGCCGTAGCAGATCATTTTTTGTCATTTAACCATGAAATAAATCTAGAAGCTAAGTTATTAAAACAATTAAATAGTCCGATAGATTTAATGGTTTGGGAAAATATATTTATTTTAGAAAAACAAACATCGCGTTATGAATTTTGAAATGCCGGCAGTCGATTCTGTTTTTAAATTTGTTTTATTTTCAGATTTTGGTAGATTAACAAGAACATATATAGCGTTCGTTACGATGACGACAGTTTTGTTGGTTCCGGCTGACGATGTGGAAGAATTTCCATGGAATCGCGATCCCGAACAATTTATAAGAAAAGTTTCATCATTTCTTATAAGTGAAGTTTTAAGTTGCAAATTGTTATATTTGTATGTATTTGTTTGCTTCACTGTTAATAGCTTCATATTTTACGTATTTATTTGTTCATTATGTTCTTGTATTTGTCTGTATCTTCTTTTTATTATTCTTATATGTTCTGTTAATCTTCAGTTCTCGCTCCTTAATGTTTCAAAACTCTCCCTTTTGCCCGTCATCAAGTTTTCTTTGCAGTATCAGAACTATTTCATTCATAAAATTAAAGTTTTCTTTTGCTATTATTATGACCCATATTTGTTTTTCATTGTTCTGATTTTATTTTCATTTCTCTTAGGTCTAGGTTATGTTTAGAGCATTAGAAAAGCACATGTTCAGGTATGTTGGTTATGTCTTGTGTTTCATATTTTGCAGTTCCTTTTCTTCCAACTTGATGTAGATAGCTTTTGTATGGCCATGTACTGCTAAATAATTTAACCATGCCTTTGCTTGGTTGAGCATGTTCCATATAATCTTTCCTTGATATTGGCAAGTATTTTGTGTTCTTTCCTGTTCCATATTATCCCTTTTGTTTTGCCATTTTTCAACTGATAATTTAATTTCTTTATTACCTTTATAGTGTGCTCCTATGATGTTTCCTACTAGTTCGCCATTTGCTTCCTCACCCATGATTTTGCTCCTCTCTATGTAATATCTAAATTAACTAGCAATGTAAGTCTAAAGTTATCAGCAGTTAACTTCTCTATGTCCTTAAATACCTTTTTATGCATGCCTGTTTAGCTTTCTCTGTCCATACACTAGCTCTAAAACCTATGATTCCTATAAAAATGCTAATTTAATACATCTTTACGTTAGTAATAGGATTTTAAAATTTCTTCTTTCTAAGGAACCAATTTCATCATTGCAGCCAGTTTTTTTACTTATTTTCCACACAGTGAATAAAATTAGGATAAAATAGAAGACAATATGTAGTGGACGAGAAATCACACTATCATTCGCCTACCAACCATGGCAAACTATTAAAAACTCAAGGTCAGAGTGAGCTGTGGACGAAAATCGCACTCACTAGCTCCTGTATGGGAGCCTGACACTTTATCACGAGTCCATTCGTGGGTTGGTGAAGGGTAATGATTATTTCTAGTTCAAGAAAAATTCCGATAACGCCAGCCGAGAACCAAATCCAGCATTCTGATCTTTCTATCACAGAGGCACACGTCAGCACACTATTTGGAATTATAGCTCGACTCTCGGATTTAATTAAAAAAAAAAAGAACAACAACAAATAGTACAGATAGCCAAGCGAGAGAGCGACAGATTTGTATTGTGATTGAAAGCGACTTTGCTTGACCCGATTTGGTATTATGCATAGTCAAGACTTCCGTAACCCAGACCGTTCTGTTGACATAATGCTGTTACCGTTACATATTTGGCAGCTGAGAGTATTTTAAGCTTTCCGTTCTTCAGATATGCGTTGCTGACCCAGACTACACTGATTACTTTCCAAGAAGCAATGCAGCAACTCGTTTGTTACTCCCAAACGCTGAAGGCAAGATCACTGTTAACAGATAAATAGATGGACATTTTAATACATTGTCTATAATTATAGGCGTGAATACAGGCGGAAGCCTGGACACCCTTTAAAACGATATTGTTAAGGGACAAAGGAAATATGCGTTAACATTCCCTTGATGTGTTTACCTGTCGTTTCAGGAGCCTCTGTCATACAGCGTCGTCATCAGTACAACTATAAATTGGAAAATAGAGGAAAATGCCTAATGCACATATTAATGAATACAACTTCTGAAAACTGTTGACAATTCGGTAAAAATACATATTTTCAGTATTGAAATACGTAAGTGCTTTTAATATGGTAACATCACTGAAATTATTAAAAGTGCAGCGCAGTGCAATTTTCAGGTCTAAAATCATTTCTTAAAAGTAAATCGGTTTTATCAATATTTTTTCATGCTCATCACCCAAATGTATTCCTTGTGATACAAACCACTGTAAATTACATACTTGGAAAATTTTACCACGAAGCCTTAACGGCTAAAAATTATGTCTACAAATTTTTATGGAAGTAAAAATGAGAAAGTACATAGAAATAATTGAAAAGAGTGTAAAGAGAAAATGTTTTTTAGGCAATTCATTTTTTTTTATTTTTAAACTATACATGTTTATAAGACATCTAATTGTGTTTGAAACACAAATTTGAAAATTTTAAATCTGATTGTTCACATTGCATCTAGCAAATATTCCTGCAAATTATTAAAACAGAAATAAATACCACAGGAACTGATTTTATTCTTTTTCAAAATTATTTAAAAAACATAATGGTCGGTAAAGAGCAGTTTGTGGCCGTTTTTTGTTGTTGTTAATTTACGTCCTCGTTAAGTCATTTCGGACGATGGATGAAATGATGCTCAAATGAGCCCGGGGTCCATGGAGCTTATAGCTACCCGACATTCGACTTTCAGGATAAGGGAAACCCACGGAAAAAGCCTTATCCAGGTAACTCGCCCTGACCAAAATTCGAACTCGGGACCTCTTGAAAGTGAAGTAGACATGCTACCATCTACGCTACCGAGGCGGGCAGTTTGTGGCTGTGCTGTTTATAAGAAATACTTTGATGTTAAAAAAAATCATACACCCCACAAAGCGTAACCGATGGATTGGGGATCCTAAGCCGCAAAGAATAGCCGAGGTACTTTTTATAAGAAGAGGAGTAAAGTAAACTGCGTCAAATCATAGCCATAGGAGCAAACCCATGATCCAGGATCACATGGAGAGGCGGCGTGGTATCCAATAAGGGGTAATGTATAAATGTATAACTGGTAACGAGTGTGTTTGGAAAAAGTCGGTGATCATAGTCCCGGGTTACCCAGAACTTGTTTTTTTTCATGATCCTGAGTACCGATAATAGCTTGTGTTCTCTCGGTGTTTTTTTAGAGTAATATTTATATAAAATCCTGAGAGAGTGATTCATCATAGTATGAAGCTGAATAGTTTAACAATTCTGTGGTGCATGGACTCTCAAGTCAGTGGCATCAGCTGAGAGTCAGCAGTACTCATGTTACATCAGGAATTACGATATAGGTGCTTTCTGTTAGCGGCGGGAGCATTGTGATTTTTCGCGGATTCTCTTTCAGATGTCGACACTGACGTTGCACTTGCAAATACGTATGTCGATTGTTATAGTGTATTCAGTTCGTTGAAAGGGTTCATAGTGTATATATGTGTCGAGAATGTAGTGTTAGTTCCTCCGTTTTTGGATTCAGACATTGTCATTGTTAATGCCGAAACGTAAATGCATGCTTAATGACAGTTTACGTAAAGAATTTCCTTTCCTGGAAAAGAAAAACGAAAGTGTGGCATTTTGTAAGTTCTGCGATTGTCATTTTTATAAGCGAATAGTGGCGCACATCAAAACAGCTAAACATCGCAGCCGAGTGATTGACAACAGTGCTTCTGCAGTAAAGGTGACAGAGGTTTTCCGTAAATACTCAGTGCAAAGCAAATGAATAGAACTTAGCTGTAAAGGACGGCACAATCGTGTTTCACCCTGTTACTCATGATCATAGCTTCAAATCTCAAGACCGTATGTGACAAATAGGTAAGTACGTATTTAACTGTTGGATACAAAATATAGTTCTGCATGTGAAAAATTGGTGGCTAATATTAGATGTGTGCAGACACCTTTAGAAAGGGATGACGTGGAAGAGGAATTAAAGGTATACAATTAAATGTTCATTTCTACAGATGCCTCAAACAAACGTTTTTTTTTTTTTTTTTTTTTCAATTTGCCTCCTCCAATGTTAGTCATATCGAACAATGAGTGGAATGGGTGAAATGATGCTCAAATGAGCCCAGGGTCCACAGAGCTTAGAGTTATCCGACATTCGTCTTTCAGGATAAGGGAAAATACCGGAAAACTCCTTATCCAGGTAACTCACCCTGACCGAAATTCGAACTCGGGACCTCTTAAACGTGAGGCAGACGCGTTTCCATCTGCGCTACCGAGGCGGGCTGAAACAAACGTGATAGAAAGTTTATGCCAACATTCATATGTTATTTTCATCCTTGGGTTGAAAATTATGTTCAGTTTTCAGAGTTCAATGGTGAAACATAAGATATTCTAGAATACACAGGTACATCTTGTAACGGAAAGAAAGAATTTCTAAGATATAGTGGCATTTTCGTCCATATTATTAGTGAATTTTAGTGGAGCAGAGGTAATTGTACTACTGTTTTGAGTAAAACTGAAATCGGTATTTGATATAGTAGCATTTGGTTGTGTTGTTTATTAAAGAACTGCATTAACCAAAGTGTGTCATAGTAATAATTATATAGGAAAAGATTGCATTTTCATATTTGCACATTGCGTGTTACTAATTTAAGATAACTTATCTTTGTAAATATTGATACAAAAATGTTTAGATTTTAAAAATACAAGGTGGTTAAGCCTTCTTCGAGCTTTGTCACAAATATTAGACATTTATGAAATACTAAAGTTTCACTTTATGTGATATGAAAATACTCTAATGGTTTCGTACTCATTTTTGAGAAGATTTCAGTAAAATCTATTTGTTGTTCGTTCACTAACGGGAAGCTTTGTTTCATGAAATTATGTATTACCCATTTATAAATAAACTGTGAAGTCTATTGAATCCGTGCTTAAACCAACTAAAATAAAGGCTAATTTTCCATAGAGAAAAAAGAGCTGTTTTCTTCTTTCGAAAGTACGAGAACTTGTAAAGAAAAGAAGATTCTAACACTAAGTGTTAGAAATTTCAAGAAGCAAGTCGTTACGTTTTATGGAAGGCTAGGAAGAGCGACAATGTGGTTTTAAATCCTTCCAATGAGAAAACTTATCTAAAGGTGAAGAATGGAATGAAATTAAAAATATTTTAAAACAGTGATGCTATTAAAGGGGCAGACATCATTTCTATAAATTTTGACGCACTCTTGACAAGTGTGTGTGTGTGTGTGTGTGTGTGTGTGTGTGTGTGTGTGTGTGTGTGTGTGTGTGTGTATGTGTGTGTGTAAAGCAATAGGTACATAACCTGTAAAAGGCTTGAAGAATGGGGAACCAATGTTTCTCTGAGTGTATATGATAAGTTGGTTGAGGTATTTCACCTTTGTGAACTCAAAGGTGTTTCCTTACAGAATTTAATTAAACTCATTGAACTCTAATTGCGATTTCTGGAAGTGACGCGCCTGTAGATAGTTTTCTCTGATGAATAACGTTTGGAGTGCAGAAAAATCTAGCACGAAAGTAGAAGCAGTGAGTGCAATTTTGATATGCAAACTGAACTTCAAAGAGTTGTGTGTTGAAATGTGTGAACATTTATTCCAAAAGTGTAATTGATTCCAGCAGTCAAACATTGAGCTATATCGATAACTCACAGACAGATGCGGATACATGTTCTTTACGGTAACATCTATTAGAGATGTTGGTGACGTTACAGAAACAGGTATGAGTGATATATTTTTCTTTTAACTATTGGATGCTGTTTTTTATATGTACACTTGCGTGAGCGAATGAGAAGCGGGAGGTGGGTAGTGCTGCTCTAGTAAGAAATGCCGTAGAAAAAGAAGACAATCAGCTAAAAATCGATATTTTCGCGGATTCCGCTATTACCATGTGTTGGCACTTCATTTCGTGCACGCGGCATAATTGTAGCCAATAGAATACATTATTGGCATTTAGTGATTTATTTCGTGTAGAAGAAAGTGTCTTAACAAGGGAATGTGGATAGGTTACTAATTGACCATATCTAATTTTAAACGGTGTAATATAAACAGTTTTCTTCTTTAAACCATCTTTCACATTTACAAATGTATATTGAAATCTTCACCAAAAATTGTAAAGTTATTATAGAATGGATCATAATTAATCTATGTAAAAAGCTCACGTTAATTGAGGAATGCAGTTTCTAAATTTCTCCATTTGGTCTCTTTTAAATTAAAACGATGTATGTACATATATGTATGTATAAATAGTACAGTACTTTGGTTTTAAGACAAGGCACCGTATAATGCGTAAAAATAATTACAATTTAACAGTTTACAGAAATGATATATAATGTACATTTTTCATTAACAGACATCGGGTCCCGTACACCTTAGCAATCAATGTACACGCACGGGTACTATACAAAGTCAAACGCGACATCAATAAACGTCGGATGTCAACAAGTACGAGGGGGGACCCAAAAGGAACCGGACTTCTAGGGCACTGCCACTCGTAGACGTAGTGCAAGGTTCTCACGCTAGATGGTGTTAGTAGAGACCTTCATGAAACAGCTGTGCAGACGGCGTCAGTGTAGAGTTGAATGTGCAAGTGTGGTATTGTGTTTCTCCGACTATTGGCGGGTTACCTCTGCGAAGTCGTTATGACAACTTTAAAAGAACAAAGAGTGTGTGTGAAATTTTGTTTCCTGCTTTAAAAAAAACTGCAACGGAGACACACCAAATGCTTCATGAAGCATTCCAGGAGGACACTATGAGCCGCACACAGGCTTTCGAGGGGTTTGAGCGCTTTAAACGTGGTGAGATGTGTGATGAAGACCAAGCTCGTTCTGGACACCCTTCAACATGGCGAAATAAGAACATTGAAAAAGTCCGCCAAAAGATCAACGAGGATCGTCGCCAAACGATCGACCAAATTTCAGCAGCGACAGGAATCAGTTGGAGCTCGTGCCAGCAGATTTTGAGAGGGATTTGCATATGAGACATGTTGCTGCTAAATTTTTTCCGCGCCTTCTCACACAGGAGCACAAAACCATCCGCATGAATGTGTGTCAGGACTTGAAAACAGAGATTGTACGTATTCCAAACTTTTTGAACAAAGTCATTACAGGAGATGAGAGTTGGTGTTACGGGTATGACCCAGAAACCAAGCAAGCGTCAAGCCAGTGGAGGACTCCCAACTCTCCCAGACCAATAAAAGGAAGGCAAGTGAGGTCAAATGTGAAGACGATGATCATTGTCTTTTTTTATGTTCGTGGAACTGTGCATCGGGAATTCGTACCCCCTGGCCAGACTGTTAACCAACACTTTTACTTGGATGTTTTAAGGCGTCTGCGAGAGTATGTGAGGAGGAAACGCCCGGAACTTTGGCGATCAGGTGACTGGTTTCTGCATCACGACAACGCTCCAGCACACGCGGCCTTACGAGTGACCCACTATTTGGCATCTCAGAGGTGGTCTGTCGTTCCCCACGCTCCGTATTCACCGGACCTAGCCACGTGCGACTTTTTCCTATTTCCACGAATGAAAAAAAAAAAAAAAAAAAACGCTGAAAGAGGAGCGTTATGACGATGTGGAGGCGGTAAAAACAGCTTCGCAAAGGGCACTGGACAATATCAAACTTTGAAGAGTTCCAAACATGCTTCCAACAGTGGGAAAAGAGACTTGACAGGTGCACCGCATGTAATGCAGAGTATTTTGAAGGTGACTGAAGTAATTTTGTAAAAAAAGTGTCATCAATAAAGTTTTTATGGCAACAATCCGGTTTCTTTTGGGTCCCCCCTCGTATACCGAAGCGCTGTGTGTGTACACTCCTGTACGTACACAAAATGTAACCTACTTACAATAATATACCATACTCTTCATTGCTTTCGATGCGGGAATTACAGTGAACAAACATGTACATTCGTAAATTGTCGAATGTGAATTTTCTGCACCTCTCACTGAAACAATATAAAATATTGGGAGAAAGTTCGTTCATTGTCACATGACGTTAATGGTGCAAATGAGTAGTAAAAATCACTTTCATATGTTTGTCCGAGACTTAGTTCATTTCTTATATTACGCAACATTGAAAATCCAATATTTTTGTGTAGAATACTGGAGAATTCATTTTTTGTTCGTTTGGTAGGTGGTGCATTTTTTATATTGTTAATTTTTTGAGACACCTCCTCGACTGCTTTTAGACAGCTCGAAATTACATTCTTCAAGCACTTTAATGGTTGTTGATAATACCCAAAAATTAAGATTTATAAAATGGAGATTGTCCAATGATTTGCTATTAACACAACATGTCCAACACCTTGCACTCCCTGGAAGACAGATTTACCTGCGTGGCGAGCAGTAATTGTAATGAAACTAAAGCTACGCGTTACGAACCGGACTATCGCGTCTGACGTCAGCAGTTGTATACTGCGAGACTCGTAAACTTCATATCCCTTTAAAGGTGTACGGGCTCCGATGTCTGATCATTAACATTTCACGAAAATATTTATTTTGTATGCTTTGTTATACTTGTAAAATGGTTTCTTATTAACCTCGTACAAATCATGTTTAATGTTTCCTTAGAAATAGTGTAAAATATAGCAATACTGACTTGTTTACATGTATGAATTGACACCCTTGAATATAAAAACATATTAATTTAGTATCAACTTCCTATATGAATATTAATGCTCAACGATTAATAAGATCTTTAATCCTTTACAACCATTATACGATGTATTCCACAGAAAAATATTTACATTTTGCATTTTCTAATATGTTTTATGATTTTATAGAACATTAATTTAGGATTATATTTCAGCATTTTTGTAAATAGTCCGTAGTATGCCAGTGCAATATATTGACCCATACTTTGCATCCTATTAACATACTGTGACAAAGTCAACGAAAGTTTGCCTTAAAAATTCTTTACGTTCACCAAAATCATTAGTTCACTGCGAAGTACAATCAGTCTTTCTTTTACACAAATGCAACACTTCGAAACGTTTCTACGTCTCTTTAGCTCGCATCCTTTGTGTTGCTATAACCTTTCTGGCCTACACAGATCCACTTCTAACGCGGAACTACACAGCAGTTCTGCACACAATTTCGCAAGTCCCAAAAATAACTATTTTTGGAGGGAGGTCTCATCTACTCTCATCTACGAGGTCTGTGATTTTCTAAAAATATTTATTTATTCATTCATGAATATCTATTTTGTCCTCTTCAAAGTAATCCCCACCAGGTATTACACTTGAGTCAACGTTTTTTCCAACCCTCGAAGCACTTTAAAGAATCGTTTTTGTGTGATCTTGCTCAGTTCCTTCTTCGATGCCGTCTTTATCTCCTCAATCGTGGTGTAGCGTCGTCCTTTCATGGGCCTATTAAGTTTTGGGAACAAAAAAGGTCACAGGGGGCCAGGTCTGGGGAGTACGGTGGCTGTGGCATCATAAGTGTGTTATTTTTGGCCAAAAATTGGAGCACAAGCAACGATGTGTGAACAGGGGCGTTATTATGGTGCAAAAGCCAATGTTTGTTCTTCCACACATCCGGGCGTTTCTGGCGGATTGCTTCACGCAAATTGCGCATAACTTGCAGCTAATATTCCTTATTGACCGTTCTACCCTGTGGCAAGAACTCATGACGCACCACGCCCCTGAAATCGAAGAAAGCTGTAAGCAAAACCAACTTAGCTCCTTAGCAACGTTAATGCGATCGTGTTTTTGGTCGAAATTGAGCAACTTTGGTACGAATTCTGCGGCAACCCGTCTCATGCCCAAATCATTGCTCAAAATCGAATGGCTAGAACCAATCGATATGTTTAGGTCCTCAGCAACTTCTCTAACGGTGATTCGACGATTGGCCAATAATATTTTCTTTGCTCACTATCCTCTCTGGCAACAAGCCATGTGAAAAGACGATGAGGTATCGACGTTTCGGGAGTGTGCATCTCTCCCATCATCAGGATATTTATAAAATGTTATAACCACAAATGAAACACTGGATATAACACCAATATAAACAAAGACAAAACACTATCAAAATTTGCATTACTGAACAAAAGACTGTTTTCAGTAAATTAAATGCCAGGTCAGGAGATGGCGTGCGTATAGAACATTGTGTCAAAGAAACGTAACTACTTAACTTGATTAACAAGCTGCATTGATCTTTGCTTCTTAAATCGACGGATTTCCATTTTTAAGGCCGGTTTCCAAGAGGAGCTGAACTGAAACCCAGCATCACGATTAAGCGTGCTCCTTTCAGAGGAAATTGCCAAAGCCTCCTTTCCTTTCGTCGCCAGGAAAGCTTCAGGTTTTAATATTTTCTTTACTTCTTCAATATTTTTGTGTATTGTTGACGAGCTCGGGCGTCCGGGATGCTTTTCGTCGTTTACATCTTCTCGGCCATTTTTATACAACCGATAAACTTTGATTTGGTACAACGTAGCTTCACCATATGCCACAGTCAATATTCGGAAAACATCCGCGCACTAAATTTTGTTTTTGATGCACAATTTTATACAGATTCTTTGTTCCATTTTTTGGAATAGGTAAAAACAGAGCCAAAACACGTCTAAGCAAAATAGCTGTCAATAATTAACTGAATATTCAAAATGGCCGAGATTGTCAACATAAGTGAGAGACAGAAGTGCCAACATAACGCCACAAAACAATCAAAAATCGAATATACGTAGCCCACGAAAATTCAAAATTCGGGTTACTTTTTGAACAGACTCGTACATTGAAATCTCGATATCAAAGTTTTGCATTCAGTGTAATACTTCCTCTTTAAAGAGAAAATGGAAGATAAAGAGATGAAGAAAGAGTTCAAAAGTAGGTAGCGTTTATTTGAAAACCGGTAATGGCATGTCGGAACAGCAAGACAACCGAGGACACAAAGTGCCATGGATGGGTCTGATACCACTTACAGGACATTTAACATCCATAATCTGGAGTCGCGCTCAGCGGGTGACTCCCTTTCACCGACAAAATAATGCTCAAGCACCGTGAACATATCTGATGTTGTCGAGATCTCTGTGATGATTAATAGCGTTGTAATAGACTCGATAAAAATCAATCTCCGTGAATGTAACAGTCCTTTACGAGAGAGAACATAATAGAAACCTACTGAACTATTGTATATGCTACTTGAAGCCCGAGGCTTCAATATGTCAGATACTGATACGTAGTGTGTACATATTGAAATAAGAAAACTGTGAATGTTTCTAACACGTCTTGGGAGGTACGAATCTTAGCTTCAAGCTCGAAACTGGCTTGGATACTTTTGCTTAATATACGAGCGTTATTCGTAAAGTAAGGTCCGTTATTTTTATAAATTAAACCAAGATAGATATTTGAAAAAAAAAAAGTTGAATTCCTATCATCTTTGTCTGTTTTTCTACATAGTCGCCATATTTGTTTAAACATTCGTCATAACGTTCTACAAGCTTCAGTATACCGACGTCATACACGTCGTGAGGATAACCAGTTCTCAATTGCTTGTTTCACCTCGTTATCTGTGCAGAAGCGCTTACCACCGAGAAATTCCTTTAGGAACAAGTGAAAATCGCTCGGCGCAAGGTCTGGACTAATACGGTGGGTGGTCAATCTGTTCCCATCCTAAAGAGCTGATGAGATCCCGGGTTTACCTGGCAGAATGTGGTCTGGCATTGTCATGCAGCAATAACACTCCAGACGTCAGATGGCTACGTCGCTTATTCTGTATTGCACGTCGAAGTTTAAAGTAGTGCAGTAAGCGTCTGCATTGATGGTTGTCTCTCGTTCCATAAACTCGACTAGCAACACTCCAAATCTATCCCCAAACACGGATGCCATCACTTTCCGCGTTGAGATTGTCTGCTTGGCCTTGACCTTGACTGGTGATGTGTGGCGCCATTCCATCGATTGACGTTTTGACTCAGGAAACGAAAAAGGCACGTCTCGTCCCCAGTGACAATGTGCTCCAATAGTTGATCTCCTTCCTCATGATCTCCTTCCTTCCCCGTAGGGGAGGGGATCCGTCCCCTTCAGCAGCCGTGGTGTGGGCGCTGCGGACCCCTAGCACTCGTGGCACCTCTGACGTTACTAGAGGAACATTCGAGCACCTCCCTGATAGGGAGTTGTCCGGATTGGGTTGGACTCGAGGGGGCAGTGGTTCCCGATACCCGTGGAAGATCGGGTACGTCTCCGGACGGGCTTGAGGGAATCAATTAACATTCCCGCGTACTAGCCAGCATAGCTAGTAGAAGGTGTGCTAGATCACCAGGCAGCCCCACCGAGGTCATATTGGTAGCCTTCCCATTTTGGAGTTGGCGCGCGTAAGTGGCGTATACACTTCCATCCCGTCTTGAGTCCCCAGAGCTTGTTAGTCTCCAGGTCTTGCCCTATGGAAAGCCCCACGGAGGCACCGGGCGCCCTTTTGGGCAGCTTGGCAACTCCCTGGTCGAAAGAGGCCCGGGTCCTTGGTCCTACGGGTCCAGGACTAATGGGAGTAGAACCTCTGGCGTTAACTTAACTGTCCTTCCTCATGATATGATCACGGATCTTTTCATCCACGGCATTGACCAAATCTTCTGCGATCATTGATGGCCTGCCTAATCGCGGTTCATCATGGGCATTGCTGCGTCCGCCTTTGAAAGCTCGAACCCACTTACGCACTTCGTTGTGACTCATCGTATTGGGACCTTACACTTCACTGATCTGTCGATGAATGTCTACTGCTGAAATGTTCCTTGCCGTCAAAAACCGAATCACAGACCGTATTTCACAGTCGGCGGGCCGTGTTTAGTTTATCGCTTACAAACAGCGCGATCTCACGTCCGCTTTAAATAGACTTTTTTTAATTTGATTTATTTTTTGTCGCTTTAACTTACATGACATATCGCGACATCTTAACATTGAAGCTACATTATATTAGCATTCATATCAGTTTTTTTTTTTTTTTTTTTTTTTTTACAGAATTCCGTAATGCTACAAAGTACAAAATTGTTTTACAGTATAATTATATGGTTTCCAAGTGCTTCTGTGATTTTACTGGGAACATTGGCTTCTATTAGCTGCTGTTGATATTTCTTTCATTCTTCTATGATGTGTTTGACGGTTATGATCACGTTACAAGTGTTGCATACAGGAGGTAGGGTTTTGTTGAGTAAGTAGCCATGAGTAAGTTTTGTGTGTCCAGACGCTGTCGGCGTTTAAGCTTTGTTACTGGATATGGTTCTCTTTAAGATGATTTAAGTTGTTGGAGTTGCTGGTAGAAGTCTCTAACCAGGTGGATTGCCAGTTGAGATGTATTATTCTCTTGAGGTATGTGATTACGTCGGTAGATGAGTTGCTTCTTTAGCTGTAGTATCAGCTTTTTCGTTTCCGGGAATGACTTGATGCGATGGGATCCAGATTAAAATAACACTTTTTAATTCTGATAGAATTTGCGTGTACAAATTTTGGATTTCTCGTATTATTGGGTTTTTACTTTTCTGGTTTTGTAGGGCCATTATGGAAGATTGCGAGTCAGTGAGAATTAGGTACTGAGAATCACTTTCATTGTCTTTAAAATCTTCAAATGATCGTTTGCTAGCATAGAGTTCAGAGGAGAAGACTGTATAAATTTTAGGTAAGGTATATAACATTGTATGTGTGGGATAGACTGCTGCACAGGCACATCCAATTTCACTTCTTGAACCATCAGTGTAAATATGTGTGTAGTCTGGGTATTTGGCGCATATCTCCTTGAAGAGTTATTGATACACAGATTGGGGTTTTGAGCTTTTAGGATACTTTCTTAATTCATTGGTGACTGGTGGGGTTCTGATCTTCCATTGTGGTATATCAGTTAGTATTATTTTAGATGATATTTTCGGGAGGGAGATATTGTTTTCGTTGAGGTACTGTTTCACCCTTACGAAAAAGGGCATTGGGTGGCTTGAAGATAATAACTTTTCTTTCTGATGATATTTTGAAAATGCATAAATATAGGTGCTTGAATTTAGCGTTGCGGCTGTCTTTAGAGCATAGGTTATACTTAGTTGTTTCCTTCGAATTTGTAGTGGGAGTACATTGGCCTATATTTGTAAGCTAGTGGTAGGACTAGTTCTTTAAGCTCCCAAAATTATTTGTAAAGCAGAATTTTGAACTGTGTCTAGCATTCTAAGCGCTGTTGGCTTTGCTGAAGTATAGACAATAGCTCCGAAATCCAATTTTGTGCTTAGGATTGACACATGTTGATCTACCCCCCAGTTGTTTGCTGACAATATTTTAAGAATGTTATTTCGATGTAAGCAGTCATCTTTCAGAGTCTTAAGATGGGGTAACTACGTCAATTTTTGGTCAAATATTACTCCCAGAAATTTAATCGTGTTTACATTTGGTAAACAATAGATGTTGATTTGGCAGTGTTTCGGCTTGATTCTGGAAATAAAGTATCAATTTCTCTATGTTTGTTACTGCTTGTGCATAGGTTATAACCACAGCTGGTTCATCAACACTGAATCTGAATACATTTCATTTATTGCATGATGCAATAATATCTTCTTCTGTAATTGTTATTGTTAACGTCTTCTTCATTAACATCAGAACAGTCATCGATAATTTTAAAAATGTCTATAAAATCTTCTTCCACACTTATGTTTTCTTTTTCTTCAATATTGTTTCCTGGAAAGTCACACATACCAGGCCACAACCTTTTCCATGACTTTATTAAAGTTTCCCTTCCAGCCTGGTGGAGCAGGTGGAGTGACTGCAATGAATTAGCTCTCTAGCAAAAGAATTTGAGGAATGTACCTACTGAGAATATCAATTTATCTTCTGTAAAACAAGCTTCATTTACTACACCAAAAACCCTTTTTTTATTTTCAAAACTGTTCCGGGTTATCCGTACGTCCGGGATAAAGAGATCCGGAATACCGAGGTTTTACTCTACATTGTAACAGAATTCTTTATTTAGAAACCAAATAATAGTGGCCCGTTTAATAGGAGCCATCATTCCTGAACATTTTTAACGCCATATTGATAATAAGGTAATTATTATTCTTGAGTTAAAAAACAACAGTGAAACGAATTTTCAGATACTTTAATGTAGTACAGGGTGTGTATAAATGAATATCGGGGTTTTAACTCTTTATAATATTTATTACATTCAACTTACAGTTATAAATGATATGTCATATGAAAAAGCAACTCAAACAGTTTCACCAAGAACCTTATAAATGTTCAATGTGACTAACCTTGTCACACGGCACACATCAAGTTTATAGCCGAGTTCTTCCCAAACGTTGATAAGTGTGTATTCAGTAATTGTAGCAACAGCTGCTTCAATCCGGTTTCTTAATTCAGGGAGGTCAGCTGGTAGCTGAGGCACGTACACACAATCCTTGATGAAGCCCCAAAGGTAAAAATCGCATGGCGTTAGGTCAGGAGAACGTGGAGGCCATGCATAGCAAGTCCTGTCATAGGGGCCCTTGCGGTCTATCCAGCGCTCGGGTACAATGACGTTCAACCAATAGCGTACTTCTTTATGCCAGTGAGGTGGCGCACCATCTTGCTGGAAAATGAAGTTCTCTGGCTCATTTTCTTCCAACTGAGGGAAGAGCCATTGCTGTAGTGTATCAAGGTAATAAGTGCCAATTACAGTAGGTTAACCAAAAAAGAAAGGACCATAAACTTTTCGCCGGGATACGGCACAAAAAACAAATTCACTTTAGGGGAATCTCGTTGCATTTGTACCATCTCATGAGGATTCTCTGAGCCCCAGATGCGCACATTATGAGTGTTAACATGTCCACTAAGGTGAAAGGTCCATTCATCACTGAAGACAACACGATCCATAAAATCGTCACCGTTAGGAAACAACATGTCGTTTGTGAAGTTGGCACGTAATCCGTGGTCTGTCGGCTTTAGAGCCTGTAATAACTGTACACGGTAAGGACGTAACCGTAAGCGTTTTCTTACAACTTTCCAAACAGTCGACACAGGATCTTGTAATTTACGACTAGCCTTCCAGACTGATTTCTTTGGGATACTAGTGAACGACTCTCTCACTCGCTCAACAGTCTCTGCACTTACTCTTTGTCGTCCCGTGCTCTTCCCTTTACAAAGGCATCCGGTATCTTCCAACTGATGATACCATCTACCAATATTATTATCACTAGGAGGATCACAACTGAACTTAATGCGGAACGCACGTTGCACAGTAATACAGATTCGGTCTTTGTAAACTGCAAAACACAAAACGCTTTCTGTTTACTAGTTGCCATCTTTGCTACTACCGCTGCCTAGCGGATTGCGGCAGAAACATTGCACGCACACGCGCACTGGTGCCAACAAAAAAAAAAAAAAATGTTTGAGTTGATTTTTCATTTGACATATCATTTATAACTGCAAGTTTAATGTAGTAAATATTATAAAGAGTTAAAACCCCGATATTCATTTATATACACCCTGTATGTGAAATCATTCATTTCGTTATCATACACCAGTTTAACAAGAATGCGATCAATGAATTCTTGTAAATAGTAACTGAAAACATCCAACACCACTTGTTGATTACTTTGCGATAGAGATGGCAAAAATGTAATTCGTAAACGCACATCTTCTCTGTCTTTTTTGTTTGTTTTGTTTTTTGTTTGTTTGTAATTTACGTCCTCCAACGTTAGTCATATCGTACGATGAATGAAGTTGATGAAATTATGCTCAAATGAGTCCGGGGTCCATGGAGCTTAGACATTTGTCTTTGAGGATAAGGGAAAACCTTACCCAGGTAACTCACCCTGCCCGAGTTTCGAACTCGGGACCTCTTGAATGCGAAGCAGACATGCTACCATCTACGCTACCGAGGCAGGCTTCTCTGCCTTATGGCAAATGTGTAAACGCATGTTGCATATTTGGTGACTCGTGGAAGGAAGGCGTTTTCGACTTTCTATGGATCTAAACAATACAGTATAAATTTCTGTCAACAAACATAGTTTTGTAAATTAACGGCTGTATGTAGAAAATGATAAACGTTTGTTGAATAATAACAATAAAGTAATAGTAATAATAATTATAATAATATTGTGTCCATGAAACACGCAATGCAGCACATGAGAAGTATGTCATAAAACACACACACACACACACACACACACACACACACACACACACACACACACACACACACACACACACACACACACACACACACACACACACACACACACACACAGACACACGTATATATATATATATATATATATATATATATATATATATATATAATAAAATAATAAACTAATGTGAACATTCACATGACGCTTTCTAGCTATGATACATTCAATTGTTTACGCACGTTATGCAAATATATAAATAATAAAATAAATATACACTTTATTCATTAACAAACCATGTCAATTGTCAGGATCATATCAGCGCCGCCGGTGTGCCGAAATTTCTTCCGAGAGAATTCTTTTACATGCCATAAAATCTACTATATGGAGCTGTTGATTTTAAGCACATTTAAGAACCGTAGATCTTGGACCCGCGACCTTTTCATACAAAAAATGAATCTTCCACCCACGTTACCTGATTCAAAACTTTTTTTTTTAATCTAGGAGTAATTTAAAATTATTCTTCGTTACTTATAAGCACATCATTCAGAAACAACATTACTGCAGGCTTGCCCCGTAGTTCAGTTGATAGAGCACCTGCCTGCCGTGATAGGGGTCCAGGGTTCGATTCTCGGCGGTGGGGGTGGGGATTTTTCTTCGGCCAAGATAATAATTGCCTCATCTTCCCCAGAGTCTGGAAGTATGAATGACAGTGCGAGTGTGTGCGTGATCTAATGATTAAAACCCAATGAATACGAGTTAACACCTTTGATATGTTCCAAAGGACAACGGCCGCCGATATGACCACTGGAGTTAAAGGTGGGATATAAATAAAAAAAAAAACCTACTGTACTTAGCATAATAAGCGCTTTTATGAATAAAAAAATAAAGAAGTGCAAGCTTTCCGTTTTTAAAATGCACATAAACTTTTGTGTTATGAGCAGTTTTCTAGATATGTTATTTGTTTGAATTTTTCAATACTTCATTTTTCAAAGTTAATGTTGCTAAACAGTTGTTTCTTGGAGTGCCACGAGAAGAGTATGATATCCCTAGGCCAGCATATACAGATAAGGTTGTAAATCGTCCAGTTTTGAACACAGACTTACTACGTACTCATTTGTTTCGATAATTCAAGAATGGGACATGAAGGGATATATTTTATTATGCTCAATTTCTCCTCCGGCAGCAAGCTAGGTGAAAAGTCGATTAGAAATCGACGTTTCGGGAGTGTTTTTTTTTTAATTTACGTCCTCCAATTTTAAATCATATCGGACGATGAATGAAATTGCTGAAATGATGCTCAAATGAGTCCGGGGTCCATGGAGCTTAGAGCTACCCGACATTTGTTTTGAAGGATAAGGGAAAACCCCGGAAAGGGAGTGTTCATCTTTCCCATCATCAGGATATTTATTAAATGTTGTAACCACAAATGAATCACTGGGTACAACACAAATATAAACAAAGACAAAAAATTATCAAAATTCGCATTACTGAACAAAAGACTGTTTTCAGTAAATTAAATCCAAGTCAGGAGATGGCGTGAGTATAGAAAATAATTGGGTCAAAGAAACGTAACTACTTAACTTGATTATCAAGCTGTATTGATCTTTGCTTCTTAATTCGACGGATTTCCATTTTAAGGCCGGTTTCCAGGAGGATCTGAACTGAAATCCAGCATCACTATTATATATTATAATATATATGTTTATATGTAATATATATGTTAATATATAAAAGTTTATGTATGAAATCTCAGTACACCGGTAGAAAATAAAGCTTTGATTTTATGTAGATTGACGAAACTCTGCTTCTCTGTACTGAATTAATGGCAGAAATTTGTTCTACCATTCTTGCGCTTTTTCGCCTTTCTCACTTTCTCTCTCGCGTTCAGTTTCTTTTACCTTCATCTCATTTCCTCACTGTTTTTCCATCTCCTACCATCCATCTCTGTATACAACGTACATACATGTCGTGGGATGTTTTGAAAGTAGTTATAAGTTACTTTTTTTTCTAAATGTTTAAGGTTTATTTAGAATCTCCAGGGACTTAAATGATAGTTAGGTTATGTTTAATTTTATACAAAAGCTTTGTTCGAAGTAACTTGGAATATGTCTCAGTTGTATGGTCATCTATGTTAAAATGTTATAAGAGCCAGCTGGAGAAAATTAAAATAAAATTCCGATATATATATGTATATATATATATATATTTGTTTTTGGTGATTTACGTACTTTAACTTTTTTAAATCACATCGGACGATGAATGGAAGGATGAAATGATGTTCAAATGGGTCCAGGGTCCATGGAGTTTAGAGTTACCCGACATTCGTCTGTTAGGATAAGGGAAAACCCCGGAAAAACCTTATCCAGGTAGCTCACCCTGACCGAGAATCGAACTCGGGACCTCTTGAACGTGAGGCAGACATGCTGCCATCTACGCTAACGTGGCGTGTGTATATGTATATGTATATATATATATATCACAAAACCCATGGCTCATTCACTTATAATCAGTGTATTCCACATATCCAACTGCTAAAGGAATTCAAAATAATGTCGCTCTCTGACCGTAGAATAATTGCTGATCAAGTTATTCCAGTATAAACTTGTGAATGACCTGGTGTATAGCGAAAGAGTACTTGGTCAAATCAGTTTCAATGCCAGCATTTGATATTTTAGAAACCGTCAATTGCTCCAGTTAAGAACACCAAAAAACGCCATCGCATAAAAATTCCTCTATTTTAAGATTATGTGCCAAATACAATGAACTCTCTTCTAGAACAGAACTGGATCATAGTTTTCCCTACAAGTAATTCAAGAAACAATTACATACAGGAATTAACAGCATGTGATGTTCGGTTGTGTTATTTATGCTGTATGTTTTATGATAACACAGTTGCCAATGTTTTGTCTTCAATGATATATTCTTTGGTTTTATGCTTGATTTTTTGTATTATTGTGTATGTTACTCTTTGTATTGCACTTAAATGTGTTTGTTTTTAGTCTTAGTTTTTGTACTACATTTTGCATTGTCCATTTTGTTACTTTTGTATTTATATTTAAGCCATGTTTGTATAAATATTATATATGTAGCTACTGTAATTGGAGCATTGCTCTGTTGTAGTACAAATAAGTAAATAAATAAATAAATAAATAAATAAATAAATAAATAAATAAATAAATAAATAAATAAATAAATAAATAAATAAATAAATAAATAAATAAATAAATAAATAAATAAATAAATAAATAAATAAATAAATAAATAAATAAATAAATAAATAAATAAATAAATAAATAAATAAATAAATAAATAAATAAATAAATAAATAAATAAATAAATAAATAAATAAATAAATAAATAAATAAATAAATAAATAAATAAATAAATAAATAAATAAATAAATAAATAAATAAATAAATAAATAAATAAATAAATAAATAAATAAATAAATAAATAAATAAATAAATAAATAAATAAATAAATAAATAAATAAATAAATAAATAAATAAATAAATAAATAAATAAATAAATAAATAAATAAATAAATAAATAAATAAATAAATAAATAAATAAATAAATAAATAAATAAATAAATAAATAAATAAATAAATAAATAAATAAATAAATAAATAAATAAATAAATAAATAAATAAATAAATAAATAAATAAATAAATAAATAAATAAATAAATAAATAAATAAATAAATAAATAAATAAATAAATAAATAAATAAACAAAGAAACAAAGAAACAAACAAACAAACAAACAAACAAACAAACAAACAAACAAACAAACAAACAAACAAACAAACAAACAAACAAACAAACAAACAAACAAACAAACAAACAAACAAACAAACAAACAAACAAACAAACAAACAAACAAACAAACAAACAAACAAACAAATAAATAAATAAATAAATAAATAAATAAATAAATAAATAAATAAATAAATAAACAAATAAATAAATAAATAAATAAACAAATAAATAAATAAAATATACATAAAGGCATGTAATTAAATGCATAAATGACTGCACAATTGAAAGGATTTAAAATGTCTGCACATTAGAATGGGAACATTTTGGAATTATCAAAGTAGAATTCAAAGAAGACTTTGAGTTTCATAGAGAATGTTGCGGAATAAAAATGGTTGTTGCTTCTCAGAAAACACTCGTAAAATAAGACAAGAAACTGCAGACACTTCAGTCCAAGTGTCACACACAATGGTCAGATTTAGCAACAAGAAAACAGAAGAATCAATAAAATAAAAGACTATATTATACTGTGTGACATACCAAAACTTAACTGTATATCATTATGGATGTTTTAATCATGTTTATTACCACTAGATGACAAAGAGAGGAAATTCTGTTCAGGACTGGAAAATCCTCATATTTACTACCGTCGACGTATTTATTCTATATTGATGTCAGAAGTTTCTGCATTATTTGAAAACTGTATAGCTTTTATCTTACTATATAACGACGGGACCAAAGAGAAGGTATAAAGGTTTAAAAGTGATCTGCCGTGATTATCTAATCCTACTCGACCGTTCGAATAATTGCTTAACCAGTGAAATGTACTTACAGGTTATACATTTCCAGAACCTGAAATGCTGTCGATAAAATGTTGAAACAATCACGAATATATCATCCATCGGTATTTCATACTCTTTGGAATGGATATCAGGATATTTTCCAGCCCGATATGACTTAACGTTGGAGGACGTAAAATTACACACACACACACACACACACACACACACACACACACACACACACACACACACACACACACACACACACACGCGCGCGCGCGCGCGCACGCACGCACGCACGCGCACACACACGCACGCAAGCCATTTTCATACGATATTAGGAACATCTTTAAAAAACTATTTCGGGGGGAGGGGCGTAAAGGGGAGGATTTACCACTAAAATCTTCTAGATAATCGTACATTATTTTCATGGCTGGCTTCGTAATTCAGTCGATAGAACCCTGTTAGCTAAGCGATAGGTCCCGGATTCAATTCCCGGCTGGTAAGGATTGGGAGTAATCTAACCAAGATTATTCCTTATCCTCTCCAGAATCTGAAAGGGTGTATTTGTGTCATATAATGTGTAAAGCCCAGAGAAAATCCAGAAACGCAATGATTAAGTATGTGCAAGTTAACATCACTGCTTATAGGCAATAATAAAGGTCGCCGATATGACCATTGCAGTTAAAGGTGGGGTATAACAAAATAAAATTAATAAATGAATATATAAATAATAACTTTATTAAGAATACTGAGGGAGACAAACGAAAGAAATCGTCATTCGAGGTTTGGGTTATGAAATGCAACGTGGAGTTTAGACAGCTAGTGATACTGTATCTTCCAATTGTAAAGACTTATTTACTTTCAAGACATTTATGCTTTCACACTAAAACTGTAAGTTTTTCGTTTTTACGGTAAATATTAAAGCAGTAAATATGGTTTTAAAAACCAACAACAAAATATATTAACTAATTTTAAAGTCTGGTTATGTTTCTATTACTGTCCTTATCTTTCGGGAAATTTATTTTGAAAACAAAGATGATTAACGTTTTATGTTTCAACATTTAAAACCTTATAAATAAACATATCTTCTACATTAAGGTATGCAGTGTTGCCTTTTATTAACTGACACAAAACCGAAAATTGGGAGAACATTTTCAGTTACTGTTTTGCTATACGTATAGACAGATTGTGGTGATAAATGAAACAAAAGATATTGAGTAAAGCCGGTGCTACTCGCCAAGATAATTACTGCATATTAAATACAATGCAGGTTCAGCAAATTAGCTGGTAACCTTGGCACAGTACATCCACCAGAGTCCGCATCATACAGGACAAACTGTGCTCCGGTTCAGCCATAGGCAAGCTGCCAAGGTCATTGTGGTTCACGAGTGGGAAACTGACACCTGCAGTACGCAAATATCCACAAAACGGGGGAAAAAAGTTGTAAACTATGTCGAGAATTCCAACATCATGTTGAATGTTTGAACTATTGTTCGTTTTATATCAACATGCAATGCACACGTTTCCAGTTTTTAAGAAAGGACGAAAAGGAAAAGAAAACCTCCTAATCTGTATTATGCATTGCATTATTTTAAATCGATGCTAAGCGTACTCTCTGCTCGAAGCGTTACGAACTAAGCTTATGGTTCTTGCAGATTTTAATGCTGGGCTCCATGGTATACGGGTGTGTTCACATCCTAGGATCTGAGCTCACTTTCAACTGAGACAAGTTACTGGGGAAAATTTTCTCAGAAGAATAAGGCTCATTTGAACACATTAAAAAGGTAATTAAAATAGGCGTACAGGATTCCTTTGACAAGAGAGCTAGATAGTTCCTTCTCGCACCGTTGATGGCGTATTAAATCGATTAAACAGATAGTTTATTGTCATTTGCCACACAGCAATACAGAGTGACTCGTCAAAATATTAGAGTTACAACATATTACACAATTCACTCAGATTGTAATGACACTGGTCAATCAGATAGCGTTTCACTTTTGTTTTAAAAGTCTCCAGACTGGGGAAAAGCAGTAAGTTACGTGTAGTTTGTTAATGATGTAACTTATTGAACAAATTGGTGGTTTGCTGACAAATTTAGTTCTATAATTATTAATGTGAACATTATTGTGAATTCTTATTTCATAGTTATGAAAAACATAGTTTGAATGAAATAGCTGCATATTAGTGAATACAGCCACTTTATAAAGGTAAATGTCAGTGACAGAATACCATTTTGTCTGAAAACTTGACGAAGGGACTCGCTGGGATGCAAATTAAAAATTACTCTAAATAATCTTTTCTGACATCTAAAAAAATTGTTTGAATATTGGTAGCACGACCCTAGATTAAAATAGTAGCTATAAAATTGAGGACTGACTCAGAGTAAAATAAAGTGCGTATGCAACTTGCGTAGCATATGACAAGAGCAGACAGTATTTAACTAAGATTCCATTCTTGCAGACTCTCAATATCTAAGACTTTTTAAAGAAAAAGGTCGTTGAGTGATGGATAGTTCTGGATTATGGCTCGGTAAAGCTAGAAATAATATATGCTCAAGTTGTTCTCGGGAAGCAAGCCAGGTGAAAAGGCGACTAGAAATCGACGTTTCGGGAGAGATGTACACAACCGAAACGTCGATTCCGTTTCATTTGTGGTTATAACATTTAATAAATATCCTGATGATGGGAGAGATGCACACTCCCGAAATGTCGATTTCTAATCGTTTTTTCACCTGGATTGCTTCCCGAGAGCAACTTGAGCATATTCGTCGCCAGGAAAGCTTCAGGCCTTATTTTAGAAATAATATCATTATTATAATCTTCTAAATTAGTAGATGTTCCCCAATTGATGGAAAAGAGACGAAGAGGAGAAGGAACTTCATACATCAGCGGCACAAAAGGGGTGTTGCACCTTGACCAGCAATCGTCAAAGAGCGAATCTTGTTATCTCCTTTCAACTCCTCTGTCTCAGTTACAACCCTCGTCCTACAACCTCTACATCCTGTCTAAGTAGTTAAGGTCTATCAAAGCCACCACAAGAGGGCAAGCGGGGCCTAAAGAGGGAGAGGGGCTCGAACTGTTTATCTCTGAGGTGCTCAATTAAGGAAAGGGGAGGTTGGAATCACCTCTTTCCACCCACTACGATAGAATCGCGCGTTTATCTGTGGTTACCGAGTTCCAGTGGCGGAACATCGCTATCATTCTGACATACAGGAAATCATAAACGTTCGCACTTATAGTTTACTCCTTACTTACTGTTTCTTTGGATGACTTATGTGGCATAAGTTATGTTTTACAAAGTCTGCAATATGTGGTTCAAAAGACTAAGGGCTCAGTCTCAAAAGATAAGCAAGGTGATGGTCTCTGATCTTGCTGCGATACTCACTTTTAATATAGTTCATCTGTGAAAAGGTTTGTTCGCAGATATATGTAGAGCCAAAGACTGTCATTAAATTAGATTCAAACAAACGTAATCTGACAATCACTACAGAGCAAAGATTTAAATACTCCCATCCTTCCTTCTCAGAACATTTTACTGTCGTGGAATTTTGTAGTAAAAGTAGTTCCATTTGTAGCTCGTGTGGAAACTTGAAACGAGTGCAAAATAATTGGATATCTGTCTCAATTTTTTATATCTTCAAATTTCGAAGGGAATGTGTACGTAGTTGCTTTAGAAGTTGTGTATACTTTTCCAGAAGTATGACATTTATTGTCAACACGGAACGTAAGCAAGAGAAATGATATAAATGTGCAGCTCCAGTTGTCCTTCCCACAGTGGCAATTGTGCCATAAATTACTTCATTACCAACTCCCCTCAGAAATACAATTAACCGCGCCTCGTCAGAACTGTCCACCGATTCGTGCAGGGCTAGAGAAAAACATACTAATGACCTTATTTTGTCCTTTAATTGCCTTTCCAAATCACAGCACAATTCTTCTATGCGTCGCGTCACTGTGCCTCGAGAGAGACTGACTGATGCAAATAAATCGACTAAATCGGGATATAACTCCTTTTCAGCAACTAGCAAGCTTTGCTCGATAAATTCGCCTTCAATAAATTGTTTCATATTTTTTTCCAATAAGTTTCGACAGTTTATAAGAAAGCTGTACTACATTTTCAACATTAGGGTCATATTTAACAGATGCTTTCATTTCTTTCAGTTTTTGTGATCTGGCCTCACCTAGAACAAAGATATGCTAAACGTCAGTAGCAACCTCTGTCTCTCGCTGCCGTTGTCACTGGTGTGGGGCAAACAACACCTGTAGGGGAAAGAAGCGTGTGCTGCACGAGCACGCCTGGTTTATCTGCTCTGTTAGTGGATCTGTGTACTACGAAATGAGTGTATGAGAGTACATATGAGTCACACATGCTAACAATATAATGTTTGTTTCAGTAGCTGTAGTGACAGGTTTTATGCACGGGTGATTTACGTAACAACGCTTATATTTTACCCAGTATCCTTATCATATCCGGACGGCGCGCATAAACATCATCTGGACAGCAAAAGTGATTACGTTACACATTGCCTTCTTGTGTTGGGTGAACAGTACTTCCATTTCAGAATTGTATTGTGTACTCACAATCATAATATAGGATAGGATGAAACTTACGGGGTGGGGGGATACGGTACGTCGACAAGACTTGATCTATTGTACCTATGCCTCAAGTGGGGCACACCCAGGAGGAAGGATGAGGCGAGAGGAGACAGAAGGGGACCGACCAAAGAGCCACGACAGTGCAGAGGGCAGGGTATCTATCACTGACCAGTTGGAAACTCCCTGGCAGACCAGTACAACCGGCATCCCATCCATTGTCCCCGAAGGGAAGGGGATCCGTCCCCTTCAGCTGCCGTGGTGCGGGAGCTGCGGACCCCTAGCACTCGTAGTACCTCTGACGTTACTAGAGGAACCTCGGGTCGAACATTCGAACCCCTCCCTGATAGGGAGTTGTTCGGATTGGGTTGGACTCGAGGGGGCAGTGGTTCGCGCTACCCGTGGGAGATCGGGTACGTCTCCGGACGGGGTTGAGGGAAGCCATTAATATTCCCGCGTACTAGCCAGCATAGCTAGTAGAAGGTGTGATAGATCACCAGGTGGACCCACCGAGGTCATATCGGTAGCCTTCCCATTTTGGAGTTGGCGCACTTAAGTGGCGTATCCACTTCCATCCCGTCTTGAGTCCACAGGACCAGATGGGGGGCTTGTTAGTCTCTAGGTCTTGCCCTATGGAAAGAGCCTCGGAGACGCCGGGCGCCCTTTCGGGACAGCTCAGTAACTCCCTGCTAGAAGAAGGCCCGGTTCCTTGGTCCTACGGGTCCAGGACTAATGGGGGTAGATCCTCTGGCATGAATTCCATCCATTGTGATCCTGAAACGGCTCACTAGGTCGGCCCGGAGATCGTGCTACCGGAGGAAGAGAAGTTTACCAGGAGCATATCATCATGCCATGCAGCGCCGGAACTCCCGCTGACACTTCTACCCTGAAAGAAACTACCAGATGCGAGATGATGAGAAATGATAATGGAGATGAAATTCGGGGGATGTAATTAACCCACCCAGCATTCGCCTGGCAACCCGGGAAAATCCCCGAGAAAAGCATGGGTCAGGTAGACCGGCCACGGGAATCGAACCCGGACCTCCCGAATCCTGACTACAGACGAAACTCGCTCGATGCTCACAATCATAACGTGCTTGGCGCTGTTCTATGTATCTTTGTCTAATACAATACCATGAAAGGAATTATGTAATTGATACACTCAGCACTTCCCTTTACGTCTCTTATCACAACAGAAGAAACACTCATGATGAGTTGCTAACAAAAGCCACAACTATACCATCTCGGTCTGAATTCCAAATGTTTCCTTTTACTGGTCTTATAATTATAATCTTTCTTGGACTCGAATAGATAATGACTGATTCCAGAAATGACTTGAGAAGCTAATAAATGTTAGATGTTAAGACACGATATGACACCAACAATAAACTAGTATACACATACGGACCTGTCTGTACGCGAGACATTCTAATCACAGTCATAGTGAAGAGGAATCTATGACGTCAAACCGAATTACGTATTACCTGACATTTCCAAGCACGAATAAAGCTGAGGTTTTCCCAAAAAGAGTTTCTGAGTGCCTTCTGTTTAAACCAGTTTACACTTGAAAATGCATTTTTAAAGTAAATGGGTCTTTAAATTCAACATATTCCAAGGATACGACAAAATTCTCTAGGAAAAAATATCTACCCATCCCAAACTACTCTTTATGTACGTGAAAGGATGTTCGAAAATGTTGACTATCTAAAAATGGTTTTAACGACAGCGTTTGAGATATTTTCGTGACAAATAAAATGTGTATCTTTATTTTATAAGAGCAGCCTATGTAGTCCTCTTCCTTTAGGATGTATTTTGTGTAAAACGTAAACCGTAAGAGATATACAAAATCTTCCTTCACAAAAAATATAGATCTTATTAAAGCACACGATTTATGTAAAAGAGATTCATTTGGAGATCATTTTCGAAACATTGCTTGCAATATAAATTAATTACCTATATATTTCTCAGATATGAAATAGATACACGTTTTCTGTTATGTGCTGACCACATAAAGAGAATGGAACTGGTGTGTTATCTAGATAAGGTTTCTTACATGGTTTTCCTTTATCCTGAAAGATGAATGTCGCGTAATTCTAATTTATACGGACCCTGGGCTCATTTGAGCATCATTTTGTCCATTTCATTTATCGTGCGATATGGCAACGTTGGAGGACGTACATTTAAATAAAATTAGCCACATATACCGATACTCTTTTTTAAAGATTTGACTATGGCTTCAGCCTCATGTATCTTTCTTGTACCTAAAAGAAATGTGCTATAAAACTATTTCTGCAAACCTTTATTTGTTTTAGGAAGTGTTTTAGGAAGTATTAATATGATTCCACTATTTGTATTTTTTAACGTAAACTGTTGCAAGTTCTAGTATAATGGAAAGAGTAAAACAACATTTGCCTAGTAAGTTGACACTTGGAGCTCGGAGCTGACTTGTGTTTTTCATTCGTGCGATAAACTGCGCTGCAAGATAAGCAAATGGGAGTTGATGTTTGAAAACTGAACACGACCAAGCTGATAACTGAGTATGTACGTAGCTTATGATCGGTGTTCTATGCGACGCATCTGCATTTAGTTTTTGAATTCTAAATCACTGGCGTGTTATTTTGACTGAAATTTTGAAAGCAAGTACTTCATAATAACT
The DNA here is from genome assembly GCA_030765055.1 of Mantis religiosa. Classification (NCBI taxonomy): domain Eukaryota; kingdom Metazoa; phylum Arthropoda; class Insecta; order Mantodea; family Mantidae; genus Mantis; species Mantis religiosa. Next base: position 75,002,824 of record CM060954.1, read on the forward strand.
GGTTGTTTACAGTTTAGCTACAGTTTGCAATTAAATGCACATACTCACCGTCATGGTCTTTCTCTCGCTCAAGAAATGTATTAGACGATTTTTATTACATTTTGGTCACACGAAAGGACATCTGAAATTGTTTGCGAGCACATTTAATACTGTTTTTTTTTTCAATTAATGCATTAAAACGCATTGAAACCCACATAAGACAACAATACAGATCAGTTGATGTTTTAGAAGTAATTCAAGTAACATGAATTATAAATAAAAGTGGCAATAAACCACAAATTCATTTTCATTATAACTTCTTCTCAAGTGATTAATGGTTATTTAAAGAAACTGTTTCTGGAAAATATTCATATATTAGCTTTGCAGCGAGATTTATGTCGAATGCGTCAAAAATTACAACACGAATGTTACTGACTACTACTTCAACATCGCTACAAGTACCTGGAGTAAGTAGAAAAATAATTGCGTTACACCCAACAATTCCATATGGAGATTTCAAAGGAATTGTTGCTCCGATGTCAATAAAGGGTTTTTCTAAAGGAGAGGGAAAAAAGTTCTTGACGTCTCTGAACCTAAAAGAAGCATTTTTCTAAATGGTTTTGCGCTGTGTTTGTGTTTTTATTTTCTCATAAACAACTGTGAAGATTTAATTAAAATATTATACATAATTATACAAATAAACAGGATTTCACACGATACACAAATGTATAACAAAATAGAGCCATTTATGAGATAAAAAATAAAGAACATTAAATAATGAAAATAATGTGGGTATTTTTCGTGTCCCATCCTTGGTAGGTATTTGCTGAACTAATGCCAAGTTGGCATTTTCGAATCTTTTTTTTTTTCTTCTAACCTATGTTGATCTCTCCCTCTCTCTTTCTCTCACACACTTTTTGAAGCATACCTATTTGTGTCGTTTTCGTATTTCAGATATATATTGAATTGTTTGTTAGAATACAATACTTCCACATACTATGGGTAACTGGCAGAGAATGTAAAACGTTACAGTAGGATAATATCAAGTTAATATTTAACATTTATAGTTTAAGTTTGCAGTATCTTATCTTGAATATTTTAAGTGCTTTAGATAGCTTTAGAGAGAGAAGATTTTATGAATTTAGAAGTTCGAAGTTGTGAAATTAATAATTGAATGGACGTACCTACATGCACAGTACGATAGTTTTCGAAGTAAATTTTTAATACATCCATTTTAATTACTAGTACTGGAGCAAACATTCCAAGTTAATCGCTAGTGATACACTAGTTAATTTATCTTTCTTGTAAATATAGTGAGTTAAATTACTTACTCGTGAGTTAAGTACTCTGTAGCGAACCCAAATGGATAGCCTTCAGGGAGTAGAGCACTTAAGCACATGCTATCACTACGTCCTCCCGCTGTCTAATTTTACTGCCAAACGCTAGCTCCAAGGTGTGTGACGGTATGAGATAAAGATAACAGAGCAGAACAACAAAGGCCTCTGAGGAAACTACCTTATTAATAACTGCAACTCATATATAAGTATTTTACACGATCATTACAGTTCTCTCAAAAGCTGTCTAAAGCGATTTAATGAATTCAGATTTAAGTTGTATTGTATAGTATTTATTTCATCCTTTGGAACATAATACATATGTTATAGGACACGTCAGTTCAAGATTCAAAGATAAATATAAAAAGTTACATAAGACTAAAAACTGTAACAGATACAGGATCCAACAAAAGTCTAAAGTAGAAAAAGCAAATAAATATTGTCAATAGATTGTTTGTTACAATTTCTGACATAGTCAATTTTTCATCATTAATACTAATTGTACATAGTCAATTCTACAACATTAGAATCTAATTTACAGAAACTAATTTACATAGTCAATTACAGCATTAGAAACTAATTCTACACATGATCCCTTAATCAGCTTAATGAATTTATCACTTTCAAGTATATTTAAAGCTGCAATGTCATAATTCATTTAAGTTATATAAACATTTGTTTATGAGGAAAGTCTTTAACTTCCATTTGAACTGCTGTTTTGAGATGCTAGCTATTGATTTAATATCAGATGACAGTTTATTGTAAAACTTAATTCCTAGTATATGTACATCCTTTTGAGAGACAGTTTTAATTACACTATCTCTATAGTAATTCATATTGGTTCTGGTATTATGTTCATGTACCTGATTGTTTTTAACTGGATTAAACTTGTCCACAATAAGCATTATAGCTGTATAAGCATACAGAAAGTAGATGGTGATTATTTTTTTATTTATAAAGGTATTCCTGCAAGATTCTCTTGCTTTACATGACTCTAACACACCTTTTTGGTAAATAAGCAGTTTATCCATGTGTGTTTTGGTTGCTGAACCCCATATTTCTATTCCATAGATTAGATATGAATAGATACATCCATGGTATATTAATTTTAGGATATTTGTATTGTTGTACTTGCTAAAATATATTAAGAGATATAATGATTTACTAATTTTTCCGCATATGTTTTCAATATGATCAGTCCAAGTTAGTCGATTATCTAACACAATACCCAAAAATTTATGTGTTTTCACTTCTGACACAACGTCACTCTGTACTTTTAGATTTATATTATCATCATATTTTTTTTTTTTAGCAAGTTGAAGTGCATCATATTGGTCTTTTGCATATTATATTGTAGTTTGACAAATTGAAAATAGTTCAGCAATTCAAAGGTAGTGTTTTTTTTTTACTTTCTATGCCACGTAGTTACATAGTATTGTATTCCACTCAAAATTCGATTCTTTAATTTCACTGGATATATATACAGGTTGTTTCAAAACGGCACCGAACGATTATAGCCGTCGCGTAGTTTACAGCTTAACTAGTTCGAATTTCGGTGTCGCAGCTTCGAAGTTCTGTTAGGTATAATTTTATGCAGCATTAAATATTACATGATTTTGTGATTAGGCAGCGCAGGAACCACTGATGTGCGAACCTCAGTTGTTATTGGGACGCACCGGCCATGAAAACAAAAACATTACTCCTTGCTCTTTATCAGTTGCACTAGCCTACCTTTCAGGTAATGGGGCAAAGGGCAGTTACTTGTGAAAAAGTCTACTAATAACTCGGACAGTTGCAAGGTTACTCTTCATTGTAAAACTACACATTCCGTCCTAACAGGAAGGATTTTGCGCGTACTTAGATAGCAAATCCAAGCAACATGGAGCGCTATACGAACGTCGAAATGACGGATATGGTTTTGATGGATGGACGAGCTGAAGGGAGTTCAACAAACGCACGATTAATTTAGTTTCATTAAAAATATGAATTGTAAAAACAGTTACATCAATAATAATATATATTTGTTTAATTTCAGAGCTTTTTGTTATGATCTCAATTGTACAATACTTTCAACCACTTACTGCATCAACAGGTTCCTTTTCAGTTAAAATTCTTTATTTAGTATTACCAAACACGTGAAATAAAATGCTCGTATCATTGCATAAGGCATTTGGTTTTGGTTAATTTATCTACAATTCTTTGATGTTGTTTTCTGTTCTGTTTATTATTTAATGCTTCCATCCTCAACCTCACTAACATTAACTTCTCTATAAAAGGTATAAGTTGCATATGTCCACCAGCTTATTTGCATAGTGGACTGCTATAACGGAATTTTGGAACACGTTAAACACTCATAAGCAATAATTAAGCATTAGCTTCTTTATTGCGGTTTAATAAGCCAAAGGAATTTTTAATAGTAGCAAGCTACTGCGGAGTTTGCCGCTATGTTTACGGCGTGTGACCTATACCTGCGAACTCCGACAGCGTGAGGCACGCGTCGTTGTTCCTGTCACTGCCTAATCCACACACATTTGAGAGCATTCTTTATGCGGTTCTATTGGCGGTAAAAACTATCTATATTTGTCACATAGAAGCTGAGCAACTACTTCTATACGTTCGTTCGGTGTCGTTTTGAAACATCCTATATATAGAAGTCTTCTGAATACAAAATATTAAATATAATAATGATGATCATAGTACTACTACTACTACTGCTGCTACTACTACTACTACTACTACTACTACTACTACTACTACTACTACTACTACTACTACTACTACTACTACTACTACTACTACTAATAATAATAATAATAATAATAATAATAATAATAATAATAATAATAATAATAATAATAATAATAATAATAATAATAATAATAATAATAATAATAATAATAATAATAATAATAATAATAATAATAATAATAATAATAATAATAATAATAATAATAATAATAATAATAATAATAATAATAATAATAATAATAATAATAATAATAATAATAATAATAATAATAATAATAATAATAATAATAATAATAATAATAATAATAATAATAATAATAATAATAATAATAATAATAATAATAATAATAATAATAATAATAATAATAATAATAATAATAATAATAATAATAATAATAATAATAATAATAATAATAATAATAATAATAATAATAGATATACTTTTATAACAAATTTTGCGAACACATGCGTAAACTCAAAAGCAAAAAATCAATTAAATCCCAAACTTGATATTTTAGTTCAGTATTTTTCAAGGGTGCAACATAAAGATTTGCAAAATAATCTTCCCACCCCAGACTTTTCTTACATGGAAAATTTAACGAATATTCAGATTTTTTTTTCAAAAATTGCCCTGATAATTTCGAATAAAATACTACTCAAGATATTTTTATGAAAAACGAAATCTTTATCTTGAGTTTTCTGAAAATGTCTTCAAAATACCTCCTCTTTCTAATTACTTTTGCATAGCTGGTAAAATATAAGAGATAGAAAAAATGTACAAAAATGTAGAGTTCGTTAAAACTTACGATTTATTTCAATTACACACATTTATTTATTCGCATGTCAGTAAATCTACGGACATGAGTCTATCGCTTTTAAATACACTTAAAAATCATCTTACTGAACTGGATTTGAACCCGCTATCTTGGAATCAGTAGGTCTGCGTTTAACTGAACCATCCATAATATCTCTCTGTGAAGTGGGACTTTTATCAGTAGGCTTTTAAGGTAAAAGAAATATTAAAATCTTGGACATACTCACCCACAAATTTGTTTTATTTTACCTTTCCAATTAAGAATGGAAGGACATTAAAATTTTAGCGTAGTCAAAGACACGGGAAATTTTTCTTGCAAATCATTATTTGGAGCGGAGAAACTTTTTGAAATCTTCCTTTGGCAATGCTAAGAGTCCATACATAAATGCAAGTGTGATATTTTACACGCACGCACAAACGTGCTTACATACATTGAGGTATTTGTACTTTTTTATTTAAGTACTTCAAAAGATGTGTTTTCTTTGAAATATGATATTGAAGCTTTGAATTTATATTTTATTTATTATTCAAACGTTTCTGGTGCTTTTACCACTAGTTTATGGCAACTTTGCTTCAAGGCTTTTAGGTGTACCCCTTATTGCGGAGCTCCTGTTGGTCGCTTTTTTACCCATCTGTACGTATGAAAATCCCAAACCGCCACAAGGATACAGTTCCTAGAGATTATCCCTCAAATATACGCTACTTTTTATAATGAAGTAAATTATTTAAAAACGTGAAAAATATATAGATAGCAGAAGTGGCGTTGAAGTTTGCCATACAGACATTGTGGTTTTATTGGCAACAAATACCTTAAAATACCGTACAAAAAGCGATCCAGTATCTATCAGTAATGAGTTGAAATCCTTGCAGACATCTAGAATTAGACAACTTTTGGAATCTACATCATTAAAATGTCCAGGAAAATTTGAGCAAAAACAGACTTAGACGGGATTAGGAACAAAAGTGACAGAAATATTGTGGTGTATAGGAGATTGGAAAATGAACACAGATCATAACAAGAGAGTGAAATTAGCCTATAAATAGGATGGACTATAACTGGAGCTCCTGGAACAGGAACTGGACCTCCTGAAGTGTAAACATCATCGGGGAGGCCTAGAAAGAGAAAGAGCAACCCTTAATTCGTCACAGACTGTGAAGCTATAAAAAAGAATATACTTCACTAGGACAATGAGACAAGACATTCATAATAGCTGCTTCTGTGGTCAGCTTGCTGACTTCTGAGTCCAGATATCCCAGTTCGATTCCCAGCTCTAATCTTTAGCCTAATCTCAAGTATTACCATGTGACTTTCTAAACACACTGCTAGAAACTCTTCTTCTTCTTCTTCTTCTTCTTCTTCTTCTTCTTCTTCTTCTTCTTCTTCTTCTTCTTCTTCTTCTTCTTCTTCTTCATGTGCTCCTCATCTACCTTGCTGAATAGAGGTTTGACAGAGGGCTTTCCATGTTCTCTTAAATTGCTTTTGATAATAAAACTTCAGGCAGGCTGGGAATCGGCCAACCTAGCCCAATTGGAGGGACTGCCTCAGTGACTGGGCTTTCGTTATTACCTTGGTGTTCTGTGCTGGAGATAGGTATTTTATCCTTCTTCCGAGTATGGTTTTACCGCTAATACTCGGGCCCTACGCCACCTAGAAACTATTCTTACAACTTATTTTTCCATCGAATTTTTGTTAATGCAGGTTAACGTGTGCAGAAATAGTTTTATTTCACATTTCGTTCTAGGTACAGAAAGCTTAAATGGTAGGCAGATCTTTAAAATGCGGGTCTCTTTGTGATGACTTTGAAATTCTAATCATGAGACAAAATAGGTCAAGAGCAGCGACCTAGCACTTGAAAAAGATTAAAGCATTTGAAAACTGAACCCAATAACACAGAATATCTTAGAAGTTCTAAATGACACATTAGTATAAATTATTATTTTTAATTAGGTGTGTATTTTTATATAAAGTTGTTTGTCTGTTATGATTTATCAGCGTTACAAAGTGGTACACTATTCATTCCGAATGGTGAACTTCACGGGCTGTTAACAGAAAATTCAAGATATGCATTTTATTTGTCATGAAAATATCTCAAATATAAGACATTTTAATCAAAATCATTTGAGCCATCTGTGAGAAAATAAAAAACAACGAAACATATAATTTGGCACAGGGGTTTAAGACGTTCATGTCACGTACCTGGAAGACACTTAACCTAAACATGAAGGAAATTATTTGTTCTTTCACACTAACCGTGTGTAGGCCAAAGTTTGGAAAGGTAGAGCCAGACGGAAAAATTCAATGACATACTCGGCATCAGAACCACGGCTATCATGATGGCACGTTGGGCACGGTAGATCAATGGCTAAAAGCAACCGGACTGATACCGGGAGATCTGTGGTTTAAATCCCGGTCATGGCATTGACCTTTTCAGTTTGACTCTACCTTTCCATAAATATGAAGTTTAGTATATATCCGAAATTTTGTTAATCAGTTATATTGTTAACAGACATTTTCCAAAAATCTGTTTTCGAAAATTAATTTTTCAGGAAACCTCACGAATATTTCTCAATATCAAATATTTAGAATACATACAATAATTCCTGTACTTACGATAGGTAATTAGTAGAACGAGTAAAAAGAACGAAAAGAAAATTGATACACGATTGTATAATGTTTCAGTGAATAGACTAGACCTACTTTGTTATTTATAGTAATGATGATGATGGTAATGATTGTGTCATTACATGAGATTCATGTGATAAAGAGCAGCAGTAGATGCACCTGTGGAGTCTGAAACTAGTTTATTTTGGGGAACGAAGAAAGGAAGAAATAAAGAAATTCAAAATTCTTAGAGATCTTATGCTAACTCACGTACTGGTATGGGTCCATGCCAGCTTGTTCTGGGTATACTAAAAGCATATATTATCTTTTAAAAGTTGTTAAATGCTTGCTCAACTTCTGGAAGTGTTGAAACGAATAAATAGCCGCGTCAAAACAGAGCGCTGAGTTATCGAAGTGGAGATTGACAATGTTGTTTGCGTAGGACTTCACGCTATATGCGTGGATGGCAGAGAATTTCCGATGTATAAATATGTATAAAAAGTGGAGCTAGCACAGATCCTTGGGCTATACCGGCGCACACACGCCCACGAGGAATGAGGATCACTGGACTTGATGCCTTATCTGACCAGAACGCACAGGACGCTATATAATTGTTACAAAAAGAAAAGAAGAACATTTCTGCGTCGGCAGCGGCACAGGTGGTCTGTGTCATTGGTAATTCTTCTCGCCTGTTTGTTGTCATTCCCTCTAAGGACATACTCAATCTGACCTTGTTAAACTGACTGCGAAAAAAAAGACTGAGGTTGTATCTCCACAAAGCTACGTCAATTTTGTATTACTTCATATCACATATTAACACATTCCTTACGAGTATTCTACATTCTGCGCAACTTAATGAAGAGCTCAAAACAGAATGTATACTGATCGTTGGATCAGAAATATAAATTAGAAATATTGCAACAGATTTACTTTCAATTACTCAGCTATCACCTGTAAACACATTTCATTCTAAGTTGGTGAACTTATTAGCAGTCAAAATAAAGCCTCTTTTGAGATAAAGTGATGATAATTGAAGGATAATAAAATATAAGTACAAAACGCGAAATACATAAAATGGTCCGTGGTTAATTGGAACACAAAATTAATTTATAATGCGAAATAGTTCCTTTTCTTTTACTAACACAATTTAGTAATATCTGTTCTAAAAATTATTAATATAAAATCTATTATATATCCGCTTCCTGTAAATCCCAGTAAAGATTCCATAGAAGAGGCCTTAGTAGTCTGTTGTAGCTGCACACTAATATACAGAATGGCGGTTAAGTGTTTAGAAAGTAATATGATAAATGCTATCCAGGAGCATTGTACATGTAAAAGAAATGTAACGCTATACTAAGTTCCTTAAAACAGTAAATGTACAGATCTGTAATTTAATTTGTTGTTATTCTTATTTCATTCTATGTATTCATATTGCTATTATTATATTTTTCACAAATCTCAGTGTAACTTCAGTTTACTTGTGGTCTTACACAAATTAAAGATGGACTTAAATGAAACAACACAAAGGAGAAACAAATGCGGAAGGACTTGACAACATTTTTTCCCCCAGAAGTAAGGTATAACATAATGGCTGAAAGTAAATGGAATCAGGAACTTTGTTCGCGATGACATAGCTTTAGTCTTCCACTTCAGAATACTAAAGGGAAATTTCGGACTATCCAAGGCAGTTCACTTGTTTTTGAGAAATAAGGAAGCTCTGGGAAAGAATCCATAGAAGTTCTGATTCTGTGTCCATGTGATAACTTGTGTTCTAGGAATATATTTCTATTGTAACTCTGTAGATTCGTAAAATTAAAAGTCCAGTTGGAGAAATTCAAAATGCTCTTTATTTCCGTAGAAAGACAGTTTGTACAGCCCTTTACAGCACGATGACCTAACATACACCAACACAGTCTCTCGTGGCTTCACCACACGTAAACAAACAAAAGAATTTACTTTCAAATCGCTAATTATAAGTTCTCAACTTGCAACTCGGTATAGTTCAAATGTCCACACAACCTGACTCTCTCGACCGACCGACTGACCGACCGAAGTGCTGGCTGGCTGTATAAAGCCAGAAGGTTTTTGCTGCGTGTCCGCACGTTAAGGGTTTTACCGCAGGTACGGATTTTCATTTCTGGATGTTGTAGGATGGGTTGTGGGTTTTAGATAGACTTCTTTTTTTAAGATAAATTATCTGTACCTCAGGTTGAAGGAATGTTCTAATTTTAAAATTTGTTATAGGTGGAAAAAAATTGTTGCCAAACAGCTTAGAAGTATTATGTGGAGTTCAACTTTAGCTGCTGTTAGGATTAGCAAGTCATGCGGGGTACCCTCAATCGACCGTGGTGCTATTTATACCCGGGCCATCGTTTCTCGAAACTTTTCGAAGTAACACGATCTTTCACGATGGCGAGAGAAAGGAAAGAATTATCCAGACTATGTCCGTCTATTTCCCTCTCGGTAAGCTATAGCGCGCGGGCGTAGGCGTGGTTTGGGGCGCTTTCTGTCTCTTTCTTTCCCCGCTTCTCTCTCTCACTCTCTCTCTCTCTCTCTCTCTCTCTCTCTCTCTCTCTCTCTCTCTCTCTCTCTCTCTCTCTCGGCGTTCACATACATGCGGGCCGCAGCCCGCCACAAACCAATGCCTCGCGACAATATGCTTGCCTCGATAATGCTCTAGAAGTTTAAGAAACATTTTTGGATGGAGTATAAGGTATAGAAAAAAGAAAACAATAGAAATACTGCACATTAAATATATTTTGGAAAAACTACATTTGCATGCATGCCTTATATATTTTATTATAGTATTTATATAACAACTATTTTATCTAGAACATTAAAGACACGTTTCGTTAGTTTATTTTTCCGTATAAATTATTTTAAATTATTTGCATGCTTACATTAATAAACAAACATACGTTAATGACATTCAAGTGTTACTGAAAAAATTATTGCGCAGTAAATTTCTAAGTCATGTTAAGAAGCTTTTGCGAGAGAAAGAACATTTTAATTTGAACACACTCACTATTTTATTTATCCAAGTTATATAACATTTTAATTATTCTACTTACGTTACGTTATATACTCTTACATATGAATGAAATATTTAATATTAAATAACACTGCTTAGTTAAACATAACTTTCAGAAACAGCAATGGAAAGAAGAAGAGCAGCAACAAGAAGAAAAATTTCAAGCTTAAGTAGGAAATAAGTGATAATGTTTAAATATGAAAAGTGGAATATTTCGAAAAGTGCTAACGAAAAGAAAAAAAAAGTTTGAAAAAAATTGTGAATTTTAATGAGCTCCATGTTTTACTATTCGAAAGTCTATGTATATCTCCTATGTTTTCACAGTATACAAAATTTTACAAAATGAAATACCAATGAAGAGGTTTAGTTATAAGTATAATTCGTGTTAGTATCTCCGTTTCAAATAACACCTGTCATTTTAAAGAAAATAAAACAAAAGACAGCTTTTTCATATTAATATTTATTGCAAGCCAATACACTGTTGGAACACAATTAAGCCATGCCATTTGTAATACATACTCTCTCTTAAAAGTAAACGATTAGAAATGTAAAAAAAAAAAAAAAAAAAAAAACACCCTGTCATTCATCTTCTCTCTCTCTCTCTCTCTCTCTCTCTCTCTCTCTCTCTCTCTCTCTCTCTCTCTCTCTCTCTCTCTCTCTCTCTCTCTCTCTCACACACACACACACACACATACAAAACATAATTATTCAAAATCATCGAAGTTATCATCAAAATATTCATCTATACTGTAATAGGCTCTGCTTAACAAGAATTTAGTCAGTTTAGATTTAAACTTAGTAGCTGGCACAGTAATTTTTAGGCTTTCCGGAAGCTTATTAAGTAGTTTTGGACCAAAGTATTGGAGCTTATGTTCGAAAAGTTTTAGCCTGTGACCTTTAACTATATAGTTATTATTTCCCCTTGTTTCATGTGTGTGGACATCGGAATTTGTGGAGGTTATATTCCTGTTATGTACAAAGCGTATTGTTCGCAGAATAAATATGCTGGGAAGAGTAAGTATGTTTAATTTTCTTAATTACGGCCTGCATTAACTCGTACGTGTTATTTTTGCCAGGTATCTGATAGCTCTTTTCTGTAGGAGAAAAATTCGGTTAAAGTTTAATTTGGAAGTGTGTCCCCACAGCTCGATGCCATAAGAAATGTGTGAATATATTAATGCAAAATATACTAACTTACTAGTATCTACTGAGAGAAAATTGGCTAAATATCGCAACAGAAAAAGACCTGAGCTTAATTTACTTTCTAGTTTTTCAATGTGGTTGTTCCAAGTTAACTTGTCATCAAGGATTAAACTTAAAATATTTACACTTTTTACACACTGGTTTAAATATAAAAGATAGTTTGAAGTGGGGAGAATTTTGCGAAATTGTCTAATCCGATTTTTATCTTTTAGTTACCTCGAAACTCATTTTAACTTTATTTTTATCCAGTATATTTTGTTTGGTAATATGGAATATTATACTTTTATATCGGTTATTATAAAATACCTGGTATGCCATATTACCCGGCTCGCCATCTTGGACAATGCACCTTTAAAGTAACGGACAAAACATTGTCAGCAAAAAAAGACAAACAAACTACGACTCCTTTAGTATAGGTATGCCTTATGCTTAACATCAATGTTCAAGTCGCATGCGTACTGGTGGGCTAAAATGCCTGAAAATTTGCCAACTCCCACTCATGAGAGTCTTTCTTGCCTACTTCATGGCACTCCCACGTGATTGCAGAAACAGGAGCAAACAGAACCGCAATCTCGGTATTCCATATTTCCCGACTATTACATAATACCTACCTTCCTCTCCTCTGCGTATAACATTAAGAAATGAATTTCAGTTTAATACTGCATAAACATTTTTCACATTATATCTTTCCTTAGGACTAGCAATGATATATATCCCTAACATAAAGGGGAATATTTTAATAACCAAACAAGAATAATGAACTACAATATTTGGAATTATGTTTACAAAACATACTGCTATATCCATAGCTAACGGGTATCTATTGAGGAAATGATGGGTGAGCTAAGCTGGAGTACCGTGTGGTTTAAATGACTGAAGCTGGAGGCGTTAGAAGAGCAAACATCTAAATGGAGAGATCATGCGTGAAGTAATAGAAAGTTGCAGCTACTGCAGTTTTTGTTGCCTCATGTTAAAAGCGGCCGACACTAATATGGTATCAGTGATACAGTTAAATATAAGTTGGAAGAAAATGACAGGGTTGATTTCAGCATGTATGTATGTATGTGTGCAGCGCTGGCCGACTGGGTTACATTATAGATGAGTATCAGTGCAAGGAGCCAAGAGCAGGGAGAAGGTTGGAGGATGATTATGATGATAGCGATGAGGTGGGAGGAAGGGAGGGAGGAGGAAGAGCAAGAGCATTCTTATGCGAAAACCAGACCGGTTGGTTAGGTGACGCACACGGGAGAAGGTGACAAACGGTGATGGTGGTGTTTTGCAGATAGCGCTCTGTCTCGAAGCATGCAGTCACGCCGGTCGATCCTTGCTGCAGCAGCAGTGCTAGTGTTTAGATTCTAACAGCAGCACCCGCGAGTTCTCGAACCCGCGCCGCTCTACGGTTGCAAGTAGCGAAGAAACTGGTAATCGTTTTCGGCTGCAACAGGTGAGTTTTGTGCCCAGAAGCGAGCGAGCGAACGAACGTGTGTGTGAGTGAGAATAATGCTGTGGCCATTAGGAGACGAGATGCAGTGAACTGCAACCTAGTCCCTTCTAGAGCGAGTGCATTGCCCACGAACAGGCTCTTCCCCCCCTCCTCTCCTTCCTCCCTACACAATCTTGACTACCTTGCTGGTCTCACGGATCAACCTACGGCTATCTCCCTCCCCTCTTCCCGTCGTGCGATGTGTTTAAAAGTGGCAAGCATCTTGATGCGTGGATTCCACTAAAGAGAATACAATATCCTAGGGGAAACTACAATTTTCAACGACAAACTGCTGAACACAGCAAACCACAATACACCCCAAGAGATATTACAAAATTACATGTCTTTATCAAAGTCTGGGTTTGTAAAGAAGACATCAAGCTTGTTACACATCACGTTCGGCCAATAGCAAAGTGCAAAAAAGAAGTCCACCTCTTTTCTTGTGGTACTCAAACGCTTGCAAATTCCAAACTACTTTATAGCTGGTGATAATTATGTAATGTCACGCTGTGTTCGAAAGTTAAATTTGTTGTAAGGACCTCTAACAGATATAACTTAAAGGTCTCAGATTACCGTAGCCAACGTTAAGATCGTGCAGAAGTGTAAACAATATTACTGTTGAGTGTAAAGGGATATTTTCCCATCCCGTGTCTAAATTTTAAAAAGGGCATGAAAAATGGAATCTTAACATTATAATAGCTTCTCCCCCTACAACACGTTTACCAACATGCCCAAGAAAAAATTCTATATTGGAATATAGGAGAGGATAGCATAATAATACTTTAACATGATAGAAAGATACAAATAACGGAATAATTATTGCTACATGCTATGTTACACTTAAGCATTTAGAATTATTTACATTATTGCAGAAAGAAGAAAACTTGTATGGGAATTTTCGCTTCAGTAGCTAATTTTATGTCCAACTATTTGCATATTTGTCACTTGACATTCAGTTGTTCATTGTATTGTGCAGTGAACAGTATACCTGCCCAAATTGTCAACGTAGATTATAACTTGAATTATCATTATAAGAATGCCTTTTCTACTTATCGTAGAACAAACTATATTGTGCAGTTCTTAAGAGGGTGCCATTTTTTAAAGGATGGAACACAATAACTGGAAATGGAAATTAGAATGGCAACGACAAAGTTGAAGTGCAATGTTACATTGGAAGTGTCTTGGGAGTGTAAACAAAGTGAAGTTAAGTTCTTCCATTCCCGTTTCCGGTAAGAACTTATTGTATGAATATTATGTATAACTATCTTCAGGATAGAAGTTGTTTATTGAAACCGTGAAGTGCCGCAGAAGCTCCATAGTTGTACACCTGGAAAAAAGAAATTGAAATAACAAATAGCTACAAAATGACATTAATAATAGTAATAATAATACAAATAATAATAATAATAATAATAATAATAATAATAATAATAATAATAATAATAATAATAATAATAATAATAATAATAATAATAATAATAATAATAATAATAATAATAATAATAATAATAATAATAATAATAATAATAATAATAATAATAATAATAATAATAATAATAATAATAATAATAATAATAATAATAATAATAATAATAATAATAATAATAATAATAATAATAATAATAATAATAATAATAATAATAATAATAATAATAATAATAATAATAATAATAATAATAATAATAATAATAATAATAATAATAATAATAACAATAATAATAATAACAATAATAATAACAATAATAACAATAATAACAATAATAACAATAACAATAACAATAACAATAACAATAACAATAACAATAACAATAACAATAATAATAATAATAATAATAATAATAATAATAATAATAATAATAATAATAATAATAATAATAATAATAATAATAATAATAATAATAATAATAATAATAATAATAATAATAATAATAATAATAATAATAATAATAATAATAATAATAATAATAATAATAATAATAATAATTGTTTACCTATAAGCCGGAAACCCTCTCCATATACTGGAGTTTTTTAAATTATTGCATTTTCTCTGGAAAGGGTTAAAAATGTAAGTGAAGACTTTATCATCACTGATATTCATGTTAACACATAATGCGAGTTCATAGGCTTTTAATATCTCACACCGAAACCTTCACAATGTCTTCACGCGTGCTTGTGGCTGACCCATATAATGTTCCCAAACCTAAGCTAGGTTATAGCGCCATCCTAGTGATCTGAGTGACCAACATGTTATCGAGATGGAGAGGTTGTGGTTGTGGTTTGCACTACATTCCAACCGTCTGCGAGACCATTTTGTTAGCAAGCCTACCAACATGATTTGCATTCTGTTGTTAGATATAGGGTATACAGCACCTTTGTATGTTATCTATGATCAAGCTGCCATGCTTATAGGAATGTAAATGATTTTTACATTGGCGCATACAAGTGAATGAGCACACTAAATATCCACACAATTGTCCCAATAGACATAGACATAAACGCTCTAAGCTTAGAAGTACAACATTTCCTCTTTTTGTGGTTTACGGATATCCTTCTCATTCATCATTCATTTTGTGTTGAACACTACTGCCAATTAGAAGGAGAAATTCTTTTAACATGTTACTGTACTACTCAACTAACGTAGAAACGTGAATACTTACATATTCAGAATGACATTTCTCTCCTGATATTTCTTCTTCTGAGAAAACACAGAGTATAAACATTTCTAGAAAAAATGGTCCATGTGCTTACATGTAGAGCAGAGGAGAGTATTATGGAATAGTCGTAAAATATGGAATACCAAGAATTTAGCTCTGTTTGCTGCTGCTATAATGTGAAAGTGCCATGAAGTACTCAAGTAAGAATTTCATGATGCACTGTATTCAGAGTTGACAGCTTGCCGTCATTTCACTCACTACAGAATAAGGGGTTTTGTGATATTCAAAAGTTTTTGCAGGAAAATGTTCAAGCATTTTAACTCACTAGTACGCATGTGACTTGAATGTTGATGTTTATCGTAAAGTACACTAAAAGAATGCGAGTCTATTATATTTTGGTAGTTTTTTTAGCTGGCAATGCTTTCTCCATTACTTTAAATGTTCATTGTCCAAAATGCCGAGGCGGGTATTATGGGATACCAGGCATTTCTTAATACCCGAAGTAGAAGCATAATGTTCCGTTTAACCATATAAAATATATGTTAAATGTTAAAATTAAAATGGGCGTTGAGTATATTAGCAGCTAAACAATAATTATTTGTTATATAAATAGAAATATAGCCTAATTTAAACCCAAAGTATATTAAAAAATTAAATTTATTGAAATGAAACAAAACCTATTTTTTGTGTTATTCTAGGCTTGGTCTGTGGTCTATGCCTATAAACTTTTGTTTATGGATGTTTTGTTAATTTTAAACCAATCATGTTTCATGTTTTATGAAATTAATTTTTTAATGTTTTAAACCACCTATTCCGTAATACCCGATTATTTCATATTCACCTCCATTTGTAACATCTTTCTAAGTACATTCTTATTATAACAACAAAATGAATAGCTGTTTTTATAAGTGATAGTTCATCACAAATAGTTATAGTACGTACTTATGATGGTTTGACAATTTTTATTTAGAAACTAATAATGTTATTTTTAGAAATATAAATGGTATTCCATAATACCCTCCTCTCATCCATATCTGTGTCTCTCTGAGAACAACACTAAAGCGAAAGCTTCATGCTGAAGTCAAGCATCTTATAAGACGATTTTAAAGTAATTTTCTAATTGCAAACAACATTCTACACGGAAGTTGATAGTTTTCCTTTTTTTTCGACTAGCACTTTAGCTATGATGAACATATTATGAATAAATGAAATCATCAAGAACATTTCCAATTGTATATACGTATATTGACGATCCGTTTTTATTGCTATGGCACTTTGTGTAATTAGAAAATACATGTGGAAGAAATCTTACCACAGGAAAAGACGCACTCCCTTGAAAATGTTTTACTTATGTCAATTTATTTCTTGTCATCATATATTTCCAAAATATTTGCTATTGCATACTAGCGTTTTGTTAGGTTGAAGTTTATTTTGTGCATCATATTTTTGGCTCTCATGTCAAAAATAATGTATTTGTGATATAGAAATACAGATTAGATTGATTTGGTTCATTGAATTCACTTGTAGCCACAAAGATCTGTGAACATGTCAAAGATATATGCAGTTTAATAGCATATATATGAAAATTGAACATAACATACACGTTATATACAGGCAATATTTAAAACAATATGTAAAACAAGGCTGGGATATTACACAAATAAAAATATTTGTTAATGAATCTCTACTTATCTTAACAAGTTGATGTTAATACTTCTTTGTTCATTTTAAAATCGATTTCGAAGGCAAGTTGCATTCATCCTCAGTTTTATTCCAAATAAACTCCGTTGTTAAGGAAATCTCGGTTACCATGTTTTTTTTTCTTTTGTTATGTTATATTTTCAGCATTACCAACATCTGAAGACGAAACAAACCTAAAAACAGAATCAATTGCCGGTATGTCAAAATTCATTATGCGATGTTTATTTTTTAAAATAAATATTTTTTCCAAACTATTAAATCTAAGGGAACCTTTAATTGTTTTAATAATTTAACTTCGGGATTTATTTCATGGTTGTATGACCAAAAATGATCTGCTACGGCCGATTTATCATTTTGTTTATATTTAATGTTACGAAAATGTTCTTTCTTTGTGGTTTCCGAACTACGTTTCGTCTTTCCAATATAAACCTGATCACAATCTAAACAATTAAATTGATAAATACCAGATTTTTTTATTATTAGGAATTTTATCTTTTTTAGAAAATTGTAATAAATTTTTAATACTATATTTATTTTGAGGAACTAAAGTTATACCAACTTCTTTAAAAAAAATTGAAAATGTTTATTAACCCAAGGATGGTAAGTAAATTTTTTAAAATTATAATCATTTTTATTTTTTAAGAGTAGAAATATCATTTACAGTTTTTTGATATTTAAATTTTTCAATCTTCTTTTGTATAAAATCTTTATTAAAACCATTAATTAAAGCAGTATTAATAATATGTTTATATTCTTTACTAAATTCTTCTTTATTCAGGGCTATATTTATTAATCTATAAATAGAACTATTAAAAACAGCAAATTTATGTGAAAACGGGTTAACACTTTTATTTTTATGTAATTATCTATATGAGTAGATTTCCTATAAATACCAAATTCTAATTTGTTGTTATTTCTTATTATTTTCACATCTAGAAAGGGAAGAAATCCATTAATTTCAGTTTCTAATGTGAATTTTATAGCTTTATCTTGTAAATTTAGTAATTTTAAAGCATCATTAATTTGTTTTTCAGGAACAATAAGAAATATAAAGATTTTATACAAAAGAAGATTGAAAAATTTAAATATCAAAAAAGTGTTAGTTATATTTATACTCTTAAAAAATAAAAGATGATTATAATTTAAAAAAAATACTTACCATCCTTGGGTTAATAAACATTTTCAAACTTTTTTTTAAAGAAGTTGGTATAACTTTAGTACCTCAAAATAAATATAGTATTAAAAATTTATTACAATTTTCTAAAAAAGATAAAATTCCTACTAATAAAAAATCTGGTATTTATCAATTTAATTGTTTAGATTGTGATCAGGTTTATATTGGAAAGACGAAACGTAGTTCGGAAACCACAAAGAAAGAACATTTTCGTAACATTAAATATAAACAAATTGATAAATCGGCCGTAGCAGATCATTTTTGGTCATACAACCATGAAATAAATCCCGAAGTTAAATTATTGAAAAAATTAAATGTTTCCATAGATTTAATAGTGTGGAAAAATATTTATTAAAAAAATCGCATAATTAATTTTGACATACCGGCAATTGATTATGTTTTTAGGTTTGTTTCGTCTTCAGATGTTGGTAATGCTGAAAACATAACATAACAAAAGAAAAAAAAAGATGGTAACCGAGATTTCCTTAACAACGGAGTTTATTTGGAATAAAACTGAGGATGAATGCAACTTGCCTTCGAAATCGATTTTAAAAAGAAAAAAGTATTAACATCAACTTCTTAAGATAAGTGGAGATTCATTAACAAATATTTTTATTTGTGTAATATTTATTACTCCACTGTAACTAGTTTCATTTTCTATGTAATAAGACAGGGATAGTTATATATGATAATTAAACACCTTTTTATTTTGTTTATTTTTATCAACTTTGACTTGGCTTTTGCCACTACGTCTCAATGTTTTATATTGTCTTTCCAATGGATACCACTTGTTGTCGTTTCATCAATACATACAGATTAAAATAGCTTTTGAACAGGCATGAAAGATTTATTGTAATGATTTGTCATTGGAACAGTTAGATTCTACTTGCAGAGCTACATAAACATTATCAGGATAATTTGTGATTCAGATAATCTTGTACAGAATAAAATGATTTTGAGCATAGGTACTCTCTAGAAGCATTTTTAAAAGCACTGAAATTATCAGTTTTTCCTTTAAGATCTTTAGGAAGAACTTCATAATGCATACCTTTCTGGAAGCAAGAGAGTTCAGCGCTGGGGCGACGATGTTACACGTTTGTCGAGTGTTTATTCTATGAATGGCATTATTTGTTAAAAATAAGATCCGATTGCATACAAATAATTTTAGAATCAACTTTAAATCACTGTTAGAGATATTACATAGTGATTACAACATATATCTATAACATTATTTTACAAAAATATATAATATTATAGAACACTGAAGAAACAGAAGAAATATGAACACAGTTTGAATGCTACAGCTCCAGTAGTATCAGGAGCTATTTTTGTTTAGAACTTAATGCAAGAATCAAGGCAGCGAATGCAACATTTTGAGCATTGAACTGGAGAGTTTTTTTTTTTTTTTTTTGCTTGTAATTTACGTCCTCCAACGTTAAGTCGTATCGGACGATGAATGAAATGGGAGAAATGATGAAATGATGCTCAGATGAGTCCGGGGTCCTTGGAGCTCAGAGTTACCCGACATTCGTCTTTCAAGATAAGGGAAAACTCCGGAAAAACCTTATCCAGGTAACTCACCCTGACCGATTCGAACTTGGGACCTCTTGAACGTGAGGCAGACACGCTAACATCTACGCTACCGAGGTGGGCGAACTGGAGAGTGAAAATACTTATTCTGAGGCCTGTTTCACTATAGCATTTAAAGGAAGACGAACTTTGTGTGAATATACAAAGAAACACAGAAAATAGCGTATCACGCAGTCAAACTTCTGTGTTTGCTTTTTGTTGGGTTTTCTCTATTCTGAAACATGCCTTTCCTTTTTTTGGTATATTTTGTTCCTTAGTAGCTCAAACCCTTTATTGGACGTTCTTCTACTATAATGATTATAGGCTCGTTAATGCAGTATGTGAAATATGTAATATTCATTTACCTTTATCAGTTCTGAGGTTTCACAAATCTTGATTCTGTCTCATGTCTGGAGGCGTTTCCTGTGCAGAATATCCGTCAAGTCTGTATTACACCTACTTGAGGCAATTATAAATTGAAACATTAAAAGCAGAAGATTCTTTGTGGTTTATATATCTGTTTAAATACACACAGACACACACAAATTTATGTATATATAAAAGAAAAAAGAATATGCTGTAGAAAATGTGAGTTTTTTTTTCTCTTTTGCAATACCTGTAACATTGCATATTCTGAAGAAAATAGATCTGCTCAAGCTTTCCATCACAATGCATAGGGGTAACATCACTGCTTTTCATAATTGTCAAAATATTAATATCATAAGCTTGTTATAAGCTGTTAGGATACAGTCAGAGTTTGGGGTGTGTCGAAATGTCTTGGAATAAATACATTTATATACTAATAACTCCTCCGAGAGGAGGCAGTCAGGCCCAAATGACCTTATTGTCGACGGGCCCTAAAACACCACACACTCACTCTATAGGTATCTTCTTGGTTGTAAGGTACATATGAAAGCAAGTTTAAGGTGGGGGTAAGATTCATGTTGCATTCTTAGAAGATGCTGAACTCATATATTACGTTTAAGATCAATATACATTTCATCGGTTTTGGTTTTATGTTATTCATAAACAGAGACAGAAAGAGAAAGGAAAATAAAGAAAAGGTCAGATGTCACCTCAGGTATTTTATTTCATTAGTTGTGATGAATATAGAATCACTTACTTCTCACAAACATAGAGGTAGAAATACTCATCTCTATATATGAATTGTTATTTCAAACAGTAACTTCCCTCTGCATAAATGCTCGTGTTTATTTTCCAGCAGGCAAGGCCTCATACATTTGCTATTGTTTACAACAAAATGGGATTTGGTCATAAGGCAAACATTAGCGTTTGAATGAACACTGCTACATCACGCTTAGCTCTACAATGGATTCGGTCTGAGCGAAGACGTGGCCACTTGAACTTTTTTACTCTTTCAAACCCACAAATGATTAAGAAACTTCTTTAAAAAACTGTGACACCCACAAAGACGAACTTTAATATTGTGTGAGAGCAGTATTTTGCAGAGGAGAATTTTGATGCCTTCCCTTTCTCATGGCAACTGAAACTATGATATGATGATAGGGCTATTAAATTTTAGATGAGTCGTATTTTTTACACATCTGCTTCACTTTCGTACCTATTTTGAGATGTGTAAAAAATACGACTCATCTAAAATTTAATAATTTTTCGCTTCACTGTGGTGTTCCAATACAGTTAAATCTCGATATGATGATAGGGCTGTTTTACCCCTTTTTGTCGAAACACTTCCCTTTCCCCCATAATGGTCAGAAGCACAATGATTCAGAGATTATGCTTGTCCACTGTACAGCGAAATATAATGATGTTTTTTTACAAGAAGTGGTAATTTAGCTAAATGCATCGTCATCAATGCAAACAAACACAAGATTACCTATGCTATAAGAACGGGTTTACAAATGAACAGCATTTCGCTTTCTCGTTTAATGGTGGACTAGTTGCGTTCACCTCTTTGATACCTAAAGGAAGTGCTGGACAAAAATGATGCCTAGAGTGACGAAGCTATTGCATTCGAAATGTATTGCTGTTTTATCCATTAGTCAGTTTCCCTTACAGTCGTTTAAATTACGTTGCTTGGTATTTAAACACATAATTCGAACATCTTATACACATCAAATTAAAATTAATTACAATAGTTGTTTTTATTTCAGTTATAATGCTCTTTAAGTAAGCTGAACTGAAATCCAGCATCACGATTAAGCGTGTTCCTTTCAGAGGAAAACGCCAAAGCCTCGTTAATTCTCCGCTCCCAGTAACTGTTGCACTTTGCCAAGATGGTCGTCTCCCGAAAATTGGCTCTATGGTCGTTATCAAAACAATGCTGTGCCAGCCCAGACTTCTCAGGTTGCATTAAACGAATGCTCGGTTCATGTTCGATTATTCTAGTAGCGATGGTCCTTCCGGTTTGTCCTATATACAGTGTCCCACATTCACAGGGAATGCGGTACACTCCCGGAATTTGGAAGTCCAGTTTCTCTTTCACTGGTCTCAACAGATGCTTAATCTTCGGAGGTGGCTTGTGGATGGTGCTGATGTTGTATTTGGTGAGAATTCTGGGAAGTCTGGGCTGGCAGAGCATTGCTTTGATAACGACCATACAGCCAATTTTCGGGAGACGACCATCTTGGCAAAATACAACAGTTACTAGGAGCGGAGAATTAAGGAGGCTTTAGTGATTTCCTCTGAAAGGAGCACGCTTAATCGTGATGCTGGATTTCAGTTCAGCTCCTCTTGGAAACCGGCCTTAAAATGGAAATCCGTCGAATTAAGAAGCAAATATCAATACAGCTTGATAATTAAGTTAAGTAGTTACGTTTCTTTGACACAATTTTCTCTGCTCACGCCATCTCCTGACCTAGCATTTAATTTACTGAAAACAGTCTTTTGTTCAGTAATGCGAATTTTGATAGTGTTTTGTCTTTGTTTATAGTCGTGTTATATCCAGTGATTCATTTGCGGTTATAATATTTTATAAATATCCTGATGATGGGAGAGATGCACACTCCCGAAACGTCGATATCTAATCGTCTTTTCACCTGGCTGGCTGCCCGAGAAGAAAGTGAGCGTTGAGTAACAAAGATTTTAAGATAGAGAGACTTTCCCGGTGTTGATTATGTTTTAAGTTAATTATGCTCTGAAAATTAAACTTTAGCACTTCAATTTCGATAAGAGTTTTTAAGTGTCTTGGTCGGAGTAGTTAAAAATGTGGAAGACCAAGTTCAGGACATAGTAGATTTGCATAACTCTTTTCAAATATTCGAGGGTTTTACAAAATTGTAGTTTCATTCCTTTAGAAACTAAATCCATACATGTTGGTAGCAGTTACTCGTGAAAGTTAGCAGAAATTATATATTGGCAGCAGAGTGTGGCAGTAATGCTTTATTAACTTTAGTTATGAGAAATATGTATGCCGAGGTAATCTTTGACCCCAGTATTCTCCCATATAAATTTGTTAGCGTTTTCTTTGTTACAAGAAGCTGTTTGCAGGAGGTTTATTGCTCAATTGTAACCATAACTGAGGGAATACTTATAAATGTATACTAAACGTAGTTGGATTGTTGCGCGTAACCATGTAAACCAATGCTTTGGCAACATAGAGCTTTTGATTTTCGACAATTTATTAAAATTCACTATTTCACACAAGATAAAATTAAAAATTATTATCCTGATTGTATGTAATGTAGTTTTTGATGTACTAAATTAACTTTGTAAAGTCCCTCCTTCCATTGCACGGAGCATTTTAAACTGTATAATAATTTATCGTACTAAACAACCCTTTAATGAACAAATATAACTGTTAAGACTTGAAGCTGAGTTGAAGTGAAAGGCTGAACAAGAAACAATTAACAAAATTAAAAAAATAATTATATAATTTAGCCATTTTACCTTCCGTTGTCTTAAGGCTCTTATTCTGTTTATTCAATAATTCACAGCGTTTTATTTTAATGGTATTTAGAGCTGTAACATAATAATCGCTTTAGTAGGGCAGAGAAAATACAATAACTGTAATAATAAACTATTGATTTTCAAGCCTACATTTGACTATCTGGAAAAGTTGTGGGTGAAGATAAGGTCTTCTTTTCTGAAACATGTCGCAGTTTCTTTCGAAAATATTTGGAAGCACATTGAAATATATCTACAACTACTAATACATACGAGGGCTGTTCAATAAAGAATGATCACAACTCTTTTTGACTACGTACCTTTACTCATCCTCATAATTTTGATGGTACTTCTCAAACTGGTCTCCCATAAATGCGATGCACTTGTCCCAGCGTTTCTGCCAGTCTTCAAAGACATGCTGGAAACCATTTTGAGAGATCCTTCAAAATCGCCTCCGCAGCCTTCACCACTGCTTCTGATTATGGATAATGCCTCCCACGAAGGCGTTTTTTTCAAATTAGGGAATATAAAAATGTTACATGGGGCTAAATCCGGACTATAGGGAGAGTGAGGGATACACTTCACGTTGAGTTTTGCAAGATATTCAGCAACAACATTGGCAATATGCGGCCGCGCATTATCGTGGGGCAGCATCCAGCCTGTTTCACGAAAATGTAGTCTTTTGCACCTGACTTGCAATGTTTTCAGGTACAACATGCTGATAAACCATTCCATAAATATCAAAGAATGAGATGACCATAACTTTCCCAGCAGAAGTAACCACTTTTGCTTTTTGGGGGGTTGGTGATGAAGGAGATTTCCAACTGAGCTTTGCTGTTTGCCCTCAGGATCAAAATGATGTAGTCAAGATTCATCAGCGGTGATTACGTTTGAAAGAAACTCCGGATCTTCTTCTAACATCAACCTTAACTGCATGCAGATCTGCATGCGAATATCTTTTTATTCGGGGATCATCGGTCTTGGAACCCATAGCGCTCAGACACGTCTCATGTGTAATGTTTCTGTCACCAACGTGTGGGTGGCACCCAATGAAATGTTCAGTATTTCAGAAAGTGATCTTGAGGTAATTCGTCAATCCTCTCTCACAATGACAGCAGCAGTGTCGATGTTTCCTTCCGTAAGAGCAGTAACTGGAGCACCGAGTCCACCTTCCTTTGAAATTGATTGTCTCCCCTCGTTAAACATTTTAAATCATCTTCGAGCTGTGCTGTAGGGAAGAACAGACTCTCCATAGGCCCTCTGTAACATTGTATAGGCCTCAACTGAAGATTTGTTGAGATGAAAGCAGAATTTCAAAGCCGCGTATTGTTACTCGCGTGTTACCTCCATTGCAGCGGTAGGCGATACTGAACATGTCTGAATTTGTCTGGTTCTCACAGGCGGGAACCAGGACTACCAACAACGAAACTAATACGGCGTGTTTGTTTCACTTTAAGGTAACAGAATATAATAAGATTGAATTTTAGTGCGAAAAATTATGATCATTCTTTATTGAACAGCCCTCGTATTAAAGGAAATTGGGAATCTTCTTATTTTAATTTACGGGAAGAAATAATGGTATGACCTGAGTTTATCACAACCCACCTTTAAAGGTTTGCCAGGGAATTAATTCTTGCTTACGCGAAGCAAGTCGCTTCCAAACAATGAACAACAGAAAACAAAACTAGTAATGAGTTATAGCTTCCAATTTTCATTCTATACCTCTTATCTTATTTGCACAAGTCAGCTCATTTAACCTAAACCAGCCGTACCACAGAATCCTTCTTTTGTCGAGATTCCATTATATTTTCTTCGTCCTTTTTCCTCCTGTTCCATCAAACAGCTTGGCAGCAATTAGCCCCACACCCAGAGTTCAGCAAATGGTGTTGCCAGCGACTTCTATGTTTGCCAATAGTTCATGGCCAGCTGCAGTGTTCTTTACATCCACTTCCACAGTCTTATTGGGTTTCACTGATTTTAATATTGTTAAACTCTTCAACAACCATCTATAAACGGGAGGAACTTTCAGTTCTAACTTTCAGTTTCTAACCTTAAGACTAAATGAAATAGTTGCTGAAATTATTTCAGTTTTATTTAGAGTTTCATAGTTTTTAACTACTTAACTTAAGCAAACATTATTTTGCGGAATATAAGTAATAATATTTCAAATAACTAACTGCACAAGTGCTTATTAACCAAGACATATGAACTTTTGATCTCACCTGCTTTTCATCGCATTTGATACTTTTCTATCATTCCAAAACAGCTGCAACAACACGTGGAACTGTACAAAATCTTATGTGAATAAGGAATAATGCAAGTAAAACTGAAATTACTTTATTTTCAAAACATTCTCGGATATATGATTTAATATTTTGGAAGGAAAATATTTACAAAAGATGAAACATTTTCTGTCATTACTTACAGTGCGATGTTACACGTGTGATGTTTTAAATAACATTCTTTTTTCCATTTTTACCTTCTCTACCACGTACCTACATAGTAGGTAAAACAGGTATTACATTACACCCAAAATTTGATAGTGGAAGTACCATTTGGCTGTCCACTGAATACAAAGAAACATTTTTTTTTAAAAAAAAGTTTCGTATGTGCATAACTAAAAATCGATTAAATATCATAGCTGGTACTTAAGTGCAGCATCTTCCAAGGATGCGATATGGATATTTTAAAGAAGCCTCCGCATTCCAGACTACCCTTACATGAGGCAGTTTAAAAAAAATATATATATTATCTCTAAAACATTGTAACGATTTTTATTAAAATGCCACATGTTTAAGATATTTTCCCCAGAAATGAAATATATACCTTGAATTTTCTGGGAATGTTCTTCACTTTGAAAGAATTTTGCATAACCGGTAAACTATAAGAGCTGGACGGCTGGCCCCGTAGCTTAGTCGGTGGAGCACCTTCCTGCCGTGCGAGGGGTTCTGTGTTCGATTCACGGCTGGAGGTAGGGATTTTTCTTCAACCAAGATGATTCCACATCTTCCCCAGAGTCTGAAAGTATGAATGAGAGTGTGAATGTGTGCGTGATCTAATGATTAAAAAAGACAAATCCAAAGTACCAGCAATCCAACGTCTACGAGATAACACCATCGCTATATCTTCCAAAAAAGAACGGCCTCCGATAGAACCATTGCAGTCAAAGGCAATGGAGGAATAAAAAAGAGAGATGGACAAAATCTTACTATACAAAAGTGTTGTTAAAGCACATAATTATGGCGAAATTTCCGAGATGGTCATTGACATATATTTATGTTTCTCTCAAATGGGATGTCCTCCTTATTCTTTATGTCCTGAACACACACAGAGGATGGAATGTCTTGTGAAATAGTGACCAGACAAAAGTTTTAACTATCAGTCAAGCCTATTCTATATTCATATTCGTTTCTGTCTATAAGGGAATATGCAATAACATAATTTTATCTCGATTATCATATACAATAGGCGTTTTTAAGAACAACTTGTAAAGAGCAGTAGAAAAAAGCACGAGGGTACATAAACCAGAGCTTTTTCCTCCATGAACGGTAGTTTTCTTATTTAGTTGCATGAATAGCTTCATTTGTCTCATACGCACTGAAAGGTTTGGTTGCTACAAGAACCGTTTAATCATTTGCTATTTAACAATAATGTTTAAAGGTTGATTTACAAACAATTGTTTTCTCCACAGTTTACAAAATTACTGTAAAATATGCAATTCTAAATATTTAATAAGGTGTTCCAAACGCTCCCCATTTACAATCTGGCAGTTGGTAAGTAGAAGCTTGATTGTTGTTGAGTAAACTTTTCAAATAACTTCTGGTGATCTCTGCTTACTTACTGATCTTTATTATCACATCTTCCGTATAAGCATACCTCGTAACCGGTATTGTACATTTCAAATATCCCCATACAAATTGAGAAATCGGTGCTTTGTATGAGACAAGGTAAATTGTGTAAGTAAATAAGATAACTAGCTTCCAGAAGTATAGAAGAAAAGAAATCTTTGAAATTTTATAAGCAATTAAAGACAGAATGGGGTAGGAAAAAATATATAGATCAATGTGGCAAAACTGAAAGAGAAGGCATAGCATGTATGAGAGTAGGAATAATATACCTAAAAGGGTTGAGAAGTAATGAGGTAGGGATATGTGAATTTTGTGGAGACGAAGAGAGCACTGTTCATTACCTGATAGAATGTAAGGAATTAATAAATTACAGGAGAAAAATATGGGATAAGAAATGGGACAGTGTAAGTAAAGAGATATTGGCGGTAGGTATGCTAACGGGGATGAGTCAAAAGAAAAATAGATGTATAGGAGATTTCTTGTATAGGATAAGAGAAACGTGGGTTAGGGTAAAAGAAGCGAAGGTGAAGAAGAAATGACACCAAACTGCTCAGGAAAACCAAAGGCTTATATCCAGGGGACCTGAGTCAGCAAGTAAATCTTGGGTCAGCAATTTTCATGTATTTGTACAGGAGGCATGTCCAATGTTAAGTTTATTGTCCTGAAATTGTAATGGAAACTGTACAAATAAATAAATATCAATATCAAAGAAAATATCAATAGCTTCCAGAATAAAAACAATGAAAAAATGTAGATTATATCTAATTTAAAAATGTTGTCGATGACATCACATCCTCTGCAATCTTGACTGAAAATTGTTTCTTTTCTGTAAAAATTTCATTTGAAAATATTACATTTGTCGCGTTCGAGAGTTAAATTTAATCCTTCCTCACTTACAAAAGACTTGAATTTTTAAAGGATACTCACATAATTGCTGTGATATCTGCACAATTACGTATTGAGACTGTCGATTATGTTTTGGTAATTTTAAGATATTTATTCGCGTTATAGTCTGTAGATTAAAGGCTAAAATGGTAACTCACTCCAATATATTCAATTTTATTTTTGGTTTATACAATATACTCCAATACTGTCTGACGTCATAGAACCCACTTCACTATAGCTATGCATTAGATTATGATGCATAACGACAAGTTGGTTTGTGTGTCATTTCATTTTGTTGTGCTGTGTTCTTAACGTTATTATAAGATTTTATTAGTTTCTGGAATCAGGCCATTAGCCTAAGAAAATCTAATTATAAGAACAGAAGAAGAAAATGTTGGGAATCCAGACTGGGTAAAATAGTAAATAGTAGTGATGAGAACTCATTAGAGTTTCTGCTATTGTGAAGGTGTCATAATAAGAGACATGAAAGGAAGTGCTGGTTGAATTACATTACATAATTCCTCTCATTGTGTTTTGCTCACCAGACAATGAACAATGTTAGGCAGTTATGACGGTGAGTGCAGAAACCAATTTTGAAAGGGAAGAGTTACGAGTAATGACCAATATGCGTTACGTTGGCCTACAGATAATTCATCAATGATAGTTGTGATAATCTGAAAGAAAAAGTTCAATATCTGCACCGTGTTCAAATCCCCAATAATATTTCCTATTTGGTACAACAAAATCAGTTTTTTTTTTTTGGCCGCAGCTAATTTCCATGTATTGTGTGTTATATACATTGCTGATAATAATAATAGGCTCCAAAATGACTGTCCTCGTCTAACCAAACTTATTCATGTTGCCTAACAGCGATTCTGCTGTTACGTTGCTGTAACCATTTACACTTTATTATATTAAAGTATATTTAATATATTATATACTTTATTATATTTGTATAGAATTCTATAAAATGAAGATGTAGACATGAAATACAAATTAAAACTATTAAACAATTCGCATAAAGAGATGCTGCTAATTTAAAAGAAGGAGATGGTAATTTCATTTCGTTTCGCACAAATGGCAGTTTTGTCGTATATGCAACAGAAGACAAACAGAAACAGCAACCATTCAGCAAAAAAGTCGCTACAGCCTTTTGAATTTTATTTCAGTGAAATTATTCATCGTAGGGAATCAATAAAATATTTTTACTGTTATTAACTGTTGCAAAAAGGATATCTATTACATTTTCTGATTCGTTTTCAAAAGCTTCAGAACTTTATATCCTTAAGAACTTACCTACTCAGCCCACATTGCACTCCTAATTGGTTGATACATTTACACTGTCATCAGTTTGCTCTTGGACATCGCTGTCCCTTGCTTCTTCATACATGGCCTTGCAAAATTCAGCAAGTATGCTTTACTATTCTGTTTTTATCTTTCTATTGCAAGGCTAACATTTTGAATGCTGTTTTCACATGTATTGCTTAATTGGAACTAATTCTTAAATAATGATATATCGAGAATAACACAAGAATGACTTCAATAGTAGTAATAATAATAATAATAATAATAATAATAATAATAATAATAATAATAATAATAATAATAATAATAATAATAATAATAATAATAATAATAATAATAATAATAATAATAATAATAATAATAATAATAATAATAATAATAATAATAATAATAATAATAATAATAATAATAATAATAATAATAATAATAATAATAATAATAATAATAATAATAATAATAATAATAATAATAATAATAATAATAATAATAATAATAATAATAATAATAATAATAATAATAATAATAATAATAATAATAATAATAATAATAATAATAATAATAATAATAATAATAATAATAATAATAATAATAATAATAATAATAATAATAATAATAATAATAATAATAATAATAATAATAATAATAATAATAATAATAATAATAATAATAATAATAATAATAATAATAATAATAATAATAATAATAATAATAATAATAATAATAATAATAATAATAATAATAATAATAATAATAATAATAATAATAATAATAATAATAATAATAATAATAATAATAATAATAATAATAATAATAATAATAATAATAATAATAATAATAATAATAATAATAATAATAATAATAATAATAATAATAATAATAATAATAATAATAATAATAATAATAATGCTTTCATGGATAGAGGAAGTCTTGTGCGTGTTCACATAAAACATGACTCATGGCTTAACAGCCCACAAGCGAGCCAGAGCCAGCCAACCCGACTGCTGGCCTCACGTCCACATATGCTAGGTAGAGGTGGGCGATCATCCAACCAATACGGGGAGAAGATGTGATCAGCATCACGGTACCCTCAGTCGGAAAGTTGACTTTATAGACCAGGATTCGCCACCTAGCGTAGCTCCTCAAATTTCTCACGATGCTGAGTGAATCTGGTTCTATACCCGGAACTTAAAATCCGCAACCCAATCCCGGTTTCCTTCCGTGGCAGGGACCTAAAGCACAACACTCTAGCTCATTATGCCACGGCGCAGGATGTGTTCACACATGAATTGAATCATTCTAGGATTTCATTAATAGTTATAATAGTGTGATATTACAGTTATCAACGTGGTTCTCGAAAGATTCACCTATGGCTTCTATATGAATAGTAGGTATGCCAACATTTCTCTACGAAAAACAGAACGCTACCCAACCTCCAAAAAAGCCGTATCCTGATATTCCTAAACCAATGTCTTAAATAGCCCAACAAGCATTAATACTCAGTGTATCCCGAATAAAATGTAAAGAATTTAGACGAAAATAAGTTAAGTTTTAGTTTGAAATCCTTTCTTGCAAATATTGTGGTAAATAAAGGAGGTAGAAAAGAAATACGCTTGCACGGGCAAATTGTAGATTAGCTGTGAAATTCTATAAGAAAGTCGTGTGACTGCTACACATGGAATTATTAATATCTCTGTTGCTTACCTATAGTAAGTAGAAGAGGTATTACATTCCAACTCCAAATACAATACGATATTTCATTGGAAAAAATAAATGTAGAAGGAAGGTCTGTGTGTGTGTGTGTGTGTGTGTGTGTGTGTGTGTGTGTGTGTGTGTGTGTGTGTGTGTGTGTGTGTGTGTGTGTGTGTGTGTGTTTAATTTACGTCCGCCCCAACGTTAAGTTACATCGGACGGTGAATTAATTGGGTGAAATGATGCTCAAATGATCCCAGGGTCCATGGAGCTTAGAGTTACCCGACATTCGTCTTGAAGGATAAGGGAAAACCCCGGAAAAACCTTATCTAGGTAACTCACCCTGTCCGAGATTCGAACTCGGGACCTTTTGAACGTGAGGCAGACATGCTACCATCTACGCTACCGAGGCGGGCTTGTGTGTGTGTGTGTGTGTGTGTGTGTGTGTGTGCGCGCGCGCGTGTATGTGTTGTGTGTGTGTGTGTGTGTGTGTGTGTGTGTGTGTGTGTGTGTGTGTGTGTGTGTGTGTGTGTGTGTTTAAACTGCATAGGTAACTAAAAAACGAAAAGTCTGTTGAACAGCAAGAACTGTTTCTATTTAAGTTCAGTCTACCAGGATGAATAGCGAACATTTTCAAGCAAATCGCTCCGCCCCAAGAAAGATTTTCGTTATTTTTTATTTTCTCAAAAGTTTTCTATCGTTTCTATTGAAATATCAAATTAATATACTTTAATTCACTGCTAAATTGCGTATCAGTAGCTCGTGAGGTCCTCTTCATTCTCAATGACGTTTGTACGTATAACATTGGTAAACTGTAAGGTATAGCCAAACTTTCACAACACAAATATGTAGCTCAAATTAAAGCTCACAATTTATCTTCTTTTTAACTAGTTTTGCGATATTCTTTGATATTGGTTTCTATATTCAAACACTTTAATATTTACTAAAATAAAATTGTTATCCTTCCTACCTTCCTATCTCCCTCCCAACGTCTTTTTTCGTGTCTGTGCAAAGAGAGGGAATTTCAAATCCAGAGGTATTCCCAGCTGGAGGACAGGAATGCTTTTTAGCTACCCTACCTTCCATAGATAGTGTAATTTTGAATAAGGATGAATGCGTGTGTGAATTTAGCCAAAAGTAATGAAGATCCAAAGATTAAAACCACTGTAAGCGAGTTGAACGTCATTGCATTTCAACAATAAAGTTCCCTTTAACTTTATATATTCGTATATCTACAACGAATGCATTAAATGTGTGTAATGAAGATTTACGCACATATACAGAAATCAGATAGAATACGCTTTTGTAACGGTAGAAGTGGAAGAATAATTGAGAAAATGATGCAAATGCAAGACACCAATTATTTTTATGATAACTGATAGAAATGGGAACTCAAACAGTTCGATAACCGAAATAAAGCTGTTGAATATATTGAGATTTTATTATTTATTATTATTTTTCTGTTTGCGAATGAGCCCATGTAGGACCACGCAAAGTACTTAGAGTCGTTTCTTAATTCTTCTATGAATCCAAAGTTTCTCATTCTTCAGCTGAGGGCTTTCTTTCTCTCGTCTGTCCAGGTTATTCCAATCTTTTTTATTCGCTTTGTCCTCTTGGTCAACTTGTCACTTATGTACCTTCATTCTAAAGACGTCCCTGTCTAGGATATGAGTGATTATTGCCAATTTTAAATCATTTTTACCTCACCAGTCCATTTCATAGTGTCTACTTGTGCTGCACTTCTATTTTCGTAAAATTCCATAATCTGTTTTATTCACCTATTTGAAGTTAATCGTTTAATATGTCCATGACATTTTGACTTTCGCTTCCTGATGTCACTATGAATGTCTGTCTCTTATTTCATTTTTACTTCTAAGTCTGTATTCTTCACCTACAACTTGTGGACCTAAAATCTTTCTAATAATCTCACGTTCTTGTTTTACTATATTTTCGATATCTGTTTTTGTGTTCAAAATTAATATTTGCTCCATAGAGGCACTCTGGTTTAATTGTATATTGTTACGGCGAAAAGCACATAAAGCGCGAATCCGTTATCTACGATAACACGGCTAGTGTACACAAAGAGCCGGCAAATAAAGATAGCTGAGATAAAGGACTTGCCGGCATAGATTAAGTTACGCTTCTGGAAGGTTCGGATTTCGTCATTCGATGTTTATTCCAGAAACATCTAATGAATTATGAATGAGGTATTTAAGGAAGTGACGAGTAGCAAACAGAGGGGTAGTAGTAAACAGCTGTGAAGTGTTGTTGGAACAAGAGAGCTGATCAGAACGCTGTTTGTTATTGTCATCGAACTTGGTAGATTGTGGTGTGTATGTGACGTAATGTTGTTACGTGAGAACTGAACAGTGTATTTCTACGGAAATAAAGAACATTTGGAGTATCCGCAACTCGGACTTTTAATTCTACGAACCCACAAAGTCACAATATTTAGACATGCATTTTTTATTATATATATTTTGAGTAAGCTGATATGCTGCTTCCATTTTTGGCACCTGCTTTTGTTTGCTTTAGTTTTGATTCTATTTTCTGAATTAGTTCCCCAAGATATTTAAACAGTGAAACTGGTTTAGTTTTTCCATATTTGGTTTCCATGTATTTTAGTGCTCGCTTATTGCACGGAATATATTCAGTTTTTTTTTCGAAAGATATCCGAACACCAACTTTCTGTGCAGTTTCTTTTAACAGCTGTTTTTGAGCTCTTATGATGTCACGGTTGCGACATTATTATTATTATTATTATTATTATTATTATTATTATTATTATTATTATTATTATTATTATTATTATTATTATTATTATTATTATTATTATTATTATTATTATTATTATTATTATTATTATTATTATTATTATTATTATTATTATTATTATTATTATTATTATTATTATTATTATTATTATTATTATTATTATTTTTATTATTATTATTATTATTATTATTATTATTATTATTATTATTATTATTATTATTATTATTATTATTATTATTATTATTATTATTATTATTATTATTATTATTATTATTATTATTATTATTATTATTATTATTATTATTATTATTATTATTATTATTATTATTATTATTATTATTATTATTATTATTATTATTATTATTATTATTATTATTATTATTATTATTATTATTATTATTATTATTATTATTATTATTATTATTATTATTATTATTATTATTTATTATTTATTATTATTATTATTATTATTATTATTATTATTATTATTATTATTATTATTATTATTATTATTATTATTATTATTATTATTATTATTATTATTATTATTATTATTATTATTATTATTATTATTATTATTATTATTATTATTATTATTATTATTATTATTATTATTATTATTATTATTATTATTATTATTATTATTATTATTATTATTATTATTATTATTATTATTATTATTATTATTATTATTATTATTATTATTATTATTATTATTATTATTATTATTATTATTATTATTATTATTGTATTAATTATTATATTATATAATAATATATCCAGAAGTAATTAAAATGGCTTCTAAACGTTGTGGCGTTATTATTTTGTCGTCTTGTTTCTCCAACTTAATCGAGCCACACGTTCCGGCGACATATTTATGACGTTATATTTCTTCGCTGCAGGCCATTGATGATTGAGTTTGATTAAATAAAGAGTCATGAGATCTTTTCTCAGGTGTGGAGTTTTGGTGACAGAAATAAAATTTTATATATCTTCTATTTCGTAATGTATTTAATTGTATAATCCACTCGTTACTATTACGAATTTCGAATAAATCTTTTTGAAGGTTATTAACTTTCCTTTACAATTATATTCACCTCAACATTTTTCATCCTCATCAAACAAGACTGAAGAACATATCTATCCCAAGATTATTGATTTTCCGTAACTATCGTTACTCTATTAATTTTGTGATTGGCCGATGTACTGCTACGTCACCGCTTTACGTAATACAATTATTACTACGGCCAATCACAAAATTACACATATATTTGTTTTTAATATGTCATTACATGGCCTTCTAAGTCATATCAGAAAACAATATTCATATAAAAAATTCTAACTAAAACATATCGTCACAAGGTACAGTCTGGTGCACTGTAAACTTTTCGATATGAGGAACAGCTGTTCAGGTTGGTAAGTGAATGGCATCACGCCCCCCGTTCAAACCCTGTCAGCGATATGAAGGCGTGCGCCTGCCCTTTTTTTCGCGATAGCGAAGGTGAACCAAAAGCCCAGACAGTTTAAGTTACATTGTAACATATAATTCAGAATGCGTCTCATCGGAATTTGATTATTTCATTATATCCTTGTCCCCCCTCCCGAATGGGAGTTGTTCGGATTGGGTTGAACTCGAGGGGGCAGTGTGTTCCCGAAACCCACGGGTAAATAGGTACTTCCGGCCAGGCTACGGCCGCCCGGAGGGGGTAGAGGGTTGCCTGAATAGTCCCGGGTACTAGCCTGCAGAGCTAGTAGAGGGTGTGCTAGATCACCTTCGGCCCCACCGAGGTTATCGGTAGTCTTCCCTGCGGGGTTGACGCGCGTAAGTGGCGTATCCACTTCCATCCCGTCTTGTCGTTGTGCTCAGCGGGGGTGCCTTTTATACTCCAGGTATTGCCCTATGGAAAGAGCCCCGGAGTTTCCATCGCTCCCGGGTAGAAGGAGGCCCGGGTCCTTGGTCCTACGGGTCCAGGACTAATGGGAGTAGAACCTCTGCACTTAACTATATCCTTGTCCAATAAGCGCAATTACTTTCGGCTTGTTATCCATATCCTTTGCTCGCTTCAAACGGCATGCATAGCATAGAGGAAAATATATTAAAGAAACTGTCTCATGTAACTCACTCCATGTCCTCCCCTGTTCGCGAAACATCATCAGAGAGTTAGACATCAAATCAATGAGGGCGGACACAGCAAAGTGGTGATGTTGGCAATCGTACCACTAAGGTTAAATTCCTCCTTCCCCTTCCCCTTGCACTACGCACCTCGGCTACGCGCCTTGTTTATCGGTCATTGCTTGTTTATTGGACTTTGATATAAACCAATAAGAGATTGGCACAGCCAGGGCTGGTGTAGAACACGAATGGTGAAACGGTTATGTCAACATTATATAAAGTAACACACCAAAAGATACCAAAAGTATCGAAACATTTCCGTTCACTGGACTGTACATTACACCGCGTTTCATTCAGCAGTTCATTAATTTGCCTACTTTGAAAGTTTATTATACCCAAATGTGAAACTCTATCTTATCTTTAACAAATTCCTAATAATTTGAGCCTGGAAGGCCGGTCCTACTAGAGAGGACGATGAAGGCGTAGGTAGTCTTTCACTGTCCACGGGAGTACTCTTTAAGCAAGCATTCAGGCAGTCTGATGCCGACATACGCCGCGAAACCTAAGCACATAGAAACACACCTGAAAGATAGAAGTTAAATAATGAAGTGAATCTGTGACAGATGAATAAGTACCCCAGCATTCGCCAATCGACCAGGCAAAACAATGAACATTTTGAGTGGAAGTTTGGTGGGAATCGAACTAGTCACCTCCTGAATGCAAGTCTCTATCATTACCGATAGCCTCTCTTAGTGTACATGTACCTAGAAGCAAATCTTTGAATTAAATGTGAATATTTTAAAACATGTTCTTAAAATATTTTAGATTTCAAGAAACTTTAAATCAGTAATTGAATACAATAATTACTAGAACTTCATTAAGAAAGTTTGCTCCCTTCTGTTGGATCTGGAATCCTTAAACAGGTTTCTCATTTGAGAACACTAATGAGATGCAGTCTCTTCCCATTACCTATGACAAATATCACTCGTATTTTCTTCATCTTTGACAAGAACTTTTATAACTTTCATTTCGTCGCAATGTCTGTTTATAACTTTGCAAAAGAATGAATTGTAGATTAACAACGTGTCAGAGAAAAATTCTGCGTGGACATATGTTGGATAACACATGTATTTGCTGAAGACGGGCTTCTTCATTGCGATTATCCGCCATGTTTGTGGTATCTTGTAAATCACATAAATCAAGTAGGCACAGTGGGACCCGGGTACAACAAGGCGCGTATTAGACGACACTACAAGGGACAAACATATTAACTGCACCTAAGTCCATGGCGAGATTCCAAAACTCCAGCCTTGGATAACGGGCTTGTAGACTGTACATGCAGTGGCGGTTGGTGGAGGCCGCTGTAACAGCAATGTGCTTCGCTTTTAGTCGTCTTTAGAATGGCAAAATTCCTTCATCGTTTGATTAATTTATTCAAACATAAGAGATGTTTATGAGCTCTTTGCCTGGCAAGGCAGTAAAGCAAGAGAAATTGGCATGTAATAAAATAAATATTTTGTTAACGATGCTGTCAATTGCGAGAAACAAACTAACGGTGTGCCGGAATTTTGTCCTCCCGCAGAATTTCATTTATATGCCAGTAAGTTTACTGACATGAGGTTGTCGCATTTACTCACACTTAGAAACCATCGACGTGGGCTGGGTTTAAACCCGCAACCTTAGGATCAGTAGACTGGTGCCTAAATAACTGAGCCACACAGACCGACCAAGAATAAAATGTCCTAGTGACAAACAAGTGGATAGGGATTTTGATAGATCAAATTATTCAACCCAGCATTCGCCTAGTAAGCTGCGTATTTCTAGAACCTTAGCTATATGTACTTGAACTACTATTTTTCATTTTGTACATTTTCTTTCATCTTTCTCGGGAAAAATACATGATTACACTGAAATGTATAATTAACTAAGTGTATACCATTTCTTATTCTGCTGATATAATGTATAATTACAATGGATATCATTATATGTGCAGTAATTTTTCTAAACTGAATATAAAGGCATTGCATTGAGCTTTTATAGCCGAGATTTTGGTTTTTGGTGCAGAATATTAATATCCTTAGTAGATATAAAAAGTATCAGAAGCAAGGCATAGGATACACGCTTACAAAATATTAATATATACAATAAACATGTTAATTTCATTCCTTTATATTCCTTTTTAATTCCTTTATAAAGTAATTATCATATCTTTCGGAGCTTGCATGTCACCGTACATTTAGCACCAAACAGACCAGTAATAATTACTATCGTAATATTACGAGTACCTTGGAAACTTAGTACAGATTTTAATCATAAAATCACTACACTTGGGTTATGCAGTCTCTGTCATTCCATCCTTACAGACTTGGAAAGAAAATCTAAATTTTGTCTTAAGAGATACTTTCACAAAATACCAAGTATGTGCAATAAGTATATTCATGGCATTTCTATAT
This sequence comes from Mantis religiosa, assembly GCA_030765055.1. NCBI lineage: Eukaryota > Metazoa > Arthropoda > Insecta > Mantodea > Mantidae > Mantis > Mantis religiosa. Next base: position 75,042,048 of record CM060954.1, read on the forward strand.
ATTTACTTAATTTTACTGAAACATTTGGCTCTTTTTTGCCTACGTCGTCAGTATACTTTTAAATTGAGATAAACAAACCAATAATAAAACATGATTACTTCAAAACGTATCAAAGTTACTTAACATAAAATCACTTCCTTTGATTTATACATCCTGTGTCACCCATTATTTTAGTTCAACACTTTAGTAGTTAGTTCAATGTTTGAAGAATACAACATGAAAATTTTCAAGAAAATTCTCTTAGCTAAAATTACCTTCTATGTGGAAAATGTTTTGTTAGTTTTTATTTTATAACGAATGACCAGAATCATTTTGATTGTAATGTATGTTTAAAATATCTATATGCCAAATGCATATCTTGAATTTTCTGTGGAAAGGGCTCTTCATTCGAAGAAATTTTTTATAATGGTTAAATTATAAAATATAAAAATATATTGTGTTTAAAACACAATTTATTTAAAATAAATCTTCGGAGACATCAGTCGTTTCCAATAAGTTATAATTGGTTCGGACTTTTCAATACTTCTGTTATCTTTTAGAAGTGCTATCATCCCCTTTCATCTGTTTCTGGCAAGGTTTTGGGAAGAATATAGAATTTCAATCAGCTACTGAAAATCTGAGCTAGGATTCAGTTTCCTGTAACTCGCCTGTTCAATGAAACTGTTTCTCTAAGTAAATCAAATTAACATTTCGTTAATATGGTGTGAATGGAACTCATAAGAGTGGATTATGGAAGCTGTATAAACATACTGCCCGCCTCTGTGGTGTGTCGGAATAGGCCTACTTCACATTCAAGAGGTTCCGAGTCAGGCTTGATAAGGTTTTTTCCGCAGTTTTCCTTTATCCTGAAAGATGAATCTCGGTACCTCTAAGCTCTATGGACCCTGGCTCATTTGAGCATCATTTTAACTATTTCATTTATTGTCCGATATGATCTTCGTTGGAAGACGTTAAACAAAAGCACATATAAACGATAGTGGGCAGAAAAAGTGATGTAAATGTAAGGTATGAAGTTATTTGAAAAATATCAGCGTGCGTGCATACGTGTTATGTGTGTGCGTGCACGCGTGTTTAACTGTGATAAACATCATAACTCAGGGCTAAACTATTAATTCTATAAGCCTCAAAGAAGTGTCTTCAAAGTGAATAATAAAAACTACATAGAATGTAAGTAATAATAATTAGAATACGTTAGTAGTTAGGTTCAGAGTTGATGTTTAGCAATTCTCATTTTCTTTTATAGGAAAACTATGGCATTATGTCGAATCATGCTATCTTACCTCTATAGTACGTGCGCGAAGACGAGTGTCCACCTATCAGGAGATTGAAATTCGCGAGGCGGCGAGTTTTAAACCAGTGTTTTTGAAATAATTAAATTTCAATTAGTTCTTACATCGTTCGTCTCATTTACACCTTAATTTCTTACATATTGTCCATTATTTGAAGTTCCTTTACGTGCCACAAGCCCACGACACGGAACCATCGATTTTACTTCCCTTCCGAGAGAAGCCGTTACAAAGATCATTTTACGCCCGAAGAAACAAATCCATCGCCCGTCCACCGAATCTATATCCGCGATATCGGAAACGAGAGGTTAGCACGTTAACCACAGAGGACAACGGAATTGCTTTCGCTATTTGCAGTAAATTGCTATGTATTTAAAAGAGAGGCGGGTAAGGAACAGCCGAAGAAGGTTAATCGTATAAGAGAATATCAAAATCCAAACTAGTATCCTTCAATTTATATTTAAGATTACCGTTGCATATTTTGGTGGGAATCGATGCAACGGCGTGGAGTTGCATTCAAAACAAAGAAATAAATCTTCAAATTGTGTGCAGCTTGGGAATAACTAGAGATGCAGAAATTGAACTACGTGAGATTTTAAATATCGAAAGTATAAAGACATTTTTACATAAAGAAACATAAGTAAAATAATTTTCATTGATTAGACTTAAATTTGGAAGCTAGTTATCCTGTTAAGTGTCAAATAGAAGGTAAAACCAGCAATAACTAGAGTGTATAAACTGAAGGCTGATGGTTATTTTGTTTCTCAAATCATGCTTCAGACTGTGATGCAGAGCTAAAGCAAAAAGAACACAAAGATGTATAACTGAAGCAGCGAAACGAAGTTTTGGGAACAATAGCGGGTTATAAATTAACGGAATGAAAGAAAAATCAAGGTAATGAAATAAACTCGCAAATAGATGATCAACAGAAGGACCTGATCGTATCAAAATAAATACCTAGACCATGTCTTAAAAATGCCAGAGGAAAATTCCTGAGAAATATCAAACAAGCCAAAGAATAAAAGAATACAAGGACGACTTCTAAAAGACAGAATGATTACTTACACGCAACTCTCCTAATCGTAATTGGTTAATAAGACTAATTCTTGAATCAAACGATGATGTCCTTACACAAACTTAGACTTCTTTGAGAAAGTAGCATTTTACTTACTATCAGATATTCCATAAGTATGCCATAAGCATGCTTTGTACCGTTACAGAACATCAAAGGATTTATTTACAACTTTCAGGAATGATAGAGTTATTGAAAACATGTTCATATAGCAAAAACTTAGCGGATAACCATGAACCACTTTCCCTTTAACTGGTCCTATTAAAGGACAATTCACTTGTATGCTGTTACAAAAGTGCATTTACACCTGATAAAGAAGTCAAGAATAAAATACACATATGCGTAACTAATTATACTAATCTATATGATTACACCGAACACTTATTTTATTTCAACCTCGAACAAGGGGAAGAAGAATGAGAACAAATTGGAGTGGGGCCGTATTTCGTCTGTCAGCTGCTAACTCATCCAGACAGCTGTAAATGGCTTTTCTTTCGCTCATCCTTAATGAAATATTATATAGATACACACGTACATAAGATGTTTTTTTCGCATGAGCTAGTGTTTAACCAAGACTGAATTGTCAATTACTTTTTTATTGTTCCATTTTTACCCCGTCTTCAACTGCAATGGTCACATTGGTGGTCATTTACCTCTGGAACATCTTACCTATTGGCAACATAATTGTGATTGGGTTTCGGCATTTTTTATATTTACATTAAATCACACAAATTCGCATTCTCACTAATACTTCCACATACTGCAAAGGATAACGAATAATTTTGGCTTGGAATAATCTTGGAAAAATTTCCAATCCCAGAATCGAACCCGACACCCCTCTCACAATAGGCAGGTGTTTTAACGACTAAGCTACGGGACTACCAGCCCTTGCAAATTTTAAAACCATTTCTAGGTGTACATTTATCTTGTAAACTGAAGGGAAGAATTAATATAATGATATTGTTGCGGAGCCGTTATCTACGATAGCGCGGCTTGTGTATACAAAGAGCCGGCAAATAAAGATAGATGTGATAAAGGACTTGGTGGCATAGATTAAGTTACACTTCTGGAAGGTGATAGAACGTTCAAGGTCTTGTTTATTTCAGAAATATCTCGTAATTGTTACAGAACAGTCTCGAACTTATCAATGAGGTATTTAAGAAGGCAACGACTCGCCAAGAGGGAGTCGAAGCAGTAAACAGCTGAAGAGTGTTGTTGTAACGAGAGCTGATCAGAACGCTGTTTGTTACTGTCATCGACCTTGGTAGATTGTGGTGTGTATGTGACGTAATGTTGTTACGTGAGAAGTGATCAGTGTATTTCTACGGAAATAAAGAACATTTGAGATATCTGCAACTCGGACTTTTAATTCTACGAACCCACAAAGTCACAATATGTAAGGGTTACATAGTCCAGCACCGTGGCGTAATGAGCTAAGGCGTCATGCTTTGGTTCCCTGCCACGGAAAGCGCCCGGGATTGATCCCACTTCAGGGGCAGGGGCTGCGGATTTTAAGTTTCCATTCCGGTGCCCATTCAGCATCGTGAGGAAAGTGAGGAGGTACGGTAGGTAGTGGCCCTTATTGCATAAGCCAACTTTCCATCTTGGGTTGCCGAGATGCTGACTACATCTCTACTACATATCAGTTGGATGATCGCCCACCTCTATCTTGCGTATTTGGGCGTGAGGCCGGCTGTTGGATTGGCGGGTCTTGGCCCACTAGGGCTGTTGATTTTGAAGGGTTACATAACATCTGGCATTAGAAAGATTAATCGATGTATCCTTTTTCTTTTTAAATCTACGTCCTCCAACGTTAAGTCATATCGGACAATATATGAAATGGGTGAAATGATGCTCAAATGATGCTTAAAGTTACCCGACATTCATCTTTCATGGATAAGGAAAACCCCGGAAAAAGCTTTATCCATATAACTCACCCTGACCTAAATTCTAATCCGGAACCTCTTAACGTGAGGCAGTCACTCTACCATCTACGCTATAGAGACGGGCTGTATGTATGCGAGTGTGTGTATATATTCATTTAAGAACAAAATTATTCCTGTATATATTTGTGAACATTTTAGGAAATAAGTTATTACACATAAATACGTAAAATATGAAGCTATTAACAGTGAAGCAAACAAATATATACAAATATAATAATTTTCAGCTTAAAAACTTCACTTATTTTAAAAGAAATGATTACAAATTGACTAGGATCGCGATTTCGTGAATATCTCACTCACATCATCAGCTAGAACCATCAACAAACCCGTTGGTAACGTTACCGTCGCAAGATATCACTATGTTTATTTTAGTACTGCCAACATCTGAAAATGAAACAAATTTAAAAACTGAATCGACTGCTGGTATTTCAAAATTCATTACGCGATGTTTATTTTTTTAAATAAATCTTTTCCTAAACCATTAACTCTATCGGACCATTTAATTATTTTAATAATTTAACTTATGGATTTATTTCATGGTTAAATGACCAAAAATGATCTGCTACGACCGATTTATCAGTTTGTTTATACCTAATGCTACGAAAAACTTACGAAGTTTTTTGAGTTACAAATTATTATATTTGTATATAAGTTATTACACCTCTGCTTAGTTACGTACATATGAGGGTGGGTCAAAAAGTAATGCCTTCTATTTTGTTCTCTTTTAATTGCGAAGAAAATTGAATCCAATTTACATAGCTTAAAAATTACAACATTGACGATTAATTTGTCACTATTCAATATAATCTCCGTCCTTTTCCACAGCTTTGATCCACCTTTTAACTAGGACATGTATTCCAATGTGGTAAGACACACGGTCTTGCTTCCTAAGCCATTGATGCACGGACGTTTTCACAGCCTCCTCATCTTCAAAATGAATCCCACCATGAGCTTCCTTTATTGGCCCGAACAGATGGAAGTCTGATGGTGCCAGGTCAGGGCTGTATGGGGGTGAGGTAAGACTTGCCATCCCAATTTCTCAATTTCTGCAGTGGTGTAACGGCGGGTGTGTGGTCTTGCATTGCCATGCAAAAGAAGAACATCCGCCATAGTTTTTGTTGGGCGAACTCGCCGAAGACGTGCTTTCAGCTTTTTGAGAGTTCTGACGTATTGGACAGAATTTATTGTGCATTCCTCCTCCAAAAAGTCAATCATAAGCACACCCTCTGCATCCCGAAACACTGTCGCTATATCGTTCCCTGCCGATCGCTGAGTTTTGAATTTTTTTTCCCTCGGTGACGTTGTGTGATAGCCATTCCATTGACTGCCTCTTTGATTCAGGTTGAAAAAATGAACCCATGTTTCGTCTCCAGTAACTATTATTTTCCAGAAACTCCTCTCCCTCCAAACTGAAGCGCTGCAAGTGTTCGGAGGCTATTGTTTTCCTTGTTTCTTTGTTTTGGGCGGTTAACATTCTTGGTACCCAACGTGAACAAACTTTTGAGTAACCCAGTTGTTGAATAATCATCATCACACTGCCTTTATTGAGGGAGGTAATGCGACACAATTCACCTGTTGTTACCCGGCGATCACCACGAATGTCATCGATTCGCTGAATGTTGCATGGAGTCACTGCAGTCACCGGCCTGCCGCTTCGCTTTTCATCTGCCAATGGTGTTTGCCCTTCAGCTTCGTTACAGCGACGAACCCATCGTCTAACAGTGCTGACATCCACCGTTGCATCACCATACACATTTTTAAGCCTTTCGTGAATGCTAATTGGCGTTTCACCTTCCGCAGTGAAAAATTCAATCACAGAACGCTGTCTAATATGAATGTCGATGTCAGCCATTTTGCAAGAGGATGCAGTGCTGCCACCTGTTGACTTAGGAAGTTACTACTGCAGGGGATTGGAGAAGAAGGTTTGAGGAATTGCGCCAAATTCAAAGTTTTCACATAACTTACTTATTTAAGGGGAAAAAATGGGAGGCACTACTTTTTGACCCACTCTCGTACATTTATAATATTTTAAAAACGATATTCCACATTTAAGGACTGTAATGCACTTTAAGGAAAGTTCTGTTGTTTTCATGGTACGTATCGCAATAACTTAAAACACAGTTATCTAGAATGTAAAAGGAAAGAAAGAAACGCTAATTATTTTGAAACATACTACCTAACTATAGTTTCTAAAGCTATATCAACGTGAATACCTTTACAAAGTTTCCTGCCGGAATGTTTTATAATATGTTTTATATTATTTATCGTTACGTAACATGCAAAACGCCAAAAATCCCTTCTATTATTCAAATATTTTTCTCAATAAGTAATGTTTGAGAAAAAGGAATTACTTAGCAAGTTAAAATTTACATAAATAACTTAGGGTCCCATTCCACAGACGCATAATAGCCACACCTAGGTTTGTTTAAGCAACACACTGCTTTCTTGCTCATGCAAATATCTCAAATTACAGCATAGGAAACGACTACAAGAAAGGAAGGAAGAAAGAAAAAGAGAGAATAATTCTGCGTATCTGCCCAACGATTTTTCTGTCCAACATCATTTTATACAGTTCGTGTAGAAGGCATGTACTTTCTTTTGGCTTACTTGTTCAAAAATTCTAATGCCCGATTTCACCAACAGATGTTAAAATCGACGTTAACAAATGTAACGTAACAATTGTAACAGCGCTAACAAAGCTGTTAAATTTCTTGCATTTCACCAACCTGTTTTCTGAAAATGTAAACATACACGTGTTAACGCCAAGAAACTTGTAAATATTACAGCTATAGAAGGCTGTGGATGAGTCGTATTATTTTCTGAACGTACCTGCGATGCGCTTTTGTTTTCATTTTCGTCTGCATAGCAGTCTGTACATGGCTAAAAATGGCGGATAAACGAAATCGTAAACAAAAGCCGTGAAACAAATTTCTCATCGACGGAGAAAGAAATTTTAATTGAATTGGTGACGAAGTATAAGGATATTGTGGAAAATAGGACGGATGCGGTGAATGTAAAAGAGAAGGATGTCACGTGGGAAAGAATTGGAAACTAATTTAATTCAAATGCATGTGTTATTACTAGAAACACGAAAGTATTATATAAATTTAAAACGAGGTGCGAAGAAGTACAAGTGACGAGTGACTTGAACTTTTCTAAGACAGAAGGTGGACGGTTTATTATCCACATAATTCAGTGAATTATACAATCGCAAAATTATTAATACTTGAAGCAAAGGCAAGATCGGCATATTCCTTTCGATGCATGTTCTAACCTCTCTTTTACTTCTGCAGTAACCTTCATAGCAAATTGTTTGGACAGTCTATACCTCTGTAGAAAATGTTCTTCTGATAGCTCCTCAAAATAATTTCTCCTCGTAGGCCGTACTCTATTACGAATGCCATTTAGACAGTCTTAAATATAGCAAATTGACAACAGCTGCGTTCACTCCCGCCATCTTGATTATTTACAATTGTTAAGCACTTAACATCAGAAATCTGACATGTTAGTTTAACAAGAGATTTATCACGAGTGTTAAGCTAACACTTCTTGGTAAAATGCAATTTTTGTTATAACTATTGTTAAACCCGTGTTAAGTCTTAAAATCTGTTGGTGAAATCGGGCCTAAGTGGAGATACCACGGGAAATATACTGAGGTCCTGTGAATCACGCGAGTCACATAGAACTCAGAAGACGAATATTTTCAAGAAAATCTTCCCCACCTACACAACCAATCAGACTATGAAAAACGATGGTGTTTCTTTCCTCTAATGATTTTGATCCTCCTTTGTTAATTTTTAAGGCCCTTTTTACTGCATTCGGTACCACAGGTAGTGATTGTTAATAATACGTGCAATGAAATGATATTTGGAAAGGAATTTTGGAAGGAAATGTTCCAGATCTAAAAGGGTAAAGGGTAGACCATGACGGGAAACACCTCGCACGCTGTTGTGACTAACACATCTAAGGGTGGATGAATGATGTGAGGGAACTAGAGGAGTACACAGGCCTCAGGTTGACTGACAGCAGATATTCCGCGGTCTCTAACATTTGAAGCAGTTGTTTTTGTTTGGGCCCAAAAGTTAATATTGTTTATTTATTTGGCAGTGCTGTTTGGAGTTTAAAAAAGAAAAGAATGTTTAATAATGTTATAATGTTATTAAATATCTGGAAGTAAAATTATAAAAAGAGATAAAGAAGTTATGTATATAGGTGACTATGAGTGACGTGTGTATAAAGAAATAAACAGTTGCTAGGGGGATAGAAATCAACTTCCGATAAAAGCTGGAGGGGAGAAGATTAGTGGTTTCGGAAGTGAACGTCCCCCCCCCCCCCAAAAAAAAAAAACTGTTGTATGAAATTCTGTTGTCTTATTTTGTATTTAGTGCTCGTCGACTAAATAATTATTAACAAAGAAGTATCAGAATCATTAGTTTGGTAAATTTAAATTTAAATATTGCATCAATTCGAGACCACGATACAGGAATGAGATTTCTCATATATCGACTGGAGGATAGCTGGGAGAATGAAGTTTAATTCATTACAAATTGACAACCCAAAGTGGATCAAGTATAATATAACTCTCTCAAAGTGGCATCCCAACGTGGACCCATATATTAATTATCTTTCAAAGTGGCTTCCCAACGTGAACCAAAATACAACATTTAAAATTCCCTTTCACATTAGAAGCACGATGACCCACTTCTGGTGCCACCAGAAAGGGTGGACAAGACTAATGACCCGTAATCTTGAAGCTAAGTGTCCACGGGGAGTATTCTTTACGTTTCGCATGCATCAACCCCATCTGGCCGGTACCACCATGCACACGAGCCTACAAAGAAGCACACATGAAAGATGAGAAGGAAATGCAATAAACAGAAAATTCCACGAAAGAAATAATGCATTAGAGTAACCACTCCAGATTCGACTAAACAAAGGGAAATCACGAAATATCCAACTCAAATTCTGCATTCATTTTTTGAAAACCAGAAATTCCATACCATGTGTCTACATCATTTAATTTTTATTTATTTTATTTTTACATAAATCTACATAGACAATCACCTTTCTACTGAAGTTTTGTATTACATTTCTTTAATCAAAAGGTACCAAAGCAGATATTTTCTGTGAAAATACGATGGCCTTTGGGCCATATGCAATATTTTTTTCCTAAAAAATATAAAGGTGTTTATCATTCCGTTTAACAGTCAGGTCTGCTGAGAGTTATGGACATTTGTTCTATGAATAACCGGAAATATGTTATCCAGATAACTTTTCTAATTAGAGATTCGAACCCGGGTTCTGTAGGCAAATAATGAGCTCCCACCTCTGGAAGGTGCGCAAATTACTTCTTTTTCTAGTTGATGGTATATGTAAAGCAAAAATGAATTGTATTTAAGTTTCCCTAAGAAGCAGGTTGAGCTAAATTTATGACAACTGCAAACGTTTATTAGGTCTTACTCAAAGAAGATTCTATAAAATAAACGTAATCATATACAGTTCTCCTTCTAAAGATAACACTTCAACAAGTATTGTTGTCTGATCGTGGCTATGTTTAGAAAAGAAAATTAACTGGAACGTGGGAAATTATCGATGTTCATTCATATTTTATAGACAGGAAACGGACGATCACGCGGTAGTCAATAAGCTTCCCGTGACCTTAAGACAATAATTATTATTTTTGTTGACCATAATGAATGCATTTTCCTTGAGCACCAAAGAAGACACTTTGTGTTCCATTGCATACCTTGCGGAGTAGGAACTATTTCTGGTTAGTGCTCGCACATGAACGTTTTATTAAAATATATGCTGCATTTACAAAATTTTTTACCCTAAAATGAGCATATTTTTTGCATCAAGCGGTACAGGACTATTTCAGTTGTTTGTAGTTCCAGGTGATTTGTGTAAATATCATTATAGAAAGGTATTCAGGCCCAGCCGATTATTGTTTTAAATTGTGACTTTTTAAAACCGTTTTACCTTAAGAGACAAAGTTTCGTCAGAGATAGACACTTAGAGTAATCACTATCATCATCCTATAACGTTTAGATTAATAATGATCTGTTTCGCTGGTCTGCACATGTTCTTTGGTATCGTTATTGTCTTCGCAAGGTTCTATAATTTATTTAATCCTCCAGAGATGTCCATTAGTATTGTCACCAGGTGTTGTTTCCTTCCGGCCCGTGCCTATGCGAATGCAGAGAGAGAGAGAGAGAGAGAGAGAGAGAGAGAGAGAGAGAGAGAGAGAGAGAGAGAGAGAGAGAGAGAGAGAGAGAGAGAGAGAGAGAGAGAGAGAGAGAGAGAGAGAGAGAGAGAGAGAGAGAGAGAGAGAGAGAGAGAGAGAGAGAGAGAGAGAGAGAGAGAGAGAGAGAGAGAGAGAGAGAGAGAGAGAGAGAGAGAGAGAGAGAGAGAGAGAGAGAGAGAAACGGGGAGTGAAAGAGAAAGATAGCGCCCAAGTCACGCTCACGGAGCGGAAGAGCACATGTCAGTTGCCAAGAGGGACAGAGACATAGATAGTCTGGAATTTCTCGCTGCATCGTGAAAGACCGTGATGCTTCGGCAACTTTCGAGAAACAATGGCTCTGGTATGAATAAGGGACAAGAAGGTTTGCTAGTCAGTAAGACAGACACATACTCAGAGCCTTCAACCCAATACAGAGACACATCCGTCTCACACAAGAGTGGTGCAGGCGTTGGTGGATGTCCGTCAATCCGGACAAAAGCCACGCCTTTCTTCTTACTAGGCGCCACAATGATTGTCCCACTGATTGCCCCAACTTCCACTTTAGAGGCCGCGGGAATAGAGTGGACCAATTCTATCAAGTATCTGGGCGTCCAACTTGATAGAGGCCTAACTTTCCGCGGACACATCGGGGACCTCTCGGCACGGGTACAGGGGGCTATTGCCTCTTTGTACCCAGTGCTGGGTTCAGTCCCGATGCCAGTCCGATTAAAGTTACACCTCTTTCGAGCGCTGATAATTCCACTCATGTTGTACGCTTGTGAGATCTAGGGCATGGCTACAGATAGCTGGCTCGCATACCTTCAGCGTGCACAGAATAGAGGACTACGATCCATTTATTCTGTAGGTCGTTCTTTCCCCGTGAGGTTGCTTCACGAAGCTTCTTTTCTCCCATACGCGGAGGACGAAATTAGGCGTAGGCCTACAAAATTTTACGCTCAAATTCCAATACACAGAAGCGCCCTGGTTCGGTCTCTAGTAGATTACGACGCTACGAGACGCCGCTTCAGGATTTTTCGGGTACCCCGTATGGCATGCGGGCACTCGAGGTAACACTGGAGTTAATCCAAACAGCAGCAAAACTGAACTCCATAATCTTCAAATGAGCTGTTTGGCTACATAATTTACCCCATTATTAATCCAATGAACACCAGGGCGTAAGAAAAAAAAATGGTTTGGCATCCTGTACAAAATAGAGGAGCAAGAAAAGCTACCTTGTAAAAATTCCTCAACAAAACAATCCCACCCATTCCTGCATCACCAAAATTTTCAACCTGCGGTTAAACCCAAAACCTGGGTGGGTACGCAGCAAAAACCTTCTGGCTGTTAACTCAGTGAATGGAGTTGTAAATTGACATTTGAATTGCACCGAGTTGCAAGTTGAGAACTGATAATCGTATAGTGATTTGAAAGTGAATTTGTTTTTATTTACGTGTGGTGAAGCAAAGAAAGATTGTGTATGTTACGTAATTCTGCTACTGCAAAGGGCTGTACAAAACTGTCTTTCTACGGAAATAAAGAGCCCATAAAGTCACAGTATTCCTCCTGTCCACCTGAGTTCTATCAAGGTTTCTAAATCGTATATATTTTTACCATATATTTTTATCTATTTTTAAGGATGGTCTCCGTAAGATGGCGTTTCTTCTACCGTCAATCATCTTAGTAAAACATTGCTCAGCCATATGCTGGTGTAGCATAAAGCTTGGTCAAGTTTTAGCAACAATTCCTTACATACTTTACTTGCTAATAACTCTACAATTATAAACCGATGTTATTAAAAATGACATAGGAGTGTAATTAATTTGTTTGACTTTGTCAGTAAATAATGTGCTAGAATAATTATAACGTTATTACCTTTACTTTAGGAATAGACCAATGCTTTATTTGTCATTCGTTCCATACGAAAAATTGTACGAATTTATTACATGTAATTATCTATTTCTAGATCATATTCAATTATTATATTACCACTTTAGGAAATTTTAGGATTGATCCTACTAAATTGAAATGTTGCATCTAGAAAGCATCAGCAAAAGTCAAGTGAGGATAATTAAACAGCTCATCAAGTTGCTAAAAGGACAACTAATTTAGGAGAAAGGTAGCCATCGATTTTATAATTAGAAGATTTCGGAGCGCTAGGCATACTTGCTTACTATACCTTCTGTAGCAAACGATTTAGAGAGTCGGTGGCAGACACAACTCAGCAGTGTTCCAAAACATTTCCAACCTGAATATCCCAAACCATCTCTTCGATGCTTATTCTCATGGAAAGAAGCAGTCCCCCCTCGTAATTGAGCGGCATGACACAGGCGGTTTGGTCTGTGGCCCGCATTCGGGAGGCCCGGGTTCGATTCCCGTGGCCGACCTATCTGACCCATGGGTTTTTCTGGAGTTTTTCCAGGTCGCTAGGCGAATGCTTATTAAAAATATGAATATTCGTAACTTCAGTATCATTGATGTGTTGCTTTTTTACTTCATTAGAACGAAAGGTTAAATGTAAAATGTCATAATGCTGGAATATTAACTGCTTTATCAAATCGGTTTGGAGATGTAGCATTATTAACAGCCATTGCGTGAATATATCCCCCGAAACTCCTGTCCCTCCATTTCATCTCCATTATCACTTCACATCATCTCTCATCTGATGGTCTCTTTCAGGGTAGAAGTGTCGGCGGTAGTCTCGGCGCTGTGTGGCAGGATGATATGTTCTGGGGTAAACTACTCCCTCCTGCGGCAGGTCGGTTGCCGGTCTCCGCGCCATTTCGGCACCGCCAGCCAGGAACCTTTGGAGTTCGGCTGCTGGACTTGTTACCGTCCCGCATAGGGGAGCGTGTCGGTTTAGCTGGCCTTTCGGGGGAAGTCTCTAAGTAAACTATATGGACCATGCCCTCTGCACTGTCGTGGCTCCTTGGGTCAACCACCCTCTGTCTCCTCTCGCCTCATCCTTCATCCCGGGGAGCCCCATTTTGGACATAAGCACAATAGGTCCAGTATGGTGGCCTGTGTATCG
>CM060954.1:75060602-75349310 GCA_030765055.1 Mantis religiosa
ACAGAACCTGTAAGATCCACATTCACATATGTGTTTCCGTAGGCTGCAAGGCCAAGATACAACATCTGCCCCCTATAATTTAATAGAGTTTACGACAGATGTATACAATTGTAAATATATTAACTGAAGAAAGTGGAGACAATGTTACCTTATCTACATGATATACAAATTATATATTTTATATGGGAGCTCTTTTGTCAAAAGGACAGAGTTTATTTTGAAAAAAATTATGAACGCTTTCTGAGTTAGCAGCAGGAAAACAAAGTCTTACAAATCGGAAGCGGTTCTTAACGCTTGAGAGAACAAAAATGTAAATTTAAGCTCTTTGATTGAGGAATTCTATAGCAGCAAATAAATTTTAACTGTCAAGGAAAATATAAATGCAGGTAATTACCTGAAAGTGAAAAATTGCTTGAAGTTAGCACGCTATAAACCACTTTACTGCAAATGAAGCTATTAACTCTTGTTTAATGCACCTGATGAAAAGCTTTTACGTGTAAAATTTGCAGTGATGGCAGTGTCGAGATGAGTGTGGACGAGATGAGTTCACCAAACGAATCCGTCATCCATACTCTTCGATTCAAAAACGAAAGCTATGATAAATCACAGAAGTCAACAAACTGCAAATTAAAATTATCTGAATATTACTTCGTCCCATAATGTAAAAGATTCTTTCTCTAGCATAAACGTGTATCTGTATATTTCAGTTGATCGGATGATATCCTTTGACTGTCAGACAGGGGAAGTACATTGTTCATCCACTTTGCTTGTTATTGGTCAGGGACTTAAAACAGTATTCAGCAATAATATTTAAAGTTTTAAAATATTACAGGAATTATACGTAAGTAATCCTTAGATTAATATTGGTGCTCATCAAGTTTCTCCTCGACAATTTTTCATATGACCGACTTCCAAACTGTGATGTCTGGTCAAAGTGAAACCGCTGAAAATTTTGGAATATCTTAGGAATATGAGTATGAGAGTTGAATGAATGAATGAATGAATGAATAAATGAATGACCAGGGACAGATGAAGTACGGGACTACGGGAGGCAATAGGTCTCAGGGAAGTCGGACGTCCGAGACGCGCAGAAGTTCCTGATGTTTCTAAATCACACCTGTTGGTCGTTCATTAGAGGCTTCACTTTGACAGAGCCGAAAGAAGCTCAGCCACCTGAGATGATTCAAAGAAGGCCGCCATCTGTCAGGACCGACCAACACTGCATAGTCCCTAAGTCCACTTGAAACATGGTAATAGGAAAACAAAATGATTGGCAAAGGAAATGAGTGGTAGAAGTTAAACCAGCCCAACAGTTCCTAGCCAAGTAGGATAAACCCCCAACCCCCCCTCGAAAAAGCCTGTGTTCGAGTGGTCGCCCAGTAATTGAACTCAGAACCTTCCAAGTGTGAGCCTCACACTTTACTGAGGAGTTATTTCACTCAGAAATTTTCAAGTTAACTCAAACACATTTTACTGCTCACATTATGTTCCTATTTGAGTTTTATAGTAGTAATTCCAATAATGCATCTGGCAATTGAAAGAACTTTAATTACAAAAATTGAAGCAAAACTTTCTCTTCCATAATAAACTTTACATCCTGAAACTAGTTCTCATTAACGAGCGTTTCTTCCAGGCTTAGTTCTAGTTCTCATTCTCCTTTTCAGGATTAAATGTTGAGTATGGAATATCAGGCTTTGCTTTAATTTTTTTTTTAAATGAATAATCAAATATTTTATCTAGTTCCTAATTGTATTTCGGAGTCTAGCTTTCATATCATTGCTCCCATTTCCAAGTTCCGAATTTGGCCTTGGGCTCACCTTTGGAAACAATCATTACACTGATATAAACGTTTGCACTACCTGGAGAGAAAAAATATATATGATGACCAGATGATGACCGGATCTCATACACCTTTAAAGGGATATGAAGTTTACGAGTCTCGCAGTATATAACTGCTGTCGTCAGTCCCGGGGACAACACGCAGGGATGGTCTGGTTCGCAACACGTAGCTTTAGTTTCATTACAACTACTGCTGCTCACGCAGGTAGATTTGCCTTCCAGGGAGTGCAATATGTTTGACATATTGTGTTAATAGCATTAATTTTACAACAATTATTGGACAGTCTCCATTTTATAAATCAACAGCCATTAAACAGCTTGAAGAATGTAATTTCGAGCTGTCTATAAGCAGTTGAAGTGTCTGCAAAAATTAGCAATATACCGAATGCACCACTTACCAAACGAACAAAAATTATTTGTCCAGTATTCTACACAAAAGTATTGGATTTTCAATGCTGCGTAATAATGTAACGAACGAATTTTCAATATTTTTATATGGTTTCAGCGAGAGGCGCAGAAATTTCACATTCACAATTTACGAATGTACATGGTTGTTCACTGCAATTTCCGCATCGAAAGCAATGAGGAGGATGACATATTGTAACATAGGTTACATTTTGTATCCATACCGGAGTGTACACACACAGCGCATGGGTATACTCGTTGGCACA
Source organism: Mantis religiosa (assembly GCA_030765055.1). Taxonomy (NCBI): domain Eukaryota; kingdom Metazoa; phylum Arthropoda; class Insecta; order Mantodea; family Mantidae; genus Mantis; species Mantis religiosa. The sequence continues at coordinate 75,063,113 of CM060954.1, forward strand.
GACGTTTCTTGATGTCGCGCTTGAACTTGTATGGTACCTGTGCGCATACATTGATTACTAAGGTGTACGGGATCCGATGTCTGACTAACAATAGCACTACTTTTATATCCATTATCATTTATTTTTAAAGATATTTTACGTATTAGCAATAAAGAAATATATGTTTATATCTACTCCCCGTTTACCATATAAATATTCGAGAAATACTTAAAATTAGGTAATGCCTTGTTATGTACTTCACTGGCGTTACACTTGGGAGGTTAATAATCCATGTAAAAAAGTCACTCTCACTGATCCACCTTATGCAACCAGAAAAAGTTGCAAAACCACCAATAAGATGCTCGACGATGTGGAAAAATGATCATAAAGCAATCAAAGTAAGTCATTGAAAGGAGAGGCACTGGATAGAATTGGATGGAGCCGAATTATTATAGCCGCCTTGGCCTAAAACGGCTGTTGAACCAAAGAAGAAAAAGAATACCTAATATTCGAGTGTTGGAAAACAAGCCTTAATTTTACTCCAGCGTCGTCCTTAAAGGATATCCTGAGAATCAAATTTAACACGGTTCAGCACTTTAAAGGCTAATACTTTGAATACAGAAAAAAAGAAGTAGCTACTTCCATGCCCAATCTTAACAATAGATCTTAAGACTTAAAACGCCTATTAGTCTATTTATCAATAATTTTAACAAGAATTGCATTACATCAACATGTGTTAGCTTAGCAATCGTGTTAAACCTCTTGTTAAACTAACAAGGTATAATTTTGTTGTTAAGTTATTAATAATAAAATTGTAGAATTATCAAGATGGCGGACATGAACGCAGCTTTTAATGTCGATTTCCTATATTTATACCATCTAAATGGCATTCATAATAGAGACGGACCTAAGAGGAGAAACGGTTTTGAGGAGCTATGAGAAGATTTTCTACGGAGGTATAGACTGTCGAAACAATTTATAATGAAGATTACTGGGGAAGTACAAGAACATGCATCGAATAGGCCGATGCTGCCTTTGCTTCAAGTATTAATAACTTTGATATTTTATAATTCACTGAATTATGTAGATAATATACTGTCCACCTCCCTCCCGTCTTGAAACGTTCAAGTCTTCTTCACTTCTGTCCTTCGCATCTCGTTTTAAATTTACGCAATAAGTTTCCTACACAAAGTTATGGAATTAAAACCAGATCTGAATCTTCCTAATTCTAAAGAAAACATTTTAATAAAAGAAAACCCACTGACTTTTGAACCAATTAATATTCAATTAGATTTAGAACAAATAGTTACAAAATCTGAAACTTCCAAACCTGCACTAAAAGCGCTAGCATTAGAAACTGTGAACAATAGATACCCACCTGAAGAATGGCTACATATCTGCACAGATGGATCTAACTTGGACAACAACTCAGGAGCAGGAATTAAGTGTGCACTGTTCTCATTCTATCAACCAGCAGGATACCACACAGTAAATTTTGATGCAGAAGTAACGGCTATTCATATTTCACTCTAACACCTTCTATACAGAATAGATAAATTCAAAAATGCTGTCATACTTTCTGATTCTAAAGCAAAATTATGAGCAATAAGTTCATATAAAATGAGATCAATCCAAATTAAAGAATGTCACAAAATGATCCAACAACTTCAAAAACTACAGAAAAGAATTATATTACAGTGGATACCTGCACATTGTGGAATTTCCTGGAAATGAATCAGCTGATTTTCTTGCCAAAAAGGTACAAATTTAATTCAGAACAAAAGTAAAAACTTACCCTTAACATCCATAAAAAGATTAATCAAAAGCAAATATAAAAACAAACAAAACCAATCAATATTTAACAAAGCCAAAGATAAAAAATGGAACATTTTAATTAAAAATCCAGAAATTATTTCAGAAATCCCACGTAAAGCTGCAGTAGCAAATTTTAGATTACTTGCGGAACATGATTATTTGGCCAAACACTTGCACAGAATAGGAATTTATACAAGTCCAAATTGTCCTCTGTGCAACAAAGAAGAGGAAATAGCTGAAGAACATCTTTTAACCTGTGAAGCCCTACCTGCCGGATCCACTACACAGAAATATTTGAGACCAAGAGAGCTAATGGCTTCATTGCCAAAGCCTAGCATTTGACAACAACAACATATTGACGAAGTTGCTTCGTGTTTTCGGTTATGATATTTGCATTCGAATTAAACTCACTTCCAAATCACATTTTTCTCTTTCACATTTACCGCATCCGTCCTCCTATTTTCCACAATATCCTTATATTTAGTTACTAATTCAAATAACAGATTTTCTCGATTGATGTTAAATTTGTCTCACGGCTTCTCTTATGATTTAATTCACCCACCATTTTTCAGCTGTGTGTAAACGATAAAAACAAAAGCGCATCGACTACGTTCAAAATAAAATACGATTCATCCACAGCCTTCTATAGGTGTAATATTTACAAGTCTCTCAGCGATAACACGCGTTTGTTAACATTTTCAGAAAACAAGTTCGTGAAATGCAAGAACTTTAAGTTTTGTTAACGATATGACAATTGTTACTTTACATTTGTTAATGTCGATTTTAACATCTGTTGGTGAAATCGGGCATTGAAATAATATATTTTTATATGGCATACGTTATATACACCCTAACCGAGACATAGTGTTTCTTAACTAGTTTGTACTTCTTATGGTCTCTAAGTTTTCTAAAAAGCAGACTTAAAGGTGCTTCAATTACCATTTGTAGTGCTATTTTATTTTATATACCAATATCTGAAATACATTATAACATAGCTAACATTTATAGTCTTTTGTTGTTGAAAAATTTGAATTAACGTTTCTCCAGGTAATATTTATTTTTTACTTTTATTTATTTTTTATGTAATGGGGCATACCTACAACATGTTTTGTTGTGTCGTAAAAATACGGTTATTATTAATATTATTATTCAATCAGACAGATAGAGACATAAATCACGTACCTCTAACCTGAGTTTTTGCTAGCATCTCAGTGTCGAGGTTTGTTTTAAGGGACGTCCAATGCAACGTATACCTTACGTATAGGAAGTAAAAAATGCTTCCTTATGGCTATGTGTACACGAGCCTCCTCTGACAGTAGGCGAGGGCGTTGCTCTAGCTGCAGAAGTGGAGGGTGCAGGTTCGAGTCATGCTGAGTCAAGGCTACTTCGTTGACGGTTTGTGCAGGCGGATGTTTAGCTAACCCTTTCCTGGATGAAAGAACGGCCCTATCTACAAAGACAGGGAGCATGCGATTGGTTTAGTATATAGTACCTAGACAAGCAGCAGACAGACGCCGGATAATGACCTCACGAGGTTTCTTGCCATACGTCTCCTCACCGGAAACCAGTGCAATGGTTCACCAGTAGACTAGAAACCGAGAGCTGCAGGCACATAACACACAGCATCACTTTTGAAACCCCAACAGCTCTCTGTAATTATGATGTGCATGTAGTGTATCTCTTCCCCCAGATATTGTATAATTACGTTATTATCATGCTAATGAATGTCTCTTATAGCGTAACATAAATGTGCTAATTACCTTTTTTTACTACACAACAACTAGGGGAAATATTGCACTTCCACCCACAATTTCACTGGAAATAAATGTTTTGGGACTCTCTGAATTGAAAAAAAAAAAAACAATTTAAATATGGCATAACTCAAAAACGAAAAATTTATTAACACACAAAACTTGATATATAATTTCAGCATCTTGCAAGAATAAGACACGAAGATTTCCAAGAAAACCCTCCCACCCCAAACTACTTTAAACATTTTTTGAAAATTTCGATTCTCTCAAATGTGGGCCTAATAATTTTTTATAAAACACCGCATATTTGGGATAATATGATAACAAATGAAATAGGTATATATACATATACTTAATTTTCTGGGTAATGTGCTCAGAAGTTCTCTTCATTCTGAATGAGTTTAATATAAGACCAAATATTATTACATCATTCAAACGATTTATGTCAATATAATTTTTCGTGTAGTAAACCTTTACCGAAATATATCTTCTTTTCGTTTGAATTGGCCAACACTTGATCTTTTCTTAAATAGGAATACTTATTAGCTTTCACCTTTTGATCATGCAAAGAGAACGGAATTTCAGTCATCACATACAGTCTAATTTTAAAGAAGATACACGACAGCTGTGAAGCAAGGTACGTGGGGGATAAGAGGGGAAAGTCTTTATTACGGAAACGTAAACAAATGTTGCCATATTGGTTACACTGGTTAATAAGTTAATCGGCTATTTCTCAGGTCAGTATCGCTAGTTATGTGCGGGAAAGAGTTCGCTTGAGCGTACAGTTGCGTTGTGTATTGATAGCCTACTTTGTTAAACACTATTAAAATACGTCATTATGGAAGCAAGACTTAGTGACAGTAGGATTAGAGGTAGACCGAGGATTCATGGCTCAACACAAAGATCAGGTTACAGTCGGGGTGTTACATTTCATAGCCAAGCTAGGGAATTTGTTTGTTCTCTTTGGGAATTTTTTAAACAGGAAGAAGAGCATTTGCTCCTTCATAATGAAACGCTTATTTCTTTCAAACAGTAAGAAAAAGGACTGCGTGTGTCCTTGAAATAGGTGTGGTTTATAGATCTCTAAAGAAAAGCAGCCACAGCCGGCTCCATCACGAATTGTAACTCCTGGGAAACAAAGACCAAGAGCATCTCCATGTTTTCAATTAGATGACATAAGAAGACACATCTATGACTATTATACACCAAAGGACCAACCTACTACACATAAGCTTCTCTCTTCTTTTAAAAGAAGCAGAGCTATTTGAAGAAAGCTCCAGCTCTTTGAACAAAGTCCTACGTGATCTATGATTTGAGTTAAAAAAATAACAGGAAACTGATACTCGAAAGATCTGATATTGATGAATCATTAAAAAAAATATATCATTGTAATTATGCTACAACGCAATGAATGTGTATTGAGAATAAGTTATTTTTGTTCCTAAAGTAGGCGAATACAGATTAAACGTGCATGGTTTTATGAGGTGAGATAACCTCAAACCTTGTTTATATGTCTAGAGTATTGAGAGGGTAAATAGGAGGATATCCCTAACTTATCTGCTTCTGGGCAACATTGCAGCTTCCATGTGGAGAAACAGATAGTCTTCCTGTATTTTCTTTTAAAATTCAGACACCAGGGACGAGCTGTGCTATTGATTTTTTGAACTAACTCCTCCTAACTCATATTGGACGATGAATTCACAGGTGAAATGCTGCTCAAATGATCAAATGAGACCAAAGTCAATAGAGATTAGAGTTACCCGACATTCATCTTTCAGGATAAGGGAAAATAACCTTATTCAGATAACTCATCGTGACCGAGTTCCGACTCGCGGCCTCTTGAATGTGAGACAGAGAGGCTACCACTGAGTTACAAAGATGCTCTAAAATATTTGTCTATGGCTTAAAAGTTACTCTATTCCCATATTCTACTTGTACTACAAGACAATATTATTAATAATATAATTGCTGGATATGTTTATCTCGATTTACATTAAGCAGATAAAAGTATACGGTTTATACAAGTGTAGAGAAAATCATGTGATTGCAAAACATTATATTTCTCCCCTTCTCATTATTATGTTCAAATAAAGAATTGTTATTTATAACCATTCCTTGTATTACTCGACAGAGCGTTGAGGCGTAGTGGCCTTCAGGTGACCAGCGCTGCATTCGTTTATTATCAGGTCTTATCTGGTCGATTAGAAGAGTGAAATATTAGTAGGTTGATGTAAGAAACACAAATAGAGCAATTGGAAGATGCGTGTGTTTATATGCTATGTTCTCTCGCGCCTGTCGATGTATGACACATTGCTATCCAGAAGACATGATTATATCTGAACAGAGTATACATACACTGGACTCACCGTGTGTGTGCGATAAGCTGAGGTAAACATCTCTGTGTTGCGAATTTTTTCCGATACGCCTTCTCGCTTTGCCATGTAGTACATGAAGTCTTGTTCTGCTTAGTTTAAAAATGAGTAGATAATAATCTAGTCAGATTAGTACCATCTATGAGAGGTTACGGGTTTATCCGATGAATGCTAACCTCGAGTGCGATTTATTAACAATAGTCCATTAACAAAATATAACGAAGTATATAACTGACAACTTTCTTATTTTTGGGTTTTAAAAAACATATACCGTTGTGTGAGCTGTCAGATTACAGTATAGTATATGAATGAATAATAGAATATGTTACGGATTACTAATCAAAGTTAACAATAGTGAGATTGAGATATGGCTAACCTCAATATAAACTAAAATAGGTTTAGAACAGACATTTGTTAAAAATATTTGAAAACTGACGTAATTTAAATGTACCAGACCAAATTGGATAACATAGTCTGTTAATCACTGTTTACTGATAGCTTTATGTTTTAATAAGAAGTTGACGATCATCGATAAAATCTTTCTTGCAGGCACATTTTCAGATAAACCCCGTGTATGCCTGATTTCCGAGACACTTCTAAACTTGTTACTCAATACAGATTATGAGAATGGAATATTCATTATAATTATCATCAGTCAGGAGAAAGATCTCATCACAGAAACAAATCTATGAGGTTCACGTAACTGCTCTCAATCTCTCTTTTATCTCCAAGTCCCAGCCCACATTGATTTGGCGTACGATTACCTAACTGACCTAGTGAACGAGCCTGTCCACGTGTACTGGCGAAACAGTAATACAAGACAAATGACTTCTCTAGCCAACATTCTAAAGAAATTCCCAACCATTAAAGATATCCTAATAAGTCAGCGTATCATAGTGTAGCAAATGGAATTTACTACCAAAATACTTAAACATGTTTTATTTACAGAAAATAAGTAATATATAGTGATTACCTCTTTTAGACATAAGATTAATTCATCTGCTCTGTTCTCTAATATCTGGCCATTTTCAGCCATCCAAATCTTTCCTTCTAGTTGGAAATTTTGGATAATCTTTTATCTGACATTCTATCAATATGCTCCTTCCATTCTACTTTACCATCATGTATCTTTTCGTTAGTCGAAAATACATTCAAATCTGACCTTATAGTTCCAGTTTTTATGTACCTTTCACAAATTTTATCTTGTAGACTGAACATGTATATTTTGTCACTATCCATGATTCGGAGCCATATCTATAAGAGTGGGCATTGTGCTTCCTTTCCATAAATTTATTAAACTTTTTCCACAAATGGATTGAAACGTGTCAGCCTTCATCCCCACGGTTCGTCAAGTGTAAAAATATCAAATCTTGGATATTGAAAGCCATATGCCTATTGTTTTAAGATTTTTAAAATATGTATATGGAAACTTTCAATATTCCGTTTCAATAAAGTAAATGCTGATATACAAATACTTATATCCAAATTAGCCTTGAATTCTTGCACATATAGTTATTGTAATATAATAATAACCCTGGCGCGACAGCCCTTAGAGGGCCAAGGCCTACCAACCCGACTGCCGGCCTCACGCCCACTTACGCACGGCAGAGGTGGACGATCATCCAACCGATACGGGGAGGAGATGTGGTCAGCATCTCGGTTTCCCCCAGCCGAAATGTTGGTTTCCGTGTCCAGGGCCACTTACCTAGCGTAAGTTCCTCACTTTCCTCACGATGCTGAGTGGGCACCGGTCCTTTACCCGGGACCTAAAATCCACACCCCATGGGTGGGATCGAACCCGGGCCGCTTTCCGTAGCCAGGGACCAAGGCATGCTGCCCTAGACCTCTACGCTACGGCGCAGGACGAGGTTATTGTAATACTAGAGGTAAAATTTGATGTGTAACCTTCAGGTATCGCTGGACTGTACCACGTATACGTGGTTCTTCATTTTGAGGTAAAGCTTAACGATCCACCAGTACGAGACCATGCATCCTAATTTCACAAGGTTAGTTCAGCATTACGAGTATTTATATATTATATACGACTATATTTTGAGCCTAATAATCCAAACAAAGTAATTTCTAGTTGAAAACTGCTTTATTGTTTTTGAAAATATTCTCCTTTATGATCAATACACTTTTTTATCCGTTTGAACCACTTGTCAAAGCATTTATTCCAGTCTTCTTGAGACACCTCGAAAACATGGTTTTTGAAGGCATCAATGCTTACTTCTGCCAACGAAAATCGTTGTCCATGCAATTTATTCTTGATTCAGGAACAAAAAGAAGTCATTGGGTGCCAAATCAGGGCTGTATGGCTGACAACCCATCAATTCGATTTTTTGTTGTTGTAATTTTACGTCCTCCAACGTTACGTCACATCGGACGGTGAATGAAATGGATGAAATTATGCTCAAATGAGTCCAGGGTCCATGGACCTTAGAGCTACCCGACATTCGATTTTAGGGATAAGGGAAAACCCCTTAAAAAGCGTTATCCTGACCGTGGTTCGAACTCGGGACCTCTTGAACGGAGGCAGATGCGCTACCACCTACGCTACCGAGGCGGGCCATCAGTTCGATGTTTTGAGCCTTCAAATACTCTGTTGTTAGACGAGACTCCTGTGCGTTAGAATTGTCTTGATGAAGAACGATCCCACGGTTCTTGTTGGTTTTTCTTTCTTCACCGAACACTTCCGGCAAACAAATGATTATGTACCATTCGGCATTGACCGTTTTACGTTCATGTAAAGACACTGTTGCCACATGGCCAGTTTTTCTGAAAAGGCAGACGACTAGATGCTTCACATTGCGAGTGCGAACAACTTTTGTTGGATTTGCTTTATCTTCAAACACCCATACAGTCGACTGCTATTTACGTTCCTGCTTATACCCATAGATCCATGATTCGTCACCTGCTACAATCTTATATGCGTTGTTTGAGGCACCGCCATTAGATTTCTTAAGCTTTTGTGTACACCAATCGACACGAGTATCTTTTTGAGACCTCGTCAATTTATGTGGGATACCACGAGAGCAAACATTTTTCACAGCTGAATATTCATGCGATATTTTATATATGCTGGTGGAACCAATGCCAAGGGTTGCCTCAGTCTCAATATGTCGCAAGACGATCTTTCATTATTAGTTTTTGCACAGTAACAATGTTTACTGGAAAAACTGATTTTAGACGAACTGCAAGAACTTCATCGTTTGGAAACGGTGCCCACGATTGAATACGTTATACCAGCTTTTTACAGTGGCAAAGAATGGAGCTTCACTGTGAAAGTTAGTTGATTGATGCACTCTTGTCTTCATAATCCACGTCGAAGGTACATTTTCACGAATTATTTCTATGTTTTTGTTGAGACACAACTTTGAAGTTAATGTAAACAAAACAAATGACTCTCTATTGACAAGGTATCTGAAGTAGATTATGGTCAACAGTGTCAAACTTTCCATTGGAAACGTCAGATGACACCTACATCATAAAGGGTTGCCAAGGCTCAAAATAGAAATAGTGCCCCTCGTATGAGAGGAGTTTTATGATCACCCTAAATCAGATTTCAAATCAAGATATCTGTAGTGTTATTATAGTCGACCGAATACATGATGGCAGATTGCCCGTTCAACTCTGCCAAACTTCGACAGAACCATAAGGTGCAGCAGTTTATGAAGTGGTTTGACGGACGTGACGAGTTCACAGCCTAAGTTTGGCCACCCAAATCTTCCCACTCAGATCCAGTTTATACCCTGTATGATCTAGTACAGTTAGAAGAAATTAACCAAGCGGGATGACTCAGGCCGATTCATTGACCCAGGGGGTATTCCGGGGGTTTTCGTGGATCGCCAGGCGAATGCTGGGTAGCTTAATTACATCCCCAAAATTTCCTGTCCCTCCATTTCATCTCTATTATCATTTCACGTCATCTCTCATCTGGTGGTCTCTTTCTGGGTAGAATTGTCGGGGTTGTCTGCGTTGCATAGCAGGATATGTTAGAGCAAAGGTAAGTACTGCTGCAGCCAAGACAAGTTCTATTAGATAGCATGTTGTTCTGACTTAGGTAAAATTAATATACGTACTTTGTAATTGAAAATACCGTAATTTACGTTTGTACGAGGGCTGTTCAATAAAGAATGATCATAATTTTTACGGTCATAATTTTTTGCACTAAAATTCAATCTTATTATATTCTATTAGCTTAATGTGAAACAAACACGCCGTAGTAGTTTCATTGTTGGTACTCCTGGTTCCCTCCTGTGAGAATCAGGGAAGTTCAGACATATTTAGTATCGCAATGGAGGTAACACCCGAGGAACAATATTGGCTTTGAAATTCCACTTTCGTCTCAAAAAATCTTCTGTTGCGGCCAATAAAATGTTACAGGAGGCCTATGAAGAGTTCGTTCTTCCCTTCAGCAGAACTCGAAGGTGGTTTAAAATGTTTAAAGAGGTGGACCCAGCGCTCCAGTTACTGCTCTTACGGAAGACAACTTGAACACTGCTGTTGCCGTTGTGAGAGAAGATCGACGATTTACCTTAAAATCACTTTCTGAAACACTGAACATTTCACTGGGTGCCACCCAAACGTTGGTGACAGAAACATTACACATGAGACGTGTTTGTGCGCGATGGATTCCAAGACCGTTGATTCCCGAACAAAAGGACAGTTGATATTAGAGGAAGATCCGGAGTTTCTTTCAAACGTGATCACTGCTGATGAAACTTAGCTACATCATTTTCATCCTGAGAGCAAACAGCAAAGCTCAGTGTAGAAATCTCCTTCATCACCAACCCCCCAAAAGCAAAAGTGGTTGTTTCTGCTGGGAAAATTATGGTCATTTCATTCTTTGATATTCATGGAATGGTTTATCAGCATGTTGTAGCTGCACACACATCAGTAACTGGACAATACTACAGGGATGTCCTGAAAACACTGCAAGTCAGGCGCAAAAGACCAGGCTGGATGCTGCACCACCATAATGCGCGGCCACATATTGCCAATGCTGTTGCTGAATATCTTGTAAAATCAACGTGAAGTGCATCCCTCAGCCTCCCTATAGTCCAGATGTAGCCCATGTGACTCTTTTCTATTACCTAACTTGAAGAAACGCCTTTGTGGGAGGCATTATCCATCATCAGAAGCTTTGGTGAAGGCTGCGGAGGCGAATTTGAAGGATCTCTCAAAAATTGTTTCCAGCATATCTTTGAAGACTGGCAGAAATTCTGGGACAAGTGCATCGCATTCAGGGGAGGCTATTTTGAGAAGGACCATCAAAATTATGAGGATGAGTAAAGGTACGTTGTCAAAAAAACTGTGATCATTCTTTATTGAACAGCCCTCGCATTTCTTTAGGAAAAGTCCCGTTGTAAAATCAACAAAATATAGAGAAGTATTGGAGAGTATTGAGAGTGAATGAGCTCGCCACTGTTTCTCATTTGGCAAGAAATGATTCAAATAAATGAATCGATATATCTCTTTTAAGATGAAAGGGAACTAGAACAAAGCTGTTTCCACTTCAGGAAAATGTTACGAGCAATCGAGGAACTCTGGAAACATATGTGGTGCATGTGATTCTGAAAGTAACAACCATTCACATTTCTGCACCCACTCACTATTCCACAAACGGAGGCTTATACTTCTATCTTCATATTAACCGATATAAACATAAACATTTCGTTATAGTTACAATGAGAATAAAATAGTAATTAAAGATATTAAAATGTTTTAAAACCTAGTTCTTTTGTAGTGACTTAAGATTCGGTTTTGTTCTAATGGCTAAGGGAAAAAACGGATATTAAGTTAGCAGTGAAAAGAGTATCTACTTGTCATTAATAAGGAATATCTCGGAAAATTTAAAACTAAGAAAAATATATATTTAGCATAAATTTAATTTTATGGAAACGTATTTTTTGTAGTAGGCTTTTGCCTACCTCTTACGATATGATCATAATGAATAACACTCCATACACTACTCGTAGTATATTTAAGCTATATCTACGCTTCATATGTCATGTATAACGTAATTAAACATACAATATTTTAATTAAAATTGATAGTTATTTGTAAAGAGAGAAAAAACATAAGCACTTTTTATGCAGAGGAGATTAGACTTTTGGTTTTCTTGAAAACTGTCGTGTCTAATCTCTTAAATATCAACTTTGTCTTGTATGCAATCTCCCACATATACGCCTTTTTGAATATTCTATTCCCTTATTCAAATTATTTTAAAGCATATATTTGCAGTAAAATATGATATTAAAGCTTTGTTTGTTATGGAACACCTTAAAGAGAATCACAAATAAAATTATAGAAGATTCTGGAGAAATCTGGTGTGAAATACAAATAGAGAAGGCTACTAAATATTATCTATATCACATAATTGATTAGATTTAGGTCAGGAATATCTTCTCAAGGATTTAGAATAGGGAGTGAGGTGCTTAGTATTTATTTGTAGCAATTCATGTTTCCATAACGAGGTAGCAGGTGCATTAGAAGGCAAATTCGTTAGATTCCCTGACGACACATTTACTTGATTACCGGAAGAGCGGCAAAGGATGTACACTAGCAAATTCGAAGTTAACGAATGGATAAATTAGACAAAATTAGATACATGGGATTCACCATAAGTAGGCAATACATGAACTGTTGTTAAGAAGTAATAGAAGAAGAAACTTTTGGTGGAAACGCAAGCATTTTCTATATACACTTGAAGGAAGAAAGAAATTAGCGACGCGCCTTTTGTAGAGCGCGGAATCATTACAAAGTGATAAAAATGACCTAAGCATTTACACGAGAAAGAAATGCAATGAAAGGGACTGCTGGAAAGAAAATCCTGGTAGACCGACCGTCCTGAGGGTCGGTCGATTGAACTTTTCGAATTAGAGCCTCACACATCACCGGGGAGCAATCTCATTCGCTCCTGACGAAGGCACTCCATCTTGAGATTGTTATTTAAGGTTCAACAGTTTGTTCAGTAGATGTGCAAAGGGCTGATTCATCCCCATTGTCGGAATGGATGCCAAATTGATCCTCTATTGGTAATTATAATGATCACAGTACGATAAAGCATGCTGCTGGATGAACAAAGTCGGTCAGTAATATAGAAAACCTTTCGTAATAATGCAAATAAAAATAAAACTCGCTTTAAGAAAGTGCTCGAACAAGTCAAAAGTTAATTTTTTGAAAGGAAAGAGCACACTTCTAAACTTAACTGTACAGAGGTGATATTATGTTATTTATTTACACTTTATTTACCACTTCCATAGTAGATACACATGATTACATTCCACAAAGGTTTAATTCGGAGATATCACTGGAGAAACATATTTTGAACTCCATGAAAAAAGGCATTTTCAGAGAAAGGTGTGTGTGTGTGTATTTCGGTCAGGCTGAGTTATCTGGATAAGGTTTTTCTCCGAAATTTTCTATCATCCTCAAAGATGAATGACAGGTGACTCTAAGCTCTATCGATCCTGGCCTCATTTGAGCTTCATTTAACCCATTTTATTCGTCCAATATGACTTAATATTAGAGGACGAAAATTAAAGAAACGTTTACTAAGGACGTGACACAAACATTTCCAAGAAAACCTCTCATCACACACTATCCTTTACATTGCATATATTTCGAAAATATTGGTTTTCTAAAAAATGGATCAATTATTTTGTTGATATTATCATGGTAAATAATAATGTATATCGAATTTTCTGGGAATGTGCTCGGTAGTACCTTCATTCTGGATGACTTTGGATAATCCTTAGTGCAAAAAAGTTATATATATATATATATATATATATATATATATATATATATATATATATATATATATATATAGACATCTTTAAAACAATTTATGTAAATATAATTTTTTATGAGCTGAGCCGATTCCGAGATATTCCTTATCATGGAAAGGTAGAGTCAGACTGAAAAATTCAATGCCATAGCTGGGATTTGAACCACGGATCTTCTGGTTGCCGTCCAGCCGCTCTAACCATTGAGCTACTATGGCCAACGTGCCGATATGACATTAAATTCTCCAACTGACTCGTGTTTTTTCCGGTAAACCACTTAGGAGTTCTCATAAACACATGAGACAACTGTGGAAACGTAGAGTCAGACTGAAAAATTCAATGCCATAGCCGGGATTTGAACCACGGATCTTCTGGTTTCCGTCCAGCGGCTGGACGGAAACCAGAAGATCCGTGGTTCAAATCCCGGCTATGGCATTGAATTTTTCAGTCTGACTCTACGTTTCCACAATTTAGCCTACACACGGCCAGTGTGAAAGAATAATTAATTTCCATTAATTAACATGAGACAACTACTTTAATGGCGAGTTACAACGTGTAAGTACTTTATGGCCCGGCTTTATAGTTCGAACCACTGTTAGGTCAATAATTGGAAATTAATTGTTCTTTCACACTGGTCGTGTGTAGGGTAAAGTATGGAAAGTTTGAGAATTTAATGTCATGTCGGCACGTTGGCCATATTAGCTCAAGGGTTAGAGCGGCTGGATGGCAACCAGAAGATCTGTGGTTCAAATCCCGGCTACGGCATTGAATTTTTCAGTCTGACTCTATCTTTCCATACTTTAGCCTACACACGGCCAGTGTGAAAGAACAATTAATTTCCAATAATTGACCTAACAGTGGTTAACTATAAAGCCCGGGCCTTAAAGTACTTACAGCATAGTAAGTCGCCATTAAGGTAGTTGTCTCATGTGTTTATGATAACTCCTAAGTGGTTTACCGGGAAAAACACGAGTCAGTTGGAGAATTTAATGTCATGTCGGCACGTTGGCCATGGTAGCTCAAGGGTTAGAGCGGCTGGACGGCAACCAGAAGATCCGTAGTTCAAATCCCGGCTATGGCATTGGATTTTTAAGTCTGACCCTACCTTTGCATACTTTAGCCTATACACGGTCAGTGTGAAAGAACAATTTCCAATATTCCTTATTATTTGATGAATGTTCAAATACTTGTACTTTTTCCAAAGAATGCGTTAATTGCATTTGCTTTTTAGTTATTCAAAAAGAATGGAATTTCAAAGTCATCGCATAAAATTAAATAGTTTATCTAGAGCTTAGAAAATCTTTGTTGTTTTGACGAAATACTAAAAACACGGAGTTCGTCTGCAACGCATGAGGCAAAAGTCGATGCTAGAAAATTTTAAATTTCTATAATTTGGTACAACATTTCGAATTATTTTATAATGAAAACCTGTGAAATATTACATTTTTGTAATGATAAATTGTTCCCAGTAATATAACAATGCTGCGCATACATTCCGACTCTGTTAGCGAATAAACAGCAGTCTGCTACAGTAGGACTATGAAATGTTGCACTGGACAGCAGGGGATGCAGTATCCCGTCCCGTACTGGTCGCTTTCCATCTTCGAACTGGACAAGGCCACCGTGTTACCTCAGTGACAAGATCGTGGTTTTAAATGAACCATATCTATACCACAGCCAGCGGTTAAACTGTGGCATAGCGTATCCTAGGACAGGGATATTCAAAACTTTCGTCCCGCACCACGAATCTTTACACACTCGCACCTGGACCGTTAAAATAAAAACTGGCTAGCATTGTGTCATTCAACTGAACTTCCTCTTTGCTTTGTCCTGCCCTGCATTGCCAGAAAACTTACAGGAGCCAAATAAACATTAGCTGAGCTAAGCAACTTCTTCGGCACAATATGAAGTACTCATACTTAAGGTAGACGAATAAGACAATATCTTTTGTTTACAAATATGCATCGGTGTAATTAAAACTGAGCTTTCGGATTTTTAAATGTGTTTTGAAATTCAGAGCCACTAGAATAAAACATAACATCACGTCCAATTTTTAAACAAGGCGATAAGCAAGAATCTAAAAGCTACGTTGGTATTAGTTTATTGAATACATACTTCAATACACTTACTTTAATACTGTTTAAATTTCACAGAAAATATAATACCAGAGGACTAAAATGGTTTTAAAAAAGGTAAGATGCTGCTCGCACTCATTTCTGTCGTATTCGGTTATATCAAGGGTTAACACAAGTAAACTCTGGCATGTAATGCTACATTCCTCGGTAATTTATGAAGGCAATGATGTGTATACAGGGTTCTTCATTTAAAACCTAACTGGCGCACAGCGTGTTGCCTGTGCGCGATTGGGTGTGCCATAGCCAGCTTTGCTCCTATATAAACTCCACGCATAAAGCATGTACGAGGTGAGTTCAAGTTATAACACCTCCTATTTTTTTTTCTCACAGAGTAGTCACAAGATATATGTGAAACTATTGTCACTTCTCAATGTAATCTGTCTCTAGCCGTACACATTTTTCAACACGTCGATGGTATGATTCCATGGCCGCTGCGAACGCTTCTTTAGGAGTGTGTTTTCACCACTGGAAAATCGCTGAGTGGCACTACTCGTGATTCTGCGACCAGGGAGAGAGTCTTACATCGTGGGAAATAACCAAAAGTCGCTAGGAGCCAGGTTAAGTGAGTCGGGAGCATGAGCAATCACTTCAAAGTTGTCATGAAGAAACTCCTGCGTCTCACCTGAAAGACACTTTTCGCATTTTCAAATCTTCATACAGGATTGTGTGCACAAATCCCACGGAAATGCCAATTTTGGAGGCGATGTCTGCGCGTTCAATCGGCGATCCTCCAAAACAACGTTCTCCACTCGCTGGCCCATGTCAGACCGGCAGGTGTGAGGCCGTGACTGCCTTTGTTGTCACACGATGTTCTGCCTTCATTGAACTGTCGCACTTAGGAACGCACACCTTCGGCTAAACAAGCATTAGATCGGGATAACCCATTCTGATTCACGCTATTAAATTGGGCCTTTATGTTTCCGATTTCATTTCTTATATTTTGTTTTAATTCTTCCAAAGTATGAGGATTTGTCTCGTTAACTTTGTCTTTCAAGTTACTTCACAAGTAAAAATCACACACTGTAAATTGGGGAAGCGAAAAGGCCATATGCCAGCTCTAATCGCTATCTTCAAACACTTCCCTAATTTTATTCATGAACTTCTCTGCTATATGGGCAGAAGCAGAATCTTGTTGAAACCACCCATATGATTTTTCTTCTTCTGCCAGTTCATGATAAAATGAGATCAAAATGTCTCTACGGCATTTGCAGTCTCCTCATAGAGTAGTGGATCGTTTATCCCTCTAGAGCTAACAGCACACCAAACTACAACTTTCCGATATAATCAGTGATTTCTTGAACGCGATGTGGATTTTCAGAGGTTCCTTAGCCGCTGTTATGAGTGTTGATATGACTTCTGAGATGGAACCACGCCTCATCGGAAAAGAACAGAAGCTGTGATCAATTAACCGTCATTCACTGATGAAAGAAACGTTCACAATGATGTATTCGTGATAGTGGGTCATCTTGTTTTAAAGCATGGATGTTGTACACTTATAAGGTTTCAGTTTTCATAATTTAGTTGCTCTATGTGCAGAAGACTCTGAAATTCCCACCTGTTATACTATTTCGGAATGCATTTGGTTGGTGAACGTTCAAAACTTGCGCCTATGTCACCTAACTTTCTCTTTGTTAACAATTTACATTTACGCTTTCGTTTTATGGTATCACAAAACCAGTGGTTTCGAATTCCTTCAGAATCTCTTGAATTGTAAATCTGGAATAAACTCTCTGTCACAACAGCCCATTGAGGGGACCACTGCAGCCTCCACCTCTGTTCACAACGAGCTTCATGAATAGGATGCAGAAGTAGATGCCGGAACGTGGTTAACCTGAATCCTCTCGTCTAGAGAATGCGCTTTCCGCAACCAGGAAATTGAGTAATGGGCAAGGAACCAGGAATGCGAATTAGGAGAGCAACCTGCAAACTGCTATGGCAGTGAAAAGAAGAGGATATGAAGGTGATGAAAGCAAAAATGATGATGGAACATGCTCACTTTCTTCTCGGACAACAAGCCAGGTGAAAAGACGATTAGATATCGACGTTTCGGGAGTGTGCATCGCTCCCATCATCAGGATATTTATAAAATGTTAGTTAGTTAGTTACTAACACTCCCCACATGGCAGCCTTGGCCTTCGGGGTAACCTTACCCCACCAAGTGATGGCCGGACCCATTTCTCAGGTGGAGGCACCCAGAGGGCGGTGTCCATTACCTCCGATGATAGGGTGATAGTGAAGATGGCGGTGAGGTGAGAGGACCTACAGCTTTTACCGTGGACTCCGAACCACGTTGGGCATAGGGGATACTTCACGTGTGCTAGACAGAGGTGAAGGCGTGGATAGGGCCGACTTAAAATCGCCAACCCCAGAGCCGGGAATCGAACTCGGGACCCTTAGAACGGGAGCCGCGAACGAAACCACCGCGCTACCCCGGCGCCCTATTTATAAAATGTTATAACATTAAATGAAATACTGGATATAACACCAATATAAACAAAGACAAAACACTATCAAAATTCGCATTACTGAACAAAAGACTGTTTTCAGTCAATTAAATGCCCGGTCAAGAGATAACGTGAGTATAGAAAATTGTGTCAGAAACGTATCTACGAGGGCTGTTCAATAAAGAATTATCACATTTTTTTTGACAATGTACCTTTACTCATCCTCATAATTTTGATGGACCTTCTCAAAATAGTCTCTCCTGAATGCAATGCACTTGTCCCAGCGTTTCTGCCAGTCTTCAAAGACATGCTGGAAACCATTTTTGAGATATCCTTCAAAATCGCCTCCGCAGCCTTCACCACTGATTTTGATGATAGATAATGCCTCCCACGAAGGCGTTTCTTCAAGTTAGGGAATAGAAAAAAGTCACATGGGGCTAAATCCGGACTATAGAGAGGGTGAGGGATGCACTTCACGCAACATTGGCAGTATGCTGCCGCGCATTATCGTGGTGCAGCATCCAGCCTGCTTCACGCAAATGTGGTCTTTTGCGCCTGATATGGACTTGCAATGTTTTCAGGGCATGCCTGTAGTATTGTCCAGTTACTGATGTGTGCGCAGGTACAACATAATAAACCAATCCATGAATATCAAAGAATGTGATGACCATAACTTTCCCAGCAGAAGCAACCACTTTTGCTTTTTTGGGAGTTGGTGATGATGGAGATTTCCACACTGAGCTTTTCTGTTTCCTCTCAGGATCAAAATGATGTAGCCAAGTTTCATCAGCAGTGATTACGTTTGAAAGAGACTCCGGATCTTCCTCTAACATCAATTTTAACTGCAGGTTACCTCCATTGCAGCGGTAGGGTGATACTGAACATGTCTGAACTTGCCTGGTTCTCACAGGCGGGAAACAGGAGTACCAACAATGAAACTACTATGGAGTGTTTGTTTCACATTAAGCTAACAGAATATAATAAGATCGAATTTTACTGCGAACAATTATGACCGTAAAAAAGTTATGATCATTCTTTATTGAACAGCCCTCGTACTTAACTTGATTATCAAGCTGTATTGATCTTTGCTTCTTAAATCGACAGATTTCTATTTTCAAGACGGGTTTTCAAGAGGAGCTGAACTGAAATCCAGCATCACGATTAAGCGTGCTCCTTTCAGAGGAAATCGCCAAAGCCTCCTTAATTCTCCGCTCCCAGTAACTGTTGCATTTTGCCAAGATGGTCGTCTCCCAAAAAATTGGCTCTATGGTCGTTATCAAACCAATGCTATGCCAGTCCAGACTTCTCAGGTTGCATTAAACGAATGCTCCGTTCATGTTCGATTATTCTGGTGATGATGGAACAGATGGTGGAATGACTGGCTGGGGAGACAGCAGCTATGTTCACCACAAATCCCTTCACCTGGGATCAAACTGGACCATTTGGTGAACGGCCTGACCAGAACTTTTATTACGGAAATAAAAAAAAAATACTTTTCGGTCTCGTCTAAAGATTTGTTTACAGGACCTGGGGGAGCTACGAATGATAATTTGTGGTCGCACGATTTTGTTCACTTTTCTGAGAACTCGTCTTTCTTTAAGATATATTCCGCATTGGCATACGTTTGTGAGACGTAAACGCAGCTGTGCCTCGGCTAAGCTTTTTATTTACTTTTTTCTTCATTCGGTCCGAAGCTGCGGGGGAAAAATGATTGCATCATCATTCATGTTTCTCAGCATGACAAAAATGAACAAGTTGTTGTTCTTACTGGTATGTTATTCAAAGTGTCGTGTCTTCGAGTCGTTTACATTGCCATGCATAAGGCTCCTCGGTCAGTTGCTGAATGCCAATGGGCAACATTAATGGTTTCTTGCTTGCAATTTTAATGAGCGGCCTTGGATGCATTCATTGTTTGCTAATGGCTAGTTACACAAACACACGAGGTATAAAGCTTTCTTCATTGATATTTCCTACATTTTGAGAAACAGATTAATAAGTAATACTTCTGTATACGTATAAGACAATCTTTCTAAAGCTTCTCCAAACTGTGCCATTACCCTGTTCCCATGATTATTCTAATATTATAAAGAGACAAAAAGTGCGCGTGTGTGATCTCATAAGCCATTTAACAAATGTAATTCTTTTGTCACTGAAAACCTCAATGCATTCTGATGGATATTCATAGCTACGTACTTCATTATGATCTTTCGTATTTATCGGGTTTATTTTGTTTGAACAGTTTGTACTCCTAAAACGTTTTAATTTCTTTAGACTTCCTACAGAAATCCTTAATACTGCCGGCCCTCGTAGTTGTGCTTACTACGAGGCGTTCTCTCGTGCAAGGATCGCGGGTTCGAATCCCGTCTTTGGCACGAGTGTATATGTGTACTGTGCACTTGTGTAAAATGACATATAGAGAAAAAACATAGCACGGAAGAATAAACTGGATAATACAAGGGCAAAACAGGAAACAGAACGTTATAAATTACTTTAAAAATAACGAAACATATTAACTCTAGATTAGGTTACGTAGAAAATGAAGCCAGTTACAGTGAAGCAATGAATATTACACAAATATAACTATTTGTAAAAAAAACTTCGCTTATCTTAAGAAAATGATATTAGTTCTTCTTTATAATTGAGATTAATTTCACAAACAAATTGCTTGCATCGTTAATCCATCAACACACTCCTTTGTCAAAGATTCCGGTTACCATGTTAATATGTTTTTTTATTTTCAGTATTACCAAAATCTGAAAACGAATCAAACCTAAAAACAGAATCAGCTGCTGGTATTTCAAAATCCATTACGCGATGTTTATTTTTAAAATAAATATATTTTCCCAAACCAGGGCGCCGGGGTAGCGCGGTGGTTTCGTTCGCGGCTCCCGTTCTAAGGGTCCCGAGTTCGATTCCCGGCTCTGGGGTTGGCGATTTTAAGTCGGCCCTATCCACGCCTTCACCTCTGTCTAGCACACGTGAAGTATCCCCTATGCCCAACGTGGTTCGGAGTCCACGGTAAAAACTGTAGGTCCTCTCACCTCACCGCCATCTTCACTATCACCCTATCATCGGAGGTAATGGACACCGCCCTCTGGGTGCCTCCACCTGAGAAATGGGTCCGGTCATCACTTGGTGGGGTGAGGTTACCCCGAAGGCCAAGGTTGCCATGTGGGGAGTGTTAGTAACTAACTATTTTCCCAAACCATTAAATCTATCGTGACATTTAATTGTTTTAATAATTTAACTTCAGGATTTATTTCATGGTTAAATGACCAAAAATTGTCTGCTACGGCCGATTTATCAGTTTGTTTATACTTAATGTTACGAAAATGTTCTTTCGTTCTGGTTTCCAAATTATGTTTCGTCTTTCCAATATAAACCTGATCACAGTCTAAACAATTAAATTGATAAATACCAGCTTTTTTATTATTAGGAATTTTATCTTTTTTTTTTTAAAGAGAAATGTAGTAATATTTTCACCTACTTCTTTAAAAGTTTTTTGAAAGTGTGTATTAACCCAAGGATGGTAAGCAAATTTTTTAAAATCATAATCGTCTTTTATTTTTTTAAGAGTATAAATATGATTAACAGTTTTTTATATTTAAAATTTTAATCTTCTTTTGTATAAAGTCTTTATCAAATCATTAATTAAAACAGTATTAATAATATGTTTATATTATTTAGATCATTTTTGGTCATTTAATCATGAAACAAATCCTGAAGTTAAATTATTAAAACAAATGGTCCGATAGATTTAATAGTTTGGGAAACGATATTTATTTTAAGAAATAAATATCGCGTAATGAATTTTGAAATACCAGTAGTTGATTCTGTTTTTAGGTTTGTTTCGTTTTCAGATTTTGGTAATACTGACAACGGAGTGTGTTGATGGACTGACGATGCAAGCAATTTGTTTGTGAAATTGATCTCAATTAGAAAGAAGAATTAACATAATTTTCTTAAGATAAGTGAAGTTGTTGTTACAAATAGTTATATTTGTGTAATCTAGGTTAGGTGCTTGGATGAAAGGTGTCATCCAGTGCTTTCCTCTTAAACGTTTTACGAAATCTATTGCTTAACTCTGTCACCTCTCAGAAGAATGTTTAACTACAATTCAGTTTAGCTAGAGCACCTGCTCGCGAAACTCGTGTTTGTAGTGAACTAACCATTTCATCCACGCGTCCAGTCGTGTTCCATTGTAAGTATCAATTTGTTTACTATAATGCCTCCGTTTCGCAGTATTGTTAGCAAATAATTCCTTTATAAGTAATTCTTACTGAGCTAGTGTTGCCTGGAAGATGGTATACTGGCCTTGAATACTGTTATTTGCCGATGAGAGAGAAACGATTTCGGTTTCTATTGGGATGAATTAGATTAACGATATAAGAGATAGAACTAGGCGCAGAGACATAGACAAGCTAGCTCCAGTAAGAGAATTATTTGAGCTTATGATAAGCGGTTTTCAGAAATAGATTTTTCTAGTGAGTACATCTGCTTCTTTCAAAAGTACATAAGTCTAATAAGTCTTGGATCTCACAATAAAAAAATATTTTTTTCTTTATTTCTCAATATAATCTCCAGAAAGGCTAACACATATTTTGTCATATCGATGTTCTAATTTAATTAAACCATCTGTGTAGTTCGATTTATCATGGTCTTCAAAATAACTGTTTACTGCATCAGTGACTTCGTTGATTTGAAATCTTCGTCCTTTAAGAAATTTTTTGAGGTTTGGGAACAGCTGGTAGTCACTGGGTGCTAGATCTGGTGAATAGGATGGATGTTTAAGAAATTCGAAATTTAAATCGCACATTTTTCCCATTTAGATGACTGAATGATGGGCCGGAGCATTGTTGTGAAGAAACAATATCTTTTCTTTGCCCTTTTCTTTTCAGCTCATCACTCAAAGAAGTGATAGAAGTCACTAGTGATACTTTTACCCTTTTACAAGTAATCAGTAAAAATAATTCGATGGATTTAAAGAACTACAATATGGGATCCGAGAATAGGACCAAGATGATAGGGAGACTGAAAACAAGGTTGGCAGAAAACTTTGGGAGGACAGCAGGAACACTATGGACTAGAATCAGTGCTAAGCTGAAGTGCAGTTCAAGGAGAAGTAGGATCAATATAAATTACAAAAAGTTCAAGTTGCGCAAAAGGGAACTTAAGATAATCAGTCACCAAATTTAGGAGAGTACAAATTATATAAATATCACAGATCCATCATTTTTAGCTCAGTGAACATAGGTTATAGAACATAGAATGTAAAACAATTTAACATAGATCTGTATAATTACATTGTGTATAGAATATTGTGACTTTCTGGGTTTGTAAGATTAAAAGTCCAGTTTGGAGAAATTCAAAATGTTCTTTATTTCCGTAGAAGGGCTCTTGTACAAGTCTGAACTCAGCAGAATGACGTAACACACACAAATACAGTCTCTCGTGATTTCACCACACGTAAATAAACAAAAGAATTCGCTTTCAAATCACTACACGTTTATCAGTTCTCATCTCGCAACTCGATACAGTTTAAATGTCCACACACACGATATCAAGCCTGCTGACTCTAACTGCCGTCTGCACTGCACAATTGCAACTCACTGACTGTTGACCACCCTCTAGCGTCTTCCAGCCGATACTGACTATCTAGTCCAGTTTATCGCTTTTATACAACACCCGCTGCATCACAAATGTTGGGAAACTTCCCAAAGCTTCACGGACCCTTCGATGGCGAGAGAACTGTCCAGGCGCTTCTCTGGCTCCTTTCCTCCCCAATGCGTCTCTCTTCGGTACGTCATTAGCGCTGCGCGGGCCGGTCTGTAGGTGTGACTTGGCGCTATCTGTCTCTTTTACTCCCCGCTTCCCCCTCCCTCGGTGCTCGTCTATGATGCCTCACGACAATATAGAACATTGTCATCACAGTACATAGATAATTAGATATCAACAAGCAAGCATGGGGCTCTTAGGAGTTGCTACTCTAATGAACTTATAGCAGCAACTCCTGCACTTGTAGGACGCTTTTGTCCTTTAGAGATGGATTGGCTATTTACACTTTTATTTAAATTAAACCAAAATTTGGAAATATTGTGATACAAAAAAGTATTTTACTATCAGTATTTCGTATCTATTTTACATTTATTTAAAGAAAAGGACCACACAGTTATGCAAAAAGCTTCCAAATTAATTGCTTCTAAAAGATATTTAAAGTAGAGCAGCTGGGCAAAATTGAAAAAAAAAACCTTTAACGTACATAGTTTATAAAAAAGCTTTAACATTAAATTCAGTTGACTTTCTCACCCACAGGTAGTGTTTTCACGTCATTTGAGATAAATTACATCTTTCTTTGTAGCTACAATAGGAATAGAGCAGTAAGGTCTTTTCAGGAAAAATAAACTTTTAAATGTTGTTTTCTTTATTTAACTAGTAACCCACATATCGTTAGAACACAAGGTGAAAGTGAAATATGTGAAGGACCTGCTTTTATCTGCAGATAAATATAGAGCAAAAGGTTGCAAAATTAACTTCATAGGAAGTCAACAATTGCACCAAAAGTAAGTGGATTACTATACGTAAGTGTAAAATATTTTATTCTCCTCTCCATATGTATCGTTTCGTGCAATAATCAATGGTGGATTTTACTCAGATATTTGAAAACATTTCGTCTCGATGTAAACAGCAAAACGAAAATAGCTTTTGATTGAAACATTTTTCAAAACGTTTAATCTTATCACTTATTTATTTATTTTCAACCCTATAGTATACACAAAAACAGTGTTACATAGACCACGTCAGTTTATTATACAAAATAATTACAATATAAAATAACACTATACACATATAGACAATTGTTCTTAAGACCACATCAGTCATGTGATAAAACATAATATTAACCTAAATATTGATCATGTAAATCTGTGCATACTATTTTGTCAAAAACTCAACTATGCTTAAAATGTGATTAATTTCCATTATGGATAAGAAACTCATCTTCATTATAAAAACAGTGGGTTAACTCTTTTTTTAAAAGTATTTCTGTCTATTGCTGACTTCAGTCTGTTTGGTAATGCGTTGAAGTATTTTGATCCAGCATAAATAATATTTTTATTTCCAAACTTGCCCCTATATGATTGAAGAAACAAGTCATTTTGTTTGCAAGTGTGGTGTTTATGTATAACTTTATTTAGGCAAATGGATCATAAATATGTCTAACGGTTTGGGATGCCAGTTAAGGCGTTCAATGACAAATAAAATTTCTATCTTGGTTTTTCTATGAACGGTCTCTGAATTTCCCTCCATTCTGAACAACTGTTGCATATCTAATTGGTAAACGTATGAAATAGAGTAAAACCTCGTTGTCCTTTTTTTCCTCGTTAAACAAGAAGCTCTGTGACGGGCTCTCTAAAGATTTAATTTTCGCTTTAGCTACCAAATCTTACAACGAAATGTGTAAATGTGAACAGAATGTTTATCTGTTTAACAATTAGGAGCTAAAATATTAAGTTTTTATCATGCTAGTTTGTATAAGAGAGTTAAAATCTGTCATAGATCCTAATCTTAGCGGTGGTCTCTCCTCTATCTGACCCCCAGCAGTATCTCTCACCTCGTTCTTCCACCTCGTGGGACGCCATTCAGAGGCATAGGCACAAAGATTCATTTCTAAGGCCCCCCCTCCAAACCTTGTGATAGTGTTACAAGTTATAAAGGAAATCCACCGAACTAGTTCCATCTAAACGAAATAAGGTAGTACAGTTTATTTCTCTGGACGTAATATTGCTTTTCGTGATAGCGCAAATGCAGTTTGAGCCGTGATTAAACAATTTTTTAAAGAGAGAATGCATATAATGTGTTTTATAATGATGAAGATGACGATGATGATGATAATAATGATGATAATAATAGTAATGATGATGATGATGATAATAATAATAATAATAATAATAATAATAATAATAATAATAATAATAATAATAATAATAATAATAATAATAATAATAATAATAATAATAATAATAATAATAATAATAATAATAATAATAATAATAATAATAATAATAATAATAATAATAATAATAATAATAATAATAATAATAATAATAATAATAATAATAATAATAATAATAATAATAATAATAATAATAATAATAATAATAATAATAATAATAATAATAATAATAATAATAATAATAATAATAATAATAATAATAATAATAATAATAATAATAATAATAATAATAATAATAATAATAATAATAATAATAATAATAATAATAATAATAATAATAATAATAATAATAATAATAATAATAATAATAATAATAATAGTAATAATAATAAACATGTGATTAGCACAACAAAATAGTTGTTTCCTTTAAACCTGGACAGTAAAAGATGTTTACTTCTTAATACACATGTGGATAATTATATCAAAGCTAATAACTATAATCCAACATCACATCAACTTGCAGTATTCCATTGTTTAATCCACAGACTTATAAATGTACCTATGCTTGAACATGAATATCAACTAGAATACCAACACATCTTACATGTTGCAAAGATCAATGGCTTTGGTATTGGCTTGAAAGCAGAAGCATTAAGAATTCTCTTGAACTTATTGAATATATTAAAAACATTACTATCAGTGATAGTGACATTAATGAAGCCTTAGAAATTCTCAACAATCAAGATGAATCTATCAAATTTACCATGGAAATAGAAGATCAAGGACTTTTACTTTTTTGGATTTAAAAATTTCCAAGTACCATAATAAATTGAATTTTGGTATTCATAGGAAAATCCACATTTAATTTAGGACGAGTGGGATGGCTCAGGCGGTTTCGTCTGTCCCGCATTCGGGAGGTCCGGGTTCGATTGCAGTGGCCGACCTACCTGATCCATGGCTTTTTTCGAGGGTTTTCCAGGGTCACCAGGCAAATGCTGGTTAGGCTAATTACATCCCCCGAATTTCTCTCCATTTTATCTGCATTATCATTTCACATTATCTCCCATCTCTTTCAGGGTAGAAGTGTTGGTGGATATTAATTTGGGTATGATGGAGAAAATATCATCAACATATCTGTACCATACTTTAAATATATCTGAGTGAGTAGTTGTTACTTGAATTTCTAAGTTGCTCATATATAAGTCAGCTAAGAATGGAGATAATGGGTTACCCATAGCTAATCCATGTGTTTGAGTGTATAATCTTCCATTAAATGTGAAGGTATTCTGGTCAATACAACTGGTAGTACAAGTTAGTAGATCATGAATCTCAGCTTTATTAATATTAATTGAAGTAAGCCACTCTTGTAATAATGAAGAAATCTTCCCAGTTGGGACGTTTGTGAACAAAGAAGTGACATCAAAAGATACTAAAATGTCACTATCACTGATAGTAATGGTTTTAATATATTCAATAAGTTCAAGAGAATTCTTAATGCTTCTACTTTCAAATTTTTTCAAAGATGAAAACTTTTTTGAAACCCATTTTGCCAATAAGTAACATGGCGAACCTATGTTATTGATAATAGGTCGCATACTGTTATCTTTTTTGTGAGTTTTTGGAAGACAGTAAATCCGTGGTAGTGTTGGATTACTGACTTTTAATCTTTTTTTAAGAGCTAAATCAAAACAATTTGCTTCATTAATAACTTTGTTAATAATTCTTATGTTGGCTTGTAATGGGTTTTTTTCTGTTTATGAGTAATCAGACTTTTTAAGAAGTTGCATGACTCTATCTTCATAATCATTTTTGTTAAGTAAAACAATTTGATTTCCTTTATCTGCTTTTACAAATGTAATGGATTTATTATTTAAGTGTTTGATAATCTTCAATGCTGGAAAAGTGTATTTACCATATTTTAATTTTTGAAGAACTTTTGTACATTGAGATCTAACATTATCTCTTTCTTGCACAGGAACAGTTTTAATATTTAATTCAATATCTGCTACAAATTCTTTTATATCTTCTGAGAAGGCAACACAGGTTTTCAATCCTTTATTTAACAAATTTAATTCTTCATTACTCAGAGGTTGATCAGATAAATTAATTACTGCTTTATTGTTATTCTTGATTTTTGGAATATAAGATGGCTGACCTTTTAATATGAACAACTTATGTTTTAAACGTGTATGTTTAATTTTCATCATTTTATTTAAATGAGCATAGAGTAGATTTTCAAAATTATTCCAAAGTGCAGGCCCCAAAGTCTGAGTTAGTTCCATGTGAAGTTGATAAAGTTGCATGTTAATTTGATTAAGCTTTTTGTAATGTAGAAATTTTTCTGTTTTAATTACCATTTTTTCCGCCATTTTTTGTTGGGTACAGCTCTTCCTGTTGAACCTTCGTGCCAAATCCCCTCGGTAGTGTAGTCCAGTTCAGGGAGAACCCCCGAAAAGGTCTTATCCAGGTAACTTACTCTGAGTGAGATTCGAACTCGGACCTCTTGAACGTGAAGCAAACTGTCTCTCGCGTCATTAAGGAGAAATGAGAAACTGCATTCTGAAATTTTAATAAATCTGCAGTAATTTTAATAGATGTGGTTGAAATAAAATTTAAAGTTTTATGTTCTTAATAATGAGCCGTAATTTCGTAAATTATTGTTTCCAACGTCATTAGCATGATCAAGATACTGAATATTTACTTTCGTCACGGATCCATACCGTTCTTAATTCGCCCCCGAAAACACCGCTTTGTAGTTCTAGGAAGCTGGTTTGATAGGTACGCCTGAAGAAGCAGCGAGAAAGCATACAGAACGAGAATTAATTGTGCTTCGTTCTTCGAGGCGTCTATAGACAGTAATCTGGAGTTGAAGAATCGCTTGTAAACGGAGATTATTGTGTGCCGTTCCACCCGTGAAAATTATAGGGAATTACGCTTGGCTGCACTGCTTCTGGCCGAGAGCTGTTGCAGCCAACTCCTCCAGGCACATGCATGTCATTGTTTCGCGGTTGCTCACGCCGGCCGGGGCGAGTAACATACGCACGTCATGTTAATTCCATTAAATTGCCCTTCGATTTTCATTACGGAATTAACTTTTAATATAGACGGCCGTGTGTGCGTGGTGCAACAGTGGCGCAAGCGACGCAGCGTGTGAATGCATATTCCACTGCACTGCCGTTGTGAATGAACGGAAGGAAAAATACCTGAAGGTCTGTGACAACAAAGGTTAACCAATGTTATTTTCTTGTTAAGTGGTATGACGGCTCTTTATGTAATTCCAGCATAGCCCACGGTGTTGATCTTTACTCGCTCGAAGACAGTTTACATTTATCTTAGTACAAACTAAGCGATAGTTCGTTTCTGCCCACGTTTTGCAGGATATAGGTTATGTCTGCATTTCCTGAATTAAGTTTCTTAATTCGACATTTATACCCCGCTCATAGAGAGATGATATGTGATTTATTATAAAAAGTCCTGAGGATAGGTGCTGTTCAAACACAAAAACATGTATTATTACGAATTGCGCACTTGCATTTTTACTTGAAAGTGACAATTGTTAATAAATGTACTATAGATCCTTATTTATCATTTTTGCTTAACTTATTTAATGCTCATCCATTTTCAAGTAGAATTTTTAGTTCTCCCCTTTAAAATATTTTGATAGTGATTTTTCTGCTTTAAATTTTCTATAAATTATCAGTTCTCTTTTTTCTCATTACATTTTATACAGTTATGTAACTTTATGTAGATTTTAATCGACCGGGACGCTTTAGCAGACTTCAAAAAATGACTTATTATAGAGAAAACTGCCTGTCTCGCAAAGACATACAACTTTTCAAATAATATATCCGTAGTTTTACCATCACCAAAATATTCGCTGTTGCATAAATTTTCCATACTGAAGTCTGCTTTTCTTTAAACTTTATGTTAAATATCTTAAAATGGTTCTGTGTGCCCATGACGTTGAGAAACATTACTGGTTCCCAAAATGTTACATAGAAATAAGTTCATGTTGATATATGAACGCATTTTAGAAATATATTCACCATGGTTAAAGTATACAGAACAATAATCTATTTATGCAGCAACATAGATATAGTAATGTATTTGTGAAATTAAACTGGGCTCACTATGTTAAATGTCGAATTTTCTTGCATGAAAAACTTTCCTAATAGGTCAATTTTACTCTGTTAATATGTAAATTTAGAGCACAGGTGAAGTGTCCCCTATGCCCAACGTGTTTCGGAGTCCACGGTATAAGCTGTAGGTTCTCTCGCCTCACCGTCATCTTCACTATCACCCTGTCATTGGAGGTAATGGACCCGCCCTCTGTGTGCCTCCGCCTGAGAAATGGGTCCGGTTATCACGTGGAGGGGCGAGGTTACCACAAAGGCCAGGTAGTTTGTAAGCAACCAACCAACTATATGTAAATTTAAATATATACCCTCAATATAAAGAGAAATTTAATTTTTTGCTTCACTATCCTCCCAAAATTGCCAAAATTAAAATTTAAAAACATTTGCACATTTGCAACTTCCATTAATTGAAATAGAGATACTTTCAAATATGAAAACTCTGCTTTATCATTCAAAAGTAGCAAATTGAATTTCAATGTCCATTGACAGAAAGGGTTCAAGAACTGAAGGAAACAACTTACAGAAATTCTTCTTTACATCTAAGTTTATATAGTAACCCGTTTTCACCATTCTGGAAAGTAGGTTGGAAAACTGTATGGATCAGAAAAAAATAACACAAGAAATCTATAGATGTTAAAATAACTGATATATTAGATGATTGCATTTTTGAGGATAATTTCTAAAGTTTCCTCAGAGCAAGTTGAAATGCTAAATGTTGATCTATGCAAAATCATATATTGTTTTATATATTTATGTTATTTATATTTCGGCGGTTGATCTTTGTATCTTTCTCTGATAACATAAGTAAACTGTAACAATGACGAAATTCCACAAAATTATTCGCTTTTATTTACCGATAGTCTGTAGGTTCTTATAGATCGTAATCGCTTTCTTTGAATATAGGTCAGGACAGAGAGGACGTGTCTCATGCAGTAGTAGCTGGAGTTTCATTTTCGTACATTTCCCAATCATTTAAAGACTATGTTTAAAACATATATAATATACATAATTAAAACGTAGGCTGAAGTGCGTATTAGGGACCTATCTATTTATGAAGTAAACATTTTATATCTGTGCTGTTTCTCAGATTTATATGTACATCGGGAGATCAATAGGAATCTTAGTTCTGACCTTTAGCCTACCTTCTTTTTGATATTTTACGTGAAAGTTTCCCCTTTGGAGAAGACTGCTTTGTTGTAGAGGTAAATCAGATAAAAGTAATTTGCACATAGAATATCTAGGGAAAGTTTAATTTATTCAATTGATAGCCTCATACACAGGTCTGCCCACCTCGGTAGCGTAGATGGTAGTGTGTCTGCCTCACGTTCAAGAGGTCCCGAGTTCGGATCTCGGTTAGGGTGAGTTACACGGATAAGGGTTTTTCCGAGGGTTTCCCTATCCTGATAGACAAATTTTGGGTAACTCTAAGCTTCATGGACCCCGGACTGATTTGAGCATCATTTCACTCATTTCATTCGTCGACCGATATGACTTAACGTTGGAGGACGTAAATTAAAGAAATTCTAACAATTTAACACTAAATATACACATAAGTGATATTTTGTGTAATCATGTATCAGCTACAACTTATGTGTAACATGCATTTTGGAAAGGAACAATTTATGAACATTATTAAGTTATGCTATTTCTCAGGCAAAATACTAGAGATAGTTCTACACAAAAATAATGAATTATAGAATAAAATTTGGCTGTAATGATACCTTGCAGCATAGTTATTAATCTTATTCTTCTTTTACAGGGTTCAACAAATCCAGTTCACCATGTTTGCACGACTTTGTCAACACAACGTAACAGGTAGGAACTTATACTGTAAAATACATCCACTGGTACCTGAAATCTATATAATGTGCTAAGATAACAGTTTCTTTTATTTCTATAGATAGTGCAGGCTTCTTAGTGCTGACTGTAAATTGTGCTGCGTATAGAACCACTTTAGCAAAATCTTCACCAGACTGCATAGATGCTTTCTGTTAAAAAGTTAACCACTGTCGCGACAGCCCTAAGAGGGCCAACGCCTACCAACCCGACTTACGCACGGCAGAGGTGGGTGATCATCCAACCGATACGGGGAGGAGATGTGGTCAGCATCTCGGCATCCCCAACCGGATCGTTGGTTTTCGTGACCAGGGCCGCTTACCTAGCGTAAGCTCCTTACTTTTCTCACGGTGCTGACTGGGCCGGGACCTAAAATCCCCACCCCATGGTCCGTAGCCATTATAATAATAATAATAATAATAATAATAATAATAATAATAATAATAATAATAATAATAATAATAATAATAATAATAATAATAATAATAATAATAATAATAATAATAATAATAATAATAATAATAATAATAATAATAATAATAATAATAATAATAATAATAATAATAATAATAATAATAATAATAATAATAATAATAATAATAATAATAATAATAATAATAATAATAATAATAATAATAATAATAATAATAATAATAATAATAATAATAATAATAATAATAATAATAATAATAATAATAATAATAATAATAATAATAATAATAATAATAATAATAATAATAATAATAATAATAATAATAATAATAATAATAATAATAATAATAATAATAATAATAATAATAATAATAATAATAATAATAATAATAATAATAATAATAATAATAATAATAATAGTAATAATAATAGTAATAATAATAGTAATAATAATAGTAATAATAATAATAGTAATAATAATAGTAATAATAATAGTAATAATAATAGTAATAATAATAGTAATAATAATAAATAATAATATAAATAATAATAATAATAATAATAATAATAATAATAATAATAATAATAATAATAATAATAATAATAATAATAATAATAATAATAATAATAATAATAATAATAATAATAATAATAATAATAATAATAATAATAATAATAATAATAATAATAATAATAATAATAATAATAATAATAATAATAATAGTAATAATAATAGTAATAATAATAGTAATAGTAATAGTAATAGTAATAATAATAGTAATAATAATAGTAATAATAATAGTAATAATAATAGTAATAATAATAGTAATAATAATAGTAATAATAATAATAGTAATAATAATAGTAATAATAATAGTAATAATAATAGTAATAATAATAGTAATAATAATAAATAATAATATAAATAATAATAATAATAATAATAATAATAATAATAATAATAATAATAATAATAATAATAATAATAATAATAATAATAATAATAATAATAATAATAATAATAATAATAATAATAATAATAATAATAATAATAATAATAATAATAATAATAATAATAATAATAATAATAATAATAATAATAATAATAATAATAATAATAATAGTAATAATAATAGTAATAATAATAGTAATAGTAATAATAATAGTAATAATAATAGTAATAATAATAATAAATAATAATATAAATAATAATAATAATAATAATAATAATAATAATAATAATAATAATAATAATAATAATAATAATAATAATAATAATAATAATAATAATAATAATAATAATAATAATAATAATAATAATAATAATAATAATAATAATAATAATAATAATAATAATAATAATAATAATAATAATAATAATAATAATAATAATAATAATAATAATAATAATAATAATAATAATAATAATAATAATAATAATAATAATAATAATAATAATAATAATAATAATAATAATAATAATAATAATAATAATAATAATAATAATAATAATAATAATAATAATAATAATAATAATAATAATAATAATAATAATAATAATAATAATAATAATAATAATAATAATAATAATAATAATAATAATAATAATAATAATAATAATAATAATAATAATAATAATAATAATAATAATAATAATAATAATAATAATAATAATAATAATAATAATAATAATAATAATAATAATAATAATAATAATAATAATAATAATAATAATAATAATAATAATAATAATAATAATAATAATAATAATAATAATAATAATAATAATAATACTAATAATAATAATAATAATAAACCAATTTTCTATTATTGCTATCACGAAGCTGTGGAGACTAGAGTGGGTAAGCTCGAGCCACGCCCGCCATATTGCTAAGCCGTTAAAGTGCACCTTTACCAAGTACTGTTATATCACGCATTACAAAATTGCCTATACTTCTTTATTCAGGACTTTATGGAATCTATAAGTTTTAAAAGTCCTAAATTATAGAATAATTTAGAGAAATAAAATATTCATACCTGGGAGTTAGGTTTTAACCAGAGCAAAGTTACGTTAAATTACAATGTGCATCTTTAGGTTGTCAGATTGAAAGTCTCTTCTGGTGTCACACAGAACATTCTTAATTTGAGAAAAACTATGTTCCACATCAAATGAGGTTATAGGTGAATATTTGCAGTAAGTTAATTCATTTGGGGGAAAACGAGGGCTCAGAACACTCAAACTTTGCTTCAACCCCACAAAGTGTGCCAATGTGTTGTATTAGACATCAACAATCTTTGCAGCTTTGCAGTAATTTATTCAGTCACTTTACCTTTTGTTCGCCTTAGTTAACTTTCAGATTCTTTCAGAATTTTTAATACATAATTAAGTGAAATTCCTACAGTTTCTAGGCTGGTAACTGGACCTGATATTCAACAGAAGTTCGACTTTATGTATGCCAATTTGCTGCCAAGTGCGGTGAAGAAAATGTATCTTGCTCAATCTTAAAGAATGAGAATCAGAAGAAACAATATCTTGAACTACTTTTTCTAAAGAGTCATAATTAATTTATTTCTAAATGGCTGCTAAATGAAGCTCAAAATTGCTGAAAATAAGCACAAATATGAGCACATACCTGAAAAAGTTAGAATGTGACTTTTAATAGCCAATAAGTGACATGTCATAGAAATCCGCCCCTTAGTAATAACCGACAAAGGATTGATATCATTACTGCACCTACTGCACAAGGTACCACATCATGACCTATTTTTTCTCCTTTGCTAAAGCATTTCTCATGTTTCACTAGAGATCCTTTTCAAACCTGTTTCTAATTGTGGCTCAAGAGAGACACTTTGATTGATCTAGAGGTTTTGAATTTCCCCATACCTGAGATGAATGGAGCTTTCTGCAATGTTGTTCTGCATTAGGAATCTGAGTAGGCGTAATTGAAATAGGGATTTCAATGTAAACGGGTTAGCTATTGTGCTTTTAATGCAAACAATAATGTATGTGATATTCACAGTAGTGATAGTATAAATCAGTTTAATCCATTTAATCTATCGCATTCATATTAATAAAGTAAGTATGGACACATTATGGTATTATATCGCAGATGTGACCTTTAATTGTCTTTTCCTCAAAAACTATATTCTGCCATCAACTCGCATTTAGTAATCATGGATTATCCTGGATTACTTTTGGGTGCTTTAAATTCATAGTACGTATCCATTTTTCAATTTCATCAAACGTTTTTCTAAATGTCATCATTGCTTGGAAGCTAGTGTCTCTTGTGAGCCTTTTCCAAAGATTTGGAGACAAAGTAATCACCGGGGTAAAGGTCGGGACTATATAAGCCCTTTCATAGAAAGCGTAAATGAAAAACTGGTACGCTTTACGAGGGTGGTCTGAAAAGTTTCTGACCTAATAAAGCTGCAAGACATTTTTTTTTCAGAATTTTTTTATTTCTTTTGTTTTTCAACATAGTTTCCTTGTAAATCTAAACACTTCTCCCAGCGATGCTCCAATCACTATAATCCGTCCAAATAGTACTCGGCGTTTTTCTCTGCAAAATAATTGTTCACTAAGGTGATTGCCTCTTCTTTTGACGAAAATCTCTGTCCTCCGAGCGCAATTTTAAGATGAGGGAAGAAAAAGAAGTCGCTTGAGGCTAGATCTGGTGAGTAAGGCAGATGGTCAAGCAGTTCAAACCATAATTCGTGGATTTTCGCCATTGCAACCGCTGAGATGTGAGACGGTGCGTTGTCTTGTGACACAGGATTTTCTTTTTCTGCAAATGTGGTCGTTTTCCCGCAAGTTCTGCCTTCAACTTGTCAAGTAATGATGCGTAGTATGCTCCTATAATGGTGTTTCCTTTTTAAAGATAATCGATTAAAATAGCTCCACGATTATTAAAAAAAAAATCTCCATTACTTTCCCATCCGAGAAAAAAAAAAATTATTTTCTTTTGGAGTCGATCCCCCCTTTGCAATCCACTGTTTGGACGTATAATGGTGTATCCATGTTTCATCTAAAGTAATTAATCGGCGCCAAAACTCGGATATATTGCGCCTAAACTGCATTGGAAATGTTCATTCGAACACGTTTTTGGTCTAATGAGAGCAAACGCGGCACCCAACGCGCGGACAGCTTTCTCATGTCTAAATGTTGATTTAATATATGACAAACATGTTCTTTTGACATGTTCATAGCCTCTGCTATCTCTCTCACTTTAATTCGGCAGTCATCTATCACTACTTGGTGAATTTTGGCGATGTTTTCGTCGGTAGTTGTAGTTTTTGGATGTCCCGAACTTCAAAGTTTTCCAATTTCTTACGGCTACGTTTAAATTCAGCTGCCTAAAATTTCGCTGTGATAAATGATGGTACAGAGTCCCTATACACAGAATCTAAGTCATGTTTGATTTGCATAGGCGTATTGCCTTTCAAAAACTAATATTTCATGACAGCTCGATACTCGATTTTGTCCAGTTTCATAAAAACACTCACATCAATTCTCTCAAAGGACTGTTACATAACAACTGAGCGTCCAAAATGGCTGAAACTTTGGTGAGTGACTTCAACAGATGGACAAGGAACTTTTATTTACGAGTGCTGCCATCTTCATGTTGAAACTTCCTCGTACTACATGTGGCGGGCGTTATAGTATAACAACTTTCCCCATACATTTACATATAGACCAATATTGCAGAGGGAGAACATTTGTACAATGTTTGCATAAATTTCGACAATTTTTCACCACTGTATAGTACGATTCTTTCTGAAGAGCATAGACTATAAAACAGCTTCTTATTATAACTAAATGACTAAAACTACTAAAACTGTTGTACAAAACCCATCAAATATGGAATATCGGAATGATAAAATACACGGTTGCAAAGCACGTTTTGATATTTTGTTTAAAATGCCAAGGAGTAGAAAACACTAGCTGTCACTCCGTAGGACAACCGCCACGATTTGATTCCATTCCAAGCTATATACACAAATGGTCGCTATTAAGCAACAAAGAAAACAAAAGAGGACGAGCCGGAGATGCTTATAATGGTACTTGTCTGCGATACGTGTGCCAAAATATTTTAATGGCCATTATGTATGAATTTTATGCTGTATATATTTTATTTTTATTTTATTTATTTTTTGTTGTTTATTTTGTATATCATTACTAGAGTATGCTAAATTCTCACACAAAGAGAGCAAAGTTGTCCAGCGTAACCTTCTCAGAAAAGTTGAATGCTAGAGGAAATAAGCCTGTTAAACGGTTTAGTTACATATTTTGTTGTTGGTACAAGGGATTGAGTCTGAAGCAATAGTGAAATCGTTAAAAGGGGCTATTTGAAATTCTAATGCATTTGGATGACAAGAGAAAGATATACCATGATGCATTAGCACTATAAATATATATATATATATATATATATATATATATATATATATATATATATATATATATAAATAATACAAAATTAACACTTTATTGGACAAAACTAAAATTTCTATAAATACACAAATTTTTATATTCATAACAACGCAAAAGGCCTATGAATAACATAATAACTAGAAAATTTTGTTATAGTTGAGTATAAAATGAACAAAATGTCAAGCTGTTCCTGCTAACTTACAACCTTATGTGGATGGTAGTCACTATTTCTACCAACCTAATGATTTATTATGAGTTAAATCAGCAAATTATTTATTATTTGATGCATAACAAAGCTTACATTAATAATTATGTGATACAACATACTTTTCTTTTTAATTTACGTACGCCCCAACGTTAAGCTATATCGGACGGTGAATGAATTGGGTGAAATGATGATCAAATGAGTCCAGTATCCATGGAGCTTAGAGCTACCCGACATTCGTCTTGAAGGATAAGGGAAACCCCGGAAAAACCTTATCTAGATAACTCACCCTGACCGAGATTCGAACTCGGGACCTCTTGAACGTGAGGCATAATTTTTTTTTTTTTTAAAAAGAAACTTATTATAGAACACATGAATTGTGACACTTGGAACAGTCCGTGTTTCTGTCTAACCTCATTTTACACTATTGTAAATGAAAGGGTGCACAAAATTTAATGCAGAGGGCAACATTACATTCCTGGCACATTAATGTGCTACGCTTTTGTTGCTTTTACGCACTACAATATGAGCATCTTCTAGGTGTTCTTTCCTCAGGCAAATGTACTCCTACTTTGGCTAGCTGCATTGCCTTTTGATTTGTCAAAGGTTGGGGTGAGTGAGTGAGTGGTGTTTAAGGGCCCGTCGACAACAAGGTCATTTGGGCCCCGTCAAAGGTTGGTTTGCTGAGGTTTTTCTGGAAAATTTTGTGGATCACCTGTTATCTTTGTAGCAGTGTGAGCTCCCATCATAGGTTACATTTGTGAATGGTAATGCATCATCTGCAACTGAATCATCTCCAAAATCTGAATCAATAGCCTGAACTTCGCCAATTAAGTTTGAAAATGCAATGAACTTTTCATCAGTCATGGATTCGAGCTGCTTTTATGATATTCTTCCATCCAGCCTGGCGTCGTAGTTCAATCAGTAGAGCACCTGCCTGCCGTGCTAGAGATCCCGGGTTCGATTCTGGGTGGTCTGGGTGGGGATTTTTCTCCGACCAAGATAATTCCTCATCTTCCCGAGAGTCTGGAAGTATGAACGAGAGTGCAAATTTGTGTGTGCTGTAATGATTAAAACCCAACGAATATGAGTGAATACCCTCGATATGTTCCAAAGGAGAACGGTCTCCCATATGACGATATGACCACTGGAGTTAAAGGTGAGGCATAAATAAAATAAATAAAAAAGGTGTTTTTGAGGTTATGACTGTCCACTACCACATAGGATAACTAAAATAACTCGAGAGCCAGATGATAAGCTTATACTATAAATCCTTTGTCAGTATAGAATAAAGTCCAAAATTAATTGTATCATATCACTAATGGTTTAAAATATATGATTTTCATACAATATCACTAAAAGTTATGGGTACATCTTACATGGAAAGACAAGCACGCAAGATTTATTCAGTATTATTTGGTTTTCATTGATTTATTTCACATAAATATTAATGTAAGTTACATACAATTAGTTTACATACATAAATATATGTCATATATATCTTCAGTTGTAAAAATTTCGATGTAAAACAACAAAATACAGGAGTTACAAAAGCATTTATTCCGAAAAACGTGCGAAAGGCACGCCTCCTATGGGTAGTGATAGGAAGGAGTACCACCTTGAAAAATCCACAGTGCAGCCAACATTGTCGCGATGCAGGTGTGTTGCAAATGACCACTATGCATTTGGGAACACCAAATCTGTTTTAAAGACCAAATTCTTGATGTTGAGGTGCTTTGCATTAACCGTATGTGGTATTTATACTCACCACTATTTTATAAAGGGTTAAACCTTCAGCAACGGTTATCTCGAACATAAGTAATACTAGAAGAAATTGTATCACATAAATTGCTCATTGAAAAGACAAGGCAAGGCCTATATCTGTAATGGTAAATATGTGTTACAAAATTAAAAGCAATTCTTCAGAACGAAATGGAACACACAGGATATACCCCACAAAATTCAAGAGGCATATTTTATTAGTTATGCATATTTCTATATCTTGCGAACCCATTATTTACGATGGCGCGGCGCGGAGCGATAAGACATAGGGAAATGTGGAGGTAAACAGCTTGCGTAAGCAGATAAACATACCGCGGAGATAAAAGGCATGCCAAAACAGATAAAGTTAGATAAAAAAAGGAACATTGTAGTGACATCTTGATTCTCTTACAGAACATTCGATTTCTTGTTTGTTACAGAATATTCGAGAAATGTCTCGTAATATGAGTCGTGGTATATATAAGGAGGCCGCGACTCGCCAAGGGACAGATGTAAAGACAGTCGTAAAGAGTTGTAAACAGTAGTCGTGACGCGAGTGAACTCTATGTTGTGGTCAACGACCTTAGAAGATTGTATTTGTGTGTTACGTAATTCTAATGGTGGACAAAGTGTATTTCTACGAAGATAAAGAACATCTGGACTTTTAATTCTACGAACCCACAAAGACACAATATGGTACTTCAACCGCATGCCGCTTTTGAGAAAATGTAACATAAATAAATGTTTTATATGTAATGAGTAGTTTGTGGTGAGGTTATTTTCTTAAAAATCTTCGTATTGCATTTTTGGAAGATGCTGATTTTATACAGTAGACTTTTAATTTCCATTCTTAGTGCATACAAGTAGTACAAAGGGGACGACATACAGAAACGAAATGGTAATTGGGAAAGGACCCAATTACCCAATTCCAGGCCTAATTTTAGAGACTTTTCCCGGCATTTGTCAGTTATGAAAACTGAGGGGAAAAAACCCCTCGGTCAGGAAGAGAATCTGACGAGATTTGAACTCCAAACTTAAGTTCACGAGTCCATGACATCAGGACTTTGGCTATTTATATCGCTTTGATGAACTTAAATACAAGATTTGGTATCCGTCTTACACAAACACACGTAAAGGTTTTCCAAAAATATTTTTTAATTCAGGACTCTCGAAGTGTATTATCTGGGTTTTGAGTGGAACAGAATCTTTATTCTATCTGGATTATGGCGATTCAAGAAAACATAATGAGTGTGTAACTTGCGTAGTGTGCTTATCAGGTTTTATGACCTTCTCTTGTGCGTGGCAAAGGCCGCTGTAGCAAGGGCATCGTGTGTGTTTTGTGAAACTTTTGTTATCTTATTTTGTTGTACGTTGACGTCTGGCACAAGGGCGTAGTTGCGGGGCAAGTTGTACACAGCTATAACGGTGATGTTACAAAGTAAAATAAAAATGTCATGCAAATGGAACTATACTCATATGGTTGTGGTATGGTCGTGATCATGACTATGCACTTCGTCAGCTTATTGCATATGATGCGGCCTGCAGGGTCAAAAGAGTACATTCAAAGATAACACGTGCAATTACTATCCATCACCACTTATTTCCAGTATCTATTCCACAAATTATTCACACACAAATTTATTAAATCTTCTTATTAAGTATGTAGGTGCCAGAAGAAGCGTTACATTTAACCAACAATTTCAAGATTTCACTTAAAATGCACGCTTTAGGATCCCTGGATTTAAAAATATGTTCTTAGAAAAAGTTACACAAGTCCATATATGTATTTTTGATAGTTCCACAAGATTCCTTTCTTCGCAGCAATAATTCATGTAATATTTCTTCCAGTTCATTAACAACGAAAACTTTACACTTAATCTCCTGTTCTACTTCAGAAGGAAAGTTTGCAGCTTTTCTGTATTTTTAATAAATATGTTATTACTAACCTCTTTCTCTATAAATCCAGAATCTGGCCACAACGGAGTTAGAACATCTCTCGTTATTTACATCGATTGCATTCAGTTCGTTAAGAGAGGCACTTTCTGACTCACTAGTTCATTTCACACCGAAATGACATCAGCTCTCTGGTTCACTTTTGGTTCTGGAAAAATCATTCAAGTCAGGTATAGAAGTGATGAAGTTTAATAGATTATAATGGAAGAAAAATGCACGCATGAAAGAATTTTAATATTTTTAAGTAAAGTATTTTAATGAAGTCACAGATTGTACATTGAACTTCAGTTTTTATTCCATTAAATATTAAAATTTTAACTTCAAAATCCCCTAATTATGGATACCTGCATTATTACGATCTAGAAGAATGGGTAACTGTTTTCTCACAGAAATATTCAAACCTTATTGTTATGCTTGCTTAGTTCCGGTTGCTAAGCTGCTCTGGCGTAGGTGTTTTAGCTTTGCCGTCTGGTATTTTACAAGTCCTCTTTCCGTTAAAAAGCAATTTATCGATAAAACCCAATCTGGTTGATAAGACCAAGTTCGCTACACTAATTTTGTGACTTCATTTTCTATTCATTACACTTCCTTCTGCCTGAATGGGGATTTATTTTCTTCATTTTTAATTAGACTATCTCACAAATGAAACTCACGTGAATGGGGGCTCAGGGTGCAGGGGACAGACAACAGTACCGACTGTACTTACGCCAATAGCAAGAGTATGTATTAGTTGCAGAACAAAAGCAATAACGCACCCGCGATTGCCTTTTACGGTTCCTTTGTTAACTCGCATAACGCAGGTTTTAACAATCGTGTTGTATAGAGAGAAAACCCAGTCAATACAAGTTGTGATCATGGAATGATTTAGCAGCCAAACATTCAAGAAGTGATTTGGTTTATTTCCTCTATTGTTTCAACGTTGTGTCTTTTATTTGCCTCCTTAGTGGAAAACAAATGAACAAGATGACTCTGCAGTAAACGTGAGGCTCTCATTCGGGAGTTCCCAAGTTCGATTTTCGTTGACTGTGGCTTTGGATTTTCCTAGGTTTTCCTGTTCGTTAACGAGAATGCTGGAGTGTTTTCTTATCTCCACCATTTGCCTTTTACCCCAATTTCTTCCCATGTTTCACGCGGCTTGTATGCTTCATGAAACATGTAGATAGGTTGGCGCGGGCTATGGTTTCTTTTTTCTCAGTCCTTTCTGCTTAGAGGGGGCTTTCTAGCCACAATAAACCTATCTAGGTGGCAGTGCACGAGGTGTCCCCTCGTAGTGAAGGACACCAATGTATTGCAGGCGCTATATATCCCTAAAAATGTCCTTAACTTTTCGACTGCCTCCAACTTGTACTTGCATATTTATTTTCTTTCATAGTCATGTACAGAAATAACTGTACAGTTATGAATGTAAAACTGAGGATGTCGTTGCATATCCTGAAATAAGTTCGGAGTTTTTATGTAAACAATATTGAATTTTTGTTGGAAAACCCCCTTTTTCAGGGATTACCACAGATAGGAATATTTAATGCTGTTCCGTAAAATTTAGTAAACATGATATGGTTTACTTCAGTCCCCAAATAACACATCTGTGTTACAATATGTGGATAATTATGCGTCTAAC
Organism: Mantis religiosa; assembly: GCA_030765055.1. Classification (NCBI taxonomy): domain Eukaryota; kingdom Metazoa; phylum Arthropoda; class Insecta; order Mantodea; family Mantidae; genus Mantis; species Mantis religiosa. The sequence continues at coordinate 75,106,725 of CM060954.1, forward strand.
ATTGTAGCTGAGACAACTAAAGATCCTACATTCATATAAAGTCATTTGTTACTGAAAGCTCTCCTCCATATATTTCTTGTTAATACAGATAAACTTTCTTTCATATTTATAAAATTCTTTGTGGCACGCCATAAGGTGATAGTGTGATTTATTTTTGAAAAGGGTGTCACTCTCTGATGAAGTTCCATGTCACAAACAGAAGGGGGGGGGGGGGAAGACGACTTCGGTTGAGAAAAATATAGGTATTGGAAAATTAAAATCAATAACAAAGTATACTTTAGAGTGGTTAACTCTACAACAAAAAATTCTATGTGAAATAAGCTATGCTGTCACGAGATCTGTATTTGTTGCTTAGTACGATTCTGTCTGTCTCTTTGTTCACCAGTTATACCAAAGCAGTTAAAAATAACGAGAAATTCAAAGAATATTCTAAAAAAACTCAAGATGTATATTTAATTTGTAATGAAAATATACAATTTAAAAAAAAAAAAAAAACTAATGAAGCCACAGATAAAATAATAAAAGAAAGGATAAATCTTGCGACAATACTTTTACTTATTATTTTTTGTGCATAATCCACAATGTAACCATCGTACATCAACATTTTTGCACGCTTTGATACTATCCTCCGGATCAGTATTGATGATATCAATGCAACTTTTATATGTAACAAAAATTTATAATAATAAAATAATTTACCATTTTTATTAATTTTATATAATAAAAGTCTTCATCGTTACTCGTGAAAAAAGATAATCGATGAATGTAGTGAATACATTTGTCCTAATTAGTATCGCGTAATTAAAATACCAATGAATATTGTTATTTTATTTAGGAAATATAAACGAATAAAGTCGAATATACAGTTTTCCAATTGTAAAAACAAGTAATTATTATCCTAAGTAATTCTGACGAGATGCTAGCATTCTACATCTGTCTTCTATCTCAACGTTAAAAACTGGTCCTTGGGTATCAACGTCACTTTTAACAGGCTTATTTATGAAAGACAATCGTGAAATTCAAATTTAGTGAGAATGGCAGTCAAGCATGAAAGGATACTACGTGTTCAGCATTTGTACTGTATTAGATAACATTGAGGTTAACATTTCTCGATAGTGGCGCACCCGGCAGAGCAGTTTGTTGTCGCTCTCCATGCTACAGCTAGATGGCTCTGATACCCTTTCCGTGCCCCCACTCTCGCATCATTTTCACCTGAGTAGCGCGAACTCTGATTTCCGATTATTAGTGTTTTAAAGTTGCATGGCGCTCACAAGCTTTAAGTCAAAATCGAACGAGACACAACCAATGACTTATCTGCTTGTTGTACCATTATAGCATATGGAATATATCTATAATTATTATAGATTATTATATTATAAATTTAACATTTTAACTTTGGTAGAATATAATTATTTACTTTCGAAATTAAAAGTAGCTCATCTTAAAACTAACTAAACGTCACTGATATGTTTTTTTCGCAGTTCCTTAAAAATGACTCAGTTGTAGTTAATGAGTAAAGATGTAGAAAACATGTAATATTTTAGTTTAACAACTGTAAATAAAAGTTTCTTTTTCATGAGCTATTAAATCTAAACGTATAACTTTTGTAGGTATTTTCGAATATTTAAGTATTTTAAAATATATATTCAAGTATTTTGTTTCGGCTCAATTTCATGTCTGCACCCCCTGTGGTTTATATGACCTTTTTAGCCTTACTATATTCATTTATTTCAACTATTTGATCTCTTTTAAAGTTATAGATGTTTATTCATTTGATGTACATATCTAGTATAACTACAGAATGTGTGAATTACTTCAAAATATTAAAATGGACATAGAAAATTTGAAGCTGCTAACGTTTAATTTTTCATACTGTGACACTTGAATTATTAGTCTATAGGAAATAATCCTTATGGTTTGAAAAACATGCACTGAAAAACAAACTTGTAATTTCATATCTATTGAATCCAACGAGTAATAATGATGATGATGATAATAATAATAATAGTGGTAATAATGATACTAATGATAACAATTGATGACGACGACGATGATGATGATGATTATTATGATAGCCCATAACTATGAACTTTTACTAGCCTGGTGCTGTCATAACCTCTGCCGGAATGTGTCACTAAATTTAAAGGCGCTAATTTAGATGACTTTAATCAGGATTATCAATTCACAGGTTCCTCTTTGTTTACCCATATTAAAATAAAAACTTATTGTTCTGTACACTTTAGATAAATCATGATAGTATGAAATGCCTCAGAATGTTTTTAAAATATGGGATATGTGAGCGGAATGCAAACATACTAACTGTTTATAGCAGAGTTTACTTTTATTGGTCATATCATAAGCAACAACTTGCTGACTGAATTAGATACTGTTGCTTTTAGTTTTCAGGGCATGAACATTTAAAACAAACTAACTGGCTTGCCCGGAATACGTACTCGAATACTTACTTAATACCTGAATGATGGTGAATTCCATTTATCTCCCCCTCCCCGCAAACTGTTCTGTGATCTATGATACAGATAATCAATATGTAGAAAATAGACTGTCTCTGTAATCTGGTGGTTAGCAAGCCAACAAACCAAATTCTGGAGTTTTGGGTTTTATTTCTTACTAGAGGATGTAATTATTCAGTCAGGGCTATTCTCTGTCCTCCATAAGGTCTGGAAGTATGAAGAGGAATCTGAATTTTTACGCGAATTTAAAGAAAACTCAAAGTCAATGAGGGGACACGATCGCAAGAGCATGTTCCTATGATAAAGCCGTTCGTATAACCTAGTAGAAATATAAATGGGTATATGGTGTTGATTAATCTCCCTTACTCATTATATTATTGTTTTCTACAGCGTTTTAATATTCCTAAGCCTCAGCTGTCCAAGGAAATTGGCGTGATATATCGGCATGTTTATTTCGATTCCCTTACGACTTTCCTATAGCCCTCCAAGTTCTGAATATGTGTGGATAAATAAATTCTGGTAGTGAAATAATTATCTAAATGTTCAAGTATGCTCTTAGATAATCACACATGATCAGATATTAAACTTATATATCATCTCTTCAATCCCATATTTACTTACTAATATAAAGGTTCCACAACTTTCAAATAATACAGAAACGTGTATATTATATACGACGTAATAGGGTGAAACTAGTGAATATGAATATTTCCCACTTCGAGGCCCCCAAAATAAACATTATCTCTGCAAACATAGTCTGTAATAACATAGAAAAGTAATACTATTATTTGTTAATTATAAATAATGGTCCATTAATTTATGATTAATTGACGGAGAGATATTTATTTGTCTGGCTGCATGAACGACTGATCAACGTTCTGGCTTTTTAACCCAGTGATCCGACTTGAAATTTCCAGCTGAAGAGCAGCAATTTTGCTTTAGAAACTATCCTATTCACCGCAGTCTGCAGTAAATATGTGGGAATGAATGTGCTTAACTTTAAAATGATTAGAAACGAACGTGAAAGAACCAATGATTTATTTCTCAAGTCAAGACTCCGATATTGTCATAGATGTTAAAAGTGGACTATGTAAATGATAATATCCAAAATCAAAGTTCTCCTCATAAATTTGTTTAGTATGCGCTGAAAATAAACCATGGAACATAAAAATACTTTCACAAGTAGGAGCATCGCATGCATGGAATATAATTTTAAACAGAACTTGTCTTTTTCTTAGGAGTCTGCTTATTAAGCAAACAATTCTTAAAATTAGTTGGCCCCGTAGCTCAGTCAGTAGAGCACCTACCTGACGTACTAGGGCACCCGGGTTCGATTCCCAGCGGTGGGGTGGGGAATTTTCTCCGAACCAAGATAATTAATCTTCCCAGAGTCTGAAAGTATGAGTGAGAGTGCAAATGTGTGCGTGATCTAATGATTAAAACCCAACGAATACGAGTTAACACCTTCGGTATGTTCCAAAGGAGAACGGCCGCCGATATGACCATTGCAGTTAAAGGCGAGGTATAAATGAAATAAATAAAAACAATTCTCAATATCGGTTTAGTGTTTTCCTATAAAACAAGAGTGCACGTGCTTGACCATAGAGAATACAGACACGCAGACACACACCATATTTGTCTCTCTCTCTTATTTTACCAATTATGCAGAACTTATTCAGAATAAAGAGGAGTTCAGAGGTTATTCCAAGAACATTCAAGGAAAATATATTTCAGTTGTTATGAAAATCTTAAACATATGCTATTTTAATTGAAATTGTTATAAAGATTGTTCAGTAAATCAAAATGTTTTGAAAAGTTTCCATTTAATGGGCAATTTGGCTGGATAGTATTTTCTTGAGAATTTTGTGCAGGATTTTAAAAGATGGGCTTAAATACTAAATTTAATGTCCCGCTGGAATTCACTCATACATAGGTTTTCACAACAATTGATCATTTTATAAATAGTACAAATTTTATATTGTATTCTATTCTATGATTGTATCTGGTCTGTACTTTAGAACTCGCAGAATATCTAATTCTCAATTTTAATGAAGTTCCAGCTTATGTATTTCTTACTTTTAATACAGCTGCAGCTGCTTGTTTTAACCTTCTTGTGTAATTATATTCTGAGCTGAAAGGGAATTCACTTTACTATCCATATATGGCTGACATTGTAGCTACGGATTGCATACTGAGAGACAGTGAGATTGTTCATTTTCAATCACCATATCAGTTCTAGCAGCGGAGGGAAACTTGTACATTGCTTTCTCAGTAAGGTTCTCTAAATTCCACTGTCTTTAGATTTGATGCATTTCTTACTCTTTATACACTTACAACCTAATATTTCACGAAAAGTATTGTTATATATTTACAAGCTAAATTTCAGAAACAGCACGCTTGATCATTTATGCAGTTTCCAAAAATTCTGACACCAAGAACAATACTTTGGCTATAATTATATATAATTATAATGATAATCTCAGCTTGACAGTTTTGAGATAAATACTTTACAATCAATAATTAAATTAAAGTGTTTCATTTACAGGAATCTCATTTTCTGTTTTCATGTACACCTAAATAACATTTTTTTCTTTCTGTCTTATTTTTTAAAATATTGTTGGTTAGCCAATTATTGCAACCATTTTATTGTGAAAGAGATAAGACAGAAAGAAAAAAATGTTATTTAGGTGTACATGAAAACAGAAAATGAGATTCCTGTAAATGAAACACTTTAATTTAATTATTGATTGTAAAGTATTTATCTCAAAACTGTCAAGCTGAGATTATCATTATAATTATATATAATTATAGCCAAAGTATTGTTCTTGGTGTCAGAATTTTTGAAAACTGCATAAATGATCAAGCGTGCTGTTTCATGTTTCCACTGTTGCAGAAACTGCAATACCGTATCCCGGGGTTAGTTTAACCTTAAGAAAATTTTCGTGATGACACACAAAGCTTTTAATCTGATGACAGGTTATTGAGCACGTGCAATTTTGGTTTCTTATAGTAAAATTAGACTCATTTGGCACTTACAGAGACCATATAGATAACCTGGTATCTAAAGTGGCGTATAGCTGTTTTGTTCCTTGAATGTTAAAATTATATTATTACCGTTTTTGTGAGCAACCAATAGATTTCCCTTTCTCCTCTTTAAATACTACCCTGCATCCACTTTATATATAGCGTACTACGTTATGCACTAAACCAAATAGCCCGCCTGGGTAGCGTAGATGATAGCGTGTTTACCTTACGTTCAAGAGGTCCCAAGTTCGAATCTCGGTCAGGGTGAGTTACCTGGATAAGGTTCTTTCCGGGGTTTCCCTTATCCTGAAAGATGAATTTCGGGTAACTGTAAGCACTATGGACCCTGGGCTCATTTGAGCATAATTTAGTCCATTTCATTGATCGTCCGATATGACTTAACGTTGGAGGACGTAAATTACAAAAAGAAAAAGCTAGTTCAAATAAGTGTGACATTCCGGAGTTCGAATCTCGGTCAGGGTGACTTATCTGCATAAGGTTTCTTTCCGGGGTTTTCTCTCATATGAAAGATTAACTTCGGGTAACTCTAAACTCTATGGACGCTGGAATCATTTGAGTATCATTTCACACATTTCATTCATCATCAGATATGGCTCGTTGGAAGACTTAAAAAAAAGAACTAGCTTAAACAAAATACACAAAATACCGAAATGCGATGATTTCATTCTGAAATCGCGTGGTCTACGGCATAAGTTTGAGATCCTCAGCTGACTTCTTCAAATCTTCATGCATGTATCTAAACCATCACTTTTAACATTTGGTTTAGGGCGTCGGGACAGTTCAGCTATTTCGTGCTGAGGATCAATGGTTCACTTCATGGCCCTGGGTGGCGATTTAAATTCGATCCTATCCAAAGCTTACATCTCTAACTGGTGTGAAGTATGACACAATGTCCTTCGGAGTCCATGTAGGTCCTCTTAGTCCACCGCCATCTTCATCATCAACTTAGCACCGTGGTAACGGACTCTGCCAACTGAATGTGCCTTCCTCAGAAATGGGTTCAGCCATCGTTTGGTAGAATGAGTTCACCCCGAAGGTCATAGACCATATGCGAGCCTTTGAGATGACATATTTTGCTTTATAAAATAGAAATTCCTGAAATAACCCCAGCTGTTAATAAGGTCTATTACACCTGGTAGCTAGGAAACCCGCACGACTGGCGTGTCAAAGATGTTGCCTCGCACTCGCGGCGAACTTCGCCTGTTCCGCTCTACTTGGAGAGAAATTGGTGCCTTGTGATTGCATAGCTTCAGCCAAGTGTTCTGTTTAGTTATCCATCGTACCAGAGAGAATATTGCCCATACAATGTCATTGAGGTCTTTCTACACTTATTTGTCCTGCAGATCGTTAATTTAAAATGTTTTGGAAATTCCGTTTTGGTCCGTCCTTAAATATGCTGGTTTCTTTTATTTATTTTAATTGTGTCAGTTGTTATGAATAAAAGTTATAATTATTATATTTTATTTTTCATTTAAATTCTCAATAACACAATTTTTATGTTCTAATTTATTTTTTGCTTTTAAGGTAGCTCTAACAATATATGTTAGCGTATTACAGAAGTTTCTGTTTTCTATGTATCAAATTTAACTAAAGGCCATATCTCCGACCCATAAAATGCATTTTAGAATTTCCGTTTAATTTATTTCAGGCGCGACTTTTGCTTAAACTTCTGCTTTCTTATTTTTTAATTTTTGTTTTTGGTTAGCGGACTTCAGTCGTATTTCAGGTGAAATTATCGCTTTCAATTGTTAAGTTGAACGTAATATCTACCCCGTCTAAGTATCTAAATTACACAGAAAGTGAAATATTTACTTTTTTACCATTTATATTCTAATTCTAGACTTAAATCAGGACTTCAGAAAAAACATACTGTTATGATTCAGCATCTAAAACCCACTTTTTCACAATTTCATCTCTGACTAAGAGTTTTATCTTGAACGACTAGAATATGTTTAGAAAACTTCTATTCATTAGAAGAATTGGGAAAAATAAATACTTATGAACATTCAGCAGTAAAATCCAGTTTTGTTCTATATTTACGTTTTAAAATTCCGATATTATATAAGCAACCCGTGTTTATTTTAAATGATAATCTTTCAGATAAAATATGGTCAAAGACTTAAATCTAATTCCAATAATTGTTATGGTTTATGTGTTTCCAGATCTAACGTATAAATATGTTTAAAATTCTGAAATTCTATGCTGTTTGCAAAATCACGAGAGAGAAAAGCTTATCATTTGAAAAAGTATAAGTATTTGAAAATTAATACCAAAGAATATCATGAAAGTGGTTAATCCTGCAAAATTTTTTTCTGAAGATAAATTATATGGTTTAAACTTATCTACGTAGTTAGATTTTGTCACATTTCTTATGTTTTATCAATTATAAAGTCATTCAGAATGAAGAGGACTTTGCGAAATATTCGTGGAAGTTTTAAAATCTATCATGCAAAAGCCGTTAGCCAATTTTTGAGCAATAAAAATAATGAAGCATGTTCCTTTCTTAGGGTAGTTTGGGTGGCGGATTTCTTTTGACACGTAGTTTTTTTTTTTTTTTTTTTTTTTTTTTGAAAGGCTCTGGACCTAAATAACAAGAGAGATGATTAATATGTTTCCTTTCATAAACATACGCACCCACCATCCCACCATATACAAAAAGGCACACACACTGTTCTAATTTTTTTTTATTGCATTATGTAATTTCTAAAAATCTGTTTCCAGTGAAATCTGTGTTGATCTTTTCGGTGGAACGCAATAGACACTTCCTTTGCTTTCTGTAGGTACCTAGTGCATATGTATGCATGAAACAAAGTTTTATAATGAGGAAGTGAAATGACGTATATTTTTATCACTCCGTGTGTATTATGTACATTATATTTAACAGTTTTTTTATCCAGTAAAAAGTGTATATTCTTAATAAAAAACATGGCGCGACAGCCCTTAGAGGGCCAAGGCCTACCAACCCGACTGCGCATCTCACGCCCACTTACGCACGGCAGAGGTGGACCATCATCCAACCGATACGGGGAGGCATCCCCCAGTCGGAATGTTGGTTTTCGTGACCTGGGCCGCTTACCTAGCGTAAGCTCCTCACTTTTCTCACCATGGGTGGGATCGAACCCGGGCCGCTTTCCGTGGCCAGGGACCAAGGCATTCTGCCTTAGCCCGCTACACAACGGCGCAGAACTAATAATAAACATGTTTACACGTAATATTTTAATGGTTCATTTGTTCTTATTCAGTGAGCCTTTATTTGACTAGTTATGTATTAACTTTTTTATTTTATTTATGGACTTTTCATTGATTTATGCTTTCTATAATGTATTTTTTGTTTTTAACGATTTTTAATTTTTGATACTGTAAATTTAGAAAGATGTGTGTGCTTTGTTTTATAAACAATCTAATAATAGATACTGCTGCATATTGCATATTTTTGTTAGTTTGTGCCTAGTCTCGACAAATCCAGAAAAAACTGCATCAAGGTATACATGAATTAATGAGTAGCAGATGTTTCTATTTAGTTAATTTAACAAAGTGACTTCAGTGACAGTGTCAGTATTTGAATGTAGATGTTACCTGGTGTTTAACGTAGCAGGCGCATGGAAAAGGGCATATACAGAGTTCTGAATTCCAATTTCCAGTGTGCCTAATATACTAGCGAAATACGGAGCTAATGCGCTCTCCATCTGGAGCCAGTAATTTTCTGACGGCAAAAGCTTTAAGAGCTTACCAGCTAAGCTCTTGTAGAAGGAATACTTTTCTAGCCCTAGTGTAGTTTTGGGAATTTTGTATCGTACATTCATAAACCTTATCGTAAACATTCGACGGAAAACTAAGAAATTATGGACTATTCTATATCTTATGTGAAAGTGAATACGAATAACTATAACCACGGATATTTATTATTTGCAATATTACAAGTCGCATTTTTAAGGTATTTGCAGAAGATTGTCTTAAGTTTTCTCCGGGTTACATAGATCTCACGACAGAACATCAGTGCGCTTTGGAGTTTGTCAGCAGTGTAACTCAACGGTATAGCGTAGGGAATAAAAATTGCAGATTTATAATTCCATTCAGACTCCTGACACTGAATTTATCCTTGTTCCACTTTCAACAGTCAGTGAGAAGGAACAGTTATTTGATATTTAGCTGTTTCTTCGATAGCATGTGAATTTAAGACCAGGAGAATAATTTCAAACATCCCAAGGATTATGAAATCAAATACTTCTTATTCAGGCCACATTCTAAAATAGGAGTTCAAACTCATTTTTATTCTAAGGGAATCTTCATGTACATTCACCGTGTAGAGAGATGACTCAGCGATGGAAGACACCGTTAAGCTCTAAGTGCCACAAATGGCACCCCGACTGGTTCCTGCCACCACTTTAAGATGGTGAAGGAAAATGCCACCGGCCACTAATTCTTGTGATTTGCAGAGAACCTTTCCTAAGAGCATCTCTCTCCCACGCCTTCAAACAACGCGTGCAACCGGCTTATTCCCACGCCTTCACTCATTTTCTGGCATCACGCATCATTACCGGCAAACTGTTTATGGTGGAATCGTGAAACGGAGAACAACGTCGACTGACATGCATATCAAATATCACGCAACTCCCAAAGATCGTTCCGAAAGGTCTGCAGTTGGAATCTTTCGGCATTTCTTCCTCTCTCGTTTCCGCCGCTCTGGCAGCCGACTTGAACCGTAAGACACAGTTTGCAAGCAAATAACCACAATTAGGCAGTAAGGTCAGGTTTCCCGCAGTCCTAGCGCTATTGACCAACTTTTAATGAAGCCGTCAAACACTCGAGTTCTTGGAAGGCCTGAAAATTCCTTGCCCTAGCATGCATTCGATGCCCAAAGTGTAAGATTAACACTGCTCCCCCCCCCCCCAAAAAAAAACATTTTTTCACACCTCCGCGACAAAACTAGGTGATTCTTAAGGAAAAATATGGGATGATTTTGAAAAGTGCCACCTTTCACTTCAGGTTAAAAAGATATGAAGAACAAATTTAGGATTTCACCTACAGGGTTTCAGATAAGATACTATGTCACGTTTATTATTGTGATATAATGATATCTGTTATAGTAATATATACTATGGTGAATTATGATTAATTCAAAAAGTTGTTTTACATGCATGTAATACCTGTAACTCTGCTTAAAAGTATTTGGTAGCGTGTGATTGCCTTCTGTACTCCTGCCTGCTTTTCCTCACAAGAAATCAACAAAATCCTCCATCATTACTGGATCCTTACGACCTTGCTATCCCATTTCTATGATAGAAATATCCTGATGAAACCATTTGCCTTGTTCATCACTAAAATCACCCAGATATTCCAGAAAAATGTATAAATGTGTTTGGAGGAAGCGAATTTTCAAAGATATTCTACAACCTATATCTTTGTAGCATTTCAACAGATTTGAGACTCAAGTTTTATAGCCTTTTTTCCTTTGTGTTTCCAAGAAAACTACACAAAATCCTTGCAAATGATTGCCAAGTTGCTAATTTCACTGTTTGTTACATTTTTTCAAACACTTCATCCTCACTAGTTTTCGGATTAGAGGTACAACAAAAATTCCTTTCACTTTTACATAAGTTAACTGTGGAAACTTGCCTTGTAGATATGCAAATGCACTACCGTCCGTGTTGAATGCATTAACCCAAGTTTTATATATAAGGAAAGGGAGAAGAAACTTATCAGTCTAAACCAATGGTGTTTGTCTTGCATTATTCTTCCTTGGGACATATTCTCGCCGCTTGCCCTACTGTTGTACCACATAATGTTTTTACATGACATGGCTGTCCTATAAACATAAAAAACAAGAATATTTTGTGAGTCTTCTTTATATACCAAAGGGGACACGTACAATCTTGGCCATACCTTCATATTTCTCTAGGACCTACAGAATGGAAAACAAAAAGAAAGTAAGATCGAAAGTCTCACACATTAATATCTAAATCGTCCACAATCGAGGTGGTCGAAGCAGTCTTTTGAGGTGGCCGGTACGGTCATAGAAGGGAACGGTAATGAAAGAAATGTAAAAGAAGAAGATAACGTATAATGACTGTGGAATGAAAATAAATTTAAAACTTGAGGAAATTTAAAAGTGGTTGTAATACAGACAGATACAGACTGCAATATTAACATTGAACGACTCCTATTAAAAGAAGGAATATTAATGTACTCCACTGCAGGATGCGTTTGTTTTATCCTGTAAAAACGAAGTAATATACGCCATTCAAACACACCATCGTTTCCAGCACTACTCTGAAACAAAGTACAATAGCAAACAAGTTTAGTTGTTATGTGCTGAACCTTCTTGTGAGCTATTTCATATTGGACCCGAATTAAAAGTTTTAAATACATTTAATTATTTGTTAAATAGTTATTGTTTAAAACGAACTTAAAAATCGCAGTGTCTCTTTTTTCCTTCTCTAGCTACATTAAATTGAATGAAGCAGTAAAGTTAAATGTCCGGAAAGTACGTTTTTATGGGAAAACAAAGGTTTGAACTGTTCAAGATGTTAGCTAGCACAAAAAATGAGAACTTGCTGGACCTTTAAAGATAAAAAATGCCAATCTCAGCAGCTTTGTTTAGTTTTAATATTTTAGTGCATAAAATCTACATCACAAAAATAAGTCAATCAGAACATGTCCTAACTGCACATTTTTTCAACTGGAGATAAAGTGCTTTTTTTTAAAAAAAAAAAAAAAAAACATAAGTATCACTAGTATAGCAACTTCTGAGCTATTTGCCTTAAGATCCTGGGCAAAGCCTACGCGCCACCAGTTGAGCATCATAGATGGCAACTACTGATCGCCCAGGACAAGAAGGCAAGCTAGAGGAATGTACAACATAATCACTTTTACTGTCTTCTCGAGTTGTACGCTCGCCTTCCGAGTATGACAAGGATGCAAGACTCGTTTAAAAAACACAAGTGTTGTCACATAGCTTACCTATGCATAATACCTATCGCTGCAACAAACAGTAGATCTGGCAGCGTGGGTGACTCATATGCACTTATACACTCATTTCCTAGTAAACAGATCCGCTACCGGAGCAGACAAACAGTTGAAGCTCCTCTGCCCTTCATTCCCCTCTAGCCTTCTTGTCGTGGGCATACACTACGTGACAATGCAATAGCCAGCGCTGTAGTACTGAGACAGTGCAATGCTAAGGAGATAAGCACTGTCAAAGAGCAACATTTTGTGGTGAAATGCGTTCAAATGCAGCTGCTCAAGTGTTTATATAAATAAAACAGTTCATCTATTACAAATGTATTAATTACCATCCTATGTCGCAGTGAAGAAATTTGCTAAATCCAGTCCTCCAACTAAGTTTGAGCCCAGGCCTGAAGGAGCGCCTTGCAAATTTCTGAAGTTACACGAATGAATATTAGGATTCAATTATTCTTGCAATTATATTTGCCCCTACACGACGTTCCTGTTGGCGCCCTCAACCTTTATAGGGGAATGTTTCTGCTTGTTCACTTGCTACTAGAGTCCAGCAATCTCTTAACTAGGGCCACGAAATGTATGTCTAAGAAACAGAGAAGGAAAAAAAAAAGAGGTTTAGTTGTACAGGTTTCTTGCATTTTGCTGCCATAAACATTTGCAAATTTTCCCCATCACGTCAAGATTCCAAAGTATTTTCATTGCAATACTTAAATGAAGCATCGCGGTAATTAATGTTTACAAGACAAAGCGATGTAGCTTACGAAACTAATAATAAGGTATTGAAGCAACAAAGCTTTGAATACTTGAAGTAACTGAGCAGAACGTTCCTCTTCAATACTAAACGACATTTTCAGTTGGTGCGCAAAGTTTAATGATAAATTCTATACATTTTAGTTCTGTGTCTTTTGGAAGATTTTTCTAATTTAACTCATTATTTATTGGAAACTTTTACACATTTTTATCCATACCTAATCACAAGAACTGTGATATAATAGTGTGTGAGGTTGATAAAATCGTAGATCGTGGTGCTGTCGTAATGGTATTTCCTCTTCATACCGGACCACCATTACTCGGCAAATAATGATATGTTTCGTGTAAGTGCCGAATTTGAATGACAGGTAGACTGGACCATCTAGTCCACAAGATGTAATCTGGAGAAGTTTTGTAGGGATGAAAGAATACGCACAATTTTAAATAAATGTTAATGGATTTGCTAAAATTGACATTTACAATTCCTGTGGAATTTGCTGTAAGTCTTATGAATTTTGGTTCAACTCAGATTAGATTAGATATAGATCAGGGAGAATTGAACAGGTAGGACAAAATCCCTACCTGCGCGTTCCGAAACCTAAGGTTTATTGTACGATTTTTGCCCTATTTCATCTAGCCATTCTCTCCTGAAATTCTAATAAGTTGGAGGAGTCTATAGATTAGGTTCTTGTTCGATAAAATGTCCTTTGGATCCAAAGTTCCAAATGATTATATCTATTAACTTTCAGCGCTTTACACTGTAATATTAATTGAGAGGCCGTTTCCTCCACTATTCCACACTTAGGGAGAGCCCCATTTTTTGCAGGGGTTTTCGGAGGTTCCCATGTCCGGTCATCAGGCCCACCATGAATCTCATCTGCTTTCTTGGTAACTTATTTTAGGACATGGTTGTTGCATCATTAGCTTGCCATGCCTTTGTTTCTGGAGTTTTTCCCAGTATTCTAGTATGCTTTCTTTGAATCCAGCTTAGTAGCTGGTGTTAGCATTAATTTGGTAATACCTAAGACAGGTTCTGGGCCTATAAATGGGATCTGTTCTTTCCTCTTGGCCAGCATGTCTGCCATTAGTTCAACTCAAAAGCTTGTAAATTGTGATACGCGAGCTTGCAATATATGAGATTCATTATCGCGATTTAAATTTACATCTGTTTTGTTTTATAGATGCCCAGCTTTCTCAAATGCATTTCTAATATATTGAATCACTAAACTAAAACAATTAGGTTATAATACATTCAAAGCCTTATTTATCAATAAGCTACGTATAATTTGTACCAACATTTGCGGACCAACAGCAGGGTGTTCAAGATCTCCACGAAACCAACGCAGACCTTTAAACCTAAAAAGGGATGCCGAAGGGACAACAACCTTGGAACACCAGTAAATCTTTTATTGGAAATGGATGCCATCGATCGTGAACGTCAAAGATGGAGAGAGAATGTTTTACAAGCAGTTTAAAAAGGCATAAACGTGGTCCATAAACCCCCCTCCTAGAGCGTTACAGTGGCCAGGTAATTATTACTGAAGTGAAACATAACGACGGGAACGAACCGGAACGGAATACGCCAACAAAAATAAAAGATGCTCATTCCATTCACAAAAAGAATAAACAGATGTTGCGGTTTTTACAATACAGACGAGGAAAAACCTAGAATATTGTGCAACAGATTGTGTGGGTGGGAGAAGGTTCGGTTTGTATCCCGAACTTCACTCTCTGGTTTTACATTTCAGCTTGCAGTGGTTGTGCAACTACATTATTAAACTTCATTTTGGAACAGTATCGCGTGTCATGACCAACTTGTTTCATTCGTTCACGCAGTGGTTCGATGTGAAACTACAGACCTAGTTTTGGCTCTGCATGATCTTAATTGTGTCGCTATGCTAACCATTATCGCATAGTAACAGATGACTGAAGGAGTGTAACAAAAGTGGAAGGATCACATAGCTTTACCTACACGTTTCAGCTTCACGGGGATTCTACAGAACTTCTACACTAACGCTCATTTCTCTGCTAAATGATTTTTATGAGGTAGAAATATTACATAACACATTAGGTACATATAGAAATAACTTTATATTCATATATGAATTTTAGACAAAAGTTATAAAAAATATGAAATGACGGGTTTATAATTTTAGATATGGGATAAAAACTAAAAATAAGGTATCTCAAGTTGTTCTCGGGAAGCAAGCCAGGTGAAAAGACGATTAGAAATCGACGTTTCGGGCGTGTGCATCTCTCCCATCATCAGGATATTTATTAAATGTTATAATCGCAAATGAATCACTGAATATAACGTATATATAAACAAAGACAAAACACTATCAGAATTCCGCATTACTGAACAAAAGACTGTTTTCGGTAAAGTAAATGCCAGGTCAGGAGATGGCGTGAGTAAGGAAAATTAATTAGGTCAAAGGAACGTAACTACTCAACTTGATTATCAAGCTGTATTGATATATGCTTCTTAAGTCGACGGATTTCCATTTTAAGGCCCGTTTCCAAGAGGAGCTGAACTGAAATCCAGCATCACGATTAAGCGTGCTCCTTTCGGAGGAAATTGCCAAAGCCTCCTTAAGCTTCAGGTCTTACTTTGAAAATAAGGTAGTAATTTTCAGGGTAAAGTTTATTTCAAATTTCCAAAGCTATGAAGAAACATCTGGAAGTGTACCAATATACATACTATACCAGCGGTGGCTTAGAGTAAAATTAATATAGATAATGGAAACCAACTTCTCGAGGCCAGTGGGAAAAGAAAAATCTTTCCATTCACTTAATAACTCCCAGTGGTTGTTAGATTTGGCTTTTTTATACAGTTGTTTCTAGGATTTACAAACGTTAAACTTATCTTTACAAGGAAGAGAAAAACTAATTTCTGATTTGGCCAGACTTTTTTCAGCTTCCATAGTAAGTTAAAAGCTTTTTGGGAAAGACCGTCAGACTAAAACATTTTCTCACCTCAAATGTTTCAATAAAATTACTGAAACCCTTCCTGACGTTCAGATGTGAACTGTAGATTACTTGAGTTACATGTCGGGCGTTACTGGTAGATTTATTTTTTGAAATGACTTAAACCTTCATTTTCTTCCTGGAAAATTCTTTTGCTGTTGATATGTGAGCGATGGCTGTGCTGTTTCATCACCTATAACGAAGGATACAGCGGCTGTAGAGCTGGAGCTACCAAAACTGCAACAGGACGAAAGACTAAAAGGACTCAAACGAAGTGGCATTTCTACACTAGAATTTTAGAAAAATGTCCCAGAAGAAAAATATCCACTAACAAAAGAGTGTGCTAAGAGACTTATTTCAATCTTTGGGACTACTAATGTATGTGAATCATTGTACTTAACACTTAAATTTAACTAAATCTTAATATGGATCTGAACTAATGGATGAATGTTTAAGTGAACTTGTGCAAACTGCGCTTATCAGTTATTAACCAGATTAAAAAAAAACTAACAGAAAAATTGAACAGTCGAAAAAGCACTTCTCAAAAGAGAAAGTTCATTCCTTCATGTGTACTTGAACAATAATGTTCTGTGTAGTGCAAAAATAAATGTTCCTTCATTTGCTATAAGATAAAACATATGTCTTCATTTTATAAATAGCTCTTACAATGTGGCTAGCTTCGAATTAGCTTAATACTATACCTTTACTTTCTTAAGCACATACTTACAAACAGCAGAGGAAGTTTTGTCTCCTAACCAAAAATTAGATGTCGAGATGTCACCGGAAATATATGTTTTGAAGTTATGTCTATCAAAAATGTATTTTATGAAAAGTCCATATATGTGTCTGTTAAAGTTACTCAAAAACAAACACGAAACTTGATATTTAAGTTATCAGGATCTTCGGGGATGTGACACAAAGGTTTTCATTGAACATTTTCCAATTTTTGATATTTCTTTAAAGTATTTTCATGACAAATGTAACATACATCTTGAATGTTCTAGGAACTTCCTCTTCATTCTCGTTGACTTTTGCATAATTGATAAACCACAAGCGATAGACAAAAATTTAAATCTGGTTAAAGCATACATTTTAAATACATTTCGCGGAGTTAAACATTTGAAAAATATTATCACTTGTAGCTCATCTTACGTTGAAGTATACCGGCCTTTATACATCACTCACTCACTCACTCACTCACTCACTCACTCACTCACTCACTCACTCACTCACTCATTCACGCACTCACTCACTCACTCACTCACTCAACTCACTCACTCACTCACTTACTCACTGTGTTTCTCGATGCATGCTCCGGCTACTGAGTTAAAAATGGGAGAGCTATCGAATTTTTCTTTCGGTAAGAGGCGTGGACCTCAGTTTGCGAAACAGACCAAAGACCACAATTGTTACAGGCTATTAGATTTATTCTGTGTATTACTTTATAGACTTCTACATAAATTGAGTCAAAGAACTGTCTTTTGCCCTAAGAATGGTTCTCCGGGGAATAATGCATGTTTCCTTTTACATACGCTTTATGGAGTTTCTGTGTATACAGAATACATTCGTGTGTACTACCGCGAATTCACGAATAATTCTGTATATTTTCCGAATAGCACACAGCTAGAAAATTCCAAACGTTCACATTATAACTCGGTTCTAGCAACGCGATTTTTGTTGGTGACAGAATCTTCATACTTCCGGTATATGCATCTCCGCTGCAGCGTTCAAACAATTCTTTCTTAGCAAAACGTGTTTGTTACATTGATTCTTGACTTCGTGGTTCCAAAGATATCGCTTTCTGGTTTAAACCAAATTTCACATGCTAATAGTTGTAATTTACTCCCATTGTAAGAATTTTTAGTGGAGACCTTTTATCCTCTGTTTTTCTTGTCCCAGTCCTATCTGTCTCTCTCTTACCGTAATAGCGAATTAACTTTAGAATGACACCCAGCTTTTATATCCTTTTCTGTAATACGAAAGAAGCTCCAGCGTTCCAATATCGTAAAACTACTTTTGAGTCTTTGACATTAAATATTTACTTCTAAAATCTTGGCCAAGACGGATATTTTTACATATAGTTACAAAACTGCAAGAGCAATATTCTATACTTCAGTTATTTAAATGCACACAGTCACTGTCAAATTAAATTGCATAAACTGATATTAAATTTGAGCATACAAGTTAATTTAGAATACTTAATAATTTAAGTTAATAATTAGTATTCATTTGTTTATAATTAATTTTGGCCTAATTGCCTAAGGTTGTTTCCCCAATATTTCACAGCTGCAAAACAAAGGTTCTCGAAAAAATCCTCCGACCCCACCTGCCTTTAATTTTTCGAAATTTTTAGTTTTATCAAAAATAACGTGTTGAATTATCATGGAATAGCCTTGAAATCTTCTCCATTTTGAATGGCTTTTGCATAAGCGATACACAAAATCTTCAAAAAAAAAAAAAAAAAAAAAAAAAAAAAAAAAATTGAAAAAGAAATGTGGATCTCGTTAAAACACCTAGTTTTAGTTAACTTTTTGTATAACTAACCAGTTACGTTAATTTGTTTGCACTTTACAATACTTATGCGTTTCTCAAATGGGAATTATTCATTTGTTCTTTTTTCTGCTTGATCATTCAAAGTGAAACAAATTTGTGTGATCATACAGCAGTAGCTCTTAAAAAATGTCACCTAAACCTATTATATTTCGCTAATCCCATCGTAGTTACAAGGGATTATGTAGTAAAAGCTTTTTTTACAATTATTTCGATGAAAATGAAGTAGACAGAAAAAGGAGTAGTTCGTACGAAAGTGGCACGAGATCATATGAGTGTAACACATCTTTTTTATACAACATGTCACTTTTAGGAGGTTGTCTTTGAAGCTGACATTTATTTTATCAATATGCCCTAATATTTTTTAAATTTTGGCTATCGGACCAATGTATTTTGTATTCCTTGTCATCTGATCCGTCTTCCTGTATGTTAAAAAGTAGCGGAAACATACTTCAGCTATATCGTAGGCTTAAATTTATTATTTTAATATTATTAATTTTGAAGTAGTATTTTAAAATTATTATATATTTTAAGTGCACTTATAATCAATCCTCTTTACTCTATAGTTCTCCACAAAAGCTGTCTATTCACATTATTAAAATGATAATAGATCAAGAAACTTTATTGTTTATACAATTTCGTTTTAATAGGTACATATTTAAGACAATATTCCAGTTTTTTGTTATTATTCCAATTCAAACTTCAAGTGTCTGCTCTTTTCCATTACCACGAGAAACAAGGGGAACAGTGCGAGCCCCTCAAGGTCTGGTTCGCTTTCGTAGGTGCTGCATTGCTCGAATTTTTACTGGTGGTTTTTGCTTGAGTTTGGGATGGATAAAGATGACTTAAATTTAAAATCCTCAAGAGCGTTCATTCCGTACTTTCGTTCTTCGGATGGTACGGTCCTCTGGTTAATGGCTGCAGTACTAAGTTTTGCAGTATCCCAGAAAAATGAACATTATTATCGACTTTCGAATCGCTCCTCTCAGAGATACCTTATATATGAGAGAAAGAGAGAGATAGAGAGATAGAGAGAGAGAGAGAACATATTTCAACAGATGCAGAAGCAAGCATACATCCGTATTTGAAACAGAAACCACAGGTTTCCGAGGGAAAACGTTGCCTTTATATAGATCAGGCAGAGAGGTCGGATACGTAAACAATAGGACAATAGAAGCCCAAAATTCCTTCCCCAACACGGAGCCAGAAACAATAACGAGGTTTAAGGAAAATATGTAGATGCAGGATGCAGTGCCGTTATGACGCCTAGGGGTCATACAATTTTAGGGGGTACACAATTAAAGGTGAATGGAAATGTCCAATAAGGTAAAATGGTAGAAATAAACTCCCCGAATAAAAATGTAGCGTAAACCATGTGATAGGCGTGAGGAAGAAGCCGAGAGTAGGGGGAAGTGAGAAGCGTCACTCGGTTGGTTACAACGAAAGGGAAAAGACGCGTTAGTTTAATATCTGATGGCGAGGTAATAGTGGAGTTAGATTTCAAACGTGGTGGGATTAAATATTCTCAAAGAGACAAGGCGACGCAACGAGAATGATAGCAAGCGAGAAAAGCAGAGCAACCCTACAAGTAAGATATGTGGGAATAAAGAATCCACAGGAAATTGAAGTAGGACTTTTCAGTGACTGGTGATAACTACTGGACCCTGAGAGAGTACTCCTGCTCACCGGCATGCAATCCTTATCCATCTTGCCATGCCACACCAAGAGGCCTTCCGCTGTAGGATAAACATGCTAAAAGTGATTCATTAAAACTCCAATAAAACGCCAAGAACTATCAGTTGTTCGACAATTAGTGTAAAGTTTTACTTTTGACTTACCCCTCATGATTGCTGACTTTCTCCCATAGCAACAGTTAAACGTACAGTGAAATGCCGGGGGAACTGGGGTGAATGAAATGGTGATTCAAACTAGGCTGTAATTGGTGAGAAATTAACTGTCAGTCCCTTTTGAGAAAGAGGAAGCATTGTTCATTGAATAAGAATTTACGAGTTGAAGGTCCTCCGGGATACAACAAGCATGCAATCTGCATTATAGGGCAGTGGACATGGTTAACCATTTGGTGAAAAGTGTACTGGAATTGCAAACAGCGTCCAGCATTTCTTGTCAGGTTTGCAGTAACCTTTTGTAACATGATTTGTCAAATTCATTATACATAAAAAGTATATAACACGCTCCTCAAATCCAGGGTCGAACATAGAGATGGTGATATCGAAACCAACGGCTCATGATCTCGTGTGCCATTCATCACGGTGATATTTATGATTGTCTAAGACGATTTTGGTATGGTATGCATGTGTGGGAGTAAAATGCCAGTTTTATCGCCTCTAAACCGCAGACAAAGGCTGCGGTGGAAGGAAATTTGAAGGCGGTATACTGCGGCACAGAAATCTCCCTCGCATTCTACCTGTACATTAATCTGCCTTTTCAAACTCATCATTTAAGAACGGTCTCCCAAAAACTAAATTCAAACGGTAAATAACCGGTCACGGATTCCAACGATTTTTAACCTATTCTTCTCAAGCATACGTGTGTGTGTGTGCGTGCGCCTCTTAACTCTTTCTTCTAGCCCAGCGGGATTACGCATATCATAATACCAAGTTTCATGACAGGACAAAATGCCTTAGGGATAGCAAGCGTGCTTCATGAGTATGTGGGCAAACATTCATCTCAAATGTAGGTTGACTGTGCAACATGTGTTCGAAAGGTTTTAACACAGATAATAAAAGCTCAAGTGCAGGTTCATCTGATTTCTGTTCTCATAGTGTAAATATAAAAAATGTTGTTTTATATTCATCTATTTTTCTGTTTTTACCATACGTTATTAGTAAATCTCGGATTTATATGCACTATAAAGGATGAAGATATGCATGCATCTATGCACTAAAAATCTGTATAATATGCTATAACAACTTAATAGTGTACACTTAAAATAAAGTACATTATTTCAACTTTCTCACATTTATTAATCTTGAAGTAATCAAATAGTAAACTCTTAAACATAGGCACTAAGTTATTAATATTTATTAGTATCTATTACAGTCTATGTTAGTATTAGTCGTGTTTATTGCAGTAAAGAATTAAATATCTGTCTTAGTTTTCTGGAAGAAATGAATTTTCTAAACTAAGAGGTTTAAAATAGGGATTGGGTATAAAAGTGGATTATGTTAACGCTATACCAAAAATATTACGTAGTAAAATAGCAGTATAAAGTTAGAGAAATGGGGAGATATGAACATTATAACTCAATATATACAAACATAACAATTTGTAACTTAAAACTTCACTTATATTATAAGAAATGATGATACTTTTCTTATAAATTGTCCGGGATCGCGATTTCATTTAAAACTTATACACATCTTCAGCCGGAAACAAAGCTGTCGCAATCGTTACGAACGCTAGATGTTGACATGTTCTTGTTAGTACTACCAAAATCTGAAAATAAAACAAATTTAAAATCAAAATCGACTGCCGCTATTTCAAAATTCATTAACTGATTTTGTTTTTTAAAATAAATATCTTTCCCCAAACCATTAAATCTATCGGACCATTTAATTGTTTTAATAATTTAACTTCTGGATTTATTTCATGGTTAAATGACCAAAAATGATCTGCTACGACCAATTTGTCTGTTTATACTTAATGTTACGAAAAAGTTCTTTCGTTCTGGTTTCTAAATTACGTTTTCACTTTCCAATATAAACTTTATCGCAATCGAAACAATTAAACTGATAAGTACCAGACTTTTTATTATTGGGAATTTTATCTTTTATAGAGAAACGCAATAAATTTTTAATGCTATATTTATTTTGAAGAACTAAAGTTATACCAAACTCTTTAAAATTTTTTGAAAATGTTTATTAACCCAAGTATGTAAGTAAATTTTGTAAAATTATAATCGTCTTTTATTTTTCTAAGGGTAGAAATATCATTAACAGTTTTTTTTTATATTTGAATTTTTCAATTTGTTTATTTATAAAGTCTTTATTAAAACCATTTATTAAAGAAGTATTAATAATGTTTATATTCTTTATATCTTCATTCAGGGGTATATTTATTAATATATAAATATTTATTAATATATAAATCAAACTAGTGAAAACAGAAAATTTACGTGAATAAGGGTTAAAAAATTTATTTTTATGTAATTATCAATATGAGTAGACTTCCTATAAATACCAAAGTTTAATTTATTATTATTTTTCTTATTATCTTTAGATCTACAAAAAAGAAGAAATCCATTAATTTCAGTTTCTAATGTAAATTTTATAGCTTCATCTTGCAACTTTAGTGATTTTAAAGAAACGTTTATGAGTTTATCAGGAACAATGGCAAAAATATAATCAACATATCTGTACCAAACTTTAAAAATTAAAGGGAATGCTTTAGTGACTTGCATTCCAAAAAACTCATAAAAAGATCAGCAAGATCTTTTATAACTCAAGGTTTAGAAAGTGTAATGAAAGATAGTGAATTGACATAATCTATAACGAAAGTTTCTTTGTACCAGGTTTCGCTTGGAACATTAATTTTCTAATAAGTTACAAGACGCAGTCTCAAAAAGTTCGGAAAGTTTAATTTTTATAATAAGAAGCTCATGATAACTTTTTCGGAATGTCATTGTGGTCCGTCATTTCACGATTACTTACTTTGAAACCAGAAGTGTCGCTCTTCTTCATACTATCTGTTATTGACCTAAAATTTAAAATTCACCTTTTAATGTGGATTCCATTATAATATACATTCTGGTTCCGCATTCCTTTTGTTAAGGAATTTACAAGCTGTACTTCTGCCAATAATGGTGGTAAGAACACAGGCGACTTTTCTCATTGTGGGAAAGAGCACATTTCCATCTGCATTTGTTTGGCATGACATGCTCAGTGATCCACCAAGAGATAAGGTAAATGTATGTAAGAAAGTTCCAGGAATGCGAAGATGTTCCAAGAATTTCGACCTTGCCTCCAAAGAACAAACCTGAATCATGCATTAGCCCTGTGGACCATATCCAAGCAATCATTCTCTACATCATACGGATGTTATATTGTGCGATGGTTTCGTTAGTTGTTTAGAAATCATGCATTTTCTTATTTAGAACGGGAAGCATTTGAGCAGTGAGCTGTCAACCAGCGACACGAGGACATCAGATGTTAGGCGTAAAGAACGGTCATTACAATAAATTTAGCCAATGTCCAGTAAATTACAAAGGTTGTAGGATAATTCGACAAAAAGCGTGACAATCACCGGAGTTCTACCGCAATAATTTCTGGTATCTCTATTGGTTACTGTATTTAAACATAACCTTCTCATTAAAAATTATTTTCGAAAATATTTTTATATATGATAGTTGTTGCCTTCAGATTGTAGCACGTTGGACTCTGCTTAAAAATGTAAGAGCAGTTGTAATATTTCACAATTGAGATATTTCTCTAATAAGTATGTGGACATTTAAATTCTTTTTCTTAATACTATTCTAATAAATCACATAGGAAAACAAATGCAATGGCTACTCTCTCCAGTACCATTAAACACGTAGCTAATCTTCAAGTCAGATTAATCTGGACCACCTATATCCAAAAGAATCTTCCATATTCGGACTTAGTTTGGAATTTTTTGCTGTGCTTTATAAAATCTTTGTAGGGCCACATCTTACTATGCATTTACTGTGTAAGAATATAACGAGGTTCCATAGTTTGTAATGAACACTCAGCTTTATGGATAGTGAAATAAGTATTATTCCAACTGAATACTAAATGAAATTGTTATCAACATCTTTTAATTCAAATCAGTTAAAGTCCCTGGAACTAATAAAAAGAACCAATCTCAGTAAAAGTCACACTTAATAAATACTTCGATGTAAATGTTTAGCCTCAATTTGTGTTACATCCCCCTGAATGACACTTTGTAATATTAAAAAAAAAAGAATTCATAAATATGGGAGGTAGCAGCAGTGTAACATATTATAGGATTGCTGTCTGCACTAATTAATTAAAGGACATGTAAGGATGGAGTCTGTCTACGACTATTCTTAACACCGAAACCTGAAAGGTTTATTCTATGACCTCATATCTCTTATCATTTTAGTTAAATAGGTGTCCCTATAATAAGGGACAGTAGGTTATCAACTAATATTTTCTTAGAAAGATCAATACCTATATTTATCAACTCCAGTATATCATATTTTCCTACATATCATATTCTGCATTCTACATATCATATTTTGCATTTGAAGATTGTGTGAGACGTAGTTTTGTCCTCTTCATCAAATTCCTTGTATTTTAATTTTGTTTGAAGATTATCATTTTATGTAATTTTTCCCTAATCTGCAACAGAGACAATTATGTGAAGTGTAAGATCAGAAATACATCAACCTATTTTACTATCAAGAAGTAAGATTATTACTTTTCTTGAGGTTACAAGCTGCGTAATTTTAACGTTGTTTGACTGAGAGTGATGCGCCTAGATATTCCAGTTTCGTCCTTATTTCATTAAATAATAAAGTTAAGGGTGTTTGCAATATATGAAAAGAGTGTATCCTTTAATTTATTAGACTCTCATAGTGACATTATATAAAGGTACTTGACGATTTTGATTATTATTTCACTATTCAAAATTACTCCCATGAAATTTACACTACTGTCAGAGGAAGTTTCATGAAATACAAAAGAAGATCAGAAATATATCAGTTGTTATTTGATACACCCTGCCGGGATATTAGAGATTTTTTCATTCTTTTTAAGAGTATCACAGGGATGTTGCAAAAGTACATTTCTACGGGG
Organism: Mantis religiosa; assembly: GCA_030765055.1. NCBI lineage: Eukaryota > Metazoa > Arthropoda > Insecta > Mantodea > Mantidae > Mantis > Mantis religiosa. Next base: position 75,132,265 of record CM060954.1, read on the forward strand.
CAAAGAGTATGATTTTCCACTAGAATGTTCTGAATTATTGAAAAATTATTTAATTAATGCGCTGCTTTAATTCAACTTTATGGAAAACAGGGTTTTGTAAACAGAAATTCATGAATAAATAAGCAAATTTCAAATCAGTAACTTCAGATTCAGTATCTCTCCTCACATATTATTAAACATAAGGCATGGTTCATGAACTAAGAAGTTCAATTTGAAGTCCTCTTGTGCAATTACCAACATTTAATTTGAACATAAAGTAAAATCTCGTTAATCCAAACGTCCGAATAACGCAGAGCAGTTTTGAAAAATCAAATGTTTAGGGTAGTATATGATGACTTGTTTTACAGACGATAAATTGCTATACTCAGGAGATACATTCCTATAATTCTCTTGCCAGTGAGCGAATTCAGTATAATCAGCTCACCTTCTTGAGACCAAGTTGGAAGAGAACATTTGATAAACTCATGGAAAAAGTTGTGGCCTGATATGTGTGACTTACCAGAAAACATGATTGAAGAAGAAGGAAAAGTAAGCGTGGAAGAAGATATTTTTAAAAAAAATATGGAAGGCTGTTCCCATGTTGATGAAGAAGACATTGGCAATTAGTTGCAAATCGACAATGACGGAAGTTATAAACCGATTACAGAGGAAGGCATTATTGCACCATACAGGGTTACTGAAAATGAAAATAAATATTCAGATTTAGATAGTGTTGATGAACCAGCTGTGGTTATCACCCACGTACAAGTAGTAGCAAACATCGAGAAATTGTTGCTTTATTTCGAGAGTCAAGCCGAAACATTGCCAAATGAATTTTTAATGTTAAAGTGGATGCGAGATCGCGCTGCTTATAAGTGATAAACTAAACTGAGACAGCAGAAGCTCACTACTACCTCTTCTACTACCAATTATTATGTGTTTCAAATGGAAAGAGTTCTGGCTTGTAGCGAAATCAGATGCGGTAGAGCCTTCAGCGTTGCCAACTCGTTACCCCACTCTTTTAATATCCCGCCCTCTCTCTCTCACTTGCGAGTCTTCTTCGCGCTAATCGTAAGGGAACGCAAACCTAATATTCCAAAGTGTTATAATTATGCAGTTGTTGAAATCACAATTACAACATGGATATTCGTATATTACGCACATGTTTTAAGTATATAGTTTAAAAATATTTATAGTTTATGAATTACTTATTTTTATAATCCAAAGAAAATGCCAGTGGTGCATTCGTATAGCTGTGAATGTTACTTACGTTAAGAGATAATTCGTCATTGTCATTGTCTTCATCGTCTGAGTACTGCAAATTTATGATGATAGGTTCCAAAATCTCGTCACGTGCTGTTTCTTTCCAAAAGTCGTCTTGTTGTAATTTATCTGATGTCCCTTCAGTCAGTTTAAAAGTATTATTTCTGTTTGCAGCGTAATTTGAGCCTACATTAACTCAGTTGGATTTTTCTGGCAGTGGTAAGGGCGAAGGTGGTTTATAATACCTCGTGTCTCATTATAATTACAAGCTGATCCAGCTGTTACTCTTTCGCTGGTTTTTAAACTGAAGGACAACTGAATAATGCTACTTTGAACTCTCTAGAGTAAATAAAGATTACAAAATCATTCATAAACAAAGATATAATGAGAGCAGACACCTCTGCTAGGTCAGTAGGAAGATTGTTTCCTCTCGTTCAAAATTAACAAACACGTTGGTTTATTCAAAGTAATTCTTTTATAATGTCATATAAAAAGTTTACGTTTCAGTTCTGAGTAATTACAAATATACGTACATGCATACATGCCCACCAATAATCATATTCATTACAGTGCTTACGACGCGATGCATTATTATAATATAACAATACTTTATTTGTATTATAAAATCTATTTGAGCTAAAAATATGGGAATTTTAGGGTTATGTTAAATACAATTACTCTCTACCTACCCCATGGATCAGCTTTTGCAAAATCGGAATTTTGTCTTAGCGCGAATAGTATTTATTAGAAATTGATTAGGTTGGCGCTCGTCACACACCTCATAGGGGGAACGCAATACGACATCACAGCAGTACTCCGATTGGTTGCTCACCTAGCAGCGCTCAAGGACAAACATCATCACATTTGAAACAGATAATACTTTGTAGTATAGAGCAAATAAGTGGGCTATTACAGTACGTACTGCGTATGTGTTTTCAGGTGAAAATGTGCCGATAGTTATATCTAAACTCCATTAAAAATACTTCGAGGATGCACATTTTTATCACTTTTCTGTCAATTTCTGGATAAACCGGATTTTCGTTAACTCGGATTGGTCCTAATCCCAGTTGATTCGGGTAAACGAGGTTATGCTGTATATAAATGTCGGGCATCAATAAACCTTCAAAATAGTTTATAGCCCGCCTTGGTAGCGTAGACGGTAGCGTGTCTGGCTCACGTTCAAGAGGTCCCGAGTTCGAATCTTGGTCAGGGTGAGTTACCTGGATAAGTTTTTCCGGGGTTTTCCCTTATCCCTAAAGACGAATGTCAGGTAGCTCTAAGCTCCAAGGACCCCGGACTCATTTGAGCATCATTTCACCAACTTCATTCATCGTCCGGTATGACTTAACGTGGAGGACGTAAATTGCAATATATATCTTTATTATGAACAAGCTTTGCTTTCCCTGCTTCTCTATGCTCCCCGTTCATATCCGAAGTGTCATTCATTCGTACTTACTATCGCCCCAGCGACAGGTGAGATGAGAAGATGCTAAGAGTGATCAGACTTGCGGAGAGATTACAGTAGAGAATAAGAGTGTCTGCCTCACGTTCAAGAGGTCCAGAGTTCGAATCTCGGTCAGGGTGAGTTACCTGGATAAGGTTTTTTCCGGGATTTTCCCTTATCTCGAAAGACGAATGTCGGGTAACTCTAAGCTCTATGGATCCTGGGCTCATTTGAGCATCATTTCACCCATTCCATTCATCGTCCGATATGACTAAATGTTGGAGGACGTAAATTACCAAAAAAAAAAACACCTCCGGTGGCGTCTAATACATCCGGTTCCCTTACGTCCTTTGGGCTATACATCCCCTGGGAGATACAGAACCCGGAGACTTCTGATCCGCAGGGCAGAGTTTTACAGAAAGTATAATTCCTCTCATGCACGTCGAAACTCACGCCTCACTTAGAACCCTGAAGTAGCCAATAGTCAAATGAAATATAGGGACAGGAAATTGGGAATGTGTAATTATTCTTCGCAGTATTCACTTAGCGAACCTGGGAAACCCGCGAAAAACCGACGGATCACGAAGTCGATCACGAGAATTGAACACAGCCGCCAGCGCCTGAACCATTCCGCTCGGTCAAAACCTCTTTTCTGTACTTTTTATGAACTGTAGATACTGCAACGTAAGCGTGTTATGAGAAAATACCCCATGCTGTCTTTTATTGTCACGTGGATGCTTACATTGCTGTCCTGTAGCAGTTTGGCACGCCTCGCTGATGTAGAAGTATGTTTTGACTTTTAATGGGACATTAATAATTAATCACTCATCAATAGTGCAACTGACAGGACATGACCATGCATTACCCGCTGCTGCACAAGTATTACTGGAATGTGTCAAGTCAATTACAATACACTGTTTGGAACACCATTTCTCGGTAACTGATACTCGTACAAACATACAGCCGTTGTGTGGTAATCGAAAGCATAGAAACGTGTTCATCTGTTTATAAACAAACTGTGATGTACTGCACTCACATGCCTTTCTCTACTTTTAGAAACCATATTTCTCTATCTGCGTCATGTTATTCGAGTTAAACATTTACACCAATAACACTGGGCAACAAAAAATAATTTTTGAATGTTTCGAGCACTTCATGAGGCAATTCCTACTAATTTTGGGTTGATAAAAACATATATGACAATGAAAAAATTTTATTAGCTCTAGTTTCCATGATATACGCAAGGTGGAAGTATTACATGTTAACGGATTGAGAGAAAAGGATACATTTTAATTGCATACATGCTAACAACAATGAAAGTGCATTTGATTGTTTTAACTGGTAATTACATGCTAAGATTCTAAATTTCTGGCAAAATACTTCGCAGATAGTCGTGTCTGAAGAGAATCATGTGGTGGCATATTGACTTCGTCGTCTTTTAGCTTGCCTCTTGTGATGGAGTTCCGCAGAATCCCTTCATAAAGACCAACAGTAATCCGCAAGCATTACTTCATTCCAATGGCCCTGATATCTTTGTTCCATAATAGAATTGTCCTGATGGAATCTCTCCCCATGTTCATCACTAACAGCTCCACATCTAGGAGGGAAAAATTCTAGGTGGGAGTGGAGAAAATGGACCTTAAGGGACATGGTGCAGGAGTACTGTCACCAAATGCTTGTACTTGTCATCTCTTTTGTTGCCTAAAAATCAATGGACAACAACCTTGAAGGCTTCCCAAGCTTCCTTTTCTTTCCCCTCCAAAATTTGGTCAAATGCTGGATCCTTTACAAGTTCTCTTATTTGTGGTCCGGCAAAAATGCCTTCCTTAACTTTTGCACCACTTAATTTCCAAAATTTCTCTCTGATGTTATTTGATGGGTGTGCAAACTCCCAAAAAATTCCCCCAAATTTAAAATCGTCACTCTAAAAATGAAATGTCACTTTATCTTCAAAACAAGAGCTAATATATCATTTTATATCGAATTTTAATTCAGCAGATGGAAATACATGCAAATTCACTATTTTTAAGCACGAAACATTTTCATTGTTGCCCAGTGTAATCTGCACGCCTTGGTAGCGTAGATGGTAGCGTGTCTAGCTCACGTTCAAGAGGTCACGAGTTCGAGTCTCGGTAAGGGTGAGTTACCCGGATAAGTTTTTCAGCGGTTTTCTCTTATCCTGATAGACGGAATGTCAGGAAACTCTAAGTACTGAGGAGCATCATTTCATTCATCGTCTAATATGATTTAACGTTGGAGGACGTAAGAAAAACTTATTGCTAATTTTCTTGAAGGTGCAAGGGAAATTCCGGAATAGAGTAGGCTTTAAGGAATAGTTAAATATTTAATGCACTGATTGCTAAATGCAGATTTTGAAATTCCATTCTTTTTACATGGACAAGAGATTAACAATAGAATTCATATTTAACAGAAGTATAAGTAGTGCACAGGAAATATATCTGAAAAATTTGACTCCATAAAGTAGTGTTTAACATAAATTATGGATTTTAGCAAGCTGTAAATTTTTGTATGCCACGATGTATATCTCTTACAGTTTATGAGCTACGCTGGTCAGTCACAACGAAGAGGGAACAACGGAAACAAAACAGGATAACACATGGTGCATTCTGGTAACACTTTTCTATTAATAATTGCTCATGGTTTATGTCCTGATGGATTATTTTGTTTAGCTAAATCAAATGACAAAGTACATGCGGATGAACATATGATAGCGAATGGAAAAGTCCATTTTGGCTTCGGAATGTCATTTATTTATCACTGACCAATGGTGTTCTTGAGGTAGTCAGGATCTGTTGTGAGGACGCACATGTGCAAGTATGTCTTCCAGTTGTTTCATAAAAGATCGCCTTGAGTAATTTCGGCAACGAAGAGTCTAAGATTCACAACATGACGTGTTCTGAAACGAGTTCTGAAAAGTTAAAACTTGGCCAAGTCTTCTTTTGGACCTTTTGGTGCAGGAAAAACTTCTATTGTGTATTCTGATATTATAAACCAGGTACTGTGCCGTTCTTGTTCTGTTTGTTGTGAATCAGACTTAAAGCCCATTAATATCTGAGAAAATATAGAAATGTTTTCTGCGTTACTACAGAAGTGAGGTTTTGCAATGTGGTATATTCAGTTTAAAGATAATTTACGTAAGCTAATTACATTCCACAGAGCATAGAGTTCTTTGGGGCGGCAGAGTTATAAACAGCATGATATACTGCTGTTTATACAGTACATATTTTAATCATGTGAATACTCCTATCCCTGCCTAAGGAATCGAAACTATTATCGTTGTGGTGCTGCTTCACAATGGATGCGGAAGCGATTAGAAACTTAAGGGGAGGGAAGTGCATACATATATAATGTTCTGCTAAGGTATATGTCGTAAACGCCAGTGTGGTTAATCATATGGCTACAAAGCTGCGCTTATGGACGATTGCCAGAAAGACTGTCATGTTTTTGTAGACTTCTTGAAGCAATATTCACTTTCGCTAGACATTACTCACGCATCTATTAAATTATCGATAAGTGAGACCGAAAGAAATCGCTCCACGGTAATGTGTGAGACTCGTATTCTAGACATTCCGGGTTCGATTCCCAATGACCGCCTACACTGAGCTAGGGTTTTCCATAGTTTTCTCTAGTCGGTAGGTGAATATTACTTCACTGTCATATACCGTGATTTCCATTAGATAATTTTTTCCACTCCTCTTCTTTCTCATTTTTGAGATGTGCTTCTTCGTTTCGTGAGGCATGTCGGTGCCAGACAAATTAAATGAATGCTTCCCCATGCTTGTTTGATGTACTGTTATCGCCATCTCTAGAAATCTGCAGTGGAACGATTGTTCAATCCTGGCACTATTAAGGAGTTCCGCGCGTCTTTGTAACCTGTCATCTGACGGTCTATAACCTCCTGTAGTTCCTTTATGTTATACCTCTCTCAAGGAAGATGGTAGGCACAAGCATGTATGCAGGACTAAGTGTGCCTCTTATAACCTATAAGTTGTCATTAATCCTAGTAAAGTCCATAGCCATTCAGTTATCTCTTATTTATTGCTTTATTTTCCTCTTTTGCATAGTTTATGTTTAAAAATCTTATTCTAACTGGAATAAAATATAAATTTTATAGAATATTACAAAACTAAAATAAAATAATTAACTCTGCATTTTAATGATCAGTACAGTTAAAGAAGGAAGAAACATATTAAGACCGTTTAATTATATGCAAATATAAAAGTTAGATCAGGCATTTTTTTTTTTCAAAGCAAAAATTTTGCAGAACTTCAGTCTTGTGTTTTATATAAACTGTTTCACCTTTCTGGTTCGCCTTTTACTTTATTTATTTATCTAACCAGATACATCATGAAAGAATGAACGAAATTGTGATTAAAGAATGAGGTAATTTTAAATCAAACCAGCAATAGTATCTATGGTTTACGTGTTTGAATAATAATGAAAAATTGTCTCAATTTCTTTAATTCGCACTCTTCATATTGACAAGTTGTTTATGAATCTTGGTAACTGTGACGCGAATCAATGCTTAGCACGTGAGCTTCCGCAAGTTCTCACAATGCAGATTATGCACTTGTTATATGCCATTGTAACATTGAAATATTTTAAAATCATTAAGCAATTTGGTAGATCTAATGTTATAATGTATGATGGGGGGGGGGGCATTGTACATTCACCAGATTAAATGTTGGTTTTCTTAGTCAGGATCGCAAGCTATCGCAACTTCTCACTTTCGTCACGTTGTTGAATGAGCCCTGATAGTGTATCCGCGACTGTAATCCGCACCCACAAGGGTATGACAGAGCCCAGCATGTCCACGCCTTAGCGGGCCCAAATGACCTTGTTGCCGACGGGCCCTAAAACACCACACACTCACACACTCACTCCACGCCTTAGTCCACTGCGTCAAGGCACAGACCAAGCTTGATATGTGTTGATTCATTATTATGGTGGTTTGACAATGGTGACCATTATTAAATAGTCATGGATAAAGCACGATAAAGCATTGTACATTTAGTAAAAATCATTGCTTAATTTGTGATTTCTAGTCAAACGTATATCTTGAGTAAGCTAACGTGAATGGATGACTATATATACCATGTGGTTTAGAGCACGCGGAGATAATTTTGTTTACAGATTTTGTTTACTTCCTAGCATTATAAGCATTTCGATAACAAATTGAGCTGCTTATAACCTTTTCCCTAGATGAGTCAGTTTCTCACTTACCTAATCCTTGTTTCACATAAGCTTGCCCCGTATCTCTTAACGGTCACGTGACCTAATCCCCTCTCATTGGCTGCTATTGTGGTATAGACTGTTGTGCGATAAAAATTAGTCCGTTATTTAACATGGTGATATATCTTTATATCCTGGAAGAGAATTGTCAAATTTATATTTTCATAACTGTTTGAATTAAATATATTACGCAACAGTGTTAATTTATCTGAAATGCATGTTAATTCCTAAACGAAATAAAGAGGAGGTTCCTTTGCTTTGGCCCGCCATTCAGATGACACAATAGCACGTGCTTTAGTGGTAGTGGTGACTTATTTGTTTATATGACGTTCATCACTGTCCTGGTTTTGAACTGGGTTAGTCATATATTGCCATTCGAAGGTGTACTGTGCCGAGTGCGAGAGCTAAATTATTTTACTTATAGTTTATTGCGCATTTACTTATTATATGTATAATAGCAGTCTACTGCCAGTTTTTTGCTGAAGCATCGCAAAGGCAAACCTTTACAAAGCAGCGAAAAAAATTGTGGTGCATGTGTTTAATGCACTCAGAGAGAAGAATCCGTCTTTGTGAGGGAGAGAGTAAGCTGCGCTCTGAACTTACAGGTGTGAGTGTTAGGTCCGTAGGAACATCGCGACGTGAAATTGAGACAACAGGAAAACTTATCACTTCACGAAAAAGCGGGAATAAACAAAAACGAGTGCTCGGAGAATGCGATTCGTGAAAAGTGCTGTACGTCGTCATGTGCATAGTTTTTTCTTTAGAAACGAACTCCCTAACATAAATAAAATTTTGTCTGCTGTAAATGAGGATGCAGATTTACCACATTTCAGCAGATCTAGTCTGTATAGCTTGGGTTTGTGAATGAAAAAAAGGGGCAAGAAAAATGTGCTAAGAGACAGAGGCGATATTGCTGTGTGGCGAAGACGTTATTTAAGGACAATCAGACTGTATAGGGATACAAATCGCAAAATATACTACCTTGACGAGACTTGGATGAATGAAGGACACACGAAAAGTAAAGTATGGCGTGACAACTTTTAAGACTGAAAGACAAGCATTTTGCAAGGCATGTGTGCTGGTTTAAAAAATGCCAGTCGAATAGGCCAAAGGCTGATTTGAGTTGAGTTTCATTACAAACTTGTATTTTTGCATGCCTTCATTTCGTTATTTGTATGATTTTATCTGTCTTACTGGCAATTATTATGACGTTTACTGCAGGTTTAAATGTGACGGAATGATACTGCATATGACCTATGGTGCGAAAGCATTAGGCAATTAGAGTGAGGGGGAAGGTAGTTGCACGCGAAGTGAATCATGTCAGCGGGGCAAGGATATATGAAACAGAAAGTAGTGTTATCACTTAAGAAGTTTTTAGTACATACGCACAGACACGCACAGACACGAGACTTCTTGCAGTTTCTTTAGTGGGAGTCATTTGTGTTCTCTCATTACTCAGTTTATTTTAGGTGAGAGTTGAGCACACACGTGCAAGGTGGCAGGCATATAATTCTTCACCCCAATGACAAAAAATGGTTTAATTTTGTATATATTACTTACAGATTAATTTCTTCAATGCTTTTAAATAGTTCTGTTTTATGCATAAAGTGCATGATATTTTGGATGTACGAAATTGGAAAAATTTTAAAATAGCATGGGGAGGTGGCTTATCTTGTTCACATGTGATATGTCACATTATCCAGTGGCACCACATATGAAAATGAAAGATTTATTTCAAAACTTAAACCATTCAATGGAAAAATAGCAACAGAGATCCCCCCCCCCCAAGGAAAATATACCTCTCTTTCACAAATGGGCAGGAAATTTTTGACGATTGGAACACGTTGACCTTTAGAATAAAAATAATGTATTGTTATTGTGACTTTGTGGGTTCGTGAAATAAAAAGTCCAATTACACCACTCAACAATGTTCTTTATTTCCACCGACTTACAGTTAAACACTTGCCAATTACACAGAATTACTTGCTGCACACAATTACAATTTACCAGTTCGTCCGTTACAACTTCACTTGTACTCGCGATTACATAAACTCCGATACGCATACACAGTTCGTACAGTCTTCCGTTGCACAATCCTTTCGTTCATTAACACGTCACTGACTAACTCTTACACCAAGAACTGCGACTGTCTCCTCACTCACACTCACTGACCAAACCAACAACTGACTAACTAACTCCCTCTGTCTGTCTGTAACTCTCTTTATATAGGAATATCGCCGGTTTCTCGTGTTTACAGGATTGTTCTAGTAACAGAAAGATCGAGAAACAGGTGTAGAGAAAACCGGCGACACAGTCATGTTTTTTCCCTGACCACAGTCTGTCACCACCACAAGACGAACGAGGAGGAGGTGTGGCTAACCGAACCTCCCCTACCTTCCGCTGCCAGCTGCATTCACAGGGTGTTCTAGCGCTCCCGTTACACTGCTCCCTCCTCAAAGCTGTTCGCCTCGAACAGCCCCATCGTAGCGTGCGAGGCGGTCCAGGTGTACCACCAGCATCTGCTCGGAGTCTCAGCCAGAAGTAGCGCTGCCGTAGTTTGTGAATCATTCGGTTCGCTCCCAGGTGTCCTCCTGAAGTACCGGCGTGCACTTCCTCCAAGACTTCCGGGACCTTGCTCCGGGGAAGTACCAACTGTTCTCTCTGCGCCTTCCCATCGGGTGACTCCCATACCCGGAACAGCACGCCCTCTCTGGTCTTCAACGAGTCCCATTGGGCCCAGTGCGACTTGTAGGTGGCGCTCCTCGGTGCGATTTCCTCCCAGGTCGGTCTCGTCCCTGCGTCCACTTCCCTCAAGAGTGGCCCCAAGTCTGCGTCCGCCAGCTGCTCCCTCCTCAGGCCTGCGCTATCCCAGCCTTCAGCAGGCACTGCCACAACTACTCGGACTGCTGCGGCACGCTCCTTCTCTTCCACTCTTGTGCGCTCATGGCCGTCCTGGATCTGCGGTAGGACACCTCCAATGCAATGGTCGCTGGCGTCGGTGTCCACAATGAAGGCGCCACCCGGTTGTGGGAAACCCAAAATTGGAGCACTGCACAGGGTCCCCTTCGGGTGCTGGAAAGCGTCTTCGGCGTCCTCCGTCCACACATAAGGCCGGTTTTCCTCCGTCAGGCGGGTGAGGGGTTTTGCGATGTTGTCGGCCTTTTCCTCTAAATCATTAAGGCGGTCGTCTACTTGACCCTTCCGCGTGCCCAGGTTCGTGACGTCATCCCCCACGCCGGCCAACCGTTCCTCAAACTTGGCGGCGAGAGCCTCGTTCGCCACCTTCATTTCGGTAGCCAGACCGTCGTTCGCTGCTCTCATTTCCGTGGTTAACTCGGCCTTCATTTGTTCCATCTTCTCGGCGATGTTGTCCCTAGCCGTCCTGATCAGTTTCAGTTCCGCGGCCAGGTTATTTCTAGTCTCCAGCTTCTCTGTTAATTCGGCCCGCATTTCTTCCATCTTCCCGATTAGTTCGGCCTTCATTTCCATCATCTTCTCCAAAAAATTTTCCAATGCCGCGTCCATGGTTGTAATGTTCGGTGATGTTGTTTTCCCGCTTCCTGACACCAGTGTGACTTTGTGGGTTCGTGAAATAAAAAGTCCAATTACACCACTCAACAATGTTCTTTATTTCCACCGACTTACAGTTAAACACTTGCCAATTACACAGAATTACTTGCTGCACACAATTACAATTTACCAGTTCGTCCGTTACAACTTCACTTGTACTCGCGATTACATAAACTCCGATACGCATACACAGTTCGTACAGTCTTCCGTTGCACAATCCTTTCGTTCATTAACACGTCACTGACTAACTCTTACACCAAGAACTGCGACTGTCTCCTCACTCACACTCACTGACCAAACCAACAACTGACTAACTAACTCCCTCTGTCTGTCTGTAACTCTCTTTATATAGGAATATCGCCGGTTTCTCGTGTTTACAGGATTGTTCTAGTAACAGAAAGATCGAGAAACAGGTGTAGAGAAAACCGGCGACACAGTCATGTTTTTTCCCTGACCACAGTCTGTCACCACCACAAGACGAACGAGGAGGAGGTGTGGCTAACCGAACCTCCCCTACCTTCCGCTGCCAGCTGCATTCACAGGGTGTTCTAGCGCTCCCGTTACATTATTTGTATAGTAGCAGGATGAAAGTCATGGATTTCCACAGCACTATATTCTAGTTACTTCTTGTTCTTGTTCTTCTCTTTCTTCTTCTTAGGTATCCTCATAGCGTTACTTCCTTCGACCACAGCTGTTTCTTCTCCTTACGTCTTCCTTTTATTACAGAAATAGGAACAGCAATATAACATGCAGCGTTTTCACTTTGTATTATTGGATATAAATATTGTTATTTTAAGAGCTTCTTCCTCACAGTTAAGTAATTTTCGAATTAAAACATTTCGGATGCACTACCTTGCGCTTCTTAGCGTCAGACATTGTGAGCAAAATAGTATTAAAGTTTCTTGCACCACTGATATATTTACATTCAGCAAAGTACACTCCATGAATACTATAGATGAAAGTGAACTTTGACCCTACTATTTGCTGAGTAGACTCACTGAGGAACGACGGTTTTCCCGCTTCCCATAAGTCACCCCGAGGGCCACGAGCCCAGATCACAACTATATCTTGAGATAATGAGAGGTTTTAAGGGAAGAAACAGACCAAGTTCACCTTAGTTAAGTGGTTGGAGCTACTATCTAGCGTCTGCCTGACGTTCAAGAGGTCCCGAGTTCGAATCTCGGTCAGGGTGAGTTACCTGGATAAGGTTTTTCCGGTGTTTTCCCTTATCCTGAAAGACGAATGTCGGGTAACTCTAAGCTCAATGGACCCTGGGCTCATTTGAGCATCATTTCACCCATCCCATTCATCATCCGATATGACTTAACGTTAGAGGATGTAAATTGAAAAAAAAAGTTATTGATTTAAGGTCAAGCTGGCATGACAATTGATCGTCACCAGAGTTAATGCTGTTGACTTACTGGAACCACCATTTACAACAGCTGTTAGGTAAATTATTAATTTTATGTTCATGTAAGTGCCGTTTCTATTATTCGTTGAAAAAATAGACATGCATTAATGGTATTGGAGAATCTTGAAGTTCAAAATAGTGAACTTCATCTCGACTTTTCAAATTCTTCATGCTTTCCAGGATGCACTTGTCACACCTGTATTGCAATAACTATTGTCGACTTCCCTTATTACTTCTAATTTAGTACTGTTTACACTTTTTAGAGACGCCATACAATACTGGCAAGCGTGTCAGTTGTAGTCTATCGGACACTGCCAGCCGCGAAGTGAGCGGGCTCCGGTCGACAGAAAGAGAGTGCAAGTTCGTGAGCGTGATGAGGCTTGACGTCCGGCGGCCGCCCGTCAATCAATGTCCATATGTTCTCTAGTGTTGTAATGTGTTGATGCTATAACAACGTCACGTGAGAACTAAAACCAGTGTCTGGAGGAACCTATTGGAGTAGAAGTGAAACTTGGCTTTACAAAATAAAATCAGCAATTACCACTATAGAGCAAGAAAAAAGATGTGGACGACAGATACATAGATTAGATTGATTTGCGTTCAGCGGGTTCCCTTGTAGCCACAAAGGACTGTTGACACTGAATATGTCCTGAGGGATACAGTTTAATAGCATATATACTAGAAAATTTAACATAACAGACACGTTATATAGAGGAAATAAGAAAACCAGAACCAATATAGAAAACAAGGCAGAAATAATTATATGTGATACAAAATCAAACCTTTTTTTTTTTCAATCAACTTTAAACTTGGCTTTTGCCAGTACGTCTCAACATTTTGGCAGTGGATGCCATTTGTTGTCATTTCTTTAATATATATGCATACATTAACAAAAATTTATTGACAATGATTTGTCATTGGAATAGTTAGATTCTACTTACAGAGCTACATAAGCATTATCAGAATAATTTGTCATTCAGATAATCTTGTATAGAATAAACTGATTTTGAGCATAAGGTACTATCAGCATTTTTTAAGCACTGAAAGTATCCAATTTATCTTTAAGGCCATTAGGAAGAGCGCCGAATATTTTGATGGTTTCACAATGTACACCTTTCTGGAAGCAAAAAAGTTGGGATAATGGATATTTTGTCCGGCGTTTATTCTACGAATTTCATTATTTAGTATAAATGAAGCCCGATTGCATGCAAAGAATTTTAAAATTGAGAATATATACATGCAAGTAAGTAAAATCTAACTATTCCAATGACAAATCATTGCCAATAAATCTTTGATGCCTGTTCAAAAGCTATTTTAATGTATTGGTATTTAAGAAATGACAATAAATGGTATCCATTGCAAGAATGTTGAGACGTACTGTCAAAGCCAAGTGAAAGTAATCATATATAATTATCCTGCATTGTAGCCACACTTGTGGTTATTAGTGAACCCACTGAATGCAAATAAATCTAATATAATCTATATAGTGAGCGCCCTTTACAGACAGAGCAGAACAACTTTTCACAGTGATCAGGAGTTGTGTTTCGTTGGCTTTGAAAGCTTTGTATTGGGTGTGGTGTACAGATAAGGTGACGGGGAAACTGAAGCGCTCTTCTGATGTTTTAAAGGCCACCATAACACGAACACAACAATGATTCTACTGACTTCAGAAGAGAGGGCAAATGCAGCATCTTCTACATGGAGGAAACAACGCTAAAATCAGTCACCAACTTCACGTACCTAGGGATTACTCTCCAGGAAACGTATTCACACGTATAAACGACAGAGTAAGTGCTGCTATAAGAGCCATAAGCGACATAAAGGCAATAAGAAAACTATCCTTGGAAACAGCCTTACAACTATTTGAACTAAATATTGACCCCATTGCAACATATGGGCTAGAAAACATATGGGTATATCTAAAGAAGAAAAGCCTTGAACACGCCCTCTCGACTCGTATATGAGCTAGCTAGAGAACTTTTCTTCATAGAAGACCTGCGACTGAAGCTCTTACTGCCAAGGACTCCAGCCTATCAGGACCTGCTGCGTGAACTACACGAGAAAAAATGCAAAATATGGGACGAATTCTATGCTACTGATGCCATGACAAGCCGTGAATGGACACGGGGAGGATACGAACTATGCCATACAAGACTTTCTGTGCATGGATTTCACCACAAGCTCTGCAGTATTTAGAGATTCCACGAACCCATCCCAGATTGTGTGTATAAGATGCGACGACCAGTGTGAGAGATATCATGTGTTGCACTGTAAGATGAGAACAGAGTCATTGGTGAAATTTTGTACAGACTAAGAATAATCTTCTTTGCACGTTGTGAGTGATTCAAATTATTATTAATGATTCTACTAATATTTGCATAACTCTAATGTTCTCGCAACATTATCGCTCACGTATTTCGTAATACCTTTTACAGTTATTTAATAATCTCTTGCTAGAGTTGAACTCAGATTGGTGCCTTTGGGTGAAGGATCGAACCGCCAAGTTGAAAATCAACACATATTATCACGTACGTACTTCATGTGTACATCTTCTGATAACCAACACGGATATGCGTATATGGCGCCCTGTTGCCTGCACGTTCGATCAATGGACCAGAAAATTCTGCCGCCGTCAATTTGCATAGTTAGTCAAGTGGCAAGAGCTCGCTTTATGGTCGCCATACAGAATAAGGCTGCATTTATATCCTACAATTATACTAATTAATATTCCATTAAGATTACCAGAAACAAACCTTACATATTTTCTCATTATGCGTCTCTAGAATTAAAATCAGCTTCGGAAAATGTCTAGCTTGTAGCACAGCATAAATTATATAGGTATGTTCCTACTAGAGTATACAAGAGCATTTTGATTTGTTATCATTATCTCTGGTACATAATTCCAAATATAGTGTATTTATTTATAGTTTATGAGCTTAAATTAGCGATATTAGTCAGCAGGCATGAAAATTAAATGTGGTGAATGGGATGAAATTAATATTTTACTTGGTTATTCTGACAAATTTCGTATCCTTAGAATCTAGAAGTATGCATGAGTGCGTGTCTAAATCAATAAGATTAACATTAACATGACCAGTGTTGAGAAATATATGCATTATAAACCTGAAAATATGCATGCAAATGTGCACTTTCAAGTGATGTTAATGATTTGCATTACTAGAAACCTTTTATGGCACTAAACCTAAAAGGACACAAAAACAAGAGGTTAAGTATAATTCCACGTGGCATAATTTACGTGAACATAAATATTAATTAAATATATTAAATGTACAATGTTATTTGTGGTGGTTTGAACTTAACAAGCCTACGTTTAGTCACTAATCTTTGGATTCTCCTATACCTCTCTATGGAGCCAGCATCAAATATCTCAATTTACCATGTCAATTATAAATAGTGGAATTTATAGAACCAATGAACATTGTACTACGATTTATATGTTATAGTTATTTGTAATTGTATACTCATTGGTGGTAAAAGAATACCTGAAATCAAAGAATTTGGGTTGCAGAGTTACAATTCTATTACTAAATCAATTACAATGAAATAATCAGCACATATAGCCGACTATCCTTTGCTGTTTTTCAGCAGAAGGTATAAGTAGGAGACTACAGAACCAAGGCCATTTGTTTGGTATAAACTGACACGGTCATTGCTCTAGTTATGCTAAAAATAATACACCATAAGACAAAGATTTTTATTCATATATACCAAAGAATTCATTCTAGTTATTGAACTACAAATTTATAATTGTAACATAATAACTATGTGAAGTATATGATGAAATTGCATAACACTAATAGAAAACCGAAGTAGTAGTAGTATAGCTTTTGTATATAGGTTTATGGTTCAAGACCGAAGTTAAAATGTTACCACCTTGAATGGAGCATCAACTCTTTTATACCCCCAAGAGGGGTCATCAGAATAAGATTGATACCTCGGAATTTCATCGGCACCTAGAAGTCCTTCCACTTTCCCATAAAGATCATCAATAATTACACTTGGAGGACCCATACATTTCCTACGGTGTCATATCCATAACATTTAATGCTTCAATTACAGGATATTAACAACTAATAACACCGCTCGCCTCGTAGCGTGATGGTAACCTATTCATCTCATGTTCAAATTTCTATCAGGTTGAGTGATCTGAATAAGATTTCTTCTGGAGTTTTCCCTTATCCTGAAAATGCTTCTAACTTCTATGGACCTGGTCTCATTTGAGCATCATTTCACCCATTTCATTCATCGTCAATTGTAATGTACATTGGAGGACGTTAGTTAAAAAAAACTAATATCACTTTACAAGAATTTATATATTATCTCTTTTTTAAGGACAAGGAGAAAGGAAATAAGTCTATTTATGTGCTAAGTGAGATAAGGAAGAAGGATGGGCTCTGATTAGGTTTTTCTTTGTAAGTCTCATAAATTAAAGTCCAAGTGCTTATTCAGGAGGTTCCATATGTCAGGGTATCGTCTCAGCCTGTATCTTACAGCCTTTTGTCATGATTTAAACGCTAATAAAGTCGGTTGCTCGAAACTCAGGCAGTAATGGTAGGAACCAAAAGTCAACCATATCTGTGGGTGCCTTGTTGCTTCCTTCTGGAAGTTCCAAGCTAACAAAACTGTGGTTACAGAATTCTCAGACATTATCCCAATCATGTGTCCCATCTGCTTCTTGGTCCATATCCAGATGTCACGTACCATTACGCAGCTGGTTATTCTATGAAGTTGCGTATCTACGTCTCCACAATGTTTACACCACGGCGCAGGCACTATATTGTGTTTATGTTTCTTAGCTTCGCGGGAATGATTTCGTTTACAAACTGATACAAGCTTACTTTCCAGTCCAATGGTACAAAACGATAGCCGAAGAGTTTCCATATATTTTTCCAGGGAGTATTTGGATGTTGGCCATTGATGGCTGTCAGGATAGAACGCAATAACACGGCACGACTTCACTTGCACATCCACCAAATTCCATCCGCCACTATTTATGTCCCTCCGCAACTGTGGTCGGGCAATCTTGTAGTACTGATTCTTCCAAATGTAGTAGCCTATTGCCCCTTCTAACCGTTGTGAGAACTGATGGGGCATCGGAAGCACCTGTGCCATGTACCACAGCTTCACCAGCACAAAGGTATTCACACGCCAAATTTTCTGCACAAAATTCAAATTCATCGTCAACTGTGAGGTCAATGTATACATGCAGTGGTTAGCAATTCTTCTTCAGTTTATTGCGATCAAGTCCTCCAGGCGGGGTGTTAGAAACAGACCTAGGACCTTAATTTCGGACTGATGTGTAGACCGAGCGTCCTCCATCGTCCAGTTATTCAAGGCCAGGAGATGCGATTTACTGTAATTGGTCAAAGCCCCTGACGCACTCTGATTTTGTAATAACGTTGATTCAATTGCTGTGAAGTCACCAGAATCCGTGAGCACGAGTGTAATGTCATCCGCATACGCAAATACTCTCTCAAGATTCAAGAGGTTTCTGCTCCTGTAGAGTAAGGAGACCATGCCTCTTATAAAGGGTTCTACACACATCGTATACAGGATCATCCCTGACGGATGGACTATCTTCATATATAAGTACAGAAACATGCAAGCCCGCCTTGGTAGCTTAGATGGTAGCGTGTCCGCCTCACGTTCAAGAGGTCCCGAGTTCGGATCTCGGTCAGGGCGAGTTACCTGGATAAGGTTTTTGCTGGGGTTTCCCTTACCCTGAAAGACGAATGTCGGGTAACTCTAAGCTCCATGGACCCCGGACTCATTGGAGCATCATTCCACCAATTTAATTCATCATCTGATATGACTCAACGTTGGAGGACGTAAATTACACACACACACACACACACACACACACACACACACACACACACACACACACACACACACACACACACACACACACACACAAAGAAAGATGCAAACACATACAATTTAATATTAAGTATAAACGTATATTTCAGCTTTTATACATGTTTTTTCTTGAAGCACATTTGGTTAAAGAAGCGGGTACAATATGTCTTAGTTACATTAAAGGTTTCATCGGTTTATTCTTAGCCAAGGCTACTAGTTTTGGTCTGCAAAGTTTTGAAAATAAAAGGCTGCATTATAAAATGACATACCAATAGAATTCGAAACAAATAAATAACCATGTAATATTTATAAGATCAAAAACGATTGTTCAAACAAACCGTACAATTGCTGAAAATGATACGAAGGTTACACAAGTTATGCAAAAATTTTGAGGCGAGAGAATTACTAAGCTAAGCTGTCACTGGCCAATTGGCGAGAAAACTAACAAAAGACCAGTTTGTAAGTCAAGCTGCTAGGGAGTGGTCAACATTTCATTACCAATCCCAAAATTTATTACGTGGCATGCAAGTCATTTCAAATTGTATTTATCCGATGTGAAACAAACAGAATATGTTTTGGAACCTCAGTGGTGGCATCCTTCCTATTCATGTTACATGACATCACATAAGCCTTAATGTTTAGTAATGTAAACGAGCAACGCTATAAATCAGCAGCCAACTTTATCAACGTGCTTCAAGTATTTATTGTTCCGTATAATTTTATTCGTTTGTCTGTAAGGATGATTTACTTAACGGTAAAATCGCAATTATATCTTCGACTCGACCATTTGAATTTCTTTCTGAGAGAAGAATTATTTCTCGGTAACAACTTTACTGCAGATCGTCACGCAGCGTGGCTTGGGGATTATTTCCTCCTCGAATCTTTGGGAAGATTGCAACCTGTCTTTGTTTCCAGCATAAAACGCCCGCCACATAAAGTACTTGATTAGCCCACGGCTTGTTAGGCATTGCTCTTTATCTTGCAAAGGAATGAAAATTGCTATATTTATTATCCAAGCTTTATAACTACAGAATAAGAAAATGTGGTTGTATATACGGAAGACACACTTTCGAATCCTGTTTCGCTACAGCAACTGCACGGCGTGTTTCCTACTTATTAGCAGCACTTGTCTTTGTGTAGGTATGTACGCATGAAAAAACTCGCTAACAACCAGCTACGGAGTTAGGATTTTATATATAGTAGTTTGAAGGACATTTGTCCTTGCAAATTTGATTGAAATCTGCAGAAAATTTAAGAGTAGGTTAAATAGAGAGATTCTTACAAATTTTAAAGGTATTAGTTGTATATAAGTTTCAACAAAATTTGTTCACGCATTTAACATTTTATTAAAATAAATAAAAATTAAGGTTAACTCACATAACAAGCTTTTGAATCAAGGTTAAATATTTTTAACGGAACTTAAGCTTTCCTGTGTAAAGTAA
The DNA here is from genome assembly GCA_030765055.1 of Mantis religiosa. Lineage (NCBI taxonomy): Eukaryota > Metazoa > Arthropoda > Insecta > Mantodea > Mantidae > Mantis > Mantis religiosa. The sequence goes on from CM060954.1 coordinate 75,152,507, forward strand.
ACACATTGGTTTATATCTACACTTTAACAACTTCAAACCAATGGAAGGAAATAAATCCGCTGTTTTATTCCAAGTAATTGTTACTCGATTGTGGAAGGAATTGAATCATAATGGAGCCTAGGAACAATGTTGTTAACGTGTCTAAAGACTTCCATTATAATTTAATGAAAGTCATGTTCGAGACTGATATTCGATGCTACACGGAGTATTAACTACTATTATGTGTTTCAAATGGGAAGGTGTTTGTCCTTGAGCGCTACTAGGTGAGCAACCAATCGGAGTCCTGCGGTGTTGTCGTATTGCATTCCCGCTAAGTGTTATGTGACAAGCGCCAACCTAATCTATCTGTATGAAATACTATTCGCGCTAAGACAAAAATTCAGATTTTACCAAAACTGATCCATGTGGAAGGTAGAGAGTAATGTATCTAACATAACCACGAAAACTCCATATTTTTAGCTCAAATAGTTTTTCTAATACAAATAAGTAAACCACTATTATCTGTATTATAACAATAAATCGTGACGTAAGCACTGTATGAATATCATTATTGGTTGGCATGTATGCGTGTACGTATATTTGTAATTACTCAGAATTCAAACGTAAATTTTTGACATGACGTGATAAATGAATTACTTTGAATTAGCCATTCGAGCGAGAGGAAGCAATAAATTTCCTGCTGCCCTGGCAGAACGTGCCTGGTCACATTATATCTTTGTTTATGAATAGTTCGTAATCCCTACTTACTCTAAAGAGTTCAAAGTGGTTGGTGTGTATGTATACTTTTAATCAGTCAGAACTGAAATTTAAACTACAGACATGGCGTGATAAAAGAATTACTGTGAATAAGTCCAGGTGTTAAATTTGAGAAAGAGCAAACACTTCATTTACTGTTAACCTCTGGAATGCTGTATGCTTATGTTTATGAATGAATGCTGGATAAGAAGTGTTTATTTACTCTGGAGAGTTCAGATCAATATCATTCAGTTGTTCTTTACACAACAGTAAAGTAAGAGTTAAATAGTGCAATGGCTTCTTGCGGTGAATTTAGTGGCTATTCAAAAGGGCTGGTATTGCGAAGTCAGGCTTGAAGTACTATTTTTAAGGTGTACACGTTCTTCAAAAATTTTTCGGAAAGAGAAACTAAAAATGAGTTATTGCAAAGAGTACTTCCGTTTAAAAACACGGAAAAAGTGTATCAGCTGGATCAACTTTTAATTGAAACGGGACACGAGGTAATACGCCTCCCACCTTACCACTGCCAATATAATCCAATTGAGTTGGTGTGGGCTCAAATAAAAAGGGGGATTGCAAAAATAAATGATACCTTTAAAGTGACGAACGTTAAATGACTTGTTTACGAAGAAATTGATAAGGTAACACAACAGGACTGCGAAAACTGCGTGAGGCATGCAGAAAACTTTAAGAAAACGATTTTAAGAAAGAAATAGCACGTGACGAGATTTTGGAACCTATAATCATAAATTTGCAAGACTCAGACGATGAAGGCAGTGACAATGACGAATTGTCTCTTAACGGAAGTGACATTGACAGCGATATGGATGAGCCACTGGCTGTTCCATTGGATTAGAAAAACAGGTAATTCATAAACTATAATTATAGTTATAGTATTCTAAAATATACATCATTTGCGAAAATGCTTTTTCCAGTTTTGTTTCTGGCAAATGCATCATTGTAAAAGTTTGTAAAATATAATTTGCTTACCCTTACGTCTGCGCCAAGCAGACCTGCATGTTGTATGAGTGTGCGAGAGAGAGGGAAATATAAAAGGAGTGGGGCAACAAGCGGGCAACGCTGAGTGTGATACGGCATCTGATTAGCTGGACTTCAGAACTCTTCCCATTTGAAACACATAATATTCCTAACTAGTAACTTAACTAAACTAGTCCGTTTAGGGCTTAATTTTACTTATCTGAAAAGTATGAAAGAATACCTAAGTACGTTCTTTTTATTTTCAGTGGATTGTTAAAGAGGAGCTTTTTAATTTGCCCGGTTTATCAACATGCGCCCACAAATGGCGAGTTTGTCTGACAAAACCTTAAGATATCTTCTTAAATTAAAACAATACAAAAGCTAGGGTAAGATCAACTGAGGGGCCCATATGATATTTTGTAGCTGTGTCACACAAGGACCTCCAGGAGGGAAGAGACATAGGGAGCCAGGATACAGCAAAGGGCAGCTGTCCGGTACCACTTAATACAAACAGCAATCATCACCCTGTGTACATACCTGAGAGACTCAGAAATCGAAGACCGCCCTCCCGGACGACAGGAATTTACACAGAGAGCATCCTTCTTCCCTGCCATTCAGATTTGTCGACTCGTAACCCTAAAAGAACCAGGTGAGTGAAATGGAGGGACAGGAATTAGGGGGATGAAGGAGCCTTCCCATAGCGATCCTATAAAACTCATTGGGTCACCAAGGCCGGCCTTAGAGATCCTCCTGAATAGGGTCACATAGACTTCAATTAAAACCTGATAGGACTTATTAAATCTATTTAACACCCCATCGTATACCATACACTAATCTGTGATTTTAATGAAACGACATCTGCATTTTTTTAATATTTAGATGGAATGAGCATATGCGAAGTTGTTAAATTAAAAATACTAAATGTTAAACTAATCTTCATGAATATAAGTTTTTGTGTCCAGTTGTCTTTTACATTTGAAGGAGATTTGTGTACCTTATTCTCTCAACAGCGCATAATTTGCAATGCTAACTTCAGTTATTTGAGGAAAGAAGAGTAGATATTTGTTCAACATATTAAAACGTCTCTACCACAACTTCCTGATCAGATTGAGGCACATGTCAGCGAACAGAACCGAGAATTATAAATAATGCAATGAGTGCTTTTGAAATTATCGAAGCTCAAAACCACGAATTGCAGTTGATTAGACAATTACATATATAAAATGTCCGTAAAGTGTACACCGTACATAATGGTGTTACTGTATAAATTGACTGAGAAGTTTTTCTGCTTAAAACAAAGGACTGTCTCGTAAGGCAGAGTATTTAATATCAGCAGAAGGAAATGAGAATATATCTAAGTTCAAAAGAAATGAAAGCTAAACTGTTATAATAGAAGCTTTTTACAACAATTGTGTTTAAGGTTGTCTTTACTTTACGCAGCGACTAACTAAAGTAACTACAAAAGAGATTCTCGATTAGAATTTTAAAAATGAGGTTATTACTTTATTCAAATTACGCTTTTCTAAAAAAGGCGTAATAAAAACGAAATATAAAAAGCTACTCAATATAGAAGTCTTAATATTTCAGAAATGTCATTCATATCTTTCTTTAGTAATCGCATTAATAAATTTGAGATTTTTTATTTAAGGGTAATATACACTGATGTTACCAATTTTACAAAGTAAAAGAAATTAGCTAAATCTTTTGGCTCAGATTATTCAACTTAGAACTCAATGCTGACGTTAGGAGGCGCTTGGGTTCTCTCAGAGCGAGGGAGCCGAAGCATCTGACCTGAGATGAAATCAGGGTTGAGGGGTCGGCCCAATGCCTGAGATGAATGATTGATGGAGCAATTGGTGGAATGATGGTGGGGGAAACCGGAGGACCCGAAGGAAACGTACCCCAGCGCCATATTGTCCACCACAAATCCTACATTGCAGTCGCTTGGGATTGAACCCTGGCGTCCTAGGTTAGAACTCAGAATTTACTTTCATTATTTTTATATTCATAGATGTCAAAGAAAATAATTGTTAAACAGTGAACATTAAGTCTCATGTGAAATATCTTAAGTTAAGAAAATATAGATAGTTTACGCCTTTAAATTTTACATACTCGTCTTTGAAAATCGTGCGTTACATTCAAACGTGAAGTTTTCTAAAACTTTAAGTCAATTCTCGGAAGAGCTATAAAGCATATAATATATTTAATTTTCCAAAACTATGTCATGTATTAAATCCTTAAAATATTAGGTTATCAAAAAGTACTAAAAATCTCATCAACCACTAAGGAAAATATTCTGAAGGAATTTGAGCAAAAGAGTATTTTGAAACACATTTAAAGCGCAAAATAAATGATTAAAACTAAACAATAAACTAACATAAGAAAATATAACTACTGTGAAACCAATTTTTAAAATGTAACGCTCCAACATGTAATTAAATTATTATCATCTGGTTTACAAAGTATTAGAATCCTGTGAGCCGACTATACTCAAGCATATCTCAAGATTTCATTATTTTTCACTATTGAGGTTATAAAAAGTTACTAAAACGTACCTACTAGAAAGCTACTTAATTTTGTATCATCATTCTTACTTTATGTTGATATCTTTCTGAGTTAGAAGTATTATTTTGAGAAATAGGTTGAGATATGCATAGCTACTAGAGATATTCACCGTTTATAGAATTCCATTGTATGTAGCTCTTATGTGCCTCTACATAATATTTTATGAGTTTAAAATAAATTACTAATATTCATATATAAACAAAGCTATCTTACTTTTGTTTAAAACAAGTTAACTGTTTTTCCCCTGGGCAGACGCATTTTAATGTCTTCTTACACGGTGATAAATGTTTTAAGGTTAGGTGCATTGGGGTCTAGGTTACAACCTTGATTACTTACAGGAAATACTGCATCATTTGTATGTCTTGAACCTGGAAAATCACCGTGAACTTGCCCTATTCCATGAGGTACAACGCTTATTATGTCCATATTATTTACCCTTCATTTTGTTAGCGACCTTTGACCTCTGACCAAACGTTGTATTTTATACGACTTCTGCTTGTATTTCATGGTGGTATAACAGGCGATGTTTAACTGCTTTCGTAATCTTAAGCATTTACGGACATATCGATTGCTTGGTATGATAGATGCTGCGGTCTAAAACGGCAATTTGGGGGCAGTTAATGTCAGGTAAATTCTCAATCTTATAGTCCTTTTCTTAGTATCATGTTCCATGCGGAATCAAAATATGACCATCGTGTGTTCCATAGATTGTAGCGTCAATGGAGCTTGATGGGTGCATGAGGAAATTGTTCATCTCATTAGTACGTTGTCCGATCGCTGGATATACCCATTTGATGTTCCAAGCGTGACCTCCTGAACCCACAAAGTGAAACGGCTGCCATAAAAACCTGACGGTGATTACGCAATACTTCCAAATGCCAGGAGAAGCAAAGAAGGTGGTAATATCACACATTACAGTGGCGCAATTTACTTGATCTACTTGCATGAAGTAAGTGCGTAAATTAGAAGTGATCACTCGTACTTTTAAACCCTCTTACTTACGTAAAGAAGTACCGAATGGAATGGCTCAGGTGTTTTAGTCTGTGACCCGCATTCTGGAGCTCCAGGTTTGCTTTCTGTGACCTATGTTTTGGATGGGGGGGGGGGGATATTCCCGAGTCGTCAGGTAAATACTGGGTAGGTTTATTACATACCTGGAATTTCCTGTCTCTCTATTTCACTTCCATTATTATTTCACATCATCTCTCGTCTGGTGGTCTCTTTCAGGGTAGAACTGTTTGCAGGAGTTACGGCGTTGCACGGCAGGATGATACGCTGTTGATAAACAACTTCGTCCTCCGTCTCCGGTATTCGAGCTGGCTTAGTGGGCCATTTTAGGACCACGGCAGGGGGATATCGGTTGTACTAGACTGCCGGGAAGTTTCAAGCTGGTGAATGGTGAGGACACTGCCCTTTGCTCTGTCGTGGCTCCTTGGGGTTTGCCACCATCTGTCTCCTCTCATCTCATCCTTCCTTCCGGGTGTGCTCCACTTGGGGCATAATACAAAAGGTCTGTCTGGCCGAGGTTTCATAACAATCATACTATAATACACCTCAAAATATTATAAATATTTCACCTTATAATATTTTAATTCCTAATTATTTATTATATTTGTATGTCCTGTATTTTCTTTATTTTTATCTTTAATTCCCTCCGTATATTCTGTTCTATCCTATCTCATCCTATACTACGTAAAGAAGTACAGAGACGCCGTTCTAGAGGGTGAGACTGCTCCCCTCTGAAATCTTTCAATTCTACATATGATACAACTCTCATTAATCAAATAAGAAAGAATTCATTTAAATAGATAACATGAAGTTTCAAAAAATTGCCTTATTTCAGGTGCAGAATTCAAATTGTTAAACAAAAGCAATTATGACGTCAGTTAACATTGGATGAGAGTCGGAGCACACAAATACTGAATTGTTTTTGGGCTGACACTTAGCTAGTTTAATTTCTCATTATAGAAAAGTACCTTGCAGCTCTAATATTTGCAACCAGTTTTCGAATAAGGTACGGTATAAAACACAATTCACGTTTTACGTCATGAGAAATCCACTTATAGGAATCGCTCTGCAACTTTTTTTTAAGTTCGTGACTATCCTTTCATGTAACAAGTAGAACACTTTTAAAACTTCTTTTGTCATTTGTGTGGATACAGATTGAAATTCCCTCACCAAAACGCTGTTCTTAACAACCATAGTCATCGTGAAGCAAATGGTGGGAGAGGAGTTCATAAGCAGGAGTGCATGCGTTTTTAAGGTAGTATTTAATGCCCGTCTTTGCTGCGTAGGCATACTTGATGATACATGAAATGATAATTGGGTAAGGAAATTAGGAACGGAAATGTTGCAGGCTTAAGTTTAGGTACCTGCATTTTCCAATTAAAGATGATTGACGGAACCCTAGAAGAAAGCAACTCACTCAGGTGGACAGACCTGGCGAGATTTAAACAGCAGACCTTCCTTTCTAAATCTTTCCGAAGTCCACCAACCAAATGAACACCTTATCTAGAAGATAGAATGTTTAGACTCAGCACACCTAACATTATTTTGCTTCAACTTCTGAATTCATGAATCATTTATTTAATTTTCAGCAACTAAAAGCGGCTGTAATTCAAAATTACAAGTGTATCAAGCCAATGCTTATGGAGATGTATTGCAAACTTTGGTCAATTCAATTTTATATTGAGCTAGCATTTGTTAGCCATGACTTGGCCTGGTTGAGTATTTTAACTAACTACACCGTCACAGCTTGTTTAATCATATTCTGTTTCTACATTTGATAATTACTAGAAATATGTTACACTAAACGTGCCGAAACTGTTCGGCGATATCAATTACGAGTGCCCGGATTCTGATAACATTCTTTTTTGCTGACGAGTACAGAAAACCTTGTCGTGACTTCCAGGCTAACAGATGTACATATTAATTTCATGTCATTTTCAAATGTTAGCTTTTCTCGACTTTACGTAACTTTTTACCTACTTTGTTGCCCTTTGCATCACTTATTTATATTTTTTTTGATCTTTGGCTATTTATTTAGTATTTTTCTTGCACTTTCTTTGAGTATATATAGGCCTCTGACAGTTTACATATTTTTTACATATTTTTAATATTAAAATGTTACTATTTCAACTAAGTACCTTTACTCGAATTATTAGGAAAAATAACCTTCCTGTGGAATGATTAGTCTGGAAAGAATTACTTGTGGGTGGATAGATGGCTATTTTAATGGAATTATGAATTCACTCCCAAATTAGAGATGAGAGAGGTCAGATTTCCCTTTCTCACATTGAGAGTGCATAAAGTCAGTTTACTATTCTCACAGGCTGACAAAAAATTGTGCTTCCGCCCTTGGCACCATGCAGGGCTAATTCTTATAGAGGAAGGCTCTTATCCATGGCAAAATTATTTTAAAGCATGCCTACCATAATTATAGTACATTATGGTACAGTTACTTGTCTAAAACTAAGAATTAATAATTAATAAAATTAAAATACGAAGGTTGATCAACAAAGGCTGAGACTAATTTTTTCACAGATGTTTATTACTTCAGTTCAATGTTTACATGATCTTTTTCAAATTAGTCCCCTCCTACTTCAATGCACTTTTTAAAGCGTATGTGCCGGTCCTTGAACATATGCTGCAGATCATTCTTTGTCAGGTCCTTGAAAATCGCCTCACTTTTCTTGAGCACTGCTTCAGAGTTCTGAAATCGAATACCCCTAAGCTTTGCCTTTAGTGATGGGAATAAAAAGGTCACAGGGTGCAAGATCAGGGCTATAAGGTGGATGTGGTATTCAGGTAATGTTGAATTGAGCCAGAAACTGCATGATTTGATTTGCGACGTGAGGCCGTGCATTGTCATGATGAAGTCGCCACCCAGTATGAGGAAGCTCTAGTCGTTTCTTTTCAATGTGCTTTCTCAGTGTAACCAATACTGACGCGTAGTATGCTGCTGTAACAGTAGTGTAAGGGGGATCTGTATGCTGGTAAATCATTCCATTCCAGTAAAAAATGTGATCACCATCACTTTCCCTGTAGATGGAACAACTTTTGCCTTTTTTTGGTGTTGGAGAACCTGGCAATTTCCACACTGTGCTGGCTTGTTTTTCTTAAGGATCAGAATGATGCAGTCATGACTCATCCCCGGTGATAATATAATCGATGTTTAGGGGTATTCGATTTGAGGACTCTGAAGCAGTGCTCAAGAAAAGTGAGGCGATTCTCAAGGACCTGGCAAAGAATGGTCTACAGCATATGTTCAAGGACTGGCAGAGACACTATAAAAAGTGCATTGAAGTAGGAGGGGATTACTTTGAAAAAGATCATGTCAACACAGAATTGCAGTAATAAACATCTGTGATAATAATCAGTCTCAGTCTTTGTTGATCAACCCTGGTCAATAAAATTCTTAAAAGGAAGGTAGGTTTATTTAAAATAATAATATTTTAATATTTCAGAAATCAGTGTTATAGACACGGTTTCAAAACGAATCTATTCTGCTCTACCTTTTGTCACATGATATTTTCTTAGCCACGTGTGTGGTTTCACAAAAATTCTATGCAGAAGCCCTATGCATTGACCTTTAATCCATTTAGTTCCTGGTGCATCACAACTTTGCTTCCTAACGAGAAACTCTCAAGAGGATCTTTTACGCCACTATTTTATCGTCTTTATTAAGGATAAAGAATATTTCTGGAGTCGTTTCGGACGTTCAAGCCCATATACATCTGTTACTCCTTCATACAAAATGAACGCCCTTCATCATGGTTACATCACCATCGGTACTCGGAACTCGGAGGTCTATAATAATCGCATTTTAACTAAAGGTAAATCATACTATGTTAACAGAAATAAAAGAAGGACCTTTGCAATGCAGTTTTACTCGCGAGGGTCGACGCGTCAATAGTCTACAGCATGGAAAGGTCATTATTGCTGGCGCTGAAGATCAAGTGATACCAGCAGGGTACTCGAGTCGTTGCTATTGATTCCTCTGAATTGAATGCTTTATGATACAAGTAATAAAACTATGTATTGATTCTCACAACTTGCAGTTTTATTTTTTTATGAAGGAACTTTTATTCCTCCGAAAGAATTTCTACAAGGGTAAGCAACCTCACAGGATCTGTGTGGGAGGCGAGATGAAGATTATCTGTAATTAAGCTCTTTCATAACAACTTGCCAGTGCGGCGCTGTGAATGACTCTCAATCAAGCTACATACTGAGAAACAGTGCACCTTTACAGCCGCGCCATCTTTTCTTGGTTTGTTTTTTGAAGTTCAGGCAAGAGGTTACCGGAAACTCGCCTTTTAAGCACGTTAATTTTGGCGTTTCTTTTATACCTGGAATCATTCTCAGTTTAATTCTTTTTTCCTCTTTGCAAAGGCAGTTCTAAGCAGCAATCCAAAACGAAACAATTGTAGGTTCTAATTGAGGGCCTGCTGTTTTATTCACACAATAAAACAGATATTACGCTGCATGTGTTTCTTAACGATTCCCGAGAAAGTTTTAACAATATACTACAACGTCATTTGCTTTTCGAAGGTTTCAATTGTTTTGTTTTATTTATATGCGGCCTTTATCATCTAAGATCATACCAATAGTTTTTCCCCTTTGAAACATTTGCATATTAGCAATGATGTTTTACTTTGTACTACTTTTGGTTATTGCATTAAGTTCAGGTTGATATTCACCCTCTTATTCACAGTTATAGATACAGACAAGATAGGGAACAATGCTGGATAACGGATAGCTGGGAATCTGAATTTGCATTCCACACCATCTTGTATCAATTACTTGGTTTTATATTTTCTCTCTTTAAAAGTTTTCATTCTTCTACGCCAGGAGATGTATAATTCCCTTAAGCTATGCATTAAGGACATTTTGAAAGTACCTATATATCTCCTGTTTACCCACTACTCGGAATCGCGTAAGTCTAACTTTCTGTGTAAACTTAAGCAGATCGTAACAAGTGGCAATGCAACCTGAGATTGTTACATGTTGGAAAAAGGCTTCGATTTATTCCATCTCAGTTATTTTGATTTCAATGATTAATCAATGTATAATATGCATTTGGTTGTACTTGGTCATCCATATATCGCAGCACCGTAGTTGAGGTGGAATTCCCCTAGGTCATAAAGCTTAGTTTCTCGATGACAGGGCAATACAAGAGCTCATGTTTAAACAGTTGGCCGGCACTGTATTCGTGGTATCTAGTGTGTGTGTGTGTGTGTGTGTGTGTGTGTGTGTGTGTGTGTGTGTGTGTGTGTGTGTGTGTATCTAGCGGGTCGCGGTTTCAAGTCCCACCTTGGGCATGGGTTTTTTATGTGTATAGTGTATACCGGGTGAGTAAAAAGTATGAAACAACGCCTGTAACCCCGCTGTTGCAATTGTATGAAGTAATATTATATAGAAAAGCTATAAGATATCAACATTCTCTCACATTATTACGCGGGCTGTTCAATAAAGAATGATCATAATTTTTTACGGTAACAATTTTTCGCACTAAAATTCAATCTTATTGTATTCTGTTAGCTTAATGTGAAACAAACACGCCGTAGTAGTTTCATTGTTGGTACTTCTGGTTCCCGCCTGAAAACATTGCAAGTCCATATCAGGTGCAAAAGACCACATTTCCATGAAGCAGGCTGGATGCTGCACCACGATAATTCGCGGCCGCATATTGACAGTGTCGTTGCTGAATATCTTGCAAAAATCAACGTGAAGTGCATCCCTCAACTCCCCATGGTCCGGATTTAGCCCCATGTGACATTTTTCTATTCCCTAACTTGAAGAAACGCCTTCGTGGGAGGTATTATCAGAAGAAGCAGTGGTGAAGGCTGCGGAGGCGATTTTGAAGGATATCTCAAAAATGGTTTCCAGCATGTCTTTGAAGACTGGCAGAAACGCTGGGACAAGTGCATCGCATTCAGGGGAGACTATTTTGAGAAGGGCCATCAAAAGTATGAGGATGGGTAAAGATACGTTGTCAAAAAAGATTGTGATTATATTTTATTGAACAGCGCTCGTATTATTACAAATAAAGGGTGTGAGTTCTTTTCTGTTAAATGGCATTTCTTTTTTCTGCACTCCTCCAATCCACAAGTCTCAGAACACACAAACAAATACCCTTTCAAACTGCAGTTTAAATTTATTAGCACCTTCCAACATATGTACTGAGCTAAGAAAAACACATCATTGCTTCAAACTGAGTAGTTTTTTAATTAAAGAATACATTAGGCTACTTCAGTGTGTGGCTTTGTATTGAACAAATATAGTCAAAGGCTAAACTAATAAGAACAACAATGCTTACTTCATTGGAAATTCTTCCCGAAAGTAATTAATCATGACGTATTTACAGAACCAAGATCTTCTGACCTCAATCCCTTAGACTTTTTCATGTGGGTATATTTGAAGTGGAGGGTTTGCAAGGATCTACCAAGAGATCTTGAAGAGTTAAAGCGAAGAATTTGGACAAGAAATGCAGCTTATTAGTCGAACAGTGGTGCTGGAAACATTAACAAATTTCAAAGACCGACTTTGGCATTGTTTGGAAGTAAATGGAGGCAATTTTGAGCAACTTTTTAAGTAAATTCATCAACCACAGCACCACCAATTTTGTTATGAATTTGTTTTATTGGTTTAAATTTCACGAGTTGTAATATGTCCTAATAAATTTAAATTACAGTTTAAAAAAGCATCTACCTGTGCGTCCCGAGATTTGAGAACCTCCCCTACCAAAACGAAAAAAAAATGTTGTCATTAAAAAAAAAGTCACAACCTATTCACAATCATAGTAACATGAAAAATGTTGGTATCTTACAGCTTTTTAAAAAAATATCACATCACAAAACTATAACAACAAAGTTACAAGCATTTTTCCATACTTTTTACTCACCCAGTATATGTGAAAATACAGAAAACAAATAGTAAACAAGCGTAAACAATATAAAAGGTAAAAGGTAAAATAAAAAGGTTAGTGACTGAAGGGTTTCCCTTTGAAGTAGATTGGATTTTTAGCACTTTAATTTTGGCAGTTTTGATAATCTACATATACAGGCAAATGAAAACATGCTTCGTTTGGAAAGAGATGAGGTTAAAATCAATTTCTCAGTCATGCACTTTATTCAAAGGCCATTCCTAAAATCTGCTTCTAAATAATTCATTATAAGTCCTTGCATCACTGAACATTATAGAGTGGTAAACCAAGTTTAAATTGTAGCACCTTATACGAAACCATAGGAAATTGCTAATTTGCCTAATAATTCTTTGCTAAGAGGGGACTTTCTTGAGCGTTGACGGTGACTAAAGTCATTAAGAGTATCTTCTGTACATCCCCGTTTTATATTCTTATCAGGAACATTTCCCGTTTACCGAAATGATTTAATTAATATAGGAATCGTCCCATGACTTGGGAAATCCACTACAAATAATCTCATGACAAAGGACTCTGTATAGGCACATAAATAAACACCCATTGTGAAATAAAATAATTATGCCTATTATTTTCCATTACTCTGAACAAGCGTCTGTGACCCGCAATCCGGAGGCCCGGGTTCGATCCCTGGGGCTGACCTACCCGACCCATGGGTTTTTCCGGGGTTTTCCCAGGTCGCTAGGCGAATGTTGGGTAGGTTAATTACATCCCCCGAATTTCCTGACCCTCCATTTCATCCCCATTATCACTTCACATCATCTCTCATCTGGTAGTTTCTTTCAGGATTGAAGAAACTGAGAAAACTGTTGCCGAAACTGAGCTTTTATTGATGGATACTTTGTATTTCCGGTCATTCCCAGCCTCCCATTCTATATTTGGTATGAAAGACTATTTAATTTTGCTTAGAGGCCTTTTTATCAGCTTTGAGGTTCTTCTAATTGCCGTAAATCTACAGTAAGGGACCACCGACTTTACTGTTCTTCCTAAGTAAGCCACGCTAAGAATGTTTACGGCCCCAAAAATCCATTACGCACCGTTGAGTTTGAACTCGGATCTCGTAAGGCTAGCATACCACAAAAAATTACTGGTTCTATTGCTGATGAGAAGAATAATAGAAGACCGAAAGTAATCAGTGCTATGACTGCTGTTAAGAACCGTAATGCAAATAATTAAATAAGTGGTGATACTTATTATGGAATTAGTGTTGGTCATGTGTGCAGTAAACTTAATTACACAGATTGTAATTACACAATTAGAGTAATCACACAGTTTGGAGGATTATGAGAAAACATCTCCGCGTGTACTCGTATAAAAGAAAACCAAAGTTTGCAGTGAAAGAAAGTGACAAGCAGGAAATATATTGCTTTATTCGTGCTATTATTCAAATTAATTATATTGGTTGAACTCCTTCTAGACAAATAAAGTAAACCTTTCTCTTGATGGTAGAGTTGACACACATAATTGCAGAATTTAGTCAGAAAATTACCCTCAAGCAAGGTTCAACAAGGTATTCATGATATTAGATACGCTGAACCCTACATCTAGACATGCAGAACAATTACATCGATTTTTGACGATCGTATCATCAGCAGACACTTTCCAACAATGTGGACTATGCCAAATTCATATATCAGCCCAGGAGACTCTTGATTATGAGAAATTGCTAATTACCAAAAAATTGATAATGTTTTAAGTTGTCTATAACATGAAGGTTATTTGTCCAGAAATAATGCTGTACCTGAGAAACAGAACTGTGGATATCTTCCTAATGTTTTTGAATCCGCCATATGGAAACCAGTATGTGACTTTCATCTCACCTCAAAACTGTAGCTTTTGTAGCAACCAATGTTTCAAATGAATTTTGAAGTGTATTGTATTACAGAGTTTTCATAAAATCGTGAACTTCCAAAATTATTAGTTTTATTTGCAGTTTGCCAATTATTCCGGTGCCGTGCTTAATATATTGGAGGCGTCCAGAAAGTAAGTTCTGTTTCAATTTATCTCCGCTTCAGCGCTGCGATCGCAGTTCCGCACATGCGTGGTAGGCGCTCTGTATCAAGCAGAAGAAACGTGCGCCATTGTGAGATCGCTGTCAGCCACGTACGCTTTGTTGTGCTTCTTTACAATGTCGGTGTTGATTGAAAATCCCGCCGCTTGTGAAATCAGATCTGTGATTCGTTTTCTGAATGCTAGGAAAGTGAAACCAATTGAAATTTATCGGCAAAGTTGCGATGTTTACGGATAAAATGCGATGAGTGGTACAATGGTGAGAAGATGGGTCCGACAGTTCATTGAAGGACGTAGTGAAGTGCACGATGAAGAACGAGGTGGGCGTCCATCTTTGGTTACAGAAGAACTAGTTCACGTGATTGATGACAAGATCCAGGAAAACAGCAAGTTCACAATTAGTGCTCTCGCAATGGAATTTCCGCAAATCTCACGATCACTAGTTCATGAAATTGTTACCGAAAAACTGAAATTTCGTAAACTTTGCTCATGTTGTATGCCAAAGATTCTTACTGAGCAACTCAAAACAAAACGAATGAGTAGTGCCCTTCAGTTTTTGACCCGTTATGATGAAGGCAGCGAAGAATTTCTGTCACAGATAGACACAGGAGATGAGACCTGGGTTTCTTACGACAAACCTAAAAGTAAGCCTCAATCAATGGAATGGAGGCACACCTCATCCCCAGCAAAGGTTAAGCCGAAACAAATCTTGACACCTCGAAAAATGATGTGCACAGTGTTCTGGGACAGGAAAGGCATCTTACTCATTGATTTCTTACCGCGTGGTCAAACAATGAAAGCGGATGTTTATTGCGAGACACTTAGGAAATTGCGCCGCGCAATACAGAATAAGCGCCAAGGAATACTGTCAAAAGGTGTTGCGTTTCTTCACGATAATGTACGACCACACACTGCAAATGCGACGAAAACCGTCCTACAGGGATTTGGCCGGGACGTGTTCCGTACAGCCCTGACCTCGCTCCTAGTGACTTTCATCTGTTTTTGCATCTCAAATCTTTCCTTGGCGGACAACACTTCAACAATGTCGTAGAGCTGAAAGAAAATGTTTCCAACTGGTTGAAGACACAGGCGGCTAACTTCTATGAAGAAGGTATACAAAAACTTGTGCCTCGCTATGACAAATGCCTGCAAAATTACGGCAGTTATGTAGAATTTTGTACAATAAATAATGTTTCTGCATCTGTACACAATTTAATTTTATTACCAAACAGAACTTACTTTCTGGACGTACCTTGTATGTGGTGATTTAAACAAAGCAGGAAAATGTATTACTCTGCCGTGACTGTGATTGGAGGGAATAGTCGCGCTATTTTATCCAACACGTGGCAAACCTATACGCTGTCAACGAATTTCTATGCAAAGTTATCCTGGGCCGTTGTCGAGTTTGATTAGCGTTTGCGATAGCTCTTTTAAGTTAAGATTAAATGCAAGTGTGTGTGTACTGTGTAATATATTTTTCTTTTTGCACGTTAAAAAGTGATTGAATGCTTACAAAAATTACTCAAATATTTTATTTCTTCACATAACCTCATCTCATTTATAAATTAAAAGGTTAAGACACGGGTCTTTCTGCGAAATAATAGTACTAAATAACTGCAGTAACCACTCTGGCAACGTCTTGAAAGTTCTACTGGCATACAATTGAAAAAAAAAAATTACTACCTAATTGGAATCTGACAACGGAGGAGTCCATTAAACGACTTCCACTTCCGAATTTTCCTTTGATAATTCTTGCGTCACAACAATATATCTTCACGCTTAGCAATTATACTTTTTGCTGTTTCTGTTCACAAATTCAAAACCCATGTCGCAAAGAATGGTGTGAAATCTCGTTTTTCTAAAGCTCGGCAAATCGGTATAATTGTTTACTGTTTGAAGCACTTTTGTAATTATTGGTGGCTCGTTTCTTTCAAAGAAGCAACGCACCTTGCAACTAATAGCACATTTAATAAATTCATCATATTCACCTTCCACAGTTAAGTTAAGCGCAGAGGTACTACTCCCATTAGTCCTGGACCCGTAGGACCTAGGACCCGGGCCTCCTTCATACCCGGGAGCGATGTATACTCCGGGGCTCTTTCCATAGGGCATTTCTTAAAATGCCCCCCCCCCGCTGAGCACGTCAAGATGGGATGGAAGTGGATACGCCACTTACGCGCGTCAACCCCGCAGGGAAGACTACCGAAAACCTCGGTGGGGCCACCTGGGGATCTAGCACACCTTCTACTAGCTCTGCAGGCTAGTACCCGGGGCTTATTAGGCAACCGTCTACCCCATCCGGGCGGCCGTAGCCTGGCCGGAGGTACCCAATTCCCCGTGGGTGTCGGGAACACACTGCCCCCTAGAGTCCAACCCAATCCGAACAACTCCCCTACGCGAGGGGCTCGGCAGTTCGGCCCGAGGTTCCTCTAGTAACGTCAGAGGTAACACTAGTGCTAAGGGTCCGCAGCGCCCACACCTATTCACCTTCCACAACTGGCTTCTTTCTTTTTTGATGTTTTCCTCGAGTGGAAACCCGCCCGTTTTCACAGCTTCACTTTGAGGGCACAATACTTGGCGCTGAAACACTGCTATGTTCTACTGACTAATTAACATCCTTCATTGCAAAGTCGGGTATTTTTCATACAAACACGTTCAATATAATTTGTTTTTCGCCACTTTTTAATGGTTTTCCTCTGATGTTTCATATTGCGCAGAAGCAGAAATGCTGTACAGCTGATTCACTTCCTTCCTTGTGTTTTCAAACTGCGCAAGCGCAGCATACACTCTGATTAATATTGTCGTAACTATTTTAATTGCGAACTGGGGGGAACGTAACTAGATGGTATTAAGAGTCAATTTGAATGGCATGAGAGGCTTCGGTACACGAAAAGATCGTTTCATTAAGTGACATCTGAATTACAATTTTAAAACTACAACGAAAAATTACTTTAATTTAACACATTTAATAAACTTTAGATGCAATTACAATAAAAAAGGGGAAAAAAGTTTACCTTTTAAGTTGGATTCAGAAGAGATGTGGGTGCACTATATCCTAATATGCGCCTATTCTCTAACGAGGTTCACCAAGAAAGAAAAAAACAAGCACCACTCTATATTAGCACAAAACACGAATCTATCCTCACTCCGGGTCCGCTAGCCATACTAATATCTACTTAATAAATAATGCCACAGAGAATAGACAATATAGGTTCACCACAATACAAATTAAGCTTACATATACCAAATAAAATACTAATTAATTACTATTATACTGTTGTATGTAATAATGTGAAGTTGTTTATATATTTGCATTAGATGTAAAGTCTTTAAAAATGACATGCGAACTATGTTTTTTATTCGAAGAGAGTTACAGGGCTAATCCAGTCAGTGATGTCGCACACATATTCCTGATTTTGTTTATATCACCATATAAACTAACAATGGTTCTGGTTTAGGAAGTTGTATTCAATCTCTAAGTTATTTTTTTAATTATACCTAATACTTAGATAATACTCCAACTTATTTAATGCAAAATAAACGCACTCATCTCAATGCAGTGAAGAAAATATAAGCTTTTTCCATCCGAGGAAGAAAATATCTGCTTAAAATTTACTAAATCCAGCAAGGTATCCCTTTGTTTAAAAATTTACAACCAAACGGAAATTTACTGACTTATTTTCTCAGAACATGATTTATTGCATATGCCCTTATTGGAAAGGGCTACTCAATAATAACTACTCTATTATCATCATCTTATACATAGAATAATGCTTTAATTAGAGGTCACAAAAATCTGCTGGCATCTCTGCGTCATAAAGATGGGCTATCAGGAGATAGGTTTGCCTCATTTACGTCCCCATCATCAGGATGGATACAGGTCAACTGTATTGGTCCTAGATTGTATCATGGTTTGGTTTAGGTGAATGGTTACAATAAAATTGATGCTGGCTATAAAACCCATCCAAGGTCCAGGTTTATAACTACGTTAAAGTGGAAGAATTAGCTGGAGGGTGCCAATTCTCAAGAGAGTTTCACTAAATATTTAACAGTTTCGGTTATTATCTAAGATGGTTATTCTCAAATTAGGAAATGTATGAAATTTCCAGAATATATACCGTAAAATACATCTGATGGAGACATATACCGCTACTAATATATTGTAAAATATGGCAGTAGAGTGACTATGGATTATATAAAAGGGTTCACTGGAAATCTTCTGCTCTTGAAAATTGTATTTATTTGTTTATTTTTATGCTTTCATAAGTACATATAGACATATAAGTGTAGCTTAATTCACCAGTTAAATGTTTATCAAAGAAATCTGCTTTACACTTAATGTTATAAGCATAATATTTACTGGGTTTTCTTACATGTATTATTTTTGGTAAAAGAAAACGCCTTTTAAACGAATTAAATCGGAAGGCAGAATGAAAAGTATAATAAATATCAGTGACCCATATTCTTCAATTTTACAGGTCGGCTGATAAGTCCAGACATAGAGACGGCGTCACTGGGCCAGTTTGACGGATATCATCGTATAGTTTAACTGTGGCTTGTATCCATAGTTACAGAACAATAGCTTGTTTAGTTCTTGAATGAAAGCATTTTAAAGAAGACAAGTGTAGAGGTTTCACGAAATGGAGGATTTGAAAAAACCAGCAGTGACTAAACACTTCAATTTGAATGATTTAA
This sequence comes from Mantis religiosa, assembly GCA_030765055.1. Taxonomy (NCBI): domain Eukaryota; kingdom Metazoa; phylum Arthropoda; class Insecta; order Mantodea; family Mantidae; genus Mantis; species Mantis religiosa. The sequence continues at coordinate 75,171,429 of CM060954.1, forward strand.
CGCCTAAAGAAATCAAGGAGAAAATGGACAGTAAATTGACAGACTCTGCCCTTTTATATAACATAATAAAAAAGTATAAAATGGGACTTACGAGCAGTAGTGATGAGCCTCGCTCTGGACGCGCTGTGGAAGTCGCAACTCCAGAGATCATTGTAAAAGCTCATCGTTTTATACTGGAATACCGCATATTAAAGGCATTTGAAATAGCAGAAGCTGTAAACATACCAAAAGAACGTTCAGGTAATATTTTAAGTAATGTTTTGGGCTTTCACAAGATCTGTGAAAAATGGGTGCCGCGTTTTTTGACACCTGATCAAAACTTACAATCTGTTAAGAATTTGGAGCTCTATCGTTAAACTCTCAGTGAATTTTTGAGACAGCTTATTAACATGGATGAAACTTAGTTACATCACCACACTCTAGAAAGTAAATCACAGTCAAAACAGCGGACTGCGCTAGGTGAACCTACTACAAGAAAGGTAAAGTCAATTTTGTTAGCTAACAAGGTTATGACGATTGTTTTCTGGGATGCACAGGGAATTATTTTTATTGGTTACTTGAAAAATATTAAAAGCATTACTGGAGACGTACGCAAGCTTACTGCGACGTTTGATTGATGAGGTGAAAAGAAAAAGACCTACTTTAACAAAGAGAGAGAAAAACCTTGTTTCTTCACAACAATGCTCCGGCCCATCGTTCAGTCACTGTAATGGGAAAAATGTGCGAGTCAAAGTTGGAATTGCGTGGACATCCATCCTATTCGCCAGATCTAGCACCCAGTGACTACTACCTGTAACCAAAGCTCAAAAAATGTCTTGGAGGACAAAGATTTCACAGCAACGAAGTCATTGATGAAGTAAACAGCTATTTTGAGGTTCATGGTAAACTACACTACAGAGAATGTTTAATTAAATTAGAACACCAATATGACAAATGCAATAGCCTTTCTCGAGATTATATTGATAAATAAAGAAACAATCTTTTTATTGTTGTTGTAAGGCCCGGAACTTATCAGCCGACCTTCTTATTCATATGATTTTAAAATCTGAGAGAGATATTACTCTTATTTGAATTCAAACGCCTTTAATCTTTCCAGCTATATTTATGAGTTATGTATTTAATTTGTTCACTTAAACTTATTTTCAGATAAGTCCTTTGCATTTAAAGCAAGCTCTGTATTTACTAATCGCTAGCATATGGAGCCCGCCTTGGTGGCGTGGTGGTAGCATGTCTGCCTCACGTTCAAGAGGTCCCGAGTTCGAATTTCGGTCAGGGTGAGTTGCCTGGATAAGGGTTTTTCCGGGGTTTTACCTTTTCCTGTACGACGAATGTCGGGTAACTCTAAGTTCCATGGACCCCATACTCATTTGAGCATCATTTCATCCATTCCATTCATCGTCCGATATGACTTAATGTTGGAGAACGTATATTACAAAAAAAAAAAAAAAAAAAAAAAAAAAAAAAAAAAAAAAAATCGCTAGCATTATATTATGTTTTAATCTTTAAATTACATTCTGTTTACATTATGCGATACGTGCAGCTATTTTGAAAGTTGTTTATTTTAGTACTTTATTTTAAAACCCTCACAGTTGTTCTACATCATTCTTAAATGTGAGGGAAAAAAGGTAAAAGTCATTGGAGGGATATTAATTGTAGAGATTACAAAGTCAGGAGGTGTTAGCTACAATTGCAAACCTATGGTAATCCCTGTTATAATAGCTTATAAATAGTGTTTCAGCACTATCCAGCTTTTTTGTTTATGTTTTAGAACTACTGTGTTTGTAGTCTCTCAGCTTGGTTAAATTTTCTTCTAATAATATTATTCGAGTATCAAGTTGCAAAACAGTCACACTGGTAAAGTGGTTTCTGTTAGAAAAGCTACAATAGAAGTGGATCTCACAGAAGTTTTGCAATATTTTTACGCGCATCTTTGACATTGTGCAAATTAGAACAAATAATTTCATTGTATACAGCTGTCTTCAATAAAAAAACGAAAGAAGTTTCATTTCAGCAGTTCTAAAGTGATTACCTAGAGTGCTTCAACAATGATAGACAGCATTTATTTCTTGTAGAATACACATCTATGTGATGAAAATTATTCCTAGCCTCTTTAAAGAGTGTTAAGTTTGACATTTGTTAGTCAAACAATTTCCTGCTACTTTCTATTGATGACTTTCAGAAATTGTTTCATTCTTGTTTCAAGTCTCTTACAAATCCTTCCCATATGAAGGATAACTAACACTGAAGGACCTATACAAATTGTGAACTGCTTCGCAAATTTCAAAATCTACCTCCAGTTAAATGTTCAAGCTCTTAAGGACAGCTGAACAATTATGCCTTGATTCTTTGCTAATATGAAGTTCATCTTTCTGTTTGCTCCACCTACTCTCACTTGTTACTCAGTTTTCTGTTGAGAACCAGAAAAAGAAACTTATTAGTGGTATTTATTGCGTATTTATTTATTATATTAATTGCTAATACTGTGTCATGGGTCAAAAATCCGTACATGCTTTCTGTTTTGGTATTCTATGCAGAAACATGAAAACTACTTTGAATCACACATACACAGACAACATATATTTAACCAAGCACCATATATTACTATTTAAACAATATTAACACAAGTAAACGTGCTTCATTTAAGAATGTGTCCAAACTTAGCACTTTTTGTTGTTAGATTCATATTTCAGCATTCTGTCCTCCATCCGGTAACACTTACTCCTAGGACTCTCCGTCTGTACGCTGCTGCTAAAACATGCTTCCAATCTTCCTGTTTCCCAAATAATGAGCAACTTCTAACAGCATTGTCAACCATATTTGGAGCTTTCTTTCTCTCAGCCTAAGCCACGCTATTCCCATACCCAATGTCAAAGTATGTTTTCCCACCTCACTCAGCTTTTATTTTAATTTTTGTTCTCCAATGAAGATATTTGTCTACTTTTACTTTCAGTTCCTGCCTGTATATGTCACATATTTGTCTTTTAGCGTTTTTCGCAATACTGTTTTCATTACCATTTGTCAGATATAGTTTAAGACAACGTTTGTAGTTCCCTTGTAGCCCCATCTTCGACCATGTTGGATGCTGCGTGTTCATTCATTTGATGAGGACAACATGCTCGTATTACTCCCACAGTTGTTTAATTACAGATTTGTTCACCGAGAACATTTAACACTGAGTTCTTGACTCTGCGGTGGAACGTGGTCTTGGAAAATCCAAGAAACATGACTAGAATCGCAGTCAGTAAAGCAAATATACTAATCGAATTCAACATTCCAAGTTGGAGACTGTTGTGGAAGAACATGTACAAGAATTTAATCTATTCCATGTCCTGCTTGTTCGCTGTTAATTTTAGGAACTATTTTTGAAACAAAACTGTCTGTAAAACTGTCTGTTTGTGAATAAATGACTTTTGTTTATTTTTATACGTCATTCCACATGATTTAGTACTCTCTAAAATATTTTCTTCTTCATACTGACATAAATTTTAATAGTGTATTAACAATCCTTCTGTTCTTAATAGTTCATGAATGACGCCAAAAGCATAGCATAAACGTGTAAATAGCAATAGACAGTTAATACGCCAACGAAAATAGGGGCTTTGGGTCCAGAGAGAGAAAGAGAGAGAGAAGCAAGTGTGCAAGCAGGTACTGTATACAGCGAATAATCGTCATGACACACGGATTTGTAGTGGCAGGCTTATACTTACCATGAAGTTACAATATATTCACGGCACTCAAACGTTACATTCTTAAACAACAAAAAAAAATAAAGGAGTACATTATAATTAGATAAAATGAAAGTACTTAATAAACCAGACATTTTAGTCATAGATCATAAATTAAGCAAACATAGCGATTGCTAAATCCTAAACAGGTATGAATAGCTAATGTTATGCTCTAAATCTAATAATCTTGTAATATTAACAACTAGTTTTGTGTCAGTAGATGCTCAACCCAGAAGCGAGATAAATAAGTAGTTTTGCTTGTGTCGTCGAGAAAATACTATTGAAATAAATACCTTGATTCGGACAGAAATCATTCCCATGAAATCAGAATATATCAACGAAATAATCTTCCGTGTCTGAGACACAATATAGTATATAAAATCATCAGTTTCTTGAATACCTTCCAAAAAGTATGAGAATGGCGGCAATTCTACGTTATGGTTCTAAATTTTATTAATAAATTAAACGCTGCATATGAACCTATTTTTATGCTTTACTTAAGAATTTGTTAGCCTCCTAACAAATCTCCTGGATTTTCAAACATATTTCAAGCACCATCGGTAACAACACACAAGATTTCCTCACATTAGATAATATTTTGTGAAGATTTCTGTACTGTTAGGAGTATGTTTCCCCTTTCTCTTTTCCCCTATTGCTTTCTCCTTCAGAGTTAGCAAATTTGATAATTGTTCATGCACTCAGATGACATACACCTACCAAATAAATACAGACAACTGCATAGAATCAGTAGTATCTGTGCAACAAACAGTTGGTATAAAGTAAACAAATTTTTGATAACTTCATTTCATTTTATCAATATAATGTACCAGGAAATTTCTCCTCTTATTTTCAAGTATGTCTGGATAATTCTTTTGGAAAGTTTCTTTATGCTCGGGGCATATCTTTATGTCATGCCCTTTCTTTCGAAACCTCCATCGCTGAAAAATGGGTGCTCTCCCAACTAGTCGTTATGCTGTCGGTCCTTAAAATTCTGCGGTATAGAGTTTACGACTTTTAGCAGAGTTCTTGGAAACATTTATAAAGTATTTCCCTTTTCAGTTTTTGTGAAATTGGGTGACAAGTGAGCGAAACTCCATAACCAGCTGCCACAGTAAGAGTCGAAAAAGCATACGTAATGACATTGTTTCACGTGATTTTTTTTTCGGTTACAACCAGATCCTCATGTTCCACCAGCTCAAAAATGATGCATAGAAATCAATTTGGAATTAGAGATCTGTAATGCTTAGATTCATCCCTGCCCAGCCCGATCTACTTCGAAATACTTTTTTTCGAATGAGACCTCCTCTCTCTCCCTCTCTCCCTCTCCTCCTCTTTCCCCCTCTCTCATTTTGGTGAATTTGTGAGAATGTTCGCAAACAAGGTAAGTGCCTCACGGGGTACCTTTATAGCTTACACGATTTTGATGCATTCCTACCTGCAATATACATGTAGTCCATACTTGTCAAGTAATTTTCTTCTTCTTTCTTTGCTCCACAATAAACAGTCAAACAAATCAGCGGAGAACAATTTAATTAATTATTGTTGGTATCAACGAAAAGGCAACTAACAAACGAATTTCATATCCAAGTTCATATTAACATTTTACTTTTTTGATTTTGGGAAGGCCTCCCTGAAATACTTGACTTCCTGTACAAAACTCATGTATCTTCTAAGGTGCAGCGTTGCCACGCACAGTTTACAAATCTATATTTTTTCTGTTAAAATATGTTTAAATGCACCAAGCGCATAACGTTTTCTGTTTTAGGGAGAAACTAAAGCCAGGGCTTTCATTACATACCACAGTTTTAACGTTAATTAACATTAATCTTTTCAACAGGACTTTGAATAAAAATATTTCTCTGATCGTGTGCCACTAACCTGTATTTTAGTCTAGAATCCAAATAAATAAAAGCATCTTTCACAGAATCAGAAACAATTATTCGAATGAGCTAGAACATTAGCTCTAAATTAAAGATGAAACCATTTAGTTGAAATGCCACACGTAGCATAAATGGTCTAAACGAGTTTGGAAGGATATGCAAAAAAGGCTTTTGGGGAAACCGTGACTGCTTGCTTTACAAAAAATATAAAAGCATTATTAGCATAGAAATTGTTTCTAAAATCTCTTTAAAGACAAACAAAAAAGAATTTCTGTAAAATCTCAAAACCAAAGCTGCAGTGGAACTACAACAAGAATATAAATGGTTATAAAAGTGAATGTTTCAAATAGAAGTAGACCTTTAACAGCACTGCTACTGTTTCCATTAACCAAGCTGATAATGGACTTTAATTTTAATATAATTACAATTATGGCTCCCTATTTGGCAGTCTTTATCTCAGTTTTGTTTTTCACCTTAAAAGACGCCAAGGATTACAATAAAATATATTATATTTAAAATAGAATGTTATAATTCGTATTGTTACTTTCAATGTACATGTTTAGGCTTTCACGGCCGGCGTTAATCCAATAGAATGTTGTTTCCGGCCGCCGTGGTCTAGACGATGAAAAAAAAATCTAACGCTTCGCCCGTTGCTCCGTCGGGCATCTTCAGAGATTCAGTCCTGGCTGTTCATAACTAGACTTGTTACTTTCAATTTTGCATGTAAGCCCGCTCGAAATTTATGATTAATGAAGTTGTGTCTAACTTTTCAATTTCTTGAACAGTTAAAGAAAAATAATGAAATATGCCATAAACATTGAATTGCAATACTTTTATGTTGTACGTTTTGTTGCCATGGGACGCTTATAATGCAGAATGAAACATATATTAATTCGTATTACTTTACATTTATTTTTATTTAAAGTCAGTATTCTTTCCTGTGTTGTGTTTCATGCTTATCTCCTTCCTCTATCTTTGTAAATGTTTTTGTTACTTATACAAACTATTGTACATACAGAAAAGTGCAGAGCAAAGCTGCATTCATGTCTATTTCAGAGCGAAACGGCATGACCTCATACGTAAATTGGCAAAAATCCGACAGGCTTGAGTAAATAAAAGAAAGAAATGTGCATTATGACATTATTTCTCTTCCTGGATTGCAATGTATTTTATAATCTCATTTCAAATACACAGACACGCCTAGAATTGCAATATAAGCTTTCTTCTTGTGGTTTGTTGGGCAGCTTTAGTCAAACGGTATCATTGTGATGATAAATTATCAGTTAGGTTTAATTGGTGATATACTGACTACTTTTGAATTACACTGCTCTCTCACTCTCAGGGTGTATACAAACTTTATTTAGACTATAAACGTTTTGGCCCTGTGCATTATATATATATATATATATATATATATATATATATATATATATAGTAACAACTCGTTAATACGGACCCCTTTAAGCCGGATTTCACTTAATTCGGACAAGCATCCTTAAAAAAATCTGCGAATTGCTAAGTTAAATTATAGTACTGCACTAAGACAAACTTAAGGACATTTACCATTTTATGAGGGCTGTTCAATAAAGAATGATCACACTTCTTCTTTTTTTGACAACGTACCTTTACTCATCCTCATAATTTTGATGGTCCTTCTCAAAATATACGATTGACCTGAATGCGATTCACTTGTCCCAGTGTTTCTACCAGTCTTCAAAGACATGCTGGAAAACATTTTTTGAGAGATCCTTCAAAATCGCCTCCGCAACCTTCACCAATGCTTCTGATGATGGATGCCTCCTATGAAGGCGTTTCTTCAAGATAAGGAATAGAAAACAGTCACATGGGGTTAAATCCGGACTATAGGGAGGGTGAGGGATGCACTTTACGTTGAGTTTTGCAAGATATTCAGCAACAACATTGGCAATATGCGGCCGCGCACTATCGTGGTGAAACATCAGCCTGCTTCATGGAAATGTGTTCTTTTGCGCCTGACATGGACTTGCAATATTTTCAGGCCATCCCTGTAGTATTGTCCAGCTACTGATGTGTGTGCGGGTACAACATGCTGATAAACCATTACACAAATATCAATGAATGAGATGACCATAAGTTTCCCAGCAGAAGCTACCACTTCTGCTTTTTTGGAGGTTGCTGATGAAGGAAAATTCGACACTGAGCTTTGCTGTTTGCTCTCAGGATCAAAATGATGTAGCCAAGTTTCATCAGCAGTGATTACGTTTGAAAGAAACTCCGGATCTTCCTCTAACATCAACTTTAACTGCATGTTGCCTCCATTGCAGCGGTAGGCGAAACTGAAAATGTCTGAACTTGCCTGGTTCTCACAGGCGGGAACCAGAAGTATCAACAATAAAACTACTACGGCGTATTTGTTTCACATTAAGCTAACAGAATATAATAAGTTAGTCTTTTAGTGCGAAAAATTATGACCGTAAAAAATTATGATCATTCTTTATTAAACAGTCCTCGTATTTTTGTACAGAGTGTGCAATAGAAATTTCTCAGGAGTACTAGGAATAAATTAATGACAATGGTACATTAGGCTGCCCTCGCTCTCACATCCTTGCCGTACATACGATAGGGCTTGCAATTCTTGTCCTTCGCACATGATTGATTTCACAATCACTCTCTACGTGCAATAAGAAAGCACCAAGAAAATAAAAACCAAAATGCTGTCGAAGCCATAATGCACCTGTGTACCAAATGCCAAGAAACTCTGTAGTGCCGATGGTGAGATCAAACGTGTATTCTTGCCACCTAACACAACTTTCCTGATAAAGCCGATGGACAAAGACGTTATCTACACTGCAAAGCGGTTGTACAGAAATTCCTGTCTGAAGTTTTGCAAGTTAAGGAGCATCTGGACGATGAAGTGAAACGGGTGGAAAAAGCACTCTAGAATGAAGAATCGTATGGTTTCAGACCCATGATTTTCAATTTTGCAGGTTTCAGTAAACAGCATTTCAAATTCTACATTGACTTATGCGTGGAAGAGACCGTTGTATGATGAAAGTGTTGAATTAGACAACAATTTAATTGAATTAAATGAATTTCACCAAACACTGGATGCGGGTGGCGAGAAAACCTTCACAGTAGACGAGATCGAGGAATGGCTTGACAGAGATGAAGAGGATCACATCATGACTGACGAAGGTTTTTCCGGGGTTTTCCCTTATCCTGAAAGACGAATGTCGGGTATCTAAGCTCTATGCACCCTGGACTCATTTGAGCATTTCACCCATTCCATTCACCGTCCGATATGACTTAACGTTGGAGGACCTAAATTAAAACAATAACAACAAAAAATGACTGACGAAGAAATTGTGGAAGGTGTAAGCAATGCAAGGTACTATAGTAGCGAATATGAGGCCGAGGACGTGGATTTTGGAAAGTCGAAACTGAAATTAAGTAAGGTTAAACAGCATCTGGATTGTGTTTGTCGAAAAAACTGGCAATAAACAAATTTATGTTGCATACTATGATATGTGGAGTCTTCCTTATCTCATTGTGAAAGAGTTACGTGATAAAACACAAAATAAAATAGATAGTTTCTTCAAACCAAACAAAGATTGTGTAATTAAAATCAGGTGGGCCTATTGTATTTTACGTTCTAATAAAATGATTAATTCCATTCACAGTCATTCTCTGTGATGTTTATTTCACATAATCCGGACAATATTAAGCCATAATTAGTCCGGATTAATGAGGTTTTACTATAAGTATACTCGCCTTATTTCCTTTACCTATTATAAGCAAGCAAAGAGAAAGTTAACCCACTTTGTGGGTTCGTAGAATTAAAAGTTCAGTTTGCCGAGATTCTAAATGTTCTTTATTTGCGTCGAACACACACTGCGTAGCAGCAGAATTACATCACATATCACAATCTACAACACCAAGGTCGATGACAATAACAAACAGCTTACTCAACTTCCACTCTTGTTACATGTCTTTACAACTGTTTACTACTCACGACTGACTCTTGGTGAGTCGTCGCTCTCTTAAATGCCTCATTGATAAATTCGAGAGGCTTCTGAAGCAAATAAGAAAAACAACTATTCTCTGTCAATCGAAATATCACTAGAACCTTCCTTACGTGAAACCCTATCTGGGCCGGCAAGTCAGTTATCTCAAGTGCCATGTTTATCTGCTTATGCAAGCACTGTCAGCCTGTTATCTTTTTCTGCAGGCTCTTTGTATACTCAAGCCGCGGTTATCTCTCGGCACCGAAATTTCTGTGCTTTTCGCCGCGACAATATGTGTATAAACGTTGTATTACGAATGAGTCATAACGTTTTGCTCAGGCTCATCTTTTGGTATGGATTATTTTGAAACACAAGCCACAACTAAATCAACAACCTGCAGTGTGGTGGTTCCGTAGCGGATCTTGACGTCGTAGTGAAGAACTTGTTAGAGGACTCCGCGTGCCTCCGTGGCCTGTGGCCTCCTACCTCATCCCTTTTATCCTGGAGAGTGACTATAGACCTGTGTGCAGTGCGCTTGGTGTCCCCTTCCGTTAGCTACCCTTTTTTTTTTGCCCTTTTACCTTTAAAAGCTGGTAAAATTTTCAAACAGCTCTTTGAGAAGAACATTTTTCGCTATTCATAAAAGCAATTTTGTAAGAGAAGCCTTCGCGAATACTTGAAGATTTATTACTGAATAACTGCTCCGTTTTTCTTATAAGTAGAAGAGTGTCTATTTAGTAGAAAAGAAGACATATCGCCGATGACCTTAGTCACAAAGGTCACACATCTATAAGGAAACGTGCGAGTTCTAGACTCGCACCCTTTCCCCTACCTCTGTGAGGTGGTGGGGTGCATACCTTCAAGCTATTTGCTGTAGTAAATCGTGCGGGCTTGTAAAGTCGTAACAGCTTATTCATCAGTGACGTCATGAATGTAGTCTTTTGTTTTATGTTAGGTAATAGCAGTGTTGCGGGCATGGCAGGCAGAGAAGGTGATCGCAACACTGGCGCAAGTAACTTCCACCCCAGATTGATGGAAGCGATATAAGTTTTACGTCTCCAGAGGAGTTACTAGCGATTTATGATAATGACAGAAGTGGTCGGGCTCTTTATAGACCTCATTCTTCGAGTTCAAGCCGACAGTAATGGCACACCAATAGCTGTAACCCCAATTTGTTACACTTGCTAAAACAGCTATAAAACTGGAACATATGTACGTGTTTACAAAACTCATTATCTTCATCACGTTAAAAGTTGAGTACGGATTACCGAAGAATAAACATTTCATCTGTCTGATTTTATTATAGGTCTATTGTAGACGATCTCAAGCATCGAGCATGAGCGGGATGAAAGATCTCAATTTTGATTCGTTTTAGGAAGCAGAAAAGAGATGTAAGAAGTTCAATTTTAAGAATTGTGCAAGAAGGAGCAGGGAAACATCAGGTGATAAACGAAAAAGAGTAAAATCTAAGAGTAAATAACAAGCAAGGCAGGTTTTTGCATGAAATTAAAATGGTTGATCTATTAGAATCAATACAGGTACTGTCTGCCCACCACAAGAAGGCAGGCGGAGCCTGAAGAAGGAGAGGGGCTTGAACTGTTTTCCTGCTCTATTAGTGGATCTTTTTACTTCGAAATGAATGTATGAAAGAGCATATGAGATACCTATACTGCCAGATCTAATACTCGCTTCAGTTACTGCAGTGATAGGTATCATGCAAGGATGAGTTTTGTGGTAACACCGTGTATTTTACATGAATATAGCATACTTATATCGGGAAGGCGTGCACAAAAACAGTTACACATTCCTCTGTCTTGCCTTCTTGTGGTGGGTATACAGAACTCAGGTTAAACATACAGATCTTACGATAGAGCCATGTTGACCGATGTCATGTTCTATTAAGGCGTTAGGTTAATTAATTAACACTAATGTCATAATTTAGAAAGTTGATTGGGTTATCCAAATTGATGTTATAAGGTGTATCAACTATCAGTCTCATGTTAAAAGGAAACAGTAGAGGCAGACCACCATTCTACTGGTATGGGATGTGGTCAGCATCACGTGTCTCAAATTCAAAATATTATTTATGAATAGGTAGCCAAAATATAAGACATGGTGTGTTACATTCATATGACTTCCCTACCTGTTCTTCAGCAAAATATTCTTATAGAATCCTTTTCTTTTATGCAGTTTCGTCTGTGACGCTCATTCGGAAGGTCCAGGTTCGATTCCCGTGGCCGGCCTACTCGACCCATGGGTGTTTTCTGGGGTTTCTGGGGTCCCCACGCGTATGCTGGATAGATTAATTATATCTCACGAATTTTATGTCCATTTCATCTCCATTATCACTTCACATGTCGGCGGGTGTCTCGGTGCTGCATGGAAAGATGAATCGCCTTCGTCCTCCGGTAGTACAGTCTCCGAGAGGGCCTAGAGGGCCACTTGAGGAACACGGTAGGAGGGATGCCGGTCGAAACACGGTAGGGTTGGATACCGGTTGTACTGGGTTGCTGGAGAGTTTCAAACTGATAAATAATAAGGACCAAGCCTTCTTCACTGTCGTGACTCCTTAGGGTCCTCCCCCCTCGGTCACCTCTCGCCTCATCCTTCTTCTCAGGGATTCTCCACTTGGGGCTTAGATACAAACGAATCAGTCTAGTTAACATGCCGAATTCCCTCCTTAGAATCCTGTCTTACCTACTTTATCCTACTCGAGATAACAATTTGTAGAAAATGTATGTAATATACCTAGTTGTCCTGATAAGTATAAGTGATTGTTGAGTGATGAAAACACCCTTTAACAACTGGCTGCTACGTTCTCTTTACGTGACCAGCAAATTAAAAAAAGAAGCAACTAAAAATAAATGAATAAATAAAACAATGACTTCCTATTGAAGAATGGTATAAGTGTGTGAAAATTTAAACCATTAATAAAGAATATCTCAGAAATGGTTAGTCTCATTAAAGAAGTTGTCATAAATTATGTTCTTTAACGTTACATAGTAACGTTGTCTATCTCTCACAGTTTGCGAATCATGTAAAAATAGGTAATTCAGAATGAAATGATTCTCAGCGGATAGGTAGGCTATTCTCAGAAAAGTCAAGCTATTCATTTCATTTTTATTGAAAACTATATTAAACATTTAGCATTTCAATGCAAATTATAAGGGCCATTTTTGAAGAAAAAAATTTGAAGGGGTATTTTCTTTAAAATCTGCGTGTCATAATATTCTAGGAATATACTGAACATAATTCCAACACTTTTTATTTTTGAATCACAAGTCCTCTTCACAAACACACACACACACACACACACACACACACACACACACACACACACACACACACACACACACACTTCTGTTCTCATTGTACCAATAAGAATGTAATAAAACTATGCCTACAAACACTTATCCTCGGCTAATATGAAGTACATAGATAGTCAAATAGGGGTTTGTAAAAATATTTTATATCAGCATACAGAAACTCTTGTAACTGCAAAATATCAAATGTGTTCGTATGTGTGTGTGTGTTTGTGTGTGTGTGTGTGTGTGTGTGTGTGTGTGTGTGTGTGTGTGTGTGTGTGTGTGTGTGTGTGTGTGTGTGTGTAAATGATAGACCATTTAACCTGAGACAGTACCGCATCTCGAAACTAAGCGCTGTAGAAAGATGTCTTGAACAAATTCGCTTGATATTATGGAAGACAATAAAGGCCATTAGTCATTTTTTATTTGGAGCTCGTTGTGATTGTCATTTTAGGGTCAGTTCAGTATTTTAAAATGAGAATCTACCTTTATATTCTTTTTCACTCTTCATAAAAGCCTAAGCAACTTTTGTATAAAGCACTTTGTTATTTGTTCTTAGAGCACCGTAAATAATGACGAAAATTCTGAACGGTTGCCCCATTCAACACAGTGCAGTAGGAGGCACTGACACATTGTGTCCGTTTGGGATGTTAAACAAAGTTGTTTCCTTGGGAGGTATAAAGTATATTTGTAAAATAATATTATTCAGAAGTATTTTTTCACTAAGTTGCTCTTAGGCTAAGTTTTCCTACTGTGAGTTGCTGTGAACCAGCTTATTGTGTGTTTCAAATGGGAAGACATCTCGCCTGTAGCGAATCAGATGCATTAGAGCTGTCAGCGTTGCCACCTCGTTACCCTCACTCTTTTAATATTTCCCTCTCTCTCGCACACTTGCGAGTGTTCTTGGCGCTAACGTAAACAGAATTTTCCAAAGTTTTATAATAATGCAGTTGTTGAAATCACAATTGCAACGTGGATATTCGTATATTACGCATTTGGTTTAAATATGTAATTTAAAATTAATTATAGTTTATTAATTACTTATATTTCTAATCCAATGAAAATAACAACGGTGCATCCTTTTAGCTGTAAATGTTACTTAAGTTAAGAAATAATTTGTCATTGTCATTGTCTTCATCGTCTGAGTACTGCAAATATATGATGATAGGTTCCAAAATCTAGTTAGGTGCTATTTCTTTTCAAAAGTCGTCTTCTTGTAGTTGATTATGTCTCATGCAGTGTGTTCCTTGTGTTCCTTGTTAATTTCTTCCTGTCGTTCAACGTCAGTCAGTATAAAAATATTATTTTTGTTCGCAACATAATTTTAAGCCCACATTAACTCAATTTGATTGTTCTGGCAGTAGTAAGGGGAAGGTGGATCGTATCTCATTGATCCAGCTGATACATTTTTTCATGGAAGAATAATTGAATAGTACTGCTTTTAACTCTATAGAGTAGAGACTACGAACCATTTATAAACAAAGATATAAAGTGACCAGACACGTTCTGCCAAACTAGCAGGAAGTGTACTGTTTCCTCTCACCGAAGTCGTTGGCTTGGCTTATTCAAACTACATTTTCCTTTTATCGTCATATCAAATGTTTACGTTTCAGTTCTGTCATTACAGTGCTTACATTGCGTTGCATTCTTATAATATAATGGTATCTATTTTATATATTTGTATTGGGAAAACTACTTGAGCTAAAAATATGTCGCTTTTACGGTTATGTTAAATACATTACTCAATACCTTTCTCGTGGATCAGTTTTTGCAATATATGAATTTTTGTCTTAGCGCGAAGAGTAAGTATTTGTTTGACATGGATTAGTTTGACGTTCGTCACACACCACATAGGGCGAATGCAATACGACAACACCGCAGTACTCCGATTGGTTGCTCACCTAGCAGCGCAAAGGACAAACATCACCCCATTTGAAACACACAATAGTTGCATAGATGTCTGTGTCCTATTACGTCAGCCGACTGTTCAGTTGGAGAGATAAGGAGTGAGGCGTTCTCACCCAAAGTGAACATCAGAAGCACTTTCGCGAGATAAACACATATCCTGGAAGTTACCTTTCTCCTCTTCCGCGTATATTCTCGAGCTGTCCGACAGTTTAAGGGAACGTGCTCTCTATGCGTCAGTGAGTTTGTGAGTGTAGATGTGACAATGTCAGTCAGTGTTTTCTCAGAGTGTGTTGGTTACTGCCCGGCGTGCGTTAGAAAAAAAGTTTACTTTTCGACATTCCAGTAAGAAAAGTTGGAGAAATAAGAGACTGCTGCCCCCACAGTGTCAGTGTCAGTGGAAATTAAACATTATGTCGCATTATGAAGCGACAGTGAAAACTGAATAGGGTCAATATCATATATAGCTATATGCAGTATGTGCATTGTACGTTAATTACGCAATTCTATTGTACGAATGTATGTGTGTTCTTTTTATGGTCTTACATAAATATTAGAAGCCAATATTTTAGCTTCATTATATATATAGCTTTATATAAATTATTTATATAATTTATATTAGAAGCCAAGTAAAAGAGATTTTACATGTCTTACGTATACTGCATTGTTAACTTACATAAGATACGAATGTGTAGAGCCAGAGTGAAAAATTCAATGCCATAGCTGGGATTTGAACCACAGATATCCCGATCTCTATTCTCCCGTAGGAGAATTTAATGTCATGTCGGCATGTTGGCCATAGTAGCTCAGAGGGTTAGAGCAACCGCGCGGAGAGTGGGAGATCTGTGGTTCAAATCCCGGCTATGACATTGAATTTTTAAATTTGGCTCTACTCATTCAAACCTTAGCTTACACACCGCTAGTGTGGAAGAAATGATTATTTCTTACTTAAGATATTTAAATATTCGAAATGTTTAAAGTAAAATCACTGCCCTCTCTCTACAGAAATTTCTAAGTCATTCGGAATGACTCACATTGAATCCAATATAATTTGAAGCAGTGGAAATGGTAGCCCCCCATTAGCCAGATTAGTTTCAGGTTCAAATTCATAATAGTTTGAAAATATGCGTCGTATTATTAAAATCTAAATTTCCTTATATGCATGTGAAAATTCCCTATACTCTACAACATTCTTGAAGTGTTGCACTTTTCAGGAAGAAAAATTAACCGTTTGCTGTAATATACAAGTATTTAAAATTCTGTTAAATATTTTAAAGTCTTAGGGAGCAGGAAGAAACGTCCATATTTATGACAGTCCGAGCGTAAGCGCACACGTTTTAAAGAAACAAAAATAAAAGTTGAAATGCGTTCTGTAGGTCATAGAATTGTATGCGATGCTAAGGTGGAATCCCACACACGTTAAATATTCATTGTGCTGACCTCCTTTCCGAGACAAACATCGGATGACCTCTAACCTGGCACGGTTCAGGTGCTTTTACTTACCTCACTGTGTTCTTGAGATTTATCTGCACGAAGGGTCGTACACTATCGATACTAAGGCACACAAACGTGCGAGCATCTCGCATGTAAAACGGAGCTTACGATTCTTAGAATCGGATCACAAAGCAAGAATAACAAAGGACATTCAGAAAAGAAGAGCATCAATGGATGAGTCAAGTTTTCTGATCAAGAGTAATTTATCATAATCCCAGGCTCTTTTATACTTATCTTTTCATTTTGTTCTTCGTGTCCACAAAAGAAACATTTATCTTAATATTGCAATTTTTTTCGTCAGTAGACATGATGATATATACAATAATTATTTTAAAGGTAAATTGGAGATGGAAACATTTCAAGCCTAATTTTAAGATACCACTTCAGTACCTGGCTACTCGTGTTGGTACGTATTAACTGGTGTCGTTTTTGTGCCGAAAGATTTTTTTTTTTTCAAATCAAAACGTAGTTCTTGTCAAACAATCATTGGTATTCTAACACCTATTAAATATATACTTTCTCTACTAGGTATAGAATAATTGGTAGTAGGTAGTACTTTGTATTCTACCCAGAAATTCAAAATAGAAATTCGCCGGAAATACTTGGGAGACACAAAAGAGCAAGTTTTGAAGAAACTCTATATGTAAATAGTATAACTCAAAAAGAAGAAAAAACTCGGTTAAATACCAAAAGATACTACCTTCAGTATATTCCATGAAAAGGGTGAGCTGGGTTAGGATAACAACTCCTAACCCAGATCACCCTTTTCATGGGATATTTTTCGAAAATTTTGATTTTCTTAAAAGATCCTCTAACGATATTGAATAAAATGCCATATGTTTAAGATATTTTCATGATACATGAAATGCATATCTCCAGTTTTTTCTGAGTGTTGTCAGATGCATGACTTTTGTGTAACTGGTAAACTGAAAGGAGACAAATAAAATGTTATTACATAAAAAATGTAATTCTCGCTGAAACAGAATTTATTTTAAACAAATTTTTTTTATTGAAAATTTCTTTCTATCTTAAGACGTTTCATTTCTCATATTTTTCTCAGATGTGAAGTCATTGTTTTAATGTTCTAGAAATGTAAAGAGCAGATTGTTAACGACATCTCATAGCGACCTGCACTTGAAACATTTGACTATCGTTAAAATGTACTGTATTCCCACATGCCTTTGAACCTACAAGAACATTAGCTGTGAGATATTGTTTATCTCGATTAATATTAATAGAGGAACATGCTTTTATAAGAATATTTTAGGATATAAGACAAAATCATGTGAATGCAACACATGATTTTTGTTGTTTATTATTTCAACATCTTATTCCCTCAGCTGCAGAAAATATTCTTCTGCATTAAAATTGCATTTGTGTTGTTTATAGTTCTCTCTCCTGTTAAAGAGAGACTACTTCTCAAGGATCTATAGAAATTAGCGCCAGTTTTACAATGTAAAACTGTAAAAGGAAGTTACTCGCTGAAGTTCCTTTTGGGCGTTGCAGTTTTATAACATGTAATTTTATAATAGTTCGACTTTACTGAGTTGAACAGCTTCACGGAGCAGAAATGTTGGTAATGTTGCGCATTGGCATCGAGTGAATTACCATTGTTTGTTTAGTTGACTATATTTGTAGGTTATCTGTAAAAAGTCCTAATTATAATGTCCTGCAAACATTATTTATTAAGAAGCGAGTATTCTCTTAGAAATTGTGAAACCGCATAAGAATGAAATGAAGTCCAAGCATTGGGACATATCACTACGGAGTAAAAGAAACCAAACTTGGGAAAAAAAATGTCCAATGCGAACAGTGATTAGAGAGGTTTGAAGTATTTTTGACAGTTCTGCTTGCTGTAGGTTTTTACATATCGGAAAAATGTCCAGCTACATTAAAATTAGCACTTGAAACCTTAAAATCAAGAGAAGCAATAGCTCTGAGGAGAGGGCATTGTTACTGAAATATAAAGTAACAACTTAGAGAAATGGCTCAATGACTGCGAAAAAGTATAAGATGAAAGAATAAAATAACCCAGGGTGCGACAACCAATATAGGACCAGAGCCTGCCAACCCGACTGTCGGCCTTACGCCCACATGCGCAAGGTAGAGGTGGGCGATCATCCAGGCAACACGGGGAGGAGATGTGGTCAGCAACTCGGCATCTCCCAGCCGAAATGTTGGTTTTCGTGACCAGACCCGCTTACCTATCGTAAGCTCTTCAGTTTCCTCAGGATGCGAGTGGGCACCGGTCCTATACCCGGGACTTAAAATTCGCATCCCAGTGGTGGGATCGATCCCGGGCCGCTTTCCGTGGCAGGGTGCCAAGGTATGATGCCTCAGCCCACTACGCCACGGCGCAGGACAAAAGAATAAAATACATGTTTAAAAATGGGCTTCCTTATGAGTCGGTTTTATTTTTAATTGACTATCAGTATTTCCATCCAATTTAACACTTTATCAAAACATTTCTTGGTCGTTTCGTACGTAAAAATAGCCGAACATCTGCTAAATATTTTCGGACGTGTAGATTTTGCATGTGGCTTAAAATAAATTATATTTCCTTGTCATTAAAATCGTCTTCTATAGATAACATGGTAATTATTTGCCTTAAATCACAATTCAGTAGAGATTCAGCCAAGTCACCTAAGATCTATTTATTGCTTGTACTCTGTGTTATAAAACTTTACTGAGATTAAACCTCCGTTTAAGCTCAAAACATGAAAGCAGGTTTCAGATACTTTTGAAAAAGTATTTAACTTAATAAATTCCTCAGTTGCGCAGGTTTTAAATACTTTGCATTTTAAGCATACCAGTTGTAGATGTTATATGACGCTTTTCCACCTCTCTCTTTCTCTTTCTCTCTCTCTCTCTCTCTCTCTCTCTCTCTCTCTCTCTCTCTCTCTCTCTCTCTCTCTCTCTCTCTCTCTCTCTCTCTCTCTCTCTCTCTCTCTCTCTCTCTCTCTCTTAAAGCTTAATCGCTCTACAGAATAGCGCTGCTAATATAAACCCTCCCCTATCATGGACTATTTCATTGGAATATTTCATTCGATTTGGTTGCGTCCGTTGTCTGCTATTATATTTGAGCAGAACACTGGCGCTTAATCTGAAAAGCACAGCTGTATCCAATGGCCACTAATGCTGTAGAATATACATTGGCGTTAGTTCCTTCCACAAAACTTTGGAAGTTACGATAACTTCTGTTGCTACCAGATGCAACGAAGTACATAAAATTTCCTGTTCTATATTTTATGAGGATATTAGTGAATTAAGTTACTCGTAAGTGACAATACAGTAGTTTTGTTCATGAGTCAATGCCTTAGAAATGGTCTGCTTCACTTGAACAGCCAATAGCTAGAGTTATAAATAGTGAAGTGGTTCTCAGGAAAGAATGGGATCGACTCAGAATTTGGGAAACGTGAAGGACATGCGACTTACTTTCGCGATTAGTTATCTGGGAAGCTATTGATGCAGGAAGCCTTGCCTAGAAATATTCTGGAGTCCAATGTTGCTGGAAAACTGTTCCAGGAGGAATTTGAATTAAGTCGTACTTTTCCATTAAGTAACTTGTAACCCTCTCGTAATTTCTCACTTATCAAAAGCTGCTCCTGTCTCATAAAAAACAGCTTATTATCGTGTATTTCACTCGGCAAAGCATTTAACTAATTTTGCCATTTTTGGATCGGAGGATATCCACTTTATACAAACACATCTGTGGAAAGTATTTTTTGCTTTTTGGTATATCCTTTCTTTAGGAGTTTTCTCTTGAATACTGTCCAAAACCGTTTTACGAAATTTCCTTTGTTTGTATTATTTGGGATAGATATATTGGTGTATCTGATCATCTAGGGCCAGTGATGTAATATTTTGTGGAACACATTATGTAATGTGGAAGAAGGGTGCTAACTGATTGAAAAATTTGCACTTGAATCAGCGTCTTTGGAATTATGAAAACCACGGAATGGTCCCCCTTGTACTACTTGCTTTACGAAAAGCCACAAGGGAATCGATTAAACATTTTTTTTTTCATTTAAAGATTCTCACATATGAAGGATCATTTTTAGCGTCTAGCTATAAGTTCACAAAGACACATGCGTACCATTGCGAACAATTTATATTGTTTCATTCAGCACAAGAATATGGAATCATTTTACTTTCAGATATCCACCTGGCGGTTTTGCAGGTTATAGTCACTCGCAATAGAAACCGAGATGCAGTGTTTTTGGTTTTAAGCTATAGAATATTAAAGAAAGAATACGCGTATTTGAGTTGATGACTGTTTTCAATCTAGCTGTTCTTTTTTTTTTTTTTTTCAAATATTTGGCAAGAGTTTTGAGTCCCTTGGAAATTATTTCGCTATGTATTCTTCATTCTCTCTCCCAGTTATTGAGCGCCGAGCAGCGATGCAGCATGTTTGTGGCACACATCAGAACCATTTCCATCACAGAAACCCCAAGAGTATTTCGATGTGGTGGAGGCAAAGTTATTTCACGAAGAGACCCTCAAAACCCGTGCATAGTGTCACGTCTATGCCAATATGACCCTTCATGCTTCAAATGAGACCCTGGGGGAGGGGAATCCCGAAGGGTGATCGTCGAGATACAACGTCTTTAATTATGGGGTCCTTAAGGATACCGGATTGAATGAATTTGATGCTTTTCTAGACTGTATACAGGACCCGGGCCTTCCGGGACCCTTAATGAAACCGCTCACAAAGGGTGAGCCCTCCGAATTCCAACCGATCCCTGGGAAAACATTTCAAAGAGATCAGATTCACTGCCCAGGCGTAATATACCAAACACTGTTGCCGGTCCTTTGACCCTGTAATAGATATTGATGAAGAAATTATCGGTTTATGAGGTGATGAACAGAGGTAGGAGTCCAGAATTAACCTGCCGACCAGGAGAAATCATAGGGGTCGCAGAAAATTGAACCTGGGACCTGCCGAACGTGAGTCTCCTACATCACCACAGAGTCATCTTGCTCGATGATGCAAAGTCTGAGGCTGCTATTCATCGTTTTTTGCCAAAATGGAATGAAGAAAATAGCACGAAAAACAAAACAAAACACGACCTCGTTCTGTACCAATGCGAATATAGAAATGTGTACAAGGAAGTCCAGTTCGGTCGTCAAGGAACTATCTCATTGTGGATGGAAGCATGAGGCGAATCTTCAAAAAAGTGTTCCCCAATCTCCAAGAACTCCACCTTAATATAATGTAATATAAATAGAATAACCATTAGAAATTAAAAAAGATATCATTTTAAAATCAATGTATTTATTGTTCCTACTGCATGCTGTGCTATGATTTCTTTTTTCAATCGGAAAGTAGTAATACTAAACCTATAAAATGAAACAACTATATTCTACATGTAGCATTGCTAAAAATTGTTCCTAGGAAGAGGCCAAGACGATAAAATAAATTCTCTTCCATATGCCACTGGAATATATACTACATATAACTGGTGGGCTATAGAAAACTTGTCCATATGTGCGACCTTTAATATTTATATTTGCAATAAATTGTTTACATATTTTAGAGAATGACACAGGCCTATATACAAAAATGCCAAGACAATAATTTTTTGGATAGGGAATTATGGGCAGCCGTAGTTATTCTTCCATTGTGTAAGACAGGTGCTGCTGTTGGCGCGTTGTGAGTAAACCACCACCTTGTATTTAGAGAACGATGGAAACCTTCCCGGATATCTGCTGACGTCACATCTGACGATAAAAGGCAATCTTCGATATTCACGAGATTTTGAATTCCACGACCTTCTTCTCAGAAGCCAATTTAATGTTCAACCATTCACAGAGGGAAGTAATTTGGCGAGGTGATTGGCAGCATGGAGTCCCATATGCTGGTATTTCATAGCTCTGTCATCTTAAGCTGGTAATAGAGCGCTTAATTCATCAGGTGTTTGATGATGTGCAAAGGAAGTGCTTTGATCTATGACCAGGAAAACTAGAAAAAAGATCGCTTATTTAAAATGTATCTGTTCAAATAGTTTGATTTGATTTCGAATTTCTATAACTTATTGAAGTTATACTACATTTCGTTACCGCACATATTCCGGTCAGTTATTTCATTTCAAGTTGTCAACCAAATTTGATTTTCACGTATTCAGAGGTTGTATTCATTCACCATGGTAGTTCAGCCAGTAATTCCTGCGTTAGTTTCATTATACCTCAATAACTTCACATTTATTTTCTGTGTTCTGTTTTATCATTGCTGCAAGAATCAGTTCGTGCATCAACCGTTTATTAAGTTAATTATTTATTTAAATTAGAATTAGAATTATTTATTTTCTCATATTTCTTCCACATACAATTTCATTGATACATTGACATATGTAACATTTCCTTCACACAATAACAAAATAACTTATTCACATCTAATATACCCTTTCTACCTGCTTGCCTCGAGTCTCAGTCTCAATACACATAACCGCTGGTTTTCCTTGTATTGATGACTCCTTTCCCTTGTATCCCTCGTTCTAGTTTTCCAACCCTTAATTGTTAATTATTCTTCATCAATCTTAACCGTTCCTCTCTAACATTCCCCAGTAATTCACCTATATTTCTTACATTATTTTCTCCTTTTACCAATAACATTTTCTGTATTATTCATACCTCCCCCCTCCCTAAAACTATCCCAGTTTTGTTGCCAAATTTGTTTTCTCCATATCTTTGTTTGTTTGCTAATATTTATCCTCTTCTCCACACATTGGGCATTTCCCTGTATCCTTATCATATCTAATACCTTTCAAATTTCTAACTCCTGTCCTTGCCCAGGCAAATCCTTCTCGCCCTGACATATTACGCACATCTATGTACTTCTCCCTCCCCCACACTGTCTTTATTTCCCTATATGTCCTCAATGATCTTTTCTCCCTTACACTGGTAAATATAGCTTGGCTAACTAAATCTTCCAGCCTTAATTCTACCTCTTTCCAAAAGCCTCTATAATAATACTCGTTTCTCCAAATATGTCCCCTATCTATCTGTTCCATCAGTTCCTTTACTTTTTGCGCCCAAGACTCTCCCCATTTGCTTCTCAACTGCAAAAGTAAACATTCCTTGATAATATTGCTTTCCTCCAAATTGGCAACTCTGTATAGATATTTCAATGCATTTGAGACAATTTTAACCCTTGTTGAATGTCTTCCCAACTCTAATTGGGAAGCTCCATTTGGTGAAGCTACCGGTAAGCCCAAAATATATTTACAGAAGGATCTGTTAATAACGTCCACCTCTTCCCATGCCTCATCCACTCCCCATGCACATGTTATTTTCTACTATGGCAGTATAGATCCTTTCCAGCCATTTGACATTAATGTCAGATAATTTCCTTAAACATGCTCTTACAATACTCATGGCTATTATACCTTTTGCTAGAACCTATTTTCTCTGTTCAATCCATGTACCATCACAGCTCAGTCTTATCCCCAAGTAATCAAGTCTCTTTACGACCTCTATTTCTCTTCCATTTATCTCCCATTTCTCATATGTACGCAATCTATAACCTTTCTTAAAAACCATGATCTTCGTTTTGTTTTCGTTAACTCTCAACCCCCATTTTTGGCAATAGCTACTTATTGCTGCAATTACCCGTCTCAGCCCTCCAACAGATATAGAACCAACTACTAAGTCATCTGCAAATAACAACAATGGGAATTTATTTAAATATTAAATCCAGAATTGGAACCTGAACTTATTCTCTTAAGAATCTCTTTTTCCATCATGCGCTATCAAAATGTGCTTTACAGCAAAGTAATTACAGCATTCGCTGCAAGCGGCATTAATTATGAAACTGTACATAAACGTAGCTTGGATTAAGGCCATAAACAAGTCAGTTTCTAATAAGAAATAAAATGTTAAAGAACTCATAACCGGATTAAGTTGCGTTGGGAATGATTAATGCACCGGTTTACTTCTTAAAAAACTAGATATATTTCTCATGTCAGAAAAACAGCAAGAGGTTTTCGAGAAAAACAAAAAAGGTTACGTAGTTTTCGGTTTACTTCACGTGATAAATGAGAGACTATTGCATTTTCTGCGATCGGCCAGCTGATAGATTCAATTTGAAACAGGCAATCGAGGATGGCTCTTACAGATACTGACTTTGATTTCTATTTCTTTTATTGTGTTCTCTAAGGCATGAAATGTTAAGGACAATACAACCGACAATAAAGAAAGCTCAAGATGGAGTATATTTAATGGGGAAAGTGTAGACTCCCAAAACGACACCATCTTTAAGACATAAAAATATAATGAGGTGGGAAGGTAACGTAATATATAGCTCGGAGTAAAATGTCCTACAGTGGTTGGGGAATGACCGATGATAAGATTTAAGTGGATATCACCATGCAGAAGAAAGAGAGGAAGGCTTCCGGAAGAATACTTGGAACAAGTTCTGGAGAACGTATAGTAAAGAATTTGGATACGAACTTGTGGAAATTTTAAAGCCATGGAAGAGAGGAGCTGAGATATGATCGCTCTAACTGTAAAACAGTCGCTTAAAAATAAAATAAATACTTGCTCAGGCAGAAGCGGGGTGCAACATACAAAATACTAAGTGGTACAATCAGCCGCACGGTCCTTAGCTCATAAAGGATTTCTAGGGTACCTGAACGTGCTAAATATTTGTCTTTCAAATCTCTTTTCTGAAACACAGGCTATAAAAATTTTAACATAGGAATTCACCGTTTTAAAACGCCTGTGTTGTAGCCACATTTTTTTTCACAAGGAATGTAGTATCTGACAACTCTAGTACAGAGCGACATTGAACAGTTTCAGAAAAATCAAACAAGAATAAATTTAATAGTAATTTATTATATAAGTGGGTAAACAGAAAGTTTATCCATGAGTAAAACAATTTAAAATGCTCCTCTTCGGTCCGCGTTTTACGTTCTACGAGGTTTGTCCACTTGTATAATACATTATTTTATCTTATAGTTACGATAAACTATATGACAAATATTCAGTTTATGATTTTAGAAAGATAGTATTCTTCTTCTTCTTCTTCTTCTTCTTCTTCTTCACTTCATGGCATAGGCAATCAAGTGCCTGTTCCGCCTTCGAAGTCCTCCAGCCATCGTTTCCTGGGTCTGCCCACCGATCTCCTACCTTTAGGATGATACTGTAATATTTGTTTTGCAAGTCTATTATCTGGCATACTTTCAACATGTTCCTTCCATTTTTGTTTGAGATCTTTTAACCTATCATTCATACTAAAAATGTCTAGCTCTTCTCTTATATTTTCATTTCTTATTAAGTCCCTCTTCGTGCATCCTTTCACACTTCTCAAGAGTTTCATTTCTGAAGCCTGTATTTTACTCTGTTGCTTTTTAGATAACGTCCAAGTCTCACTTCCGTATGTCAGTATAGGTACAGCCATAACTTTGTAGAACTTTAATTTTGTTTCTTTATGTATTTTGTTTCTAAATGTTCTATTTATTGTTCCACACACTCTTTGAAATTTGCATATTTTATTGTAGACATCATATTCCTTGTCATAACTAACATTAGTTCCCAAGTAGTTAAAATGGCTTACCTGCTCAACGCAACGATTATTTATAACTATTTTTGTTCTAATTGGCTCTTTCCCAATGAATGCCATTAGCTTTGATTTTATAAAAGAAATTTTCATATTATGTTGCTTACAAAGTTCACTAAGTTTAAAAAAAAAGATTTTTGCAGGGCAGGCTCGCTATTTTGTATAATAACTAAGTCGTCAGCAAACAATAAAATATTTAAAAAGTTTTTATTTGAAATTTTAAAACCTACATTCACTAGCTGCTTCCATTTGCACACTAGGTCCTCAATATAAATACTAAAAAATGTAGGTGATAAAGTACACCCTTGTCTGACACCCTGATTAGTAAGAATTGTTTTTTAGAAATTTTACCATTATTCCTCACATTTATTTTTGTTTGGAAGTAGAAGCTTTGTATCATTTTTACTAATTGTTGTGGGTATCCTCTTTCTTCCAGTATTTGCCACATTTTGCATCGGTTTACCCTATCGAAGGCTTTTTCAAAGTCAACAAATGCCATATGCGTTTCTTTCTTAAACTCCCTATGTTTTTCAATTAGTTGTTTAACAATAAAAATGTTATCTACACAGGATCTGCCTCTTCTAAATCCACCTTGTTCTTCCGAGAGAAGACATTCAGCTATATTCTGCAACCTTTTGTTTATTATTTTAGCAAATATTTTATATAGTAATAAATTAAATAAGGAATAAAGCATTGCATTGCAGCGTGCTATAAAATATGGTGGGCTATGGGTGAAAAGTCAGTCCCGGCAGTATGAATGTGGAAACGAGTGTTCCTATTTGCAATGATATAAATACTGGTAATGTTACTGCTTCTAATCCATTTGGAGTTAAGAACTTCTATGGTAATATACAAGTTCACCTTCATAATGTGACTTTGTGGGTTCGTAGAATTAAAAGTCCGAGTTGCAGATATTCCAAATGTTCTTTATTTCCGTAGAAATATACTTTTATCAATTCTCACGTAACACCATTACGACACATACACACAGTGTACCAAGGTCGATGACCAAACAGCGTTCTGATTACATCAGCTCTCGCTACAACACTCTACAGCTATTTACTCCTCTCTCTTTACGACTGCCTCTTGGCGAGTCGTTGATCCCTTACATACCTCATTGATAATTCTAGATATTTCCGGAATAAACAAGGAATCGAATTTCTATACAACAATCAAGATATCACTAGAATGTTCCATACGGGAAACCTTATCTGTGCCGGCAAGTCCTTTATCTCGCACTATGTTTATCTGTTCCGGCATACTCTTTATATCGGTGCTACACATCAGTTCCTTTGTGTGCGCAAGCCACGTTATCGCGATCGGGTTCGCGACAGTACAGTTAAAGAATAGAAATGTTTGATATAGCTGTTAAAAGGTTGTAGGAAAGTTGTAGTTATACCATATATTTCTTTACTTTATCTCGGTACCAAGAGAAGTGGCATTACAGAGTTGTGTAATACAGAAAGGAGGGGAATAGTAATAAAGATAATACTGAAATTCTGGTATAAGTGTATTATAGGGCAGAAAGGGGAATTATTGAATCTGTGCATGGAACAACAGAAAGCATAATGAATACAAAAAGTTGGTGGTCGGAAATGGAAAGAATGGTATCGAAGATAGGTATGGGAGATTTATGGAGAGCAGAGGAGTCAAATCATAGCGGTTTTTGGGAGGAAGTGAGAACTAGAGTATAAGATATAGATAGACGGGAGATATGAGAAAGTATGGAAGAAAAGAAATATTTGAAATTTTATAAGCAATTAAAGACAGAATGGGGTAGGGAAAAATATATAGATCAATGTGGCAAAACTGGAAGAGAAGGCATAGCATGTATGAGAGTAGAAATAATATATCTAAAATGGTTGAGAAGTAATGAGGTAGGGATATGTGAATTTTGTGGAGATGAAGAGAGTACTGTGATAGAATGTAAGGAGTTAACAAATTGCAGGAGAAAAATGTGGGATAAGAAATGGGACAGTGTGAGCGAAGACGTAGTGGTATTATGCATGTTAACGGGGATGAGTGAAATGAAAATGAAAATTAAAAGAAAAGAAAAGTGGATTATGATAAAACAAGCGAAGGTCAAGAAGAAATGACACCAAGCTACTCAGGAAAACCAAAGGCTTATGGCCAGGGGACCTGAGTCAGCGAGTAAATCTTGGGTCAGTAATTCCATGTATTTGTACAGCATGTGTAATAGTGCATGTCTGAAGTCATTGTAGTGAAGTTGTAATAGAAACTGTACAAATAAATATCATATCATACTTTATCCCACTCGTTATCGGAGGAACAAGTGAATTTTGTTTATTTGATTCCACTATTTGCCCTAATAACTATCACTTTAAAGTCCAAGTTTTCCTATGTCATTTCTCCATAGCAACATCTATAGGAGAAAAGAATTGAAAGAATGTTACTTTTTTTCAACACATTCTCATACATCCCAAATACAATTTATATCTTAACACTTTTAGAAACAGCTTGAGTAATCCTCTTCACTCTGTAGGAATTTCGTGTAATTTGTTATACCAAAAGAGATATAATACATATTCCAAAAAAACATAAATCTCTTTAAAATGTAATTTATCCCTGATAAATTGTTCTGTTACCAGATCTTTTCCAGCTATCCTTTGTTATTGGTTTTAATTTTTCAATAGTTTGCTTACGTTTTTCTTTGTTTGTTTTTTTTATTTAAAATGATTTGCACAAAATTTCCGATGTAAATTCCTGTTGAAAAGATATTCGAATCACTACATATATTAGGGACGTGTTCTTGATACTTGCGATACCTCGATACTCACGATACCTGTATGGTATCGACATCTAACGATACTTTAGAAAATTATCACTATAATTTTTCGATACTTTGGTGGTAATTCTGCAATTTTTATTTTATTTTAAAATATCAAAATATTATTACCGCAAGTAGAACGTTGCAAATCCCGAGAAATTGCCGTGAATGTGCAACAAAATAATCGTGTATCAGATTCACTGCCGGATAACAATTCCCAAAAAGAAATCACTGCATATCGCAACGACAATGTGTCACCCCCTCTTTACAGTTCACTGGATTACTGGAAAAGAAATTAACAAAACTAAAAAAGAGGCAAACATTCATATAGTCTTTCTCTGAAAGACTATTTAGCACAACAGGACTCATATGTTACAGAAAAAGAAGTAGACTTGGCGCCGAAAGAGTGAGAATGTTAGTATTTTTGAATGAAAACTTATAAAAGTGGACTATTTTGCTTTTAAATGTCTAAGGTAGGGTTTTAAAATAAGAACACTGATGGTTTTAAGTTTAGTCTCATTAAATATGTGCACCTATTTAATTTTATTCGTATTACACAGTTCTCCCAACATTCTACTATGAATTGAAACTAGAAAAATAAATGACGGTATCGAGTTTCGAAGTATCGAGTATCATGGACAATATCGTGTATCGCTATCGAGAATCGAGTATCGAGATAAACTGCTATTGACCAGTCATTTCCGGTTTAATCGGAAGTAGCAAAAATTAATAATATAATTTTTGAGTTCCCTATACATGACTATTTTCGTACACCGAGTTTAATATTAATTATTATGTGTTTCAAATGGGATGATGTTTGTCCTTGAGCGCCACTAGGTGAGCAACCAATCGGAGTACTGCGGTGTTGTATTGCATTCCCACTATGTGGTGTGTGACGAGCGGCAAACTAATCAATCTCTAATAAATACTATTCACGCTAAGACAAAAATTCAGATTTTGCCGAAACTGATCCATATGGAAGGAGAGAGATGTATTTAACATAACCGTAAAAATCCCATATTTTTAGCTCAAATAGTTTCCCTAATACAAATAACTAAAGCAGATACGATTATATTATAACAATGCATTGCGACGTAAGCACTGTGTTGAACATCATTATTGGTTGACATGTGAAACAGTTATTTTATGTTGTCCCCAAAGAGTTTCAAATATTGTATTATGTGAGGTTATGTAGAGTGAGTCACGCACAGAGAAGCTATGTAAGTGGAAATGACGTCACAAAAGTGTGGAATAACAAACTTATTTGTGATTGGTGTGACGCGTATATCGTAAAACGTGGACCAATCAGATATAGAAGATTTTACGTTGCCATGGAGGATATTCAATATTCCTCTAGAGGGATTGAACTATTAGCGAAATGCTAATGTGTAGAAGAAGCGGAACCGGTCATTCTTCTCCTAACAGTCGCCGTGAACGGATGTAAGGTTCTCTTCTTAAACGCCGTTGTGTGCGGAAGAGTATAAGTTTATTCTCGTAACCATCATCGATTATAACTAGATAATCTTTACATTAAATATCATCGCTAGAAGACACACAATTTAATTATTATACACGGTAGTAAAAAAACGTATAAAACTTTTGATTCTTGCACGCATCCAGATAAACGCGTCACATCAAGTGAATCTTGTGTAAGAATAGTGTTATAAATGTTGTATCATACATCTTGTTCGAACTGGTGTTAATTGAAGTAAGGAAATAAAAGTTTCTACATTATTTAATACAGAGGAAAATGATTACTCATTTTATGTAAAATTTCCTTCCGCCGTACCACCCCTGTAAAAAGAAGATATCTAGCTCAACCGACTGAAGCCACGCAGAGGTAAGCTGGGACTTCAAGAATCATCAATTCCAACCCTGTTCCAAATGATCACCTCAACGAGGGGCATAATTCACCATCCTTCTATACGATTCGACATAAATCCAGTTCCAAAATGGCGCCCAACTGTATGGCTCGAATAGGCAGAAGGAGGATTACACCACAGGAGAATAAATAGTGTAATGGACAGGTAACTTCGAATCAAGAAAGAAGAAAGAAGAAAAGTGAGTACGGAAAATCTTAATAGATAATTAATAGAAAAAGTGACAAAATTATAATTTTCATTTTTTATGTTATTAAGAAAGGGAAAAATATTACCTAAAATGGAAGGTAAAAAATTAACAGACAATAAGAATAAAAATGTTGGGGAAGGAGTGGAAAAACTAGTTAGTGATAAGAGAGCAGAAATACAAGAAGTCAGGGAAGTAGTGGAAGGAATGATTAGTGATGATGCAGGAACAAGTAGAACAGAAATTATGCAGAGTAAAGTTAATGAAATGATAATAGACAGGTTAGAGAAAATGATGAGTAATTTTGATGCTAAAATGGATAATTTAAGACAGGATATGAATCAAAATTCAGAAAATTTAAAT
Organism: Mantis religiosa; assembly: GCA_030765055.1. Lineage (NCBI taxonomy): Eukaryota > Metazoa > Arthropoda > Insecta > Mantodea > Mantidae > Mantis > Mantis religiosa. Next base: position 75,202,495 of record CM060954.1, read on the forward strand.
AGTTTTAGACAGGAAATAAGACAGGAAATAAAACAGAATTCAGAAAAGGCAGATCAAAATTTAAGGCAGGAAATGAGTAATTTAAATGCTAAGGTAGATCAAAATTCAGAAAAGGCAGATCAAAATTTAAGGCAGGAAATGAGTAATTTAAATGCTAAGGTAGATCAAAATTCAGAAAAGGTAGATCAAAATTCAGAGAAGTTAGAAGCTAGGATAGATCAAGGTTTAGGTAACCTAAGAAATGAAATTGAGAAAGGAAGAGAAGAGTGTAGAGAAGGCATAAAATCTTTAAAACAGAAAATAGAATCTCATGATGGAGAAATGTCTAAGTTAAAAGAGATGTTTCAGGAAATGAAAATAAGTCAGGAAAATGTAGTAAAAGATATAAGAAGTGAATTGGCTAAGGAGTCAGAAATCCTTAAGCAACAACAAGTAGAATTTGTAGAAAAACAAAAAGTAGAAATAGGGGAATTAGAGAATAGAATAAGACAAGAAATAGATGTAGTCTTATTAGATAATTCACGGAAATACCATGAGGAAAATATTGAAATACAGAATAATTTTGTAAGAGAGGTAAATAGTATCAGAAATGATGTTAAATTAATTGCTACTGAGGTGCAAACACAACAAGATGAACTAAAAGTTAAATATGATGAAGTCAGTAAGTTGAATAGTGAAATGATTACAAGAATAGATTTGGCACAGGAAAGTTTTGAGAGAGAGAAAGAAAACATTAGCAAGCTGAATCAAGTTGTGGTTGCATTACAGGCAAGCAAAATTTCTGAGAACCAGAGGGTAATAAAATCTAAGAATATTACATGTATTGACTCACCTGGTAATTCAGGTAATATTGTACAAAACTTAGAGAATTATTTGGAGAGTGACGATACAGAATCTTTGTCACCTGATTGTGAAGTAAATGGTAATGGACAAATACAAAACATGCACACACATACACAGTTACACAGTCAAGGTAACACAAATTGTACAAATTATTTGTTGCATGACATAAGTCCACCTACTTTCGAAGAAGAATCGGGAGACAATCCCAAAATATTTCTAAAGGAATTAGAAGAATATTTTAAAATTAAAAAGATTCCAAATGAATTTAGGATGATGATTGTTAAAAGGTGTTTGAAGAAAAATGCTTTAGAATGGCTGAGGTTAACACTAGCATCACATGAAACGTATAGTATGTTTAGGAATGTGTTTATAAATAGGTTCTGGGGTCCAGAAAGACAGAGAAGAATTAAAGTCGAACTGGCCACTGGTAAATTCGAGTTCAAGAAGGGTGTGTCCATGACAGAATATTTCCTAAAACTTGCTAACAAAAGTAAACTTGTGAATCCAGATATGTCAGAAACCGAGATCGTGAATATGCTAATACGACATTATCCACCGCACATTAGAAACCACCTAATTGTGGCTAAGCCCGTCGACTTTACTGATATGATTGAGTTATTATCAGAATTTGAGGCTCATAACCTTAATTCTGATTCTACTCATAGTCAAGTTGATCCTGACAAGACTCATATAGAACAAAAGCAAGTAAATAGACAGGAAGTAAGACCAACATTCAGGGAAAATCACAACCATACTAACCAAAACCAAAATAGTTTTAACCAAAATTGGGGCGGGGCACGTTCAAGAGACAACTATGAACGAAGAGAGTACAACCCCAGAAAGACATATGAATCGGTAGTGCCAGGTATAGGAAGGAGAATTCCAAATACTCCTAGGAGGAATTATAATAATGACCAACCTGTGGGAAATGTGAGGAGTAATCAGGTGAATCAACTGAGGTTTTACAGGGGAAATAACTTAAGAACGGGTTATCAAAGTAGAGGAAGAGGAACTAGCATCGAAGACTCTTCATTAAGAGATTTTGGGGGTCCTAGGTTTGAAAGGGCAGACAATAACCTAGAAAGGACACAGACTCAGGGAATAGAAAGAGAAATAAATAACGGTAGTACCAACCCAACTGCTAGTGTAACTACCGACCGCACTAATGCGGAAAACTGAGTACCAAATCATTTTGTGCCTTGGAAAGTGGTTCGGTAGAAATGACACAGGGCAAAATCAAAATTCAAAATTTACCAGAAGATAAGCTCACTCTCTCCAGAAGTAAAGATCGGGAATTAGTAAATCCACCTCAGATTAACCTTCGTATAGGCGATAGAGAATATAAAGTATTGATAGACACAGGAGCTAGTTCATCAGTAATAAGTGAGAACTTATTCAAGGAGTTACTATCCAAGTTTAGGATTGAATATTTAAACGTGTGTAATGTATACTGTAGCACAGCTATTGGGAAAAAGAAAGATAAAGTTAAATATCAAGCGTTAATTCCTGCGCGAATAGATGATTGGAATTTCAATTTTATCGTATTGGTAATACCAAACTTAGCTCGTGATATTATTATTGGCAATGATGTATTGTATGGTTGGCAAAGTGTAATAGATTTCGAAAAACATGAAATGAAGGTCAAAGGAGATAATGAAGTAATCAAAATAAATTTGTTAGAAGAAATTATATTAAAAGAAGATGAGAAGGATAGTATAAATAATGATAGGTTTTTTGTAGAAAATATAATATTATACGAAGAAGATATAATAAATAATGAAGAAGATGATAGTGGTAAAGAAAATTTACTTTTAAATAATAAAGAAAATGAGACGTTTGACCTTGGAGATCATTGTTGCCAAATAAACACATTAAATACCGACACCGAGCGAAAACAAGAAGAGGAAGAAATGATATTCCAAAGAACTTTGAAAGAAAAGTTAGGGAAAACATACAATTTAAATCACGCGCAAAGAGAACAATTGAGGTTATGTATACTAAAGAACAGGAACGTTTTTAGTACGAAACCTGGATTGTGTAATAAGTACATACATACATTTAAGGTGAACGACATTGCTCCTTATACTCATAAAAGTAGACCTGTGCCTATCACTATTAGACAACAAGCATCTGAAGTAATAAACGATATGCTAGAAAATGGAAATAAAATTTTAAAAGATTGGATACCAAAGTATGGGCCAATAAAGGCAATATTATCAGACAACGCAACGGTTCACCGGAGTAAATTGTTTACTTCAGAGATGAAGAACAATAATATTAAGATGTATTACTCTTCAGCATATTTTCCCCAAGGAAATCCTTGCGAGAGAGTGATGCGTGATTTAGGCTTGTATTTCAGAATTCTGTGTCATTCTAACCACCGAGGCTGGTACAAATACTGCCATATTATTGAGAAAATCATTAACAATACCCCAAACTCTACTACCAAATTTTCACCAATCGAATTAATGACTGGACTACAACCTGAACCTCTAGTAATAAAAGCACCAACAACCTTAAAAGTAGATGAAATGGAATTGAATGAAGAAGAAAAGTGTGCTGAAGCATTTCGAAGAATAAAAGAAAAAGCAGAGAAAAGATTATCAAAGATACAAAGAAAAGGAGCGAAATGGAATCCTGAAATAAATGATAAAGTTCTCGTAAAGACATTTAATATCTCCAGTTCTAAAATCAAATCCTATTGGAGAATGAATTTGTTATATAAAGGTCCATATAAAATAGTAAGAAAATTTGGGGATCATACGTACGAATTAAGAGACGATGATAATAAAATGATAGGAAAATATCACAAAACACTTTTAAAACCATTCAAAAGCCTTGACACTCACAAGAATAAATGATTAAAAAAAAAAATAATAATAATAATATGTTTATGAATTACTGAAAAATGTTTTGTTTATTATTATTGTGTTCGAATAATTTCTGATTTTATATTGTTATTTTAAATTGTATTGATTGTTCATTGTTGTAATAATGTTTAATTATTGGGGCATTCTTCAGAATATATGGAACAATATTATTGGGAGATTTAAGTTAATTTTCCATATATTCTGAAGAGGGGCATCTGAAACAGTTATTTTATGTTGTCCCCAAAGAGTTTCAAATATTGTATTATGTGAGGTTATGTAGAGTGAGTCACGCACAGAGAAGCTATGTAAGTGGAAATGACGTCACAAAAGTGTGGAATAACAAACTTATTTGTGATTGGTGTGACGCGTATATCGTAAAACGTGGACCAATCAGATATAGAAGATTTTACGTTGCCATGGAGGATATTCAATATTCCTCTAGAGGAATTGAACTATTAGCGAAATGCTAATGTGTAGAAGAAGCGGAACCGGTCATTCTTCTCCTAACAGTCGCCGTGAACGGATGTAAGGTTCTCTTCTTAAACGCCGTTGTGTGCGGAAGAGTATAAGTTTATTCTCGTAACCATCATCGATTATAACTAGATAATCTTTACATTAAATATCATCGCTAGAAGACACACAATTTAATTATTATACACGGTAGTAAAAAAACGTATAAAACTTTTGATTCTTGCACGCATCCAGATAAACGCGTCACATCAAGTGAATCTTGTGTAAGAATAGTGTTATAAATGTTGTATCATACATCTTGTTCGAACTGGTGTTAATTGAAGTAAGGAAATAAAAGTTTCTACATTATTTAATACAGAGGAAAATGATTACTCATTTTATGTAAAATTTCCTTCCGCCGTACCACCCCTGTAAAAAGAAGATATCTAGCTCAACCGACTGAAGCCACGCAGAGGTAAGCTGGGACTTCAAGAATCATCAATTCCAACCCTGTTCCAAATGATCACCTCAACGAGGGGCATAATTCACCATCCTTCTATACGATTCGACATAAATCCAGTTCCACATGTATGCGTGAACGTATGTTTGAAACTACTCAGAACTGAAACGTAAACATTTAACGTGACGCGATAAAAGAAATATGTACTTTGAATAAGCCAAGCTGTTTGTTAAATTTGATGAGAGGAAACAGTAAACTTCCTGCTGGTCCGGCAGAACGTGTCTGGTCACGTTATATCTTTGTTTATGAATGTTTCGTAGTCTCTACTCTAGAGAGTTTAAAGTACTATTCAATTACTCTTCCATGAAAAAATGTATCAGCTGGATCAATGAGATACGATCCACTTTCCCCTCCCTTACTACTGCCAGAACAATCCAATTGAGTTAATGTGGGCTCAAATTATGTTGCAAACAACAATAATACTTTTAAACTGACCGACGTTGAACGACTAATTCACGACGAAATTAACAAGGAACACAACAAGACTGGGAAAACTACGTGAGACATCAGATCAACTACAAGAAGACGACTTTTGGAATGAAATAGCACCTTATGAAATTTTGGAACCTATCATCATAAATTTTCAGTACTCAGGCGATGAAGACAATGACAATGACTAATTATCTCTTAACGTAAGTAACATTCACAGCCATACGGATGTATCTATGGTATTTTCATTGGATTAGAAAATTATGTAATTCATAAACTAAAATTAATTTTAAGCTAAATATTTAAAACATTTGCGTAATATACGAATATCCACGCTGCAATTGTGATTTCAACAAATGCATTATTATAAAACTTTGGAAAATTCAGTTTGTGTCAGTGCCAGGAACACTCGCAAGTGTACGAGAGAGAGGGAAATATAAAAGGAGGGGATAGCAAGGTGGCAACCCTGAATGGTCTATCGCATCTGATTCGCTACAGGCGAGAACTCTTCCCATTTGAAACACATGGTAGTCGCATTAGTACAATGGTAGGTGTACAATGGGTGGCGCAGGCGGTTTCCTCTTCCGCCCGCGTTCGGGAGCCCTGAGCTCGATTCCGGTTGCAGGCCTACCTACCCATGGGTTTTTCCAGGGCTTTTCTAGGTCGCCAGGCATATGCTGTCTAGGTTAACTACGATAAATCCTCCGAGTTTCCTGTCCCTCCCTTTCATCTCCATTATCATTTTACATCTTCTCCTATCTGCTGGTCTCTTTTTGGGTAGAAAATCGGCGGGAGTCTCGGTGCTGCATGGCAGGATGATATGCTTCTGGTAAACACTTCCTCCTTCGATAGGACGGTTTACGGTCACCAGGCAGACCTGGTGGGCCGTTTCAACACCACAGCGGTTGGGTTGTCGGTTGTGCTGGCCTGCCCGTGTAGTTTCCGACTGGTAAATTGTAGGGATCCGTCCCTCTGAACTGTCATGACTCCTTGGTTCGGCTGCCCTTTGTCTCGTTTCGCCTCATCCTTCCTCCCGGGGATGCCCCACTTTGGCCTTAGGTACAATAAACCACAGGCTTCGGTGCCAAATCCCCTCCGTAGTAATCCTAATCAGGGCAGATGAAGGTGAAGGGAAGAAATTAGGAAGAAACAATGGGTACAAGGAGCACTGAGATGGTATGAGCATTATCACGTCTTTTATCTTAACATATGTCCTGCCCTACAAAGTACCGTTGTTTACCATAATAAGGTCAAATATGGTTAAAACAAGTCGGTCACAATATGCAGAAGTAAATAATTATACTATAAAGAAGCCTGGAAAATACTGCATTGTCGGTTATCTCCCTCTACAGCGATGCAACTTTAGGAGAATATAATACACAGTTGGGGAATTACATTACACTATAGGAGCAGTTAATATTTTTACAACTATAATTAATATAAAATTACTTTATATAACTCAAACACAAGTTCCACCTTTGGTTTGATGTGTAGGTATTACATCTCAGAGAAAATGTTAAAACTGTCCTCCACCACCATCTATGAATCATTGGTCCCATTTTCTTTGATACAACTGTAGACACTGAAGTTTATATGGGTATCTTCAAGACTTTTGCGGAGCAGCTGAATGATATAGAATTGAGAGAAGGTTATTTCCAACAAGATGGAGCAATGTGTGTACCTCTAATGATACCATGGAACTAGTAACCAGTTTCTTTAATATACGAATAATCTCAAAAGATCTGTGGTCCCCCAGATCCTCTACCTAACCTCAGTGGATTTATTCTTGTGGGGGTATCTAAAAATAGAGTGTACAAGAACAGGCCACGGGCAATTGATGTTCTCAAGGAATCTATTCGAACCGAAATAAGTAACATTGGCAAGGATACTTTCCGTAAAACTTCAGAAAATATGGTGAGACGAGTGCAAACATGTATAGATGCTGGTGGAGCACACTTCCAACATTTTCTCTGAGATGTAAATAGTTTAATGTAATCTCCCAATTGTGTATTATATTCTCCCAAAGTTGCACGTGTGTCCTATTATTGGTTCAGGTTTATATGGATCGCACTATATGTAGCCGGGGACACATACTAATGGAATCTGCACAATTGTTTCATTTTACCAAGTGTTGCGTTCCATGAAGAAAATTTGCTCGTTTCCTCTTTAAACAGTCATTTAAGCCTTAACTAGGGCATTCTAGAGTTTGAATTCTTGCGAGTGGAAAAACATTTAACGTAAGTTTTCAAAATTTATCACTGTTTTGGCGTGTCAGGAATTGGTACAATAAACATGGGGAAATTTACATCTTGCGTCTTGTCTTGTAAATTCGTTAGCCCGGTTATACAGTAACTTTCATAGGTTCTCAGATTCCAATAACCTGTTGAAACATTTGTATTGGTTATCTAACATCACAATTTTTTATTTGGCCATAAAGGCTACAAGCCTCCAGCAGCGAATTTAGTGAGTAAACAAACGCCTTTGGACCTGAACACGTCATTTATTACCTGACAGGATAAAGCTTTCATTATATGGAACGGTTATTGGGAACAGGTGGAGAGAAACGAAGAGGCTTGTCCAGAACTTATTCGGAACTATTATCTTCATCAACATGCTTCACCGCGTTAGCTCCAACCTCTGCTATTTCTCGTAATATTTCTCTAACAGTTATCTCCCGTGAGCAGGAGGTATCACTGCAATTTTCTGGTGAATTGATCTTCGACTAACTCTAAATTATATATAGAACTTCGCAGCTACCGATTTACATCATTACTGAACTTCCCTCCACTTGCTCAGTGTGGAACACCCTGATTTTTCTGCTGCCTTAAATTTAGCATACCTTTTGAGAAATAATGTCTGCTGAAAGTACAGTTGAATACGTATTTAGATAGTTAATATTTTTTCATCAGTCATGTGATGCATTATCTGAGTGAATCTGATTCTAAAAAGCGAGCATACCTTTCAGTTATGTAAGATAATGATTTGCAATGAGTTGCAATAATTTGATATTTTGCACAATTATTGTGGTTCCTGTATTTAAAAATTTAAATCCAATATAATGAAAAATACATATAACCAAATCTCTGGACACCTTAAACTAGAGACTAGTATTAAGCTCACAGATATCTAATAGACCCCTTGATCCTCTTTAAAATATATTTTTTCACAGCATTATTGGCAACAGAAAAGGAAATATCTCCATTTTCATAGAGATTAATCTACTGCAGAAGTAAATAAATAAAAACCTAAAAATAATTAAATGTAATGTTACGATTTATTTAATTCCATGAAACGTGAGTCAACCAAAAGCTTTAGTTTTTAAATACAAGTTTCTCATGGAATCTTTCTGAAAATTCATACAAAATACATATTTAATTAACTAAAAGTTTATTAACTAATAATTTGGTAAAGTTCTTTCGAGTCGCGTAACATTCTATGGTAGATACAAACACTTTTCATTTTTTTTTTTTTTTTTTTTTTTGGTTGTTGTAATTTTACGCCCTCCAACTTTAAGCGATATCAGACGATGAATGGGATGAGTGAAATGATGCTCAAATGAGCCCAGGATCCATAGAGCTTAGACTTACCCGACATTCGTCCTTCAGGATAAGAGAAAATCCCGGAGAAAACCTTATCCAGGTAACTTACCCTGACCGAGATTCGAACTCAGGACCTCTTGGACGTGAGATAGGCACGCTACCACCACGCTACCGAGGCGGGCAACTCTTTTCATGGCTCTTTTGTAGCTTTTAGAGGTTATGATAAGTAAGTAATACTTAAGTGAGATCCAGGCAGTTACAGTATGAGATTCCTCGTTGAAAACAGTATAACTTCAATAAATCATTTATTATTATTATTATTATTATTATTATTATTATTATTATTATTATTATTATTATTATTATTATTATTATTATTATTATTATTATTATTATTATTATTATTATTATTATTATTATTATTATTATTATTATTATTATTATTATTATTATTATTATTATTATTATTATTATTATTATTATTATTATTATTATTATTATTATTATTATTATTATTATTATTATTATTATTATTATTATTATTATTATTATTATTATTATTATTATTATTATTATTATTATTATTATTATTATTATTATTATTATTATTATTATTATTATTATTATTATTATTATTATTATTATTATTATTATTATTATTATTATTATTATTATTATTATTATTATTATTATTATTATTATTATTATTATTATTATTATTATTATTATTATTATTATTATTATTATTATTATTATTATTATTATTATTATTATTATTATTATTATTATTATTATTATTATTATTATTATTATTATTATTATTATTATTATTATTATTATTATTATTATTATTATTATTATTATTATTATTATTATTATTATTATTATTATTATTATTATTATTATTATTATTATTATTATTATTACTATTATTATTAATTATTATTATCATTATCATCATCATTATTATTAGGTTACAACACAAATCATTAGCTTCTCTTTCCATTAACTTGGAAAAGCTAGATGACAATACCACTGTGAATTCGCTCTTATTGAGATACATGCTTACCTATTTGTTGCTTTATCAATCTGAGACATTCCCAAACGTTTAGCTCAATTGCTTAAAGCTTTCGTTTTTAACTGATGGGCATAGTACCTTAAACCTTGCTGCAGGAACTACGCGGTTGGAATGTTTTTCTAGTTATAGTTTCAAACTGTTATATATCGTAGGGTATTTGTACTAGAGATATAATGCTAGTTACGAATCAGGATATTTGTTTGTTTATTTATAGAATCAACTAGTAGTGTTTCATTTGAAAAGCAAACTTTAATACAGTTAAGAGATTCTCTGACACTCAAGTATATACCTCTGTTCAGGTTACATATCTGACTTTCATTTCTCTAAAAACACCTATCAATAAGCTTGTATGTGGCCCCAATCTTTCTTTTTAGCACTTCATGTCTCCGATGCATATAATAAAACGGGAACAGTCATTGTCTTATAGAAATTTAGATTTGTATCCTTTCCAGCCTTTCTTTTCAAGGTACGATCTATTATTCCCAAATATTTTGGAATTCACTCATGTTATTACTCATTTTTTCGTTATTTGGTTTGAATGTTACATTACAGCCCAAGTAATTCAATTTTCCTACCTGTTCTAACACTTTATTATTTAACTCTATCTTATATCTTTTTATTTGTTTTCCTATAAATACCATTAACTTTGACTTTTCCATTGATATGTTTAAACCAAAATCTTAGATGAAATTGTGTATAGCAATATGTGATAGAAGAGGAGATAAGGGAAGAGAGAGAATCTGATTTTTCTCTCAATCTAATCCCTAAATGTAATTAAACTAAAAACTGTATTAATTGGATTTCTTGGTTAACTCTTTTGTTCTTCTTTAATAAGTTTGTCTGTTAAAGGCAAGGACAGGGATGGCATATATGCGCAGTTCTATCCACTAGTCAAGATAGTGGTGCACCACTCAGTAGGATGTGATCCCAGTTCTTTTTCTTCTTTTTTTTTGACTTGAAGTGAAAAACAAGTTAGAATACCTATCATTGTCTCTAAGTCCGTACGTAACACCTGACATAGGAATTCTATCATCTTTCATATATTCTGCGGAAAATTCTAAATCATCTACAGGTAATTAAAGTAAAACTATCACACTTTTCTACGCAACTTTATAGTTAAGTGGATAATAGGCATCTTTAAACTGTCAGAGAAAAAATTAAGATGTTTCACAACGCAAAACCCTAACCAAATTTTAGGAGCTAAAAATCAGAAAGCAATAAATAGTATACCCATTTGTATCAGTTTCGTCAACTAGTCGTTTTAATTTGCAGCACCTTTCAGTCAAGGCTGAATGTTGCATGCAAGTTCTCCAGGTATATTACATTTATTTAAGCAATGGCTAAAGAAAATGATACACTTCTTAACAAATTTGGTACGTAAGTTCCTTACTATAATGCCCCTTTTTAGCAGTTATATATTCTGTTGCATGAAATTGCATCATTTTGCTTAAATAAAATTAAATTATACTTTGACGCGAGAAAATATGTATTTAAACTTGCGGTTACTTTATGATAAGGGTTGAAAGTCACACTCTTTTGTTTTGATTAAAAAAACTATTTGTTGTATTTACATGATTTTTCTCTACTCTCGTACAAACTATTCTTACAGACTGTTATTGCTACATTTAATCAAGTTAGTTCATTGTTTTTGTATAGTAATATATTGTTTCAATCTGTTTACGCAGCATTCAGTGTGGTATCCTTCGCATATTTTTTGCACAGTTCACATATACATTCTTTAGACGCTTCGTGATACATCTTGTTTGTGCACATGAGGTGGTGGAATTGATGGCTATGACATCCCCTTCTCTTTGTATGCCCAAGAGATACAAAAACGAACAATAACTTCCCAATTGAGAAAAGTATAATCATTGCAAAATTCAAACAAATAACAAGGAATATCTGCGAAACAGCTTGCTTCACAAAACATGTATGTGTACTTTAAATTTGTTGAGTACCAAGGTTTTATCTATCTCTATGGTTTACCATAGAGATAGGCTAATCCTTGTTTGATTTTCTAAACATTTTCAGTGTCACACTCATAAACTAAAACTTACCGCTGAATGAACTAAATTAGCAACAGACTTTTAAATTTGGAGAAATATCCGCAATGAACAGGACTTCTGAGGAAATGTCCAAGACATTCAAAATATATATATATTTCATTAGTCATGAGCATATCTTAAACATATGCTGCTTCAATCACTATTGTTAGCCAGTTTTGAAAAAATAAAATTTTTCTAAAAAAATTCCAGTGAAAGGGTAGTATGAGGTGAAGGGATTTTCATGAATATTTTCGTGTGGTTGGAAGTTGTTGAGTACGAACCATTTTTTTTTAATTTTTGTTATGCTGTTCACACATACGGACCTTTTTTTTTTCTAAAAATGCCTTTTTTGGTTTTAGGACACCTCAAAACATGTATTTTCATTAAAATCTTGTATAGAAATTTTGGTTGGAATGCAGTAGCTTCTCCACCCACTATGTTCGAGATAAAGTAAAAAGAAAAAATACTCATCTTCGACATATGTAGTATAGCACAAATATTCTGCAGTAATTTCTCATTTTGTAACATTCCAAAGGGTCCTCTTGTTGTAATCTTAAAATTCCAATACTATATTGCGTCTTTGTACATGCTGGTAAGCAGTTTGGAAAATAGTTACTGATGCATAACCTTCCAGTTTCTGCACTATTATCAGTTTGATAGCAAGATAGACATAGAATCAGCGAAGTAAAGTGCTTAATCAAAAAATGTTTCACCCGCCTCGGTATCGTAGATTGTAGCGCATCTGCTTAACGTTCAAAAGGTCTCGAGTTCGAATCTCGGTCAGGGTGAGTTACCTGGAGAACTTTTTTTTCGGGGTTTTCCCTTATCCTTGTAGAAGAATGTCAGGTAGCTCTAAGCTCCATGTACGCTGGACTCATTTCAGCATCATACACCCATTCCATTCACCGTCCGATATGACTTAATGTTGGAGGACGTAAACTTACAAAAATAAAAAAATTTTCAACATGTGTTTTTTTAAGTGTAACATGCGAAGTAAAATGCTTAGTAAAATGCTTAAAACCCTTAAAACTTTGGAACGGCGCTAATAATACAAACGTTTCTGTTTTATTCTATTATACTCTTCTCAAAGTGAATTATTGAGTGTGTGAGTCAATGCTTCATATGTCACGGACATGTTTAAATAGACATCCTTGAAATGCATCCGTAGGTGTAACAATGGAAGGTATATCCCTGAGGTGTAAATGGATACACTATCTAGAGGATAGGTGTTAAAATCCTTATGTACGCATATAGGTAGCTATAATGTTTCCCCAATGAAGCCATAAGAGTTGACTTTAGTTTCTTACACCTCTGGCTAAACTACATTCATCATGTTACACCCTCGCCAAAATGTACTGGGCCAGAAAGTGAAGGAACCCGTTATGACAGGATATTCGTGCTCTTTATATGGCATTGCATGGAGATACCTTCCAAAGACGTAAGGGCAAAATACACAGCGTGTATAGAGTTGTGACATCGTTTAAAACCAGAGCTGATATCATCGATAAAATTTGTTAGATTGGTTATTAATTATTATTTTTTAATTTACGTCCTCTAAGTCATATCGGACAATGAATGAAGTTAGTGAAATGTTCACTGAGCCCAGGATCCATAGAGCTTAGAGCTACCCGACATTCGTCTTTAAGGGCAAGCGAAAGTCCCGGAAAATTTTTTATCCAGGTAACTCACCCTCAACGAGATTCGAACTCATGAGCTCTTGAACGTGCTGCAGACATGTGATGCGCTCCGCCGAGACAGTCATTTTTTATTTTAGCAATTTTGTCATGCAGCAACATTATAGCTGTATGACACATACACTCCAAGGAAACAAAAACTATTTTTGTTACCTATGTTACATATATTAATAAAACAGAAATAGAAATGAATATTGAAATATTTAGCATGAAATTTGTCTAACATACTCATAATGAAAAATAACTGCACTCATTCTTTCAAAAGAATGTCGTTTACAGTAAATTTAAAACACAGAAAGCTGCCTAGAATATCTTTCTTCACAATTGTGACACTTTTGTTAAGAGCAGTCAAGAAATTCCTTCAAAATCGGAAGGTAATCTTCAATGAAAAGGGACACAGGCTAAAATTCTGATCAAGAATTTTATCGCACAAGATTCATCGATCTCTTCATCAGATTCAATCGAGACTGTTTATTCTGAACTAGATTTAGTGCATCTGTACGTCAATCAGTATTGGAGATTCCATTGTACAGAAATTAGCTTTTTGCTTTTTACTGGAGAAAGCTTGTTCCTGATTTTTGTGTGGACTCACCAATGGGTAGACCAATTATAGATGATGATTGTAAATTCGGAAGTTTAGATGCCTACAAACTTATCGATTATCTGCCACACAATCTTTTCCTCCAGGTAGAAGGCGGCAGCCCATAATGTGATGTGGAAAAGCTGTCATCACTTTAAGTTGCATAAAGATAAGATAAATCGCCTGGTGGTTATGCAGAACGACGATCTTTTCGTTAGTGAAGGTTGCGTATATTATACTGGGATTTTTTTTTTTTTTTTTTTTTTTTTTTACAATGATCCGAACATAGCAATCTATCAACGGCCACAGCGACGCAGTTATTTTTTTTTTTTTTTTTTTTTTTTTTTTTTTTTACATATTTTCTTTCAAGTCATAGAAACTACAATCAACTGTTGTTTGCAACCTAAGTCAAGCTAATACAGTTAAAAGTAGTGTTAAGCTTACAATTAAAACACTCAGAAATATGATAAAATGGATTAAGAAGGTGCCAATTTTTCAAAGTTTGTTTGAAGTATTTGAGGCTACAATATTGAGCTTCTATAGCCAGTCTATTTTTTCTTACATTTGCGTCCATCTGAGCGGATAGTCCTTGCAAAGGATTGCCTAACTATCTGAAGGAACACTGTTCTGAGCAACTTGTGGCGAGCAAATTGATCTTGCTAAAGGTTGTCTGCGCTCCATGAAAGCAGCCAGTCTAGATGTTGGGATGGAAGTTGACTTCGGAACCAGTGTAATGGAGCTCAAATCGGATGATATAAGGCTCCATAGAATCACTGAGCCCCGCTGTGATTAGCTTCCAACGTTCCCTTCGCAGGAATTCAAACCATTCCCTCTGTAATGCCACATTTCCAGAATTTTTCTGCATTATCCAGTGTAACGTTCCCATTACCAACCAGATCGCACACCTGTAGAGCGCCGTGTCTTTAAAACTGAATTCCAGTCTCTGTAGCCTTCGAAGACATGGTGGAAACTCCGGCGGACACCATTTTCCAATAAAGTCTCTGAGCACCATCCAGATATTATGCACATGTTTGCAAGAGGCAATCCTATGTTCCAAGGTGTCTATTTGTGAACAAATTTGGCATCTGTTACATGTTGTACGGCCATGTCGCCATAATTTCTCCGCTGTTGGTATGGTCTCGTTTAATACTTCATATGCTGTCTCTTGCCAATCAGTAGGGACAACTTTATTAAAGAGATTCTTCCATATAAGTTTCCATTCTCTATTCTCTTTCTCTTCAATCCTGGGTGTACACTGCGATGTATTGAGCAGCTGATACTGTTTTCTCGTTGATTCAAAAACTGTGAGGTCAGCACTGGTGTCCAGCAGATTTCTCAGATGGTTAACAATGGGTTTGAATCCCGGATATATCCTCTGAGCGTGCTGTATCTGATCCTGCCAGAAACTCCCATCTATCGATGAACCATTACCACCCAGTGATCTGACAGCAGTTTTGCCTAATAAGGCCATGCATTTCTTGGCGATGTCCACCAGTCCACATCCACCTTTGGATTGCGGCAATCGTAACTGTTCTCTGCTCACCCTGTAGGCTTTCCCAGTCCATAAGAAATAGCCAAGCAGTTGCTCAAGTCTCTGTGCTTCACGTTTCGGAATTGGCAGTATCTGCGCTAAGTACCAAATTTGACTGAGACCATAGATATGTATGTACCAAATTCGCTGCATCAAATTCAGGTTCCGAGCCCTCTCCAACAATAAAGAGTATCGCAAGTGGTTGATTTTCTCTCTCCAGTTGTAAACTATAGTGGCTTCCATATCTCCCATAAAAGAGATACCAAGTATCCTGGTGGTGGTAGTACATTTCATTCCCAGTGTTTGTACTGGTTCCAACCACTGTCCAATCAATAATATCTCAGATTTGTGTACGTTTAACGTTGCACCGGACATCCTTGTATAGATCTCCAATCCATTCCGTAGGGCTGCCATATCGTGATTGTTTGTCGCTACAATTGTGACATCATCCGCATAAGCAATGACTTTAAAGCGTTCATTGTACACAGTAACCCCATGTAGCGTATCTTGCAGTCTTTGAAGTAGGGGGTTTAACGCTATAGAAAAAAGCCCCATTGATAACGGGCAACCTTGACGCACTGACCGGCCTATTCGTACTGGAATGGAAAGCCAGCCATTCCATAACACCCGGGATTTGGGATTGAAGCATGCGTTTGCTATTATACGGTACTTTTGTAACTCGAATCATGTGTATGTACATTTGTTCTATGTTGTTAGCAAGGGTTATAATGCAATTCACCAGGTCCCCTATACTTCTAGCGATGTGCAGCACTGAAATATCCTGAAGTGATATAGGTCGATAGTTCTTTCCACTGTTTCGGTAGCCAAGTTATTTAGCCAGCGAAAACAGATCTTAGCAACCAATCAGTGACGGCTATGTTCATTCAAAAATACGTTACTGAAAGTTATGGTAATGCGTTGAGCAAATGCGTTGTAATGTGGAGCTTAAATGAAAATTTTACATCCAGAAAAAGGAGATATAAAATATACACTTTGTGTACAATTGGAGAAAAATTATCTATCTATGGCCCTTGAGGGCTGAATGGGTGCGTCTGTAGAAAATGGGGCGAGTGATTTGCGTCCTAGATAGACAAAGAGTTGCACAGGATGGGCTCCCAAACCGCGTAAACTTAAGCTGAGCCCATTACACAATACATTGGTCTCCGAGAGCTAGACACCTGATCCAGAAATCGACACGCTTGCTTAGGGTTCCTAACGATTCCATAATACGTCTGCCCAGATGTTGTAGCTGAACATTCATGAGGAAGAGTCTCGACGGGCAGTTGCGGCTACAAAACACCAGGAAGAAGCAAATTCTACTGCCTGTTGTTATCGCTCCAACCCATTGAGATAACAAAGGAAAGAAAGCGGGACATGATAGAAAAATACTCGTGTTAACCTCATCAGCCGTACATTCTATTCGTCGTATGAATATCACAAACATGTGGGGATCCTAAAACGTTGAACTAATTTAAAAAAAAACTAAATGATCTCAAACTTTTCCTATGTTAATTATTATTTTAGTTATCTTCGCATTTCATTCTTAAATTATATCTGACTGAAATATTAAATTTTTCTACGTTTACGTAGCTAAGAATTGGAGGAGAATTTCACTTGAACTATTGTACCTGCTAAATCTCCAGGAAGGAGGACGAGGGAAGAGGCAAGAGAGCACAATACTTCTTGCGAAGAAGAAGTAGTTTTCTCCTTGAAGCATATATACCACATGCCCCACGCTCCTCTGGATATTTTGCCAAATATTGCAATCCTAGAGATGTGAGGCAATGAAATAAGAGGTAATGACGGGCATGAAAATTCGCGATAATGTATAATCCACTCCGACATTCGCCTACCGACCACGCAAAACCACGAAAACAACCAAGCGAGCTCAACAGGTGTTTAAATTGCGTCTTCCCAATTTGAGCACAATAACATATTACCGACTGAGCTAACCTGATTGGTACATAAATATATCAAAGAGTATTCCATTCTCTCCAAGGTATTTTATATCGATATATAACAGCAAATACGGGTTTTGTGGTTATGAGTTCGACAAAGGGTGGTAAAACAAGCATATAAGAGCGAATATTTCGGAAATACCTAATATTGCAAAGAATGACAGAAATAGTATATTTTAATTTTCTTTTAATTTTAGTGGTTTTCTTTAGAAACATTTTGTTTTCAGTGGTTACTTGGTCATGCAAAACTCTGTGTAACGATATCCAGAAATTTATTAAAAATAAAGCAATATGTTTTAGGTTTTTAATTGAAATTATGTTTTGTTATTTAAGAGAAGAGATTCTTTATGTAAATTTCATGTCTGAGGTAATTGGAATTAAGTGAACATTTTTCTGAAGTTGTTAAGGTTTCCACTTTTAAATATAAAAGTTTCTATTCATCCATGTTTTTCTTTCTCTTGCACATTCACTTTCCTTACAATATTAATATAGATAGCACAAGATATACGAGTACTTGCGAATTTTGTAATGTGTAGAAAAAGTGCTGCTGTTTCCCCAATCATATTGTAACGCGAGCGCTAGAACACCCTGTGAAGCAGCTGGGAGCGGAAGGCAGGGGAGGTTCGGTTAGCCACACCTTCCCCTCGTTTGTCTTATAGTGGTGACAAGGCGGCGGTTGGGAGGAAAAACATGACTGTGCCGTATGTTTCCTTACACCTGGTTCTCGATCTTTCTGTTACTAGAACAATCCTGTAAACACCAGAAGGCGGGATATTCCGATATAAAGAGGGTTACAGACAGACGGAGTTAGTTAGTCAGTTGTTGGTTTGGTCAGTCAGTCAGTTGGTTAGTGTGTGAGTGAGGACAGTTCTTGGTGTAAGAAGGCAGTGTTAGTCAGTGACGTGTTAATGAACGAAAGGGTTGTGCAACGGAAGACTGTACGAACTGTGTATGTGTATCGGAGTTTGTGTAATCGCGAGTACAAGTGAAGTTGTAACGGACGAACTGGTGAATTGTAATTGTTGCAGCACGTAATTCTGTGTAATTGGCAAGAGTTTAACTGTAAGTCGGTGGAAATAAAGAACATTTTTGAGTGGTGTAATTGGACTTTTTATTTCACGAACCCACAAAGTCACAATATTTTTAAAACATGCTTCATGAAAAGTATATTTATGCGGTTATAGATGTAAACGGAAGTATAGAAAAAATGACATTTTTAAACATATAAAAATTCTACATTTTCCACAGTATTTTGTTACAATGTAATAAAATTCTTTCTAAAATATTTCTGATCTTTTTCAAAATATGAGTGTAAGTAGAAAATAAAGAAATAAATAACGAAATAAAAAGTAAATTATGAACTTTCCATAAATTTATATGTATTTTGAAGAAAAAAATGTTTATCCGCATCTGCTTCTAGATTCCGTGTATCCATATTGCATTTAAAGAGCACTTTTTTGTTCCATTTATACCTCACCTTTGACTGCAATGGTCATATCGTTGGCCGTTCTCCTTTGGAACATATTGTCGCGGCAAAGGGCATAAATATATAACAGACGGCGGATAGTATTTCACGGTAATAAAGAGCTTGCATAAGCAGTTAACCATAGCACGGCTAGTGTACACAAAGAGATGGCAAAAGCACATAAACATAGCGGTTGAGATAAGTGACTTGCCGGCCCAGATAGGATTTCACGTCTGGAAGGTTCTAGTGATACCTCGATTGACAGAGAAAAAGTTGTTTCTTCCTTGTACGAGAAACCTCTCGAATTTATGAATGAGATGTATAAGAGATTGTGACACGCCAGTACAAGTGGTAAAACAGCCGTGGGAGAGGTAAGCAGAGAACAGCTGAGAGTGTTGTTGTAACGAGAGCTGATCAGAACTTTGTTTGTTATTTTCATCGACCTTGGTAGATTGTGGTGTGTATGTGATGTAATATTGTTACGTGAGAATTGATTAGTGTATTTCTATGGGAATAAAGAACATTTGGAATTTCTGCAAATTGGATTTTTAATTCTACGAACCCACAAAGTCACAATATTGAAGGTGTTAACTCTTGTTCGGTTGGTTTTAATCATAACATATCACACACACACACACACACACACACACACACACACACACACACACACACACACACACACACACACACACACACACACACACACACGTTCGCACTCCCATTCATACTTCCAGACTGGGGAAGATGAGGAATTACCTTGGACGGAGAAAAATCCCCCCCTCGAAGCCGGCATCCCTAGCACGGCAGGCAGGTGCTCTACCGATTGAGCTACGGGGCCAACCAAGAGCATTTGGACATCGTGAAAAATGGAGAAAGTGAGAAACGCAAACTTGTCAGATCTCACCTGGAGTGTCTCTCTATATTCGTTCCAAATAAACCTCGGGGCATGTCATGCACATCATAATAAAATAAATTCCTTTACTCAGGGCAAATATTTCACATGACGTTTTGTTTGTGATTGCTCATTTATTGGAGTGCAACATCTTCACGCCCAATCCTAGTAGTGTACGAGCCGATCTATGACGGCGAGCTGCGTAGGCTGATTTGAGTGTTGAACACCGGTTATGTGGGTTCTTCATCCTGTTCCATAATAGTGGCAATATTTCACCTAGCAGAGCCGGTTTTCCAGAAATAAATTTATCTCTTAAGGCGTGTTTGGCAGGCATGCGTAACTTTTTCTTTGTGACTTGCATTTCCTACTTCAGCGCCCTTCTCTGCTTACGTCCGAATAAATAATTTTAAAGATAATTTCAAAGAATCTCCAAAACCATAAATTAATGCTTAAATACTTCACTTCCTGTACCATGATCGCATGAGTTACAGGTTTTTATATTTTAGGGAAGTATAGCTCTTGCAAAATGTGCAGCCACCGGTGCAGTGAAAAATGATAATTACTTTGAAATCAGATAGCTAAAATGTAAACAATTAAATATAATTAACTATTTTGCAGCTATAAATATTATACATGTTTTCAAAGGTCAAAGAAAGAAGTTTATCACATACATTATCTAACAAGAACTTCGTTTCAAGATATACATCGAGATCTTATCCTTTCTGGCTAAAGTAAAAGAGTGGAAGGGAATCCTTTCTATAAATAAATATAGTGAATGTTAATATGAATATAAAAATATCTAGATGCGGTTTCTCCGTCTCATACTCTATAAAATGCAGTGCCTATAACCGTAAAATAATAATAATCAAACTTAATGTACCAAGGCATGTCCAATACTTACAAATAAATCTTCCCAATTTCTTCGGTGCCTCTAAATGTTCATATTATCTTCATTGCTGGCAGTTTTATGTTTCACTTTACACTACACTTTCAGCGTTGTATGATGTTACCTGAATAAGAGTTACAAGAAGGGGAAAGGAATGAACACATGGGGGGTTTAGCGCTAAACGGGTGCCACAACTGTTTAAGTCCATGCACTAAATAATTGCATATCTTCTGTTATTTTTCATCGCTGGATTCTCCTTCATTGTCCCAGTCCGGTAAGCAGCCTGATTACGAGCAAATACCTCACGTCACTATTAAACTGCCAGCAAGTTCCAGAGACACTGAGGCAGACAGTAATGCATAAAGCAAATCTGAAAGCGTGTAACCACAAAATTTTTGAATTTTTGGTGCTACACAACCGTCTTGATTCTCAGTTAACTGGCGCAGCGTTCGTTGCAATCTCACTTCCGTCCAGTAGGAATCGACATATATAAACGGAGACATTATAATATCGTCTCTATGTGGAGTATATCACACGATAGTAGCTGGTTTCGCTTTATTTCTTTGAACGCCTCAGTTTAGATGTCATTCTTTTTTGTGTGTAATTTACGTCCTCCGACGTTAAGTCATATCTGACGATGAATGCAATGGATGAAATGATGCTCAAATGAGCTCAGGGTCCATAGAGCTTAGAGTTACCCGACATTAGTCTTTCAGGATAAATAAATAAATAAATAAATAAATAAATAAATAAATAAATAAATAAATAAATAAATAAATAAATAAATAAATAAATAAATAAATAAATAAATAAATAAATAAATAAATAAATAAATAAATAAATAAATAAATAAATAAATAAATAAATAAATAAATAAATAAATAAATAAATAAATAAATAAATAAATAAATAAATAAATAAATAAATAAATAAATAAATAAATAAATAAATAAATAAATAAATAAATAAATAAATAAATAAATAAATAAATAAATAAAATCTGAATATTCTACCCCGGCACCTAGACAACTATACCGGGGCATATATCCAAATTTTCTCTTTATTTTTCCATAAAATCCTTACAAATGTTATAATTATACAAATCTCTCAGAAAACTACTCTACAAAAATAAAATGAAATAAAATAACAGAAATAAACACAAAAAAGCAAAAAACAAAAGAAAACAACTATAAAAATTACAAAATCCTTATTTCCTAAATCTATATCTAAATCTACTAATTCTGTAGTCCACCATGGCCTCTGCCATCACTCTCTCCCTCCGCCGCCCATGCAGTCAACTCCATTGTTAGATTATTCAATAATTCTTCCCGTCTTATCCTATTTTGTATTCTAGAACTCCTTCTTGGATCTTGTACTATTCTTCGCCTATTATCAACTCTTTCTCCTTTGAATATTTTTACCTCCCATGCTTTCTTACTTACAAAGTTAGTCAAAACTTTTAATTTATTTACCAATTGTTGATCTCGAATTATGTCATATACGATATATCCTGCTAGCGCATGCCTCTCTTCTTGTTGGTGAATTGCATATCTTCCACATTCAAATACTACATGTTCAGGATTATCTTGTTTGTTACATAATTCACATATATCATTTTCAGTTTTATTGATTTTCTTCCAATAGGTCTTATAAGGTTCGTGTCCAGTTATATAATGTATAAATCCCTTTGTTGGTTGAATAAAATTCAATTTTAGTCTCTCTTTGACGTTCTGAAAAATTTCAAACACTCTTCTACCTTCTAGAGTGTCTGTCCATTCTTTTTGCCATTTATCTTTTAAACTATTTTTAATCACCCAAGATTTGTTTGTTCTGACTCCAGTTATATTATAAACTTTTTCTAAGTTTCCTTTTTTCGCCCAAAATTTTGCGCCCTTCAATCTTATTAATAAATCAATCGGCCAAATGGCCGTTGTTACTAGCAATGCCATAGTTGGTGTTGTTTTTACAGCTCCTGTCAGACGTAATAATACTTTTCTTTGAGAGGATAAGGGAAAACCCCGAAAAAAACCTTACCCTGACCGATATTCGAACTCGGGACCTCTTGAACGTGACGTAGACACGCTACCACCACGCTACCGAGGCGGGCTAAATGTAAGTCTAATTATAACATGGATTATACATAAATTCTTATCATGCGTTCCAGGTTATAAAATAAGCTGCATAAGATCATCTAGATTATTTTATGTCGTGTTCATTTTAATGGCATCATTATTTAATCATTTTCATATATTAGTCGTTTAAATTAATTATATAAATATGTTTATTCCAGCAACATTTTACATAATGTCGAGTTTTCTTACATTATAAATGTTACTGTTCAGTTATTATTACTGTCATTCTTGGGGTACAGATTACATTTCCCTTAACACTTGTCAGGGTTGCTTGTGGGTGGAGTGGTCAGAAGGACACTTATAATTTACATTTGGGAGTCCTTACCTCAAATAGGAATGAGACAGGTCAGTCAGGTTGCTGGTTTCTTTGCCCATAATTATGTCGTGTTCTTGACTGTGAATTTCTAATGAATTTTTGTATAATCTGGGAACTCAAGAAGTTAACTCTGTAGTTTTTTAAGGCCTGTGTGTAAATAGTTTCATCAATTTTCTTTTCATATTCTTCAAACTATAATATAAAACAAACGTAATAAATTTATTTCCTACTCATCTCATCATTCTATACCCACTTCGCGCTCATGCACTGAAGAATATAGTTATCCTTGCCATTTTTATTTAATAAGAGTGCGGATTTATTTTACTTGAATTTATATCGACAAATTATTATACAGCGTTCCACTGATTTGCGATATGAAATATGTTGCTCTTTCTATAACTTAGTATAGTCTGGTGTCTCAGCTGTGCTTGGGTTCCGGAGTTTACATCTATTAGGACTATTACTTGTCAGAGAGTTTCCTTATACGAGGGCTGTTCAATAAAGAATGATCATAATTTTTCGCACTAAAATTCAATCTTATTATATTCTGTTAGCTTAATGTGAAACAAACACGCCGTAGTAGTTCCATTGTTGGTACTCCTGGTTCCCGCCTGTGAGAACCAGGTAAGTTCAGACTTGTTCAGTATCGCCTACCACTGCAATGGAGGTAACACGCGAGGAACAATATGCGGCTTTAAAATTCTGCTTTCGTCTCAACAAATCTTCAGTTGAGGCCTATGCAATGTTACAGGAGGCCTATGGAGAGTCTGTTCTTCCCTATAGCACAGCTGAAAGGTGATTTAAAATGTTTTAAGAGGGGAGACAATCAATTACAAAGGAAGGTGGACTCGGTGCTCCAGTTACTGCTCTTTTGGAAGAAAACATCAACACTGCTGCTGCCATTGGGAGAGAGGATCGACGAATTACCTTAAGATCACTTTCTGAAATACTGAACATTTCATTGTGTGCCATATTTCCGTGAAGCAGGCTGGATGCTGCACCACGATAATGCGCGGTCGCTTATTGCCAATCTTACTGAATATCTTGCAAAAACCAACATGAAGTGCATCCCTCACCCTCCATATTGTCCGGATTTAGCTCCATGTGACTTTTTTCATTCCCTAACTTTAAGAACGCCTTCGTGGGAGGAATTATCCATCATCAGAAGCAGTGGTGAAGGCTGCAGAGGCGATTTTGAAGGATCTCTCAAAAATGGTTTCTAGCATGTCTTTAAAGACTGGCAGAAATGCTGGGACAAGTGCATCGCATTCAGGAGAGACTATTTTGAGAAGGACCACCAAAACTATGAGGATAAGTAAAGACACGTCGTCAAAAAAAAATGTGATCATTCTTTATTGAACAGCCCTCGTATTTATACTCAGAAACATTTGGACCAAGTTTTCGGATGAATTCCAGGGCTATTTTTTAAAAATCATACTATGACAGAATAGCACGATAATACTTCTTCACGATTAACTGCATCTCAACAAGCTATTTTATCGGAATAATTATTATCATAAATTTTTGTTCCATATTTTGACTTTGACAGCTATTGGTAGCATATACTTAAGTTGACTGTGTATAAAATGTTATAATTTATGAATTGGTATATGTGCTCAGAGTGGTAACCACAGGCAAGTGTGAAATCGCATTAAAGCATGAGTTCATTGTCAAATTGCCTTTAATACATACACGAAAACTTAAATTCATGCTCTAGAGAAATTTGTCAGGTCCTGCCGGGTATCGAAGCAAGGATTTCTATCACAAAAGGCAGGTGTCCTAATAATCGAGGTGCCTATATTTTGACTTGTACCAAAAGTGCGATGTTACAGCCAACACAATGTTAGAGAATGTTAATAGACTAGATTTCGGGTGTATATGCAAAATTCAGTGTTAGGATCTTTTTCTATCATTGAGAAGAGCTTTAAATGGAGATGATGATAATTTTCATTTCTTTGAGCTGTTTTTAAATTCAATATTGCTTTAGAACCAGTTTGAGAATAGAAAGCACTTGAATTTGAATGTCAAAGAAAAAGGAAACATGTTACTATTTTCCATCTAAATCCCATAATATCGAAGTTTTACAACCACTTTGGAATATTCGTTACGACACCAGTTCGTGTTTCATTCAAGTGATGAAGTTAAGATGAAAGTTCACTGTACCTAAAGCAGCAAGATGATATCAAAATACAAGGCTCTAAATTAGTTAACAATATTCCCAAAATCTAACACGCCATACTAAAAAAGATAAAATTTAAATTAAAGGGTGATGAAACTAAAATTGATATAGCTTCTACGCTTTTTTCTGGCGTACACATATATAAGCTCCATAAAACACAAATCATCAAATAAACAGCACAGCTTGTTAGTACGACATCTATCTGTATTTATTAACACAATCACCTTACAAAAATTCCTGTTTTTTCGTTTACGAGAACTTAAAGGATATCCACCATTTAATTTTCTTTTTCGTTTATGTTCTCCCCCCCTTTTTAAGAATTCAATAATCTTTCCGAAAAAGGCGTGTTTCAATAGACCATATAATCCATGCTTTGTGAGAAGCGAATTGTCACGCAAGACGCTTAAGAGCTGATTTTATCTCGAGGGTATTAACGGGGGCCTCTTATTAAATGAAAACAAATACAAATAAAAAAGACGCAAGCATGTGAAGTTACTGGTTTAAAGATCGTTCATATTAACACCAAAACGGAAACTTACTTTCATCTATTGCATCTTTAATGTTTTGACTAAGTTTTAATACTTGTTGAACAGTAAGACTGATTTTTTTTCGAAATCCTGCCTGCTGTGAAAAAATAATATTATTACTCTCCAGGTGCCAGGTCAATCCAGAATTGATCACTCGTTCCATTACTTTAACAAGGATACTTGTTAGTGAAATAGGCCGATAGTTGGATAGATTATTTGCCAAGTTCTTTGCTTTTAAAATTGGTATGATAATGGCCTTTTTCCAGTTTGAGGAAACGGAAATTGGTTAAACAATGACAGACAGGTATTCTGACCGTTTGGACAAAGCTGTTTTAAAAATTTTGCTTAGATATGATCATTGCCCAGATTATTTCTTGGTTTTGTTTCCCTAATTGCCTGTAGTGACTCAGGCATTTGAAAAACTGCATTAAAAATTTCATCCTGAGTTTGTTTACAAGCCACTTTGACTCTTTTCTGCATTAATTTTCCTTTTCTTTACATATTTTAGATAAGGGTGGTGCTATAGTGTCATGTTTTCTGAAAGCGGTTGGTACTTTTTTATCTTCAAAAATTTTATTTGTGTTTATAGTTATTGGAATTTTCTGAATTTGTTCTCTTTTAAATGATGATAGGGATCCAGATATCCTTTTACTGTCTTTCCGGTAATCTAGTTTGTTTAGAAAAGTGTTGAATTTTCTCTTCTTTGATTCGTTAACTTCTTTCTTTAAGTAACGCTGTTTTAACACTGAACTACGTCGACAGGATTTCTATATTTTTTCGGCTTCTTTTCTGGCTGTATCTCTTTCCTTTTAAATTTCTCAAGCTTATCAATCTAAAATGGTGAAATTACGGATCTTTCCTCTTGGGATACGAAGATTTGGAGATGTTAATAGTGAATTGCAGAATGTCTTATTTTTTTGCATCTGGTCCAAAACGGAAACTAGAATGGAAAATAAAACTACAAGGAACCACAATACATGTAAACAAAGTTGGAATTCACAAAATTTAATGTGTTTATTATTGAAATCGATGACAAATCAATTAGGCACTTTGGAATATAATTTCTTTGTAACTCAACATAATTTTGATAGAGTAAATATGTTCTAAATTCAGAGCGACTCCTGCAATTTAAGCATCTTATCAGGCTTACATCTCTGTGCTTTAAGAGTTCAGTGAATCATACATAGCATGTTTGCGTGAACTGCAGAGAGCTCTAGCGGTTGTTTTAGGTCCCTGTCATGGTCGCCTTGAATAGTTTCTACAATGAAGAGTTTAAAATGTGAAAACGAAAAGGCTTAACCTTTTGTTCATATATTATTTCCCGTTCCAGGAATCTGGAAAGCTTTCCAGTAATTATGCTTTGTACCTCTATTTCTATTGTGAATCAAATTTAATGTACCATACGTGCACATAGATCATAATAATTAGGAGCTCCTCCCTTTAAAAAGTGCCAAACAGAGAGATGCTAATGCTAATCCTAGGTAAATACCTATTTGTTAAGCCAGTACCTACCAGATATTTTGGCTTTAATAGTTGCATTTTACATACTCAGTATGAGAATTGTCTCCTGGCCTACAGGCTCAGTGGATGTGTAATTATAATTATTTTAGTTGTAGACTATAACGTTGGAAATTAAAATCTAAGTGTTTATATATCACATTATCTAGTTTCTAGCTGTTTCTTTGTGATTAACGAACAGCGACACGCCAGATTGGCAAGCATTTGACCCATTGATCTACTTATGAAATTAAGGGGAGCTCATTCTTGTATGAAAAGGGCAGCTATATTTATGAAAAAGATGGAATGCATAAATAAATTAAAGAAAAGCTAGTATCCCAAGCAAGAGTAGAAAAAGAAAATCTATTTAATTTGGAATAATTATATTTCTGAGAGATTTCAATTAAAACACTTCAATCTACTCAAACCATTTTACTTATTTTATAGCACATGACCCATAAAACATTTAGTGAAAGAATATTAATAGAATCTCAAGCAAATTTGCGATCTAATTGAAACACCTGAACGTACCCTGTTTGAATGCGTCTACCATCTTAATAATTCCGTTCACGACAGAATTATATTAACGTAAAAAGCACACGCACTTTATGACATATTAAAATAAAACAATTTTATGCCCATCTAAATTTGTGAGCATAAAAGAACAAGTAAAACAGGTAACAGTACAAAGCATCACAAATACAACAAGTACGAAAAAGTTAAAAGTTTAGATAGATAACAAAATCAACAGACATGCTCTTCATTAAATACAACACGACGGAGTCAGGCAGAGAGGGAAGAAAAAAAAACGGTATAATTTTAAGAAGAAAGGGCTGGGGAGAGAGTTGGAGAATAAGAACAAAAGAGGACGAATTATAGACAAATTGTAAATGAAGAATGGAAGAAGGGGAAAGTAGAGGAAGATAGTGCAGAGGACGATGGAGTTAGGAGTCTGCTGACAGGGTCCAAGTGGCAGAATTGTGAATTGGGAACAAAACAAGTCTTGGGTAGGCTAGCCCACTAACTCAGTCGGTAGAGCACGTGCCTGTCGTGCTAGGGATCCCGGGTTCGATTTCCGGCTGGAGGTTGGTTTTTTTCTCCAACCAGGATGATTCCCCATCTTCCACAGAGTCTGGAAGTATGAATGAGACAGACTGTGAATGTGTGCGTGATCTAATGATACAACCCAACGTATACGAGTTAACACCATCAATATGTTCCAAAGGAGAACGGCCGCCGATATGACCACAATTAATGGCGGGGTATAAATGGAACGCGCGCGCGCGCGCACACTCACTCACACACACACACACACACACACACACACACACACACACACACACACACACACACAAAGTCTTGAGGGAGAGTTGGAGGTTCGAATTGGAGTAAACAGGGGCTTTAATGGAGAAATAATGGCTAACGAATAAATAAGGAGAGGTAGAAGGAGTTGATCAAAAAGAAGAGATGGTAGCAGAAGAATATTGACAAATTTACTAGGATAGTGAGCTGAATGTGTATAAATAGTGAATTATGATAGAAATAAAGTTTAGTATAAGATAGTAGAGAATTAATTAAATGAATTACAAGTGAAGAAAGTTCTTAAATTGAAGGAGAGAAAGTGTTGTAGAAGTAAATAATGTAGAAGTACTTTGGATACGATTAAGAGTTAGAAATAGCATGATGTTTGATGGTGAAGGGAAGCGAAGTTTAAGTTAATATCTGTGACACCAAACATCTCAAACAAGTTCTTTTTTACATTATATACCGCCATTAAATACCAAGGCCATATCACTTTTACTTTGTAACGTAATGCCTATCTTTAATTGGGTTAACCATGAGGTTTTTATTTTACTTTTTATACACCACATACGCATTCGGTGTATGTTTCTGGAGAAGATATGGTATAATCTTGCCAGGCTTTACATAGAAAGAGTTTACTTATATTTTATTTCTTAAAGTTCCGCTTACAATTTTAATTACAATGTTACATGTTTATATAATGTTTATACGATAAATAAAGTGTATATTTTGAACGTTTTGGGAATAAAGGGTTAAATTCTCCTTGGAATAAAGTTTTATAATTAGTAAACTATAATATAGATCTCCTTAAAAAGCCCACAGTTTATTTGAAATAATTTGTTTCTTACTGTCATGAAAAGAGCTTGGAATTACAAAAATAGCTTGTGTTTAAACATTTGAATATCGCTTCGGTTTCCTGCATCCTCATTGTACCCATAACGATATGTGTAATAAAATTACTGTTGAAAATAGTTATTGTCGCGGCGACGCACATGAAAGGTTCGGTGCAGAGAGATAAACGCGGCTTGTGTACACAAAGAGCCTGCAGATAAAGATAGCCGGAGATAAAATGCTGGCCGTCACAGATAAAGTTACGCTTCTGAAAGGTTTGGGTTTCGTCTGGTGATAGAACATTCAATTTCTTGATTGTTACAGAACAGTCTAGAATTATCAATGAGGTATTTAAGGAAGCGTAGACAAATAGTTGTAAAGGAGTAAACAGTTTTAAAGTGATGTAATCAGAACGCTGTTTATGTGGTCATCGACCTTGGTAGATTGCGATTGTGTATGTGACGTAATGCTGTTACGTGAGAATTGAACAGAGTGTATTTCTACGGAAATAAAGAACATTTGGAATATCTGCAACTCTACGAACCCACAAAGGCACATTATCTACCCGAAATAACACGTGATACAGTTAGAAGAATACACTATGTAGAACGGTTTGTAGAGGCAACACAAAATAAGTGATATGATTGAAGAAATTTACGTGAAGGTAAATCAAAAGAAAGAGCTGGCTTCAAACATATTGAAGTATATATTTTTAGTGATAAATGTGTTATTAACGTTTTGGTTTTAGTACTTGAGTGTAAAACTATAACTAATCAAGTTATAGGCTTTGCTAAAGAGTTACATCTTTCTGGATTGAATAATCATTCACTAATTAATTAGCAGTGTATGGCTTAATAAGACATAGTGAAGGTTTTCATCCAAACCAAAAGTCGATACTGTTTGTAACATTGGGTGTTTTATAAACCACTTTTGTTCCCACTGCATTGACCATAAAGTGAATGATCATCTAAGTTTAATAAAGGAGGAGTTCAATAGAGACGCGATATGTAGTACCTCAAATCTGTAAAAAATAACAACTAAACATGACATATGTCCATCCTGTTGTAGTGCCGGTAGGCAAGGCGATTATACCACCTCTTGGAATGTTCCTAGTTGTCAAACGCATTTTGTAATAGCTAGCTGAAGCTGTTAGCAGATATGGCGAAGGAATGTAAACTAACGTCTTAAAGTTTAAGAGGGCTAACATGGAAAGCCGTTGTGACAAACCTGCTTTTGATAACAGGCTGAGACTTGATCTTAGAAAGCTTTTGATTTCAATTACGAGTTATGATCCAACCTGCATGTATACATGGAGTACAGTATTTATTACAGATATAAAAGTCTATAGACGGGAACGGAATTTAACTCGAAGCTCTTCATTAGAAATCCACCTACCCTAACCACTCATGCGCAAAGTACAGCTGTAGGTCAGAATAGTTACCGAAGATGTAATCTTCACATGTCAGATTCAAGAAAATCAGCATGGATTATTAATGATGATAATATTAATATGTATTTTATGTATTACCAAGTATACAATTATGAATACTACCTAAGTCAGATCGATGTAAAATTAAAACGAAATGTTATAGTGCACGAGATTTAACTTGCTCCCTGGTTTTTAGAACGAGAAAGAAATACGTATTCACGATCTCTCTAGAGGTCCAAAGGTAGTCCTAGTCGGGCGAGGCTTCTCCCCGTCCGGGTGTCTTATGCCGCAGTACCTAGCCGCTTTGCGGCTTTACCTGCGAAATGAGTCTAGTGTGATGGTATGTTCTGCTAGGGCTAGGTTGTGAACTTTAGGGAATTTGGGTTGGGGATGTCCTTGAATAATCTCAGAAGGCAGCTGCTTTATGGCGTTTCCCCGTTTTGGGAGAGACGATTTGATATTTTGCCCATTTTTGGTTACGGGTTGCATATCGCTTGAGCCATTAGGCGTAATATGGGTCATAGCGACATCTGGGGTTTCTACTGAGTTAACCAAGAGAACCCAAGACATCTCTTGGTAGTTTGTACGATGACAAGCGTCTTTGTTCCCTCTGGTCATATCTGTCCAGGGTGTTCACCAAGGGGCTGTTGTAGGTTTGGATTTTGTCGTACATTGATCGTGCCCTCTCACGGATGACATCGACAATGTACGGGATCTTGGAATGTTCATGAAGGATATGGGCAAGAAATCTCCAGTCTGTATCGTATATGATTCGAAGCGCCCTGTTCTGCAGCGTCTGGAGCCTGACGAAGGTGGTATTAGCCACTGTTCCCCAAATTTCACAGCCGTGCAGAATCATAGGCGGAATGATCGTCCGATACAGCTGTAGTTTGAGACGGAGGGGCATGGTTGAACGCAATATAGGGTATAGGTTCCGGAGCCTCACGATCTCTTTCTAACCTTATTATTCTTCTTCTTCTTCACTTCATGGCATAGGCAATCAAGTGCCTGTTCCGCCTTCGAAGTCCTCCAGCCATCGTTTCCTGGATTTGCTCACCGATTACCTACCTTTAGGATGATACTGTAATATTTGTTTTGTTAGTCTATTATCTGGCATTGTTTCAACATCCATTTTTGTTTGAGATCTTTTAACCTATCATTCATACTAAAAAGGTCCAGCTCTTCTCTTACATTTTCATTTCTTATTAAGTACCTCTTCGTACATCCTTTCACACTTCTCAAGAATTTCATTTCTGAAGCCTGTATTTTACTCTGTTGCTTTTTAGTTAACGTCCAAGTCTCACTTCAGTATGTCAGTATAGGTACAGCCATAACTTTGTAGAGCTTTAATTTTGTTTCTTTGCGTATTTTGTTTCTAAATGTTCTCTTTGAAATTTGCATATTTTACTGTAGACATAATATTCCTTGTCATAGCTAACATCAGTTCCCAAATAGTTAAAATGGCTTACCTGTTCTCTTTCTAACTCGCCCCTCTTTTATAGGTCATAAAAGAGCAGACACGTCAGTGACAAATGATCCTTCTTCCTCCTTCAAATTAGGTTCCCCCTTTTCAATGTTAGAAATTTCAAAATTTTCCTCATATTTTCTATCTGAATGATCTTCCAAATTAATTATCATCACATCACTAATTTCATCTATTAATTATCCCAATAAAGCTGTTCAATCTTTTTAAAATATTCACAAGCCCCCAGCAAGATTTGTTAGGATACTTTACCCACTACACTATCAAACAACACTTTTACGTTACTATGTTTAAATGATATGTTGTGCTTTGCGACATCTTTTTTATCTCTTCCCATATAAGTTCTATAGCATTATGATACGGAGGTATTCGTATTACAGCATGGTCATATATTTGCGCTATGAGATCTATTTCATAAATTCAGAGACCACGATTTGTTCAGCTTTTAATTCGTTTAGCACAGCTTTGTTGGAATGCAGAGAAAATTAAATATTATTATTACGGAGCCGTGACTGTATTACCGATTTAAGTGATGGTGTCAGAGCCTTGTTGATTTGAATAGAATGATAAGATGTTTATCTATTACTATAGCACTATTGGAGGGAATTTTGAGTAACAACTGATTAATAAACCAAATTTTAAATGTTTCTCTATCCATTTCTTCATGGCAGCCTTTGCTTAATTCTGATTTTAAACTCGGAAGAGCGTTGGAATAAAACCCATCAAACTTCCCGCCCTAGTCTTTGCCTATTGGGATGCTCAGTGGAAATTGAAAATCGTCCGTTTCACTTTTTCACACTTTGTTTTTGTATAATTTATATTAATCCACGTTTTATCTAAGTAAATAATAGGGGCACCGGGATCCCTTATCTCTTTCATTTTTCTTAGAAACGCGAATCATTTTACACAACGTCTGGCCATTCCGTCAGAAATTTTCCTCCTGAGTTCCTTACAAATCTAAATTTTATTATGCTCGACACAGATGTAGTTGGCTTTTCTGCATTTTAGGCCCTCGCATTCATCTTTAAAATATTACAGACATTGATCACAATTTCCTTGCCATCTGATCTTATAATTTTTCCCATTCTTCCCACGCCTCCTATATGTAGCACAGACACTAGCACTATTCTCAGCACTATTTAAAAGAATCACACAAATTTTCAAATTTATATTGGGGAATTAATCCTTAAAGAATTAATCCTTTTAAATACATTACTCTGGTATATGGGTGTGTTTAATTAATTAGAGCCAACTGAAAAATTCAATGCCACGGCCGGGAGTTGAACCACGTAATCCTGGTTTCCGTTAAAGCTACTGGACGCAAACCAGGAGATCCGTGGTTCAAATCCCGGCCGTGGCATTGAATTTTTCATTTGGCTCAAATTAATTACAATTTACAAATTCTAAAAACATTTTTCACATTTCCAACACGTTAACAGCCGATACTTCATTTGCAACGCCACTGATGCCTGCTTGTGCTTACCCTCATACCATAGCAGTTTTTTAGGGAATGCAATAAGGTTTTAAGAGGAAACTGACCATTTCAAGGAAAGAAACCTAGTGGCCCTGCTAGACAAGGATAGTGCAAAAAAGCCAAGTTAAATCTCGTGTAATAGATCACGCACATACACATTTATGTTCTCATTCATATACCAGGTGGCCCAACTGCCCCGTCTTTCACGTAAGCAGATATCCCTTCATGCGTTAAAACAGTTGCAGAACGAAACGGGGCAGTTCCATTTAAACGCACGGAAGTGGCGTGAGCGGACTTGGTTCTGCTTCGAATGATAAGAGGTAGTTCCCAGGTTTGAACTGAACTGGATTGTCCAATGTCTTTTCTTTAATTGGAACTTCCCCATTGCCTTCTGCAACGAGGAGAGGCCTATCGCTACTGCAAGAAGCGCAATAAACAGTACCGTGGTTGTTTTGCTCTGTGTAGCTTCTTTTTTCTGTTCAAATTGATTAGTCAGTGGCAATGAATAATTTGCAAACAAAAATTCTTGATTTGCATGGCTTAGAGATACATAGCATTTATCTCGTGAAGATAATAGGAAACTCAAAAAAAAACTGCATTCATGTAATGCACCTAATCGATACGAACTCGGGCTTTCGGAACAAAAATACTGCTCCCTTTTGCTACAGAGT
The DNA here is from genome assembly GCA_030765055.1 of Mantis religiosa. Lineage (NCBI taxonomy): Eukaryota > Metazoa > Arthropoda > Insecta > Mantodea > Mantidae > Mantis > Mantis religiosa. Next base: position 75,237,116 of record CM060954.1, read on the forward strand.
TGCTACAAGTTCTGTTGACAAGAAGTGGGGCAGAGGATAGTAGCAACAAAAGAATAACATATCAAGAGCCAAGCAGCCCGTGGAAACAAATAGATAATGGAATGAAGTGCTTTGTGCACAATATGACTTTGTATAATGCTGAAACATTGACAGTGCGACGACATTTAGAAGCTATTGGAGGTATACGAAACGTGGTTGTGGAGATTTTTAAACAATTGAAGTATAGAAAGTCATATTGTTCAAAATGAATTACGTCAGTTGGAAACATAATGGATAACTGTGTACTTACAAGGTTTCTAATAAAGTGATAATAATCTGTATACTGGTAACGAAGAAACATGACTAAAGGCAAGTGGCAATAAAAAAAATGATACAAAATAATATTTTAAATTAGATGCTTGCTATTCTGTTTTATTTTTCTGTTTTATTCTTTCTGAAAGTTTGAGGTACACACTGCTCAGTTTTTGAGGAAGAGGGAATTTGTGTACAATCATTAATATTGACAATATTATAATATACTACAATAAAACACTGAATTTCAAAACGTTAAGTAAATTACTCCAAAACTGCTTATGATGAAAAACCCGTGATTTTACCTCTAATCATCACATACTTCATGTGATGATCTTACAGCATCAATTAAACCGTTTGAAGAAACAGGCTGAAGATTTCAACCTCACTAGTTTGTATGTGTAATCGACGAACTCGTGACCAAATGAGTCACGGCTCATTGCGAAGCCCTTGAGCGACCTTGGTAGACACGAGCACTACCGAGCAAGTTGTACGAATATCGATACATACATTCAACTCGAAACAATGAGGTGACGTAACAAGTTTTCTGCAGAAGCACTTGCGCTACGGTAAATCCGCGGTTAAAGGTCGAGAACTGCTGTGGCTGCTGAAGAAAACAACGTAAAAGTCCAATTGGCTGGCTTCTGATGCTGCTTCTCGTGGTAATGTCACGGTAACAACTGCTATACGTGTGCTGAAGAAATTACTGTTTCGCCCATCACTACATTAAACATCTTCAGAAAGTATTAATAATGATATCGACTGACTCTTCAAGAATGGTGCTCTCCGGAGCGTTTGCCACAGTTACTTATTTCTGAGTATTATAATGAAGGAGTTATGACAATGTAAAAGGTAATGCAATTCTCCTAATATCTTGCGAACCACATGAAGAAGTGGGCTGAAACTTTCCAGAAATTATACAGTACACAGTACAATCTAATTCAAAGTCAGTCCATCGATCTTCCAAGTATGAAGGAACATTAGACTTGACTTATAGACGAAGCATGTTATCGTTCAAAGCTATATAATAAATAAAAGGTATAGTTCTAGAAGAATCTTCGAGGATGATTTTCTTGGTCTGCTCGAGTAAAGTAGGTGCAGACCAGATGTTTCATTCACAACTGCAGTGGACGTCATCAGTGGCGCGGCCAAAGTGTTCTTGGTGAGAACAAAACGTCCTGGACCTACTTGCTCCAGCAGTCCACGGCATATCAGCCCGGGACAGTCCTCTAAAATTACCAACTCCGGCTCTGAAAGTTTTACTCACAATAATAATTTCAGAAACAAGTGAAATAGTTTTACTCTGTGAGACTTATTTTAGTTATGATAAAGAACGTGACATTAGTATTAAAGTAAGCGCTTTTCAGAGTATATGTGACACTCTTTAATCATATTCCATAAAATAAGAAGCGGTACAAAGTTAAATCTTTGTAAAGTAATGGTATGTACTTGCGTTATCATCAGGATGTGAATTATGAGCAACAAAAAATAATGAAATGATATGTAGCTACTGGAGTAGGTGCTTCAGAAATCGTATCACTGAGGAGAGTTACAATGTTCAACAGTTGACCACATAAAAATGAAGGTGCATATCAAGAGTGAAACATTTAAATGTTAAATTGAGGAATTAAGGCGAAAATGGAAGGCTCAGCAATGACAAAATAGATACTGATGTACAATACATAGGAAGAAAATGCCAGAAATTTCATAGGAGGACGAAAGAGCAATAGATAACCTATATCTTTAAGTGAAGCAGAAGAAGATAGGTTCTAGAAAGGTCGATATTTGGCATCTACAACTGACATATGTGAGCGTCTTCATGTATTAGCAAATACTGGATGTAATTTGTTATTACCTGACATGTTGAACCGATTAGCAGACAAGCTAATTGCAGGCATTCCCTGCAGTGAGCAGGTGTTAAGGGTAGCCAAGCACGCCCAGTAGTTATAATTTGGATATTAATAATTATAAAGATTTTTGGAAAGGAGCCAGAAAAAGATTTGAAGACATGGAGATTCATAAACTGTTAATTCAATTAGTAGAGTGAAGATTAACTGTCTTCTATATTCCATTGAAAGATAGCTGGGGAAGGGAGAAGTATATAGATAGCACGAGCAATAAAGAAAACAAGGGGATGGCATGGTTAAGAGCAGGGATTTGGAGATTAAGAGATCAAAGAATGGATACAGGCAAGATGAGTGCCCATTGTGTGGGGACAAAGAGGATATAGAATATATACTGTTTGATTGTAAGGAAACGGGAGTTGTGGAGGAAAGAATGTCAAATACCAAAGATGAACAGTAGAATTAGCTTAAACAAAATTTAAAAAAAAAATTATAAAAATATAGGACAGTTTTTAAGTAAGGTAGAAAACAAGTGGATATGGATTGTAAAAAGAGGAAAGGAATAACTATTCTGTAACACATACGAGTATTGTAACACGTCTTTATACACACTTCAATTGAGTGCCCTGTGTAGCAGTGGCCTGGGCCAAAAACACAGGACAGCCCGAAAATTGTAAAAACTTAGTACCTCAATAAATATTCTATATTTAATAATTTGCAAAAATATTTATGTCTTGTTTGCCGAGAGAAAATTATGTTACCAAATGGTTTCATGTTTTCTCTGGTATAATCCATGGTAACTTGGAATACCGGAACGATGCAAGTGCTACGTTATTTGCACGCATGTCATGAGCCAGGTTTGTGCTATAGAAAATGTAGTTTATAATGGTAAAATTGAATAACGTTTTATGAATGAGATAATCTTGTCATTCTTATTCATGTAGACTGAGTTCACTTTTAATAGGAACTCTGTTTACAGCAGATATGACTTGCTAATGTGATGCCGTTGTCATCCCTAAAACTTCAGCCCAGTCTCGATGACTATGCACAGCTAAAACGAATGGCCCTAGGTCCTGTGAGTTTGGTGTCACGATAAGGTCGTTACAATGTTTCACACCTACGGAATGGCGCAGTTTCAAAATGAACGGCGAGCAAGTCAGGAAGCATGCACAACATTGGAGCGCCTTGCCCCGAGACAAACATGTCCTCACGCGTACAGAAACAAGTGAACAGGGAACATTCCTCAGGATGCTCTTCACAGTAGAAATGCGAGGTTTTGCTGACGTGGGTAGAGAGTTCAAGTGCGTGGACATTGCTGGGAACCGCCTTTTAATGACTCTTTCCGTTAAATAAGACGCCACCCATCACGAAGTATTTTAAATTTAACCTTTGATATTTTTAAATAGGTCGTTTATTACCAATGTTTGACTCTTTTGAACTTAAACTATTCTTAGCAAGAACCTGTGCACTTATTTATGATATGACTGGTTGAATATACAAAATTAGTAGCCCAACATAGCAACAGGTAATATATGGAGTTATGTTTTAAGAGTTCCCATAGCTATAAATTGCTGAAACTTTTCAAAACATTCAAAGTTAGTTTTATGATTAAAATATACCTTGAACCATGGCCTCCATAAGGGGTAAAAGTACATGTAGACTTCAGTTCCAGGTTTAACCTAGTCAATTATTATACTGGAAATGTATATTTTTTGCTGCAAAGGTTTTCTTTACCACTATCAATAAAATTCTAGAGACGAACGTTTTGGAAAATCTGAAGAGGTAACTCGCGAACGTCTGGCTAAGGTAGGAGACAACCAATTAAACATAAAGACATGAGAAGCTTATCAGTATCTGCCATAGTATGTATCAAAATGTTTTTATTTCCCTCGAAAAGCACTAGTAACAATTTTGAATCAAAGAGAGGAGGCAGCTTTTATGGAATAATAATTTGCTGATACGATCGCTAACATATATCAAGATGAGAATACGAACATAATGCCATAATAACATAGCATTGTACGGGAGGGACCTTTTACCTCTGACGGGCTACCATGGCATACGTAAGGAGCTCCGACCCCATACGCGGCACATAGTTGACGAGGGATGCCCAGAAGCTACTTACTTTTTCCAGGCTTCAGATTTTGCCTTGCAGTTCTACTTCGCAGCATATTTTTGGTGCACATGGTTTATATACAAGGAGCATTATAGCATCAAATTTTGAGGTGCATGGTGGCGAGTACAGTGTGAAACGATTTAAATGATTATTTAAATCTATTTAATAATTTAAATAAGTAGAAAGAATTATTTAGAATATTGAATAATGGTATGAAAAAGTTATTATACAAAATTTATGAAGAAATGTATAAACGTTGAGTGATGTTGATTTGTCGTTCTGGCAACGGCAAAAATATATATAAGCACCTGGACTGGAGGTGAATTCCTTCCTCTTCATTTGACTTCCAAGGTGAAAGGACGTGTAAGTCCGCAAATAGACGCAAAGGAAATTGTTGTGTGTAAGAATATAATTATATTTTACTTGGTGCAACAGAAAAGTGATTATTGGTGAACAGTTAAAAGAATTGCACCAGAGAATATTAATGTTTAAAATGTTTCATTCTTAATAAATCTCAAAGTTTGGAGATTCGTTGGGGAAATTATAAATAATCTTTTATTTAAAACAACATTATTCTTCCATATCCACGACCACCCCTGAAAAGAAGTGTCCATGCAGATACCAGAGCAGCCGAGGAACGACTAGCTCGAACTCGGAGAACTTCGAAGAAGTCCATCATCACCCAACTTCTTTCTACACCCCAAATTTGAACATTTTGTTTCAAGTGTGAGTTCCCTAGTTAGTTGAAGAGTTAAATGAATATTATCTGCTGCATAGAACCACTACAATGAGGGCTCATTAGCTTCGAATCCTAACAAGTCAAACGTTTCTTTCGATGTTTTGGCTAAGACATAACTTAGTATTTATGGACCCTCTTTAACTGTGTGGTTCTCAGGGTCCCAATGTATCTGAGGGTGTGAAAGACCCCATAGTTTTGCTCACAAGTTTGAGATTTTTACCTGCCCTAATATGTGACACTTCACCATCTGCTTTACTTACCTTCCGAAGGAAGCATTACTAAGGTGTTTTACATACGCAAAAATTACATTGCCCTATGTCGGGATTGTAGCCATGCCTAGAGGCTAGCATGTTCCACCTACAACACGGAGGACGACTCGCTAAGGCAATAATCAAACACTGACCTCGAATGAGTCCTTTGTAAATTAATGACAGCCAATAAAATAACTGAGTTATGGTCTGTAACCGAGGGACTGTCATTTCTCAAACAATGCCATATGCTGTACTTAAGTTTGTTTTTATTATTTCCTGCTAGTTACTTTTTAAACAGAGAACAATGCTAGTAATAAATGCAAGATTACTAGCCTGGCAGCACAGATAGCATCGCTAAATATAGTAATTTATATCTCTTGGGGAATAAAACAATTCAGCCACAACAACAAAAATATGTTCCTGCGGAAAATACGTACTTCTCCGAGTCCTAATGGCGTATTATGTGATTCTTCCGGAACAAATGTTATCATTATTAGTTGTTTATCGCAACCTGGACTTTGTAATCCAGATGTATTTCAGAGACAGGAAAAGATAGTGATGATGATGATAATAATGATAGTGGTGATCTATGGAAAAACAACAAAGAAAAGATTTATGAGCTGAAAATAGTTATGAAGAGGTCATAAAACTTGCTTCAATGATAAAACACTTCACAATTGATTATCTTTACAAGTCAATGGTCATCGCCTGGGTCATTTACCAGGTGGTCCTCGTTTTACTTCCTGTTTGGATAGTAGGATTTCTGTTTATTCACCATCATCCCTTACCTACCTAACCTTTAGAAGCTTTAAGAATGAACGAATGGGATTCTTAACTGGGATGCTGTAGAAAGCTAATGAATTTCTCACCTTTGGTGACGATCTAGAAGCTATCTAGAAGTTTCCCCTGCAACTCTTGGTGTGGGTGGGCGCATCAGTAATTCTAAAGCGATGAGTTCTTTTTCCCAGGGTCGTAGTCTCGGAGTAGAGGAACTTAATATTATTATTGTTGAAGAATGGACAAATACGAGGGTGGCGCAATTTCTCAAACCTACTTCTCCAATCCACTGCAGTAATAACTTCCTAAGTCAACAGGTGGCAGCACTGCATCCTCTTACAAAATGGCTGACATCGACATTCGTATTAGACAGCGTTCTGTGATTGATTTTTTGACTGTGGAAGGTGAAACGCCATCGTCGGGTACAACAGGTAAATTGTGTCGCATTACCTCCCTCAGTAAAGGTAGTGTGATGACGATTATTCAACAACTGGGTTACTCAAAAGTTTGTTCACGTTGGATACCAAGAATGTTAACCGCCCAAAACAAAGAAACAAGGAAAACAATAGCCTCCGAAAACTTGCAGCGCTTCAATTTGAAGGGAGAGGAGTTTCTGGAAAAATTGTTATTGGAGACGAAACGTGGGTCATTTTTTGAACCCGAATCAAAGAGGCAGTCAATGGAATGGCATCACACAACGTCACCGAAGAAAAAAAAAATCAAAACTCAGCGGTCGGAAGGGAAAGTTATGGCGACAGTGTTTTGGGATGCAGAAGGTGTGCTTATGATTGACTTTTTGGAGGAGGGATGCACAATAAATTCTGCCCAATTCGTCAGAACTCTCAGAAAGCTGAAAGCACGTCTTCGCCGAGTTCGCCCAACAAAAACTATGGCGGTTGTTCTTCTTTTGCGTGACAATGCAAGACCACACACCAGCCGTTACACCACTGCAGAAATTGAGAAATTGGGATGTCACGTCTTACCTCACCCCCCATACAGCCCTGACCTGGCACCATCAGACTTCCATCTGTTCGGGCCACTAAAGGAAGCTCATCGTGGGATTCATTTTGAAGATGAGGAGGCTGTGAAAACGTCCGTGCGTCAATGGCTTAGGAAGCAAGACCGTGTGTTTAACCACGCTGGAATACATGCCCTAGTTAAAGGTAGACCAAAACTGTGGAAAAGGGCGGAAATTATATTGAGTAGTAACAAATTAATCGCCAATGTTGTAGTTTTCAAGCTGTGTAAATTGGATTCAATTTTCTTGGCAATTAAAAGAGAAAGAAATAGGGGGCATTACTTTTTGACCTGCTCTCGTAATTATTTTCTTGTTAAAACATGAAGATTTAATTCTTCCAAAACATTTTCAAATTTCGATACAATGTTAAAAAATATAAATGTTGTTCTTTAATAAACGATGACTGGTGTAATTGATTAACTATTACTTTCTTACACATACACTAAAATAATTCCGCATAACCTCGGAGACACACAAATTTACGTCTTTCTACTACGACGTTCTTAAGCAAAATAAGAAAATAGTTTTAAACATTTTAACTACTTCTTCTCTTATCAGGTTGCCATGGTTACACCACTACCTACTTTACATTTTATCCATTTCATTAGGCATTACAATTCATTTAACTTTTTTTTAATACAAAACACGAAGTATCTAAAATAACTGCTTCAAAGATAGATGTAAACTTATTAAAGAAGAAGTGCAGAACACATTAAAATGGAATTCCTTTGTAATTTATTTTTATTGCAGAATGAATAGTTTTTGTGCGTCTATATCTTCTCCAATTCAGGTGCATCATTTGACAGAAGATATTTAAAGTTTTTCTTTTCTTTTTCTCCTCCTCCTTCTTCTTCTTCCTTTCTTTTACTTTTCTGATTTAGATACTTCAAGTTTGTTTCGGTACATACACTTTGAAGTTATTTCTAAGCAAAATGCGTGGGAAAACAAACTCAATATATGTAACATTCCTTAAAAAATCTCAGGGGAAGAAGAAACAAAATATAAATAAATAAGCTAATAGGCGACGGAGAGTATAGGAATAAGAATAAATCTAAAAAACAGTGCGACATGATGGAAATGGAGCCAAAGGAAGATAGTAACAATATCTATGTAGAAGAGGTAGTCAATGAAGGAGATGAGAAGTAACTGAAAAGCAAAAGGATACCAATGGGAATGGGAAAGGGAAAGAAGGAGCAGACTAGAAATTAATTTGAGAACAATAATTAAACTAAACGAAGGCGGGTGGTAATAAAAATAGCAAAAACAGAAACAAAGAGGTAGAAAAAATCTAAGATAATCGAGCGTGAAATGGATGCAATAAAAGCCTATTTTGGTAGTTTGTCACCTCTATCTATGTAAAATTTATAAAGAAGTATACGATTAGGAGGTGAAGAGTGCTGCAATTACTTGAAGTAAGATCCTTCATATATGCTTCTATATCTACGAGGACTGTTCAATAAAGAATGATCACAATTTTTTTACAGTCATAATTTTTCGCACTAAAATTCAACCTTGTTATATTCTGTTAGCTTAATGTAAAACAAATACGCCGTAGTAGTTTCATTGTTGGTACTCCTGGTTGCCGCCTGTGAGAACCAGGCAAGTTCAGAAATGTTCAGTATCGCCTACCATAGGTAACACGCGAGGAACAATATGCGGCTTTGAAATTCTGCTTTCGTCTCAAAAAATCTTCAGTTGAGGCCTATACAATGTTAAAGGAGGTCTATGGAGAGTCTGTTCTTCCCTACAGCACAGCTCGAAAGTGGTTTAAAATGTTTAAAGAGCGGATACAATCAATTTCAAAGGAAGATGGACCCGGTGCTCCAGTTACTGCTCTTACGAAAAAAAAAAAAAAACATCAACACTGCTGCTTCCATTGTGAGAGAGGATCGACAAATTACCTTAAGACCACTTCCTGAAATACTGAACATTTCATTGGGTGCCACCCACACGTTGGTGACAGAAACATTCCATATGAGACGTGTTTGTGCGCGATGGGTTCCAAGACTGTTGATTCCCGAACAAAAGAACATTCGCATGCAGGTCTGCATGGAGTTAAAGATGATGTTAGAGGAAGACCCGGAGTTTCTTTCAAACGTAATCACTGCTGATGAAACTTGGCTACATCATTTTGACCCTGAGAGCAAACAGCAAAGCACAGTGTGGAAATCTCCTTCATCACCAACCCCCAAAAAAGCAAAAGAGGTTGCTTCTGTTGGGAAAGATATGGTCACCTCATTATTTGATATTCATGCAAAGGTTTATCAGCATGCTGTACCTGCACACACATCAGTAACTGGGCAATATTGCAGGGATGTCCTGAAAACATTTCAAGTCCATATCAGGCGCAAAAGACCACATTTTCGTGAAGCAGGCTGGATGCTTCAGCACGATAATGCGCGGCTGCATATTGCCAATGTTGTTGCTGAATATCTCGCAAAATTCATCGTGAAGTGCATCCCTCACACTCCCTATAGTCTGGATTTAGCCCCATGTGACTTTTCTATTCCCTAACTTGAAGAAACGCCTTCGTGGGAGGCATTATCCATCATCAGAAGCAGTGGTGAAGGCTGTGGAGGCGATTTTGAAGGATCTCTCAAAAATGATTTCCAGCATGTCTTTGAAGACTGGCGGAAACGCTGGGACAAGTGAATCGCATTCAGGGAAAACTATTTTGTGAAGGTTCATCAAAATTATGAGGTAAAGGTACGTTGTCAAAAAATGAATGTGATCAATCTTTATTGAACAGCCGTGAAACGTATCTGCGCTATCTGAGATTTGCACTATGGTTCTTGAAGAGAAACATTACGGTATGAGTAGTAAGCTGAGTGAAGTAATAAAAGGGTACCATCAAACTTGTTAGGGCAATGGAGAATGTGATGCAGAAGGAATTAATGATATCCAAATATAAGCTAATAACACAAAATACAGGTGAGAAGAAATAAAGGGAAAATAAGGTATTTGAGAAAAAGGAATGAAAAGTTGCTGGAGAGAAAAAAGAAACTCACCCACTGAAGGCTTTGAAATTGTTAATGTTTGTACATTAGCTACAGCATAATGATATAGTTATGGTTTCACTATAAGAAAGTATGGTGTGAGTATATAATGAAGGCTCTTGCTAAAATGCAAGAAGTATTTATACACTTTCAAAAATATGTTGAAGTACATAATTGATTAAATTGTCTTGCCAATAACTTTTTGTGCAAATGAACGTTTCACTGAAGCATATTAAAAAAGGTTTATGTTAACCAAATAAATATCAGTTTATAAATAGGACAGTAAATTATTATTAGACAGCTGTACACTAATATCTCTAGTGCCAGTTTTTTGTTCTAAGATCATTGAGATATTTCTCCAAAATGAATTATTTAGGTGAGGAAGGCTGGCTACAGGAATCGAACTCCAGCTATGCCGTTCGGTTAGAGGAAAGTAAATGAAAGTTGGTAAAGGAAGTCGCGTAACAATAGCACATCGGCACCTTTTAAGGCTAGATTTTTTCATATGGAAACCTTCTATATTAAAATGATGATGATGAGGAGGAGGAGGAGGAGGAGATGGAGGAGGAGGAGGAGGAGGAGGAGGAGGAGGAGGAGGAGGAGGAGGAGGAGGAGGAGGAGGAAGAGTAGGAGGAGAGAAATGAAAGCAATGCTCGCAGGCCAGTAACCTCGCCAGCGGGCCACATTTTGGGTGGTTTGGGTTATTTTGTATGTGATCAGCCTGTACGTCACGTCTTGCAGCAAGTGTACTATTAATGATGGTTGTACTCGTCTTGTTTGAAATGGACCGGAGCACGTACCGTGAGGAATGCTATCCGACAAAACAAACTTGCCGCTCATCAACACGGAAACCACACATGCAAACTAATATCGCCATAATTTAATGTACACATATTAACTTGCACAATTATCTCAGTTCCTTGAAATTTTCTTTTGCGATCGCTACAAAAAAGCGAAACAATTTAATACAGGCATTTACTGTCTTAAACAAAATTTATGAAGTAATTAGTAGGCCTCGAAATTGTAGGTTTAAATAAAGGTTACAACCTTTATATGAATATATAAACGTCGATAATTTTTTGTAAGCTCCTTATGTACTTCTACACCGTTGCTCTGATTTCTAGCAAACTTTGACACTAGGCAAAAATTACTGTCTAGCTTAGAATTCAAAGTTGCATGCCATTTCACACAGTTAATTATTTAATTTGGTGTAGTGGTCACAAATGGCCGCAACACCATCTATATCTTTGTCAGCGGTATAATAGCTCGAACAATGTCAACATAAGAATAAATAAAGGGCTGAGAATCATAGTGGGTCATCTCCTTGTGAGGTCGAAATTGCGCTGTTTCCATCAGTCGGTACATTTTATACTTATACAATGTATGCCATTTTATACTGACTAATTAGCAAACAAACTCTTCTTAGTTCTATTCAAATATATCAATAATTTTGACGATTTACTCTGAATTCTTTTTAACTAATTTAATATAATTTATTTCAGGTAAGATGAATACGAGCAGCAGTTGAGCATTTCAGCACAATCTCTTGCTGTAAGTATTGCACGAAAACGATGTAATTTTTCTTATAATAAGATTAATATATGAGGGCTGTTCAATAAAGAATTATCATAATTATTTACGGCCATAATTCTTCGCACTAAAATTCAATCGTATTATATTCTGTTAGTTTAATGTGAAACAAACACGCCATAGTAGTTTCATTGTTGGTACTCCTTTTTCCCGCCTGTGAGAACCAGGAACGTTTAGACATGTTCAGTATCGCCTATCACTGCAATGGAGATAACATGCAGTTAAAGTTGATATTAGAGGAAATGTAATTACTGCTGATGAAACTTGGCTACATCATTTTGATTCTGAGAGCAAACAGCAAAGCTCAGTGTGGAAATCTCCTTCATCACTAAACCCCCCAAAAAGATGGGAAAGTTATGGTTATCTCATTTTTTTATATTCATGGAATGGTTTATCAGCATGTTGTACCTGCACACACATCAGTAACTGGACAATACTACAGGGATGCCCTGAAAACATTGCAAGTCCATATCAGGCGTAAAATACCATATTTCCATGAAGCAGGCTGGATGTTGCACCACGATAATGCGCGGCCGCATGTTGCCAATGCTGTTGCTGAACATCTTGCAAAAATCGACGTGAAGTGCATTCCTCACACTCCCTATAGTAGGGATTTAGCCCCATGTAACTTTTTTCTATTCCTTAACTTGAAGAAACGCCTTCGTGGGAGGCATTATCCATCATCAGAAGCAGTGGTGAAGGCTGCGGAGGCGATTTTGAAGGATCCTTCAAAAATTGTTTCCAGCATGTCTTTGAAGACTGGCAGAAACGCTGGGACAAGTGCATCGCATTCAAGGAGACTATTTTGAGAAGGACCATCAAAATAATGAGGAGGATTAAAGGTACGTTGTCAAAAAAATTTGTGATCATTCTTCATTGAACAGCCCTCGTATTTCGGTGTACATTCATTGTTTTCCTTCCTGAAAAAAATTATACGAATTGTTTTTCAATATAAAGTTTGTCATAATTAGAGCTTCATGAAATATCATAAAGTAATGTGATAGTTCTCGGAGAAATATTGGGCTATGAAAACGTCTGTTACACAACCTTACTTAAATGTATCCAGGTATTACATAAACAAAGCAATATTGAATAATATTCCTCACACGTTTGTGGATTGAATAATATTAAGAATCAAATGGAGGGTTAATTTTAATGCACACACAGTTCAATATTAAAGCATCGATTGATTAAATTATTTTATCATTTGAATCATACATTTTGTTACGGATAAGCAAATAAAGCCCGTAACGAAAATAATACTTGAAATTTCGTAACTGTTCTTGTACTATATATAGTACATATATAATAGTATATATAGCACATATAGTGTGTGAGTGAGTGTGTGTTGTTTTAGGGCCCGTCGACAACAAGGTCATTTGGGCCCCAGCACATATATAATAGTATATATATACTCTGGGGAGGAGAGAATAATCTTAGCTAAAGACAAATTCCAAACCCCAGCCAGCAATCGAGATCGCGACCCCTTGCACAGCAGACAGGTGCTCTTTCGGGAGTGGTATGAGACCAATATTGCTTAATATTGCTTAATGCAATATTAGTTCATTCATTGTAATTACCTATCATTAAGGTTGTTCTTGACATAGTGACGTAGCCACAAATACCAACATCGTATCCTTGTCTGTTTCTCGCCAAAGAACTCACAATGAAATATATATTACTCTTACATTAAGTAAAGCTTTCCTTTTTGTTTTATTTATTCCAATTATATGCCTGCTTTAACTCTCAGGTCATATCGCCGGGGGTGGGGGTTCTCTTTGGAAGAATTGGTCCCTCAGCAATGCTGTTCACTTGTTTTACAGTTAAGTGGCATTGCATAATTAAACTTCACATACACACATAAACACCCCCCCCCCACACACACACACACACACACACACACACACACACACACACACACCTACCACTCTAAGAAGGTTGGGAAATAATCCTCACGAAAGAGAAGTTCTCACCCTCAACCGGAAATCGAACCTAAGATCTCGGGATTTGAAGCCTTATATGCTAACCACCACACAGACAGTAATGATATTTTACTTATTTTTAAAGATAACTACGTTTACAGGAGCATTTTTTTTTTTTACTTTTTTTATTTTGATGCATTTGACAACTCTCCAAACACTGGAATTAATTTTTTTTCCGCTTTCTTTTTTGAGCATTAGCTTGGTAATATAATTTATATTAAACAATACTTTCTATTTTCAAGTAGATATTGTTTGCTTTTTGGCTTGAATTATTATATATAATAAAATGGAGCTACTTAGTAAGCAAAAAAATCGAATGTGCAGTACTGACATGCCTACTTACTGCCACAAATTGTTTTTATAAACTCTTTTTATACGTTTTTAAAGGTTCAACGTCCTTAAACCGGTTAGATCATATCGGTCTGTCAAGGAAATTGATGAAATGACGCTTAAATAGCAGAGGTTCCATAGAGCTTAGAGTTATCCAAAATTTTCTTTCAGGATAAGGGAAAACGCTGGGAGAAAACTTATCCAGATAACTTTTCTGACCGAGATTCGAACTCGTGTGTGAAAGTCATATGTATGAAATTAGATTCTACAATTTAGTTAAGTATAAGTGCATATTATCACGTATACTTTATATGGAGAGGTGACATACATTTTTTGGTGGTAGAGCAACTAAAAGAAAGAAAGTTAATAAGATCGTAGATTGTGGTGTAGGTTTCGAATGCAATAAAATGCAGTTAAAGATAGATTAAAAGATAACGTTATAAATTAAGCGTTATATCTCTCCGCCTTTTCCTTAAGCGTACTGGCTTAATCTGGCACATTACTATCTAGATCTGATGAAGTAACTTTCCTTATCAGGGCAAGCGGCGGCTTGATGAGATCTTGATAAACTGAGGGACCGTCTAGTTTATCTAAAGTTCTTAAATCTCCGCCAGGAGCTATAACTTCCAAAAAAAAAAAAAAAAAAAAAAAACAAACAAACAAACAAACATATGTAGTGTACTACTAGGTACTTCAATATATCACCTATCAGAAAACTAGTTTTTATAGATGCCAGCTATCTGCAAGTATTTTTTTCCATCAGATGATGGCATTCAGCTAATAATTTCACAAATCTTATCTGATGAGTTTACGTATTCGTCAAGTTAAAACTTGCCTTTCTTTACGAGATCTGTTCTCGGAAGTTATACGTTTCGATACGTTTCGTTATAAACCGAGATGTAGGTTTTAGTTATTTGTTATTTGTTAATATTGTTAAGCATTATTTCCTTTCTAGCTTAAGAATAACAATATCTCTGAAAATAATAACACTTTTTAGATTCAAATTTCATTATAAAAATTAGAGATCACAACTCATTACATTTTGGTTTTGTCGAAAATTCAGACTGCGGAAAAACAATGTGCAGAAAATTACAGACCAGGAAAGAACTACCAAAATAAATATTTTGAGGACAGGAACAAACAGTAGCAAACACACTAATAACAAAGGAAACGCTGCATGAAGATAAACGAAATTTGACTTTATGAGATACTTTCATTTGCCAGTCACAATGTAACTGGCTCTACAAGTGTGTAAGTACTGTCCCAACTAAATGAGTACTGGTACACAGTGAGAAGCTAGCCATTACATGTGTGTAATTTACTGGAAAAGGCAACCATTCGGTATTACTGTATCATTCTGTAGCCTTTACGATGCAGATATACCATTAAACATGAGAAACACCTAGTGGTATTGTCTAACAATGTACTGGAGTGTGTTTTGTTTATACTTTATACTCTAATATGACGGAGTTGTGTTTTAAAAGTGAATGTATTATGAGAGAATATTTATTTTGGTTCTTAAATGACGCTTTTTATTGCCAGATCATACTCACCGCCAGTGCACGAGTTCTTTTACATGACAGTAAATCTGTTTATTTTAAAGCAAACTTAAAAACCACCATTTGGTGTTCTGTCCATCGTCTGAGCGGGGTTTAAATTTGAGGTCTTGGGGCCAGTAGAGCCACCCAGACTGTCTTTTAGAAAAGATAGAATTAATTATAACGTGCCTTTTTTCTAAGTCAATCAGTTTCTTGGCCTCACAAAATAAGAATACAAGTGCTGCAAGTAGATTTTACAAATACTAAGATCAACAGCTGGTGAATTATATTGGGTGCTGTATTCCTGTAAGTTCGGTTAACTAATTAGAACATATTGGATGATGATAATTGAAACTGACCCAGGATCCATAGAGCTTAGAGTTACCCAGATGTTATCCAGATAACTTACCCTGACCGAGTTTCGAACTCGCCGCTGCCACTTAAGCTACAGAGGCGGGTAATTAGTATTTTCATGTTTTTACAAATAAAATAGCTGCATTCTGTGTACACTACCATGGCCTTCGGAATGACTCAAAACCATTGCATAAGAATGAAGTGTTGACAGTGGAATCATTTCGTTACACCGAACTACCTGTCAAATCAAATTAATTATAGTACTTAAATGTTTTATAGTTTCAAATACATGATCATATAAAAATAACATAACTTAAAATATTTTAACAGAATTCCGGAAATAAAAAGTAAGTACTTGCTCCGTTCGGATTTTAGAATAGTTTACTCGAATCTCTGAACGTTACTTTTAAATCTCATTGCATAAAATACTACTTAAACCTAAATATGGAACAGTTTTGCTCTTAAATTAAAACAAGAATTTTCATGGAGTTGCTTTCACTTCCCTATAAATATGTTTTTATACCTTGTACTTAAATGTACCATACTTTCCAGAAAATTTTACATTCTTTTTATTTTGGTTTTGAGCCAATACAAGAAAGATGAAACAAAGTAATATTTCTGCAGGGTTATAAATGTGGCACCTAAGTAATAAAATTTGAAATCTCTTTTATCCGGTAATCAAACTGTGCCTGCTTTAGTTTGCTGCAAATTAGAGGGTTTTTTTTTTTTTTTTTTTTTTTTTTTTTTTTTTTTTTTTTTTTTTTTTTTTTTTTGCTCGTGATACTTCTAATCTAATGTATCTCCGTAACAATAATATATGAACTGGGTTTTCAACAGTTTATAAACTTCGGGTGGTCTTTATTCAATTATTTAAACAAATGAAAGTATACATGAGCTGCATGCACCTAAGTTGTGATGATGTGTTTAACCTAAGCTACCACTTCGATTGAGAGAAAAGAAAAGGATTGTTTAAAGTTTTGTATATGTATTTCTCTGTTTCAACAGCAGCAGTGCTTGCTTCATCTTCTCGAAAAGAGTATCCTCTAGTGTTCTGAAGTAGTTAAGGTTGCCCCTGTTGAAGACATTTTAGGCTTCAATTAACAATGTTAGGCAACATTATAACTAATTG
The DNA here is from genome assembly GCA_030765055.1 of Mantis religiosa. Classification (NCBI taxonomy): domain Eukaryota; kingdom Metazoa; phylum Arthropoda; class Insecta; order Mantodea; family Mantidae; genus Mantis; species Mantis religiosa. The sequence continues at coordinate 75,254,071 of CM060954.1, forward strand.
TATACAGGCAGGAGTATATTTATAAATATTTTAGGAAGAATAAAAGAAGAAACCTTCCGACAGTATTTTGGTAAGTACATATGTGGATTTTAGGATTTTTGTAAGAGATGTATGCCATTAATTGGAAAACATTTGAACTAAGAATTACTAAAAACAATAATATTCAGCTCTCCAGTAAACGGAAGTTGGCAGCATTTATATAATTCTTTACTTGCTTCAGAAAGCAAGGTATATGTGAGACAATTTAGCAGCAGTATTGCATACATGATTAATACAAGATATTTTGATGGGTTCATATTAACTTACGTTGAAAACTATTAGTACAGGTGTCCTGAGCGTTTTAATTAAGTATTTAAGTATCTTTGTACTATTTTTTAAACGCCTTCAAGAAGTGCAAGTTTATTGGGCCAGTTAAATGTTGTAGGGATAAACCATCAAAGCACGGTCAACGCTAGATAATCAATGAATTTAATCTTGTCTTTATACAATTCTATAGAGTAGCAGATAAAACACATTTTGAAAAAGCTCTTATAGATAAATAAAATGTTGTCGTATGTCTTTATTCACATAAACTAAGACTTTGGGGTTAGTGATTGTACTCGTGTATGAACAGGGTCTCCTGTGTTATGGAAATTTAGTCCACATTAAGATACAGCTGTGTTAGTGCGTGTGTATATAAACGGGATATCAGAGATGCAACGTATGCCCTTGCCATCAATAACTAGATATGTGTAACACCTCTCTGAAAGACCAGATATGTATAACACCTCTGAAAGGACACTCAGTTCTTTCTCCATTTTTACAAAGTGACCCAGGTATAATGCTTAATTCCAATATTTTTTTTAGTTCTGGGATCTCACTATGAAGCTAAGTAAACTAACACATGACAGTATATGACAGTTAACTATTCCAGATGTTTCTTGTTACTGATTTCAACTTCCAATAAGTATGGAAATCAGATTTTTCTCCTGGTCGTGCAAGGAGAACAGAATTTAAAGTCATCACACAACGACCAGTTCTAAAAGGGTAAATCTATAACAAAACATACAATGAAACCATATATACAATTGCTTATATGGATTAACGTAAGAATAATTTGTTAAATAATGGATAAAGAAAGTCAGATGAATGTAACACACCGGATTGATTCTTATTATTTTTCCTGATAAAACTCAGCTTAAGAGCAACAAAAATTGTTAGTGTAATTTAAACACAGAGGTTGAATTAATGAGCAGTGGTCATGGGGAGATTCCGTATAGCGTTGCTGGATCCTGGGAAGCCTGGTTGGTACCTTGCGGAGGAAAAACAACTCACGAAGTTGCAGCCGACCGACGCGCGTTCCTTCGTAATTAGAGAGGTAAGGTAGCTCTCCTGCAGCGTGGAGCTTGTGGGGGTGCAGCCGACATCAAGGTGTTTTGGTGGAAGAGGGTGGCTGTCAACAAGATTCAGGACCCACCTGCCACCAGCCACAAACCTCACGTCCTTTCTCTTTGGCTCAACCATGGGAGAACCAAGAAATGTAGCATAACGCTCTTCTTAGGTGGCCAAATTGCAACAATGGTCAACTAATACAGCCAAGTACTTCTCTTAAGTTACTGGAATTGGCAAATTTTGGCCTAAAATAAACATAAAAAAAAGCATTTTAAGTAGTAAAAACCTGTTTTGGTTTGTGAATAATGTGGTAAAGAACAAAACTATCTGCAAATATTAAGTTAAGCATTTGAATGCACCAAATTGGGAGTCTTCTGAGAATGGAAAGGTTTTCGGGGAACCTTTACTCATTCATCAGAGTATCACAAGCTACAGTTAAGTAGAAATCTTACATTTCCTTATAAAAATCCATATTTAAGTCGTTCTCACACTGATATTTCAAATAATTAGGAAGCAAAAAAAAAAAAAAAAAAAAAAATCAAAATGCTACTTAAGGAAAAGAAATAAATTTTCGAAATATTCCTTGCTGAACTTACTTAGATGCTAAAGTATGTTATTTTGTTTACCGGGAGCTCGGTACTAATATTTATGGTTTATTTTACAAGCAATGTGTCATTTTACCGACCTTTTACATATAAAGACTATAGCGTACTTAATTAAATTTATTTCTATGCACATGTGAAATGGCTTAAAATAACAACGTGAAAAATAAATTGTTTTTTTTTTTTTTTTTATAAAGTTTCACATAGTTTCAACAAGATATGAATGGATTTTACCTAATGACCTACATTTTATGGGCAGTTTTCATGATGAAAATTAGACAACTTACTATTTAGCAACTGAAATATATCTAATTGCTGACGACGATATATAATAATCAAGTCAAGAAAGGATAGAAGAGTGACTATTTCTTAACAAAATTATTCAAGATATTTTTTCTGTTACGGGATTAAAAAAGCTGTTGAAATTGGACCAATATATTACGTCATATAAGCCTAAAGTTTCTTTATTTTTATTTCCTTTGTAATTCTATCTTTCAATTGGAAAAGTCATATCAGAAGAATCACTTAATATGAGTCAATATTTAAGTTAAGCACCCATTTTGATTCAATCAGATCTCTCTAATCCAAGTTTCAAATGAATCAAGTGGATAAAGTTGCTATTTGTTAGGCAGACACGGAGGATATTTTAATGCCATTATCGCCTCTTTTCTTTCCGTAAAATTGTACTAATATTTGCTTAGTTAAAGGGTGCTGTGATGGTTTAATAAACCCTGTTTTGGTATTAATGTTCTCAATACATATTGATAAGTATATATGATCTTTTTGATGCACAGTAAAACAGTTTTAATATTTTAAATCCACCTATGCTTAGAAAAAAGATTAAGATTATACATTAAAGCCCATTCATGAACACTTCATGGTCTTTTAAATTTTGGAATTGCGAGTAATACTTCAGAATTCGCTCAGCGTAAGATGTTTTATATATACACATATTTATTTAACAGCCATTATTCAAATCATGATAAGATTCAAACGGTTACGTTCTAAAAACTAGAAATAAAGCGAACACTCGAGTAGTTATGTCCATTTCAAGGTTTAAGCCCATCTGCTTTTCACGTGTTGCTTTAAGCTCTATATTCTCCCGAAGCAAAATTTACGTTTCTGTAATTATTAAAGCCCTTTTTTCAGTTTTAAAGCTTTTATCAATTTTTCTTAATTTTAATATAAACTAATTTTTTCTTAGAGATATATTGCACAAATTACAAAAAATAATGCTAATTTCTAGCATCGCCCTGAATGAGATTTCTCATATATAGACGCATGTATCACGTAAACATATAGAAAACATTAGTGATTCAAATGAGTACTTATGATGATAGAGAAAATAAGACTAATACGTTTTATTTACAAAATCTAATGTTGTTATTATTTAATAATTGACAACCAAATTTAAAGGAGAAATGGCAAATATGTGTTAAAATAATATTTATTGTTATAAATTAACGATAATATAATTAATTTGAAGTATAATTTTCGTTACGTTACTCCTTTCCGTTAATGCTTTAGTGGATTTTAATTTTTAAATGTTCTGATTCCGCTAATTTGAATTTCTGTTATCATTAGGTTGTGCAACCTTGGACCAGTATGCAAGATTATTACTGTGGTTGTATTTATTAAAACATTTGCTTTCATACAAGGAGACGAATTATTCAGACTGTTTAGGTCTTTCTCTTTAACTTCTATGTTCATATAAGAGGCTTTCCCTTTAAAAATTACTAGTTTACTGGATTTTGCAGTTAATTTTGTCAGCAAACACGCTGATGTTCAGCACTTTCATATTTCCAGATTTTTTAAGGTTATGGAATGATTCTAATTAAAGAAAGATTCCCACGACTCAGTCAGTAATAGAAACAAGAATACGAACAGAGAAGTTTTCTAGTAGTTTTGCGTGCAATTCATTCCAAGTTATTTTTTGTGTGTATAAACATTTAGTATAATATTAATACATTTTGAGAGAATAAATAGATTTTAAAGACATTTTAACATTATTTGTAATAACAAGGAATTATGGTAGTTGTAAACAAATGTACTGAAGAATGGATTGAACGAAAGCTACCAACATGAATAGGTATAAGCGCAAAGCTAAGTACCAGTTTCATATAAGGCAACAATATCAGGAACCCTTACAAGGAAAAACAAAGATTCTCTGAGTAGGTCCTTACCTCAGCTTCAGTACATGAAATTAATGTATTCTGGATTAGGCCACACACAGAATCTGTTGCTAAATGGCCAGGGGCAAGTCCTTTCCAAGGAGGGTTGTACGGTTGAAACTACCTGGTTGAGATTTTACTCAAAATTTTCCTCATCCTGGACAGAAAATGGAAAAACAAAAGGATGTAGAAATGACTTGTCATTAGTGCAGTTTCGTAATAAAATCAAGCAATACTAAGGATACTGCTTATAATGGAACGTACAACATATAAATAGTATACATTACCAGTTGCTATCAAATAATTCTATTCTGCAACAAACATGATTAATATTAGATAGAGTTAACCTGAAGAATTCAACGCCATGGCCGGGATTTGAACCACGGATCTCCTGGTTTCCGTCCAGCCACTCTTACCCACACGAGCCACCATGGCCAACATGCCGTCCTGACATTAAATTCTCCAATTGACTCATATATTTTCCCAGTAAACCACTAGAGGCTCTCGCATCCGAGATACACCGTTTGTGGCGACTTACCATCGTAAGTACTTGAGTCCCAGGCTTCATTTTATGTGAAGACCTCAAGTTGGCCATGGTGGCCCAATGGCTAAGAGCAACTGGACGGAAAGCAGGAGATCCGTAGTTCAAATCCCGGCCAAGGCATTGAATTCTTCATGTTGACGCTATCTATCTAAAACCTTTGCCTATATACGGCTAGTGTGAAGAAATAATTTCAATCAATTAACTTAAATGATTAATATTGCTTATATTTTACATTCTTATTTGCGTACAACGCTTTCGTCTTTACAAATCAGAATTTCTGTTAAATTGAAAGATACTCTTAAGTATTTCTCCGATTGCATTTTACAAAATATAAGTCAAACTCTTATTTTAAAATTCTCTTTTATTTTAAGAGTTTCCACAAAATAGATTACCACCAGCATCTGTTTTTATTTTATCACTTACCTATAATAGAGAAAGACTTGTTTTCTAGTTAAAAATTCGACATTAAAATTTTATTGGGTGTTAGCGTTTTGAGATCCAGTGAATAGAAAGGGATGCTTTCGGATACAGGTCCATGCGTGTATATGTGTGTGTTTTTTTCTTTGTTTCTTTGAGCGTGCGTGTACGATGTTTGCGTAACTCAGAAAAGCTAAAGTAGGAATTTATACCAAATTATAAAACTTGAGTCCGAAATTTTTAAGTATACTGGCCTAGATTTTCAAAGAAGTTTCCCCCTTTTCTAAACTACGTGTACTCATATATGTAACGTTTCCCTACATTTTTATTTCCCTAAAAGTCTGGAGGTTCCTTTCATATAAATTATCGTTTTTTGAAGTTGTCGTTGTAGCATTCACAGGTGGACCAGGAGTAAGAGTGGTCATGTTGGCAGGCGGAGGACAGCTTGAGGTGTGTACTCCTAGCTGTGATGGGTTTAACCGCTTGTAGAAAGGATGGTGCTTGTAGGGTGACGGGGTGAGGAGGAGGTAAAGAAATTATAGTGGAGACAGCATGATTCCTCCTTGGCAGGTGCTGGTTAGAGTACAAGAACTCTTTTGCACCTTTGGTGTAATGTGTGTTTTCTAAAAAAAAAATTGTGTTTATGAGGGTGTTATTGTAAATTTTGAATCCAAAGTTATGGTTGACTATGATATATCACGTTTCATTGTTCAAATCAGGTTATAGTCTCTGTGATTTAGTTCCATTCTATAAGAGATGCATTTTTAAAAACCTCTATAACTTTCTCCACCCAACAACCTTTATTTTATATAGGTAGCTTCTAAAATTATTTGTGTACTTCGTGTTGACGAGTTAAACATATGCAGTTGTGGTTTAATTATACAGTTCATTACACCAAATTGATGATAGAACGAATTTTTCAAAGCATGTAGTTATAAATGATATTGAAACTTCATAGAGTATCCATGATCGGGAAAAATAGCTGAATAGAAACAACACTTAAAAATTACAAAAGCATTCAATAATTAAAATCAGTAATAATGTATATCTCAGAAATGCTGATGCCACGAAATCATTATTTGATCCTCCGTTCTTAGTTTACCAGTTAGATGTTCAAAATTATTTCAGAATGAAAAGGAATTTACAGAATATTCAAGATATACATTTTATTGTCATGTAAACATCTTTAATAATGAATATTTGAATGAAAAAATTCAGGTTCTGTGCGCAGTTAAACAGAAACTTGAAGAGTGGGTTTCCCCTTACAATTTTTTTTTTTTTCCTTAGGAGATCCGAAAATGTGTATTTTCTATGAAATCTCGATCTGGAATTGTTGGGTGAAATACTATATAGTCTTCCTCTGAGTATGTATAAAGAAAACAATGATAGTTTTAGAACCAACATTCAAACAGGTTCTTGCAATATACTAATCACTATAACTACTATTCATGAACAGCGGCACTAAGTAAAATAGCATTAATGTACCATTTCAGAACTTTTAATTAAATTAGATTCAGTAGACTTGATTAAGAAACATGTGCAACTATTTTCCATAGGAACTCAATAGGCGTTTTCATTCAAATCCGAGGTGTAGAGATAAGGGAATTGAACACTTTCGAATGAAGACTGAGCTAGTTGTAGTTACGGAGTTTATAAGCTTTAGAGGCACACATTAGGAGACTAGAGAGCCCATTTTCCAGAGATGCCTGCGGGTGGAGGAATACATTCATCTTCTCACAAACGCAGGCAAAGAGGATACCATCTGCAGTCTGCTGATGCAGGTAGTAGGGATAGCCCTTTACTTGCACCTGCTAGGAGCCCTAACATTTTCGTGGAAGAAATCTGTCTCGTTGGTTTTATGAAAGTTAGCAGAGTTAAAAAAAGCTATTTCTGTGCTCTAGGACGGGGAGGTGAACAACTTTTCTGTGTATTGTATGCCAAGGATTCATGAGCTTCTTACAGAAAATCCAATATAGAAGTTTCTTTTATTTCATTCGCACTACAAATGTAGGGTATTTCAAACAAAAGCGCTGATACCATTTTAAGTAATACAACATAGCGCACATTTTCTCATGAAATATCTTTACGGTGGTGGAAATTTGCTGTATATCTTTGCAGTGCATCATTATATGTGGCTGTCTGACTTTAATTTCCTAAACGTTTTAATTTTAACTTATATTCATAGAGTAACGTGCTCTCTTTTACCATTTCCGCATGTACTTAGAGTACTTTTCCTGAATTTTGGCTAACTATAAACATATATGTTCAATGAAATATACATTTTTACGCTTAAACTTGGATATTAAACCATATAAAAAGTAAAAAATAAAATTGAGGTTGATCATTTTAGTTGTATAACAATGAATGTTGTTGCATACTGACATTAACAAAGGCAAGAACAGCAATAATCGTGTGTTGGATTAGTGCCTAACAAAATGTCGGTGCCTAATGGGTTAAACCATAGAATAATAAAATAATATTTGCAACAATCAACCTATATTCTCTATTACTTATTATATAATGTCATATCTACACTAAATTAATACTAAAAGCTTATTTCGTTTCTATTTCCTTCCAATAATTCATTACAGGTATTCGCCAAAATTGATTTAAGGGTAGTTGCTTAGCATCTTTAGAGAATAATCTTTGTAGTCTTTGGTATCACTTAACTAAAAAAGAGCAGGCAGTTTTGCAAGGTTTCGTAATATTAAGTAGTCTATTTCTGACTTTATTAGAAAAGAAAGAATGATCATTTAACATTTCAAAAGGGAGGCTATGAAATGTCCTACACCATAGCTCTAACGAAAGCCTTAAACTGTCTTATCTAAATGCCTGACTGGCTCAGCGTTTATAACTTACCGAAACTAAGTTTTGACAAGCCATTCAGAATATCATTAGAAGGGAGTCGAAACAAAGTGCATTGTCTTGGTGGGAATGTAATTGGGTATGCAGATGATTCTAAAATGGATTATGAATCTGGTGTAATGAATCGTGGGCAGGTACCAATGTGTGACCAATATTTGCTCTTGGAGGTACCAATATTTGCTCTTGGTCCGAACACCATAATTCTAAACAACTGAAGCCTGCGTCAAAAGGAGTATAGAAAGGGTTTGCAGGAGTATAGAAAGGTTACTGTCTGATAAGTAGCGCTTAAGATATTGCAAACTACCAATTAACAGCCAAATTAGTTTGAGACTGCCAAAGAAAACTTATATAGCTGGCAAAACATCAATTTATTTTTAGAGGGTATCTGTATACCTATATGGGACCCTAGAAAACAAAAATTTATGTTTCGTGAGTTATTAAGGAGAGAATTTGTTCATCAGGCATTTAAATAATGTTTGAATTGCAGAGTGAATTAGTCATTCCCATCAAAGAGGTTTCAAACAGTATGCAAAAAAACATATATTTAGAAACCTACTACTCATTATTAAAGTAACAGGTCTAATTAACTACAATTATAAATACATGAGAATAATACAATTTAAAAGATTTCAGCGTTAACATAAGACGTTATCCTGCATTCATCAAATAGCGTTTAAAAATGTAGCACGTAATGCCTAAATTCTAAAGAAGAACAACGAATATTTTTCAATGTTTTCATTCAACGTCATTTCTATTTACGTATTAATGAAGTCTACAAGTTTTCCTTAAGTATTTTTTTTTTTTTTTTTTTTTTGATGTCAAAAGTATGGTACTGAAATATTAACATGCAAAACCAGGTAAGCTGCTTAGGAGCGAATAAAAAGGGAGGAGTAAGACAAACTATGCTAGAGACAGGCAAGAGGGGGCAAATGTACCGGCAGATCCGTTTAGTCAGTATTTGTGTTAGCAACATAAACCATTGCACGTTACATTGGCAGAAAGTTGTGCACTTTGCTGTACTTTTACTGTTAATTTCTGTTGTTAAAAAAGAGCTTCATTTTCCTTCTTAAAATCCAAAACATAAGAATTGTGTAATATACTTTTATAATTTATTTAATCTTTCACCTTTAATATTTTCGAGTAGGGAATAATTCAAAATTTATTTCGAAGTTTTTAGGGCAAAAACATAATAGAGTATTTTTTGGTGAATGCAATACATACTGTTTCTTAAATAGTGAAATGAAAATGAAAGAGAAGTTGAAAGTATTATTTTTCAGGCAAGACTTCCTTGTTATGGTGTTTGCCATTAGAAACATGCCGTGTAGGTAGAGCCGCACGTGGCAACATCTCAAACAAACATTTTAATGTACATTAGCGTAGTAAAAAGGAGCCGACAGGCAACACATTACAGTCACTTTGTGTATTATATTGACTACGTAGGTCACATACATACTGACAGTAGCGCCCGTCGCCCGGGGCCAGGCACCATAAATGTTAATTTGAGATGGTCAGCTCACTCCACTTTACATCCTTGCTCCCTGTCTTGTTCGCTCAGGGGTCTCACGTCGTATTTCATCTTCGTCTGCGTTATCCATATTTCATCTTTTTCGTATTTACTCTACTTTCGTGTTTTGTTTTTCAAAATAGCCACTACAACTTTTGTCTTTGTGAGAACATGAACAGAATAAAGTTGTGTTGAGTTCGTGTATTTTTACTTCCTCAAACACGTATGTATTATGTATCCATGTGTGTGTCTAATGCTCAAAATTTGATAGTAATATAATTCTTCTTCTTGCTTCCCAATATTTAGAAACTAGATGAGTTAATTTTTTGAAATTTTCAAATACATTTAGGAGATCAATATTCATTAAGTCATCTTTATCATACAAACAGTATTGTGGCAAAGTCGTTAATCCCATCTTGTACAAATGTCCACTTAGACAGTCATAGCCTGTGATTAATCTGAGTATTGAAACAAATGATTATCAAGGCTGATCTATATGACTGTTTACTTTAAAGATCCTTCCAAATAACTTTTTTTTTCAGAAGTAAGATATTTGTAATAATTGGTTATGAAAATCTATCTATTGTACGAGGGCTGTTCAATAAAGAATGATCACATTTTTTTTGACAACGTACCTTTACTCGGCCTCATAATTTTGATGATCCTTCTCAAAATAGTCTCCCCTGAATGCGATGCACTTGTCCCAGCGTGTCTACCAGTCTTCAGAGACATGCTGGAAACCATTTTTGAGAGATCCTTCAAAATAGCCTCCGTAGCGTACACCACTGCTTCTGATGTTGGATAATGCCTCCCACAAAGGCGTTTCTTCAAGTTAGAAAATAGAAAAAAGTCACATGGGGCTAAATCCTGCCTTTAGGGAGGATGAGGGATGCACTTCACGTTGATTCTTGCGAGATATTCAGCAACAACATTGGCAATATGCGGCCGCGTATTATCGTGGTGCAGCATCCAGCCTGCTTCATATAAATGAGGTATTTTGCGCCTGATATGCACTTGCAATGTTTTCAGGACATCCCTGTAGTATTGTCCAGTTACTGATGTGTGTGCAGATACAACATGCTGATAAAGCATTCCATGAATATCAAAGAATGAGATGACCATAACTTTCCCAGCAGAAGCAACCACTATTGCTTTTTGGGAGTTGGTGATGAAGGAGATTTCCACACTGCGCTTTGCTGTTTGCTCTCAGGATCAAACTGATGTAGCCAAGTTTCATCAGCAGTGATCGTGTTTGAAAGAAATTCCGGATCTTCCTCTAACATCAACTTAATAACTACATGTTACCTCCATGCAACGGTAGGCGATACTGAACATGTGTGAACTTGCCTGGTGTGTTTGTTTCACATTAAGCTGTCAGAATATAATAAGATTGAATTTTAGTTCGAAAAATTATGACCGTAAAAAATTATGATCATTCTTTATTGAACAGCCCTCGTAGATAGAAGTAATATTATGTTCCATTTAAAATTAACTGGAATATGCATATTTAAATGTAAAAACAGTTTCGAGTTCCTATAAGGCTAAACAGATTTTTTTTTAAAAAAAAATATGATCTACGTGGTGGTGTGCTTTTTTTTGGGGGGGGGGCAGTACAATACAAAAACGAAATGTCGGATATTAAAACTTCTGTTTATTTCCTCCAAGGATGTATTGGAAATATCTTCACGAAATTTAACTTACCAAACTACCCTTTAGAAGCAAAAATGTATACTGTATTTTATAATCACAAAGAGACTCTAGTTATAGATTACGGAAATTTAATACGTTTCAGGTATCAATTGCTTGTTAAAGACCAGAATATCCTAGGCTCATATACTACGGTTTAGCTATAACGAATGTATAATCAATAATCCAGAACACTGAAGTCCCTCTGCAGACTGATACACAAATCTTTGCAGTCAGTGCTTCCGAATACAGATGACTGCTGAAGAGAGCCTATAAATGCCTGGTGTGTACCAGCTAAGGCTGGAATATTCTTTCTCCAGGGTATTGGCGGGCTTATAGGCAATATTACTACTGATAGGCACACCTAACCGGGCCTATACTTTGGTTGATTGTTAACATTCCCCCAACTGAAAAAAGTCACTTAGGGTTGCAATTTTGCTACATTAAATAATCGAAGTGGAATTACAACCTAAACTATCCTAGTGTTTAAACTTTAAGAGGACTAAACGACATATAGCAGTTAATGTAACATTGAAAAGTTTTAAATAAATTCTCACAAGATATCTTTAACGATTTTTATATGAGAAAACTGAAAACAGAGAGAGGAAAGAAATTAAATAGTACTGTCTATTACTTAAAGGAGCACCCTAAAATAGTATATAAAACACATATAATTCAAATGTACTTTAAAATTTTACATCATAAATGTTAAAGCTATGTTATTGGTGTGTATTTAAACTGCTAAAAATGTAAGGCCTTATTTGGGATAAAAGAAGGACCTTACAGTGAGAGAGGGGTTTGAAACCATTGTAAACGTGGCAATTACATTACGATTTTCAAAATGATGGTGCTAATAGCTGCTAAAGTGGTATAAGGTTACATTATTTATTTATTATTTATTTATTAGGACGTGGTACATAAGATAGGGTATGCTGAATTGCTATAAAATTAGCTTTAAACTAAACGAGAATTTGTTTGTGCAGAATTACAAAATATAAGGTGGGCTTGAAGCTACATAAAAAGTGAAGTATTACATTCATTGGTTTGAGACTTTTAGTTACGTATTTAATTAATGAATTTATAAGCTTAGAACCGAAGACTATTCTTTTAGTTTCCCAGATTTACCCCAACAAGTTTATTGATGCAAAGAATAGTGCTAATCAACCAATTCTGGCTTCCTAAGTTTTTCATTGATCGGCTTGTCTTCTTTTGAGCCTACGTAAACGTGTTTTGGCTTTTCTTACTGTTATAGTATTTACATCTTTTTGATCATTCTATAAAGTTCTTTCCAATAATATCTTGATTCTTCTATATTTGTAACATATCTAGAATTTGTTCATTTCTTATTATTTGTGTTTGGCCCCAGCAACTTTTCTTTGCTAGATTCATCTCTAGTAAGACACAAATGCTTCTTTTCTTTGTTTTCCTTACTAGAATATTATTTTAAATTTCTGCTATCTTCATATTGTCACCGATCGCGTTATTGTGTTGGAGTCGCGACAAGCCAGTGCCGTGTGGGTGGGCAGGAAAGAAAGACACAAAGTGGCGCGCAGTGATGAACGCTTGCCGAGAAAGAGAAAGAAACAGAGAGACAGAAGTCTGCATATTACTACTTTCCTGATGCCGCCGCGATTGTTCTCGAAAATTCTACGGCATTCTATAATAATGAGTGGGAGGTATAAAGAGCGGCAAAGTGTGAGGAGTCAACTGTGCAGTAGTTGTGTTTTAATTGTATGCGTTGTGTGATGCTTATTGCGACAGTGGACGTTTGAACTGTATCGCATCGATTTCTTTCATTTGTTTACGTGCGGCGAAGCAAGAGTCGACCTTAAAGACAATTGATTGTCAATGTCACGTTTTTGCTGCTGCAAGGGTTGTTCAAAGTTTACTGCAATAACGAGTGTTTTGAAGTTCTGCAAACCAGACTTTTGATTCTACGACCCCACGAAGGCACAATATAGTGGAAAACTGATGGCTGAGAGCATACCAGGCATGTGCTCATGAAAATCTCCAGGCTTAAATAATCGATTCTTTGAGTCTAATTTCTTTTACGGGGCAATCACATCTGTTGTTATACTTCGAGAACTGTACTAGTAACCTTTGTTTTGGACAAAGTTTAGGTTTAAGAAGGTCTTCGTTCTACTAATGTGTAACAGGAGGCATGGCATTTGATTCTCCGTGTTTCTCTCTTTAAGCGACTGGTTTTAGATACAGCAAATTGCTACATTTCGGCATTCGTAATTACAGTAGCATTTCCTCTTTAGACTTTGGGTTTCTTTGTTACGTTATTCCCTTAATTAGGATAAATTTAGACTTAAACTATACTCAGAAATATTGATAACTTTCCCTTGTGACTTAGACATTAGCATTACTGTATGGCCCACAAGCAGCCATTTTAAAACCCACAGACGATAACATACATATGGCTATAAAAATACTGTACTTTCAAGATCATGGGCAATAGTTAAAGCTGGGGATCAAACAAAGAATGTTATGGAAAGATGAATACCGAGAATCTGCTCATTATCTGATTGTTAGTAGCCCAGTTCAAAAAGGAAAGAAACAAGGCCAATGAAAGCATACAAAAAACAAAACAGTCTGTTACTTTCCCCCAGATCATCTACCCTCTCTTCCAAGACCATTTCTTTTGTGTGGTCAGAAAGAGGCACTTCAGAATAGCATCACGTCTTGCATCAGTTAAACAAAGCGCCTAACCGGAATGATTACAAAAGGAGTTAAAACAAAAGATAAACTGATTCTCAGAGATGAAAGAAGCTGGAAGTCTTGATGCCATGGATTTCATAATCGGTTCAAGTGGCAAGGAATCTTAAGTGCTACATTCCGGATTACCTAGCAAGAGAAAAATGCTCGTTCCATTCCTTAATTTGAATTATGTAACATAAAAATTCAACCAGTTAATAATTATGTATCTTTCAATACAACCAAACACATACGGATCATTTTGTCGCTAATGTGTAACTTTGATCTACAATGAAAGGCATTTATTTATGGAATGACGTGCTCATTGAATTGCTTGAATTCTGGTCAGAGGGCGCTACTATAACTTAAGATTTAATTCCAGTGCGTATAACAATGAAGAACTTGTAAAATATTGATGTCAGTAAATGATTGTTTCATAGTATACAATTGTTCCATAGGAATTTATTGTCGCACACCAGAAATTTTGCCTCCTGCAACCACTTCTTGTATACACATTTCATAGACAGGGATTATAGTTAGTGACAGAAAAGCCAAAAAGGAGCAACTACACATGTTATATGGCGATGAACCAGACGTTTGACATGAGTTGTGGTGAATAATCAAACAAAGAATAGCACTAGTGAAGATTTTTTAATAAAAATGGAAACAGCTTGTGCTAACGTTTTAAGAAATGCTGATTGAAGTATTTTGTATAGTTGTTGTGGTATATGCTACTAAGGAAATATATTTCGCGACATATGTAAGGAACAATGGTGGCAAATTTGGACAAGGAAATTATAAAACTTTTGCAGAAATGGATGAAGAAAGAGATAACTGGAAATTAACCACCAGGAGAAGCTGACCGAATCACCTAGAAGGAATTATTGTGGGTGGAAAAAGACAATACCTTGAGAGGATTTTTAATGTTTTAGGTAAATTGTTGAAATTCAGAAGGGTGGAATGGAGGGTACTAGTTTGGTGAAAACATAATTGCTATTATAAATAGTATAGTGATAACAACACGAAGAAGGATATGACACACTTTAAGAATATCACTGGAACAGAGATTTGAACTCTGGTCCTTGGGGTTCGAGAGCAGACACACTACTTTTAAATGGATTTTCTTGAGATAGACAAGTTAATATGTTACCACCGCTACCAGCAACATATAGGTAAGTGTCCGTTTTTCAATCAAAGATGCCGATCAAATCTTGGTAGGGGAATTATCACTTAGATAAATTTTTAATAATTTGTTTTTCCCGTGTTCTCTATAGACAAACTAACTACTCTATAGACTTTCAACTTTGCATTGAAAATGTAGGTGGCCATTTCGAGCAGTTCCTATAAATCTGTCATAAATAGTTGCATTTACTTTTTATTTTATGTAAGTTCGTTCACTCTTTAAACCTCCTTCTATTTATACGTAAAGTATCTGAAAGTATTGAGCAGCATTTAACCTTTGCTAGAGAGAATTGTATTTAATCACTGACATGTGAAATTGCCCCGTGAAATGCATACATTTGTACAAAAAATTAAAAGCTTAGACAAAATATTTAAAAAGCAACCAAACAAATAAATCAAGAATAAATAGAAAAGACAAAAAGGTGGAGAGGATTCGAACTCCTTTACCTTTGATTTGAAAGCTAGTCATAACCATTGCTCCAGAGTGAATGCTTTGACACATCTCTTCATTTTCGTCTGTTGTGCATTCAATGGTAGTGCCGTACTGGCATTTTAGAAACTTACAGCCGTAACTTCTACATTTGAACCAACAGGCCGCAGGTCTCCTATCTCAAATTACTTGTTTAAGATATATCGATTTGCTCTGAAAATATTTCGGTTAGTTCATTAACATCCTGTATAAAATGTATAGTATAGTAAAGAAACTTTTCAGTATAAGTTTTTGAGATGTTAGAATTCATTTGGAACCTTTACTTTTATAGCCACTGACTAAAGCATGAAATTGGATGTTTATTGACGCTTCATTTTTTCATTATGCTACTCCCAGAGAGACAACCACCTAAAAGTTCGATATTTCCGCTATCTACTTTTGGTAAATGGTATGAGCAACAAATCTTAAATCAAGAATATTGAACCTACCTTTTAAAATAAAAGCGGAAAATTCATAGAAATATACGATGTACCTCACGTTAAGATTTTCACGTTTTCATATACCGTTGCGTCTTCATTCCTTTCCGTGTTGGGCATTAAAATTCCCGCTACAATCTCAGCATCGCCATATAAACATCTAGATATTAAAACTTGGCCCTCGGACTGACCTCTTGAACGCGCCCACGTTTTATGAAACACTACGCTCCGAAATTACCGCGGTATGAATAACTGCCGTTAATACTACTTTGCTTTATCGTTATTACTGCTTCAGAAAATATTTTATCTGAAGAGGGCCAAGTGATCGACATAGTTATAAATTACCTGCAAGATTCCATCAATAAATCCTATCTGACACATTCTTTTCTTCCATACATTACCTCATGGCACACACATGTGAACGTTTATAGTATTCTTGTGTTCCCAACATTTTTCATCTGAGCAAAACTCATAATTTTTACCTCTACGATTACCACATTAAATGAAGGAATTCCTTGCAACTACTCTGGGGCAATAAAAACAACGTGGTTCTTTTGTTTCAAGCTTCCGCCTTCACACTGCCTAATCACTTAGTTAGCAGGAAATAAAGAGTTTTAGTGGCTGTTCGCTCAGGCTGCGTGTTTATAGACACTTTAACAGTACAGTTCATAAATTTAAATTATCGTCATCAAAAGGGAAAATATGATGGAGTATTTGGTACCGCTGGAGAGAAAACAAGAGATATTATTCGTGTCTAACGAATATAAATGATCCGTGATCAATTTTATGTAGGTATATATCGTGATGGTGATGACGCATCATCAGGCTTTGAAGTAAACTGGAAGAGAGAGAGAGAGAGAGGGAGAGAGGAGGGGAAGGGAGGGAGAGAGAAGATGCAGAACGTAGCTACACTGGAAAATAGATTCGTTAAAAAAAGATTTGTTTACTCAAATAGTTGGTGGGCAGAGAGAGAGAGGAGGAGAAATATGTTAAAAGTAGGAATGGGAGATATATGGAGATTAGAGGAAAGAAATATAAGCAATATGGGTAAACTCGTAAAATACAGAATAGAAGATGTAGAAAGACAGGAAATATGGGGAAGTCTAGAAAATATGAAATCATTACAATTTTACAAGCAAATAAAGAGAATTTGGGGACGAGAAGCATATGTAGACTACTGCAATAGGCAAGGGAGAGAAGGGTTAGCTTGGTTGAGAACAGGAACAATATTTCTAAGAGGGATAAGAGGTAGGGAAACGGAATTTGTGAATTGTGTGGGGTGAAAGAAACCGCAGAACACTAACAGAATGTGGGGATGCTGCAATATGGAGAGAAAAAAAGGTTTGAGAAGAAAAAGGGAGAAAGTGGAGAAGAGGATAGTAGCTATAAAAATGTTAACGGGCAGGGAGGAAAAGAACGTAAGAAGTATTGGTGAGTTCTTGCAGAAAGTAAAAGAAAAATGGGCAAGAAATGCAAAGAATATAAGAAAAGAAAATGAGGGGGAAGAATGAGACTAATTAAGTAACAAGGAGGCATGGAAGTTAAGAACTAGCTGGCAGAGCAGAAGACAAGGGTGTCATTTAAGCCAAGATAGCAACAAGCTAAAGACAAATAAATGTAGCCAAAAATTGTAAATTGTAAAATTTTGGAATATGCACAATTTTTGGAAGAATTATCGTATTAAGTTTTATTAATCTTTTAAGATATTCTCATTTTAGAAGAATATACAAAATTCAAATCAAATAATGAAAACTTAACAAGGTTTTTATCCAAAAATAAAATGCAAAATGAAAATATGTCTTTTATTTCTGCCAGTGTTTGAAACACGCGATAGTTTAACAGAAATTTTTAAACCGATTTTGTAATAGCTGAGAAAAAAAGTAATTTTCTCATGTGAAGTATAGATCATCTAAACTTTCTCTTCGTTTGCTTTTTCTATCTTTTCTTTTTCCTTTCTTTCTTACTTCCTCTCTTCTTTAGGGTTATGCTATTCTCTCTATCTCTCCTTCTCATGTACACTTGCTCTCTCTTTCCTTCCAAGCATTCCTTCTTTAGGACGTATTATAGGCTGCTAGATCAATTTAAAGCAAGGGCAACATTGTTAAATTCGTATATTTATAATTAAAATATACTGTGTGTTAGTAATTAATGGTAACAAACTTTCTTGAAAAGAAACACCTTCATTTGAGAATTTGCAAATTCCAAAGGCTTTATTAACAATAATGTTTTGTTAGTTGCTGTTTTTATCATTAGGTGTAGATATTATATAAAATGTAAACTCACTCACGGAAAGTAAGAATTTAATGATAATACTTATTTAAGGGTGGGGCATTGGTTATATTCTAAAATTTCCTTTTTAGAGAAGTACATCTATAAACATAAAAAGGAAAATGAATAGTTATGTTAATCACTTACAACTACAGAAAATATTCGACGGTTTTAGGGACTGCCTGTTGATTTATTTTCTCTGAACAGTGACAGTGCATCACATAACAGATAAATGGTACCAAATGGCAGAATTGGTCACTGAAAACTATTGCTTCAAAAACTCCAACTATGTTGCTAACTATATCCAAGTGAAAAATAATAAACGAAGACCATTAGCGTTGCATAAACAGAGAGAATTGCAGAAATGTGGCCGAAATAAAGGATTACGTTTTTTAAACTGAAATACATAATAAAGAGCATCTTACTACATTGTCTATGTATTAGCAGCTTAAGTTTTCCTTTAGTGTAGCATGCTGTCTGTATAGGCACTGTGTAAATTAACATCTAACATTTGAATGTATATTCGTAACATTGGCGAATAATAAGCAAAAGTTTATTTCTGAAGGATGTAATTGAGTTTTATAAATTTCACCAGTGCCTTTTACCACATAAAGCACACTTTTATGGCTCAGTTAAGTCAAAGTTTTCTGACTTGCAGCTTGATTATTAAGTGTTCAATTCCCATTGCACTTATTGCTACACTTACAGACACTTAAATTCAAGGTTTCAGATTTCTCATGCAAATTATGACTACAATAAGCACAAATCTACTCCGCAGATGATGTTGGAAGTTATCTCTTTGTGCCTTTCTCACATCTTTTAAGAAAATTTGCATTTGTTTTCATTAATTCATAGTCTCAAAAATAAACCAGTCTTCGTTCATAAAAGAAAAACAAATAATGAAAATGGACCAGTGGATCTATTATTAACATCATCTAACACCTTATTAGAGAAATTAAACTAACTCACATTACATGGTCGCTACTTCTGAACTGTCTTCTAGATTTTAATTTTAAAAATGCTGTGGCATTCTAAGCGAAATTTCTTATTGCTGTATAAGCCTTCTCCGAGATTTATTTGGACTTTGTTCTAACCTTTCCTGGATATCATCCAGCCTTTCGTTTGGAAAAAAAAAAAAAAAAAAAAACATTTACTTTTAATATCTCATCAAGAATAGATCCTGCTTTCCTAATAAATAAATAAATAAATAACCAGATCGCGTCTGCTATTAGTCAGCACAGGGCGAGTAGGAAGTGGAGGAACAGTACTTGTACATCCATCCCAGGACAGGGTAGGGCTGGACAGGGTGAGCAATTTTTGTAATACGGCCACGCACCCAAAGGAAAGCTATGTACTTTTACAATACCCCAACAGAGCTCAGTTTCAATTATTTGAATAGAGACGAAGGATATTTTATTTCCTTATTAATTCCATAATTTCTCAGCTACGTCCATTGGTGTTTGTGATTGGTGTTTTATGGATGTGACAAACTCAATCCTAAAATAACTTTAAAGAAACATTCAAATGGTCCATTTGAATTATCTCCCAATCATTTGTTAAAACATTTTAAATTTGGAAATAAAACATTATAGTGTTATAATGAAATGTTATAATTACTTACTGCACTAATGATAAATATATGTGAAGAACAGTTTGCGGTTCTCAAGCAATAAGTGATTGTCATGTAGAAGAAAACCGCAACACTGTGCACTGCCTAAGGTCTAGTACTGTAGAAGCGGCGATGCTTCTATGATGTGATGTAGCACAGTGATTAGGCAGCATTAATGAACAGCTGAAGATAAAGAGCAAGGAGGAGGAGATGGTGGCCCGGCCTGGCCTTTGCCTAGGTCGTGATCGTGACCATGTGCGTGTGTGAATGCGTGCTATCCTTTCCCAGATAGGCGGTCCTGTACTAATACATAATAAACACGACAATAACAGGTTGCGTCGTATGTGAAACAGTCTCACAGAAAATGAGCAACAAATAAAGCAATAAAACGTTTCTCTTTATTAAGGGAAAGCTGCGTGAGGAAGTTGGATATGAGGTAGGTTCTCAGCCTCCTAAAGACGCTCACTTCGTTCTAAGAAACAGGCCCATAACACATGTGTGGGTCTCTTTAATTAGAAACATTCAATCCGACAAATCATCAACCAAGGAATTTCCCATGTAGTCTTAGTATGGCACATTTATTGCGAAATATCTACGGGGCGGGTTTTTCATCTAAAGGTTGCATAATCAGCTCAAAGGTATCTCAGAATTACTATTCACGGTTTTCCCAAACACGCCTTGTTGTTCCTAGCAGTTTACAGTCACAATTCTGCTTAAAAATTCATAACGACCACTACAATATTTCAGGATTCTTGGTCAGATCGATTGAGCGTGAACATACCATATATTTGGTGTTATTTTGTTCAGTTAACGTGCGTACGTTGGCTTCATCCCTAAATAAGTAGTTGTTTTTTATTCTTTATTTTAGGGTTACTTACCACTCTCTCTTAGCAACATACTTACATATATATCATTTTCAATATGGATATTAAAATATATTTTGCTTATTGTTGCACTCAAATATGAACTTCTGTACCATTATCGTTTATTTTATATTTCCTACAAACTATTTTTACTAAAACTTATTTTTCTGTCTACTTCTAGATATTAAAACTTGGTCCTCAGACTGACCTCTTGAACGCGCCCAAATTTTATGAAACACTA
Organism: Mantis religiosa; assembly: GCA_030765055.1. Classification (NCBI taxonomy): domain Eukaryota; kingdom Metazoa; phylum Arthropoda; class Insecta; order Mantodea; family Mantidae; genus Mantis; species Mantis religiosa. Next base: position 75,275,000 of record CM060954.1, read on the forward strand.
CGATATGAATGATGTAATGAAATTAAATAAAAGTCCTGTAAATCCCTTGAGAGCAAAGGCCTCCTGCTGCGCAGGGAGTAGCAATTGAGAACCTTATTAGGGTCGCAACTCCTAAGAGCCTTGTGCAGTTGCTGCGCTCCAGTAACGGCGTATTTTCGTGTCCTTAGCTCTGTCATTGTTTACTTCACACACTTAACACATACGTCATTGTTGTCATATTTAGCTATGATGCACACTCACCCTGAGCTCACTTATGGCACCTGGGTCTTCCAGCTTCTTCAGCTTCTTCTTCCAGCTTCCACCATGCAGCTCTGTAGCATTTTTTTATAATTTTACGTCCTCCAACGTTAAGTCATATGGGACGGTGAATGAAATGGGTGAAATGATGCCCAAATGTGTCCAGGGTCCATGGAGCTTAGAGCTACCCGACATTCATCTGCAAGAATAAGGGAAACCCCTGGAGAAAACCTTATCCAAGTAACTCGAACTCGGAGATTCGAACCCGGGACCTCTTGAACGTGAGGCAGACATGATACTATATACGCTACCGAGGCGGGCAATTAGCTTGTGTCGATCACTGTGTCTCTGCTATCCTTTTAAAGTTATTTGCCCATCTTATCTTTGGTCTCCCTGCCGTACGACGTTCTATTCTATGGGTCCCGCATTGTCATTCGTTGGTACATCGTAAATGGTACATTCTCACGACGTGCCCTTCCCAATCAAGATTTACGTTACAAAAGTGTCTTTATTATGGACTTCTTCGTTGAAGCAATACTCACATTTTTAAAACTTTCGTCCCTATTTGTTGGTTTTGAAATTCCATCCTTTTACATTACCCCACGAGAAACATAAAATTGTGATCCAACACTTATAAGCTGTGAAAAGTTTTGGAGATTTAAACTAATAAGTAAAAAATATATAATGAATATCTGGCAAATGGTTATTCATAGTAAATAACTTGACGTAGTGTATTATAATTATACTATTTTTGTAGTAATCTCTTACCAAATTCGTTCAGAATGAAGAGGTCTTCATAGGCTGATCGTAGCAAACACAAAACGTACATTTTATAATGACGCAAATGTCTTAAAACTTACAGAATTCTAATCAAAATCCTTAGATACATTTTTCAGATTATTAACAATTATAATTATTTATGTAAAGCATATTTTGAGTTAAGAAATTCCTTCGAAATTTTTCGTACGAGGGCACACGCAAACACATATACAAAACATTGTTCTAACAAAGCTATTTTGTGTTCAGTGGACCTCAGAACGCGTATTACGTTATAACTTCAATGTTGAATTGTTGGACGGAATGCTATTCTCCATCTTGCTAATACAGGTAGCTGATAAAGGAAGTAAGTTATCAAGGTAACGTTTAGACATCTGTATTTAATTTCTTGTTTGATGATTATCACTGTTATCTATCATTCCGCTTCCAAATCGAAATTTGTCTTATTTTAAAACACATTTTGTTATCTGCATGTTAAATGACTGGTTTATAAAATTTACATTTATATTCAAGTTAATGGAAAATTAGGTCCATATGATAGGACAGAATCTGACGGAGAAATTCCGTACGTCCACCAGAATTGATCTATTACTGTCTTACATCAAGTGGGGCATCCCTGGGAGGAAAGCTGTGGCGAGAGGAGACAGAGGATGGCCGACCCAAGGAGTCCAGAGAACAGGGTCCCTACTATTGATCAGTTGGAAACTCTCCGGAGGCCAGCACAACCGGCATCCCATCTACCATGGTAATGAAACGACCCATAAGGCCGGACCGGAGCCTGGAGACAGTCCTACCGGAGGAGGTGGTCACCAGGAGCATATCATCCTGTCGTGCAGTGCCGAGACTATCACCGACACTTCTACCACTTCTACCAGATCAGAGATGATGTTCTTTCCTTCTTTTTGTAATTTACGTTCTCCAACTTTAAGTCATATCGGACGATGAATGAAATGGGTGAAATGATGCTCAAATAAGTCCGGGATCCATAGAGCTTAGAGTTACCTAACATTCGTCTATCAGGATAAGGAAAAATCCCGGAAGGAACCCTATCCAGGTAACTCATCCTAACCGAGATTCGAACTCGGGACCTCTTGAACGTGAGGCAGACATGCTACCGAGACGGACTTGAGAGATAATGTGAAATGATAATGAAGATGAAATAGAGACACAAGAAATTCGAGGTATGTAGTTAACTTACTCATCGCGACCCGAAAAATATAGAAACAAAGAACCCAGGGGTCAGGAAGATCGGCCACGGGAAGCGAACTACTGCCTCCTGAATACTCCACCACAGACGTGTCCCACAGACGAAAGCGCTTGAACGGTGATCCATAGGCACAGAACTTAGAACATCAGTATTCTTGATATTAAATTAGCCTTCCTCTTTCTTAATCGCATTTACATTCGTATTTCGAGGTGGTTCTTACAGAATATGTTATCTACCGTAAATAACAATATGTTAGAAATTAATGTTACAAACAATATTTCAGCCATCAAAGTATTTAATTAATATCAAATTCTACTTATTCATTTTAATGATTAAGATATGGTTCTGAATAGAATTATTTTACATACCAAATATACGAGGGCTGTTCAATAAAGAATGTTCATAATTTTTTTACGGTCATAATTTTTCGCAATAAAATTCAATCTTTTTATATTCTGTTAGCTTAATGTGAAACAAACACGTCGTAGTAGTTTCAGTGTTGGTACTCCTGGTTCCCGCCTGTGAGAACCAGGCAAGTTCAGACATGTTCAGTATCGCCTACCGCTGCAATGGAGGTAACATGCAGTTAAAGTTGATGTTAGAGGAAGATCCGGAGTTTCTTTCAAACATAATCACTGCTGATGAAACTTGGCTACATCATTTTGATCCTGAGAGCATATAGCAAAGCTCAGTGTGGAAATCTCCTTCATCACTAACCCCCAGAAAAGCAAAATTGGTTGCTTCTGCTGGGAAAGTTATGGTTACCTCATTCTTTGATATTCATGAAATGGTTTATCAGAATGTTGTACCTGCACACATATAAGTAACTGGAAAATACTACAGGGATGTCCTGAAACCATTAAAAGTCCATATCAGGCGCAAAAGACCACATTTCCGTCAAGCAGGCTGGATGCTGCACCACGATAATGCGCGACCGCATATTTCCAATGTTGTTGCTGAATATCTCGCAAAAATCAACGTGAAGTGCGTCCCTCACTCTCCTTATAGTCTGGATTTAGCCCCATGTGACTTTATTTTCTAACTTGAAGCAACGCCTTTGTGGGAGGCATTTTCCATCATCGGAAGCAGTGGTGAAGGCTGCGGAGGTGACTTTGAAGGATCTCTCAAAAATGGTTTCCAGCATGTCTTTGAAGACTGACAGAAACGCTGGGACAAGTGCATCGCATTCAGGGGTACAAATAAGGTCGTAATATTGATCTTGATATATGAACAGAGAAATTGAATTAAATATCTTTTGTACTACCCATTCTATTTATAGCAGGGCCACATGGTGTGCGTAGTTCATGCATAGACCTCAGTATTTTCTTACAGCGTATTAGCTGTAAACAACTCGTCAAGGCTGTGTTTATATCTTGTATTATAGTTGGTTATAAATGCAGAGTTTCTTCATTGTGTACCTCAAAAATGAAAGTTTATTTTAAAAACATCTAGGTTATATATGAGATACATTCAGTGATTCTTATTAGTATATTGAAAGATTACCGACAATTCAGCTTGAACAAGGAGCTTTTATGTACAATACATAGTAATTACGGAATCATGTAGAAGTTTATTACAATTTAAGCTTCCTGGTATTCCAGTTCAAGACAGAAAACCTGTTAGGTGCCTGATTGAAAGCTTTGGGACAAGGGGTCTCTAGCACTAAATCTAAGAGGTGCAATAGAAAATGTTCTAAGGAAAAATAGCGAAATTGGAGTACAGAAAAATGTCTAAGACAGCACAACAAATGAATGTTTTATATACTTCGTTTTCATACAAGTGCTAATGTTTTAAAATTATAACAGTACAAAGCTACAATGTTCATGAGTTACAACCTCGGGATAAGGAATGCTAGAAATGTACAGATGCACGACGGACACCCTTTCCAACACAACTTATAACAATGTTAGTGGTCATTGTGGTGCATTTTAACCCACTCATGAGCAGGCAAGTGAAACTTGACATTGATGGGAGAAAGAAAATGACTTCAGGTTAAATGTGTTCCAGAGTACCTGTAGTATTTTGCAATTTTGCTCTGTTGTAGTTCTACATAACCTTAAAAGGGATAGAGGAACAAGAATCCCTAACATCACGATAGTGGTACACTAGGAAATTTAAAGAAGAAGAAGTTCTATATAAATATCATGAACATACCAAATTGCCTGGACTCAACGATTTTTGAAAGGAAACAGTCCACTTAAAAATAACAAAGTACATGAATTGCACAAGCATTTACGCTTTGTCTCCAGCACAAAATGTGTCCGTCAACGCACTTTCTCTTAATAGTGTTTAAGTGAAAACCGCGAGAGATTTACTTCTGAGACTTAGAAAATATACTGTAGTGCACTGTAATCCTAATTCTGCACCATAAAAAAGAAACTGTCCATTAAAGAAGCGCAAGTCAATGAATATTGTATTTTACAATGAACACCTGCATTTTCTGTTATGCGTAGTATAGACGTTAATGAGTTGTAAAAACTGTATTTTGCAAATATATATAATTTCAAGTGCACAAAGTGTATGCTTATTTTAGAAATGATTTATTTTTATGGTAGGTGCATTTTCTACAACTCCACTTACACAGTGATACGTAGCTGTCCTGTGGCCGTAACCCCACAATAATGGAGTACAGTAGTAAATATTCGCTTTTACATCCTATTAAATTGGGTGGAGGTGATGCATTTTACTATTGTCATTTTGCTACAGTGTAGTGCATAGTCCGCTTCTTAGGCACCGGTACTTAGTTCATGCACGTTGGAGTTTCCCCCATTTCAAGCTTTCTGTCGAAGATGTTTGAATAGCAGGTTTCGTGGTAGATTGATAGAAAGAGATTTGCCAATTTCGTGGCCTCCAGGCTCACCTGACTTAAACCTAATAGATATTTATTGGTGCGGACATTTGAAATCTCTGTTTATGCAACTCCAGTTGCAGATGTAGAGACTCCTTGTGCTGGAAGGGTGCCAGACATTATGAAGTTCTCCAGGCCAAACTCAGTCTTTAGGGAGTCCATGAGATGACGACGGGTTAACGGATGCATTGGAGCTAATGGAGGTCATTTTGAACATGTGCTGCTTTTTTTTTAATTTACGTCCTCCAACGTTAAGTCATATCGGACGATGAATAGAATGGGTGAAATGATGCTCAAATAAGTCCGGGGTCCATGGAGCTTAGAGTTACCCGACATTCGTCTTACAGGATAAGGGAAAACCCCGGAAAAACCTTATCCAAGTAACTCACCCTGACCAAGATTCGAACTCGGGACCTCTTGAACGTGAGGCAGACATGCTACCACCACGCTACCGAGGCGGAACACGTGTGCTGTGATTTCCTGTTTTCCACTATTCTGTCATTGAGTGTTGTATGGGGTTTAACTGTAGAAAAAAGTGGTCTAAAAGGGAAATAACAATTTCTGACCTAAGATAGGAAAACCCTCCAATGTAAGAACAGCGCGAAGGCCTGACTATATAAGAAGCGTGCAGTATTTGAGCACTTCTACTTCCTCTGTGTCATATTTCTAGAATTTATGTGATTGTGTTCACAAAACTCTCTCAAACACTCTCTTTGTGGTTAAAGTTTGTTATCAACTTTGGCAAACTGTTGCAGAGCAACGCACACTATTTCAGTTGCTACTGATGTGCAGAATGCAAAATGTTAAACCGAAACATAATGCTTTAATGATTTTTGTTGGCATTACTTGACAATATAATTGCTACATGCTCCTATTTCGGTAAAAAAGCTGAAAAAGAAATAAATACTGCTTCTGTTTGTGGAATCAGCGCATGGTGCAAATCCTCTCATCTCATCCTGCTACTAACGCGGATAATACAGAGGCGTAAAAGCCGTGGTTAGCATTTTAAATATCTCCTCCCACTTCTTGAACATGACCAGAACATTTCAATTTTTCATGGAGCTAGTAAGTGCCGTAGACATTAGTGATTGTATTCAAATGAAACATCGATGTTATTGCTAATAAAATTAACCCCTTTCTGTTGCAAAATAACCAACCGTGTAATCTCTCACAACAAGGCATTGTTAATCTCCCATCGCTTAGAAAACCGGCCTTTCTGTGCAACTTGGATTTAGTTTTTACATCTTTCATGGGCTCCTATAATATAACGTATAATGCTTTGATGGTTACGTGTAAAAACATGTTATTGGTGATCAGAATGAATATTTTAAAGCATCGTCCCTTAGCGACAAGGCGAATAAACCCATACATATGGACACGAAGGCTTCACCGGTTATCTAAAAATACTTGTATAAACCGTCACTCTAAAGAAATTGCTACAAGTACATTTTATATGTAGTAGTCAGTAATAAAGTGTTACATGGAATAGAACTATCTAAATATTACAGGAAAACTGGGAATTCCAATCTTTAACAAGTGATAGCTGCAGTCACTTTTTTCATATGGTTACAGTTGTTATTGGCAAATAGCCATGTAACGCTACAGCATTCATCAACGCGTACAAATTGTAAAAATTTATTATCAAAATGGATCATCTGTTCGCAAACCTTCCATGTATTGCGTGAAGTATACAGTGTGCATAATCGTTCCTGCGAGAGAACGATTCGACGTTTGATAGAAATTTGAAAGAAGTGGTTCTGTCAGCGATCAAAGAACGCCTGTACGTAATCGACGTAAGCACTCCAACGAATATGTAGGCGCCGTTCGTGACAGAGTACTCGAAAACGGAAACAAATCAATTACTCATCGAGCGCAAGAATTGGGGCTTTCGCGAGCTCAACTTGGCGAATTCTGCATCTAGACTTGAAGCTGCACGCTTAACTCAAGAACTAAGGCACAATGATTATAATTTTCGCCGTGTATTCGCTGACTGGGCTATGGAGAAATTGGAAGCTGGCCCGGAATTTTGTCGAAAAATCATCTTCAGCGACGAAGCCCACTTTTGGATGAATGACTTTGTTAACAAAGTGCAATCACAATCCAATGCAGATTCAAGAACGACCTTTTCATCCCCAAAAGGTTACAGTGTGGTGTGGCTTTTGGTATGATGGAATTATTGGTCCATATTTTTTCAGAGACGAAGATGGAGATGCTCTATCGACAGAGAAAGATACCGGGCTCTTACAAGGAGCATTTTTGGCCTTAGTTGGAAGGAATGGATATCAGAAACATCTGGTTCCAGTAAGATAGTGCCACATGTTATACTGCTCTCGAAACAATCGATCATTTGAAGCAGAAGTTCAGAGGTTTCATCATTTCCCGTAGTGGTGATGTTAACTGGCCCCCGAGATCATGTGATTTAACGCTTTTGGATTACTTCTTGTAGGGTTATGTTAAGTCTCGAGTCTATGCCAACAAGCCAGAAACAATAAGACCTGAAGCTCTCCTGGTGACGAATATTCTTACTTTCTTCTCGGGCAGCAAGCCAGGTGAAAAGACGATTACATATCGACGTTTCGGGAGTGTGCATCTCTCCCATCATCAGGATATTTATAAAATGTTATAACTACAAATGAAACACTGGACATAACACAAATATAAACAAAGACAAAACACTATCACATCAACACTATCACAAACACATCATCAATCATCACGATTAGTCGTGATGCTGGACTTCAGTTCAGCTCCTCTTGGAAACCGGCCTTAAAATGGAAATCCGTCGATTTAAGAAGCAAAGATCAATAAAGCTTGATAATAAAGTTAAGTATTTACGTTTCTTTGACACAATTTACTATACTCACGCCATCTCCTGAGCTGACATTTAATTTACTGAAAACAGTCTTTTGTTCAGTAATGCGAATTTTGATAGTGTTTTGTCTTTGTTTATATTTGTGTTATATACAGTATTTCATTTGTGGTTATAACATTTTATAAATATCCTGATGATGGGAGAGATGCACACTCCCGAAACGTTGATATCTAATCGTCTTTTCACCTGGCTTGCTGCCCGAGAAGAAAGTGAGCAAAGCTAAAAACAGTCAATGACCTAATGAATAACACCATGCGTGTTATTCGTGAAGTTGGACATAATTTACGTTCTGTCACTGAAAATTGAATCAACCGTATATACAACCCAAAGAAGTCGCGGAGGTGACCTAGCTGATGTTCTTTTCCACACGAAATGACATTAATTATGTACCAAAATAATAAAAGAATTTAACCTCTATCATTTATAGAATGTGTTTGTATTCAAATATAGGACACTCTTGTTGAAAGACCCTGTATATGATTTCCTGGTACTAAAGAAAATATATCTTGGACTACTTTTGTGCTGGTTCCTAGCTGTTTTGCCAGGGGGGAAATCATACGATACATTTACATGCTTAGTACATATTTACTCCTTTCTGCTATTATCTTCTTCCCTTCCCTTTATTATTATTATTATTATTATTATTATTATTATTATTATTATTATTATTATTATTATTATTATTATTATTATTATTATTATTATTATTATTATTATTATTATTATTATTATTATTATTATTATTATTATTATTATTATTATTATTATTATTATTATTATTATTATTATTATTATTATTATTATTATTATTATTATTATTATTATTATTATTATTATTATTATTATTATTATTATTATTATTATTATTATTGTTATTATTATTATTATTATTATTATTATTATTATTACTACTACTACTACTACTACTTTACTACTACTATGGTAGTGTGTTCCATTTATACCTTGCGTTTAACTAAATGGTCGGTGACTTTATAAAATATTCTCCATAGGCAATGATATTAACTCGTATACAGTGAGACTTAGATCTTTAACCTCTCGTACATCTGGATCACATACACATTCAAACTCAAATTCATTACCAAATATTATTTTATTTATTTTAAATGCTGTTTCCCCTAATTATGATCGTTAGTTATCTTTATTTGTCTACCTTGCATCACTTCTCCACTACTTGTCAATCTTTTGTCTTTCACAGTCTAATATCCACCTCTTATTTCAACTTATTATAATATCACTTCTTTTGGCTGAATCTCCTTTACCTCACTTTTTCGAGATTTCTTTTATACTTCTCCACTTTCCCTTTTGTTGTTATTAATCTTTACTTGCCGCTTTTACCAACCGTTCTTCCAGTTATCCATCACTTGGTCAAACCTCTCCTCTGCCTCTAACTACCCCTTTGTGTTCTCTGTTTCCTCTATGCAATTTGTTTAGCCGCTTTTAGTCCTTGCCTCGTATATTAGTTGCATAAAAGAAGGTAATTTTCTAAACTTAATGACTCGGAAAATGCATTTTCAAGAAGAAAATATTTCGGGAGTTGTTTCAGTTGTTTTCGTTATTTTCTCAGCTGGAAAACCGGGGATTTTGATTATCATATATACGAAACAGTAATTTCCTTTTAATAGCCCGTGTAACCTCTCCACTGTACGAGGGTGGTTCAAAAAGTAATGCCTCCAATTTGTTTCTCTTTTAATTGCCAAGAAAATTGAATACAATTTACATAGCTTGAAAACTACAATATTGGCGATTAATTCAATATAATCTCTGTCCTTTTCCACAGTTTTGGTCCACCTTTTAACTAGGGCATGTATTCCAGTGTGGTAAAACACACGATCTTGCTTCCTAAGACATTGACACACGGACGTTTTCACAGCCTCCTCATCTTCAAAATGAATCCCACGATGAGCTTCCTTTAGTGGCCCGAACAGATGGAAGTCTGATGGCACCAGGTCAGGGCTGTATAGGGGGTGAGGTAAGACGTGTCATCCCAATTTCTCAATTTCTGCAGTGGTGTAACGGCTGGTGTGTGGTCTTGCATTGTCATGCAAAAGAAGAACATCCACCATAGTTTTTGTTGGGCGAACTCGGCGAAGACGTGCTTTCAGCTTTCTGAGAGTTCTGACGTATTGAGCAGAATTTATTGTGCATCCCTGCTCCAAAAAGTCAATCATAATTACACCCTCTGCATCCCAAAACACTGTCACCATAACTTTCCCTGCCGACCGCTGAGTTTTGAATTTTTTTTTTCTTTGGTGACGTGTGATGCCATTCCATTGTCTGTCTCTTTCATTCAGGTTACAAAAAATGAACCCACGTTTCGTCTCCAGTAACAATATTTTTCCAGAAACTCCTCTCCCTACAAATTGAAGCGCTGCAAGTGTTCGGAGGCTATTGTTTTCCTTGTTTCTTTGTTTTGGGCGGTTAACATTCTTGGTACCCAACGTGAACAAACTTTTGAGTAACCAAGCTGTTGAATAATCATCATCACACTGCTTTTACTGAGGGAGGTAATGCGATAAAATTCAGCTGTTGTTACCCGGCGATCACCACGAATAATGTCATCGACTCGCTGAATGTTGCATGGAGTCACTGCAGTCACCGGCCTGCCGCTTCGCTTTTAATCTGCCAATGTTATTTGCCCTTCAGCTTCGTTACAGCGACGAACCGATCATCTAACAGTGCTGACATCCACCGTTGCATCACCATACACATTTTTTAGCCTTTCGTGTATTTGAATTGGCGTTTCACCTTCCTTCAATCACAGAACGCTGTCTAATACGAATGTCGATGTCAGCCATTTTGCAAGAGGAAGCAGTGCTGCCACCTGTTGACTTCGGAAGTTACTACTGCAGGGGATTGGAGAAGAAGGTTTGAGGAATTGCGACAAGTTCAAAGTTTTTCACATAACTTACTTATTTAAAGGGGGAAAAATAGGATACATTACTTTTTGACCCACCCTCGTATTTGTGTAATTAGGGAACCATTTGGGATATATGGAAATCTACTGCAGAAAGCGTAGTGCACATTAAATCATATAAAGTCTACCAAATACTTTTCATCTCTATTCAGTGCTGCACGATTGTATTTATCCAAATTTAATTGTCATCTCACGAAAAAATGCTTTAAAAATTTTGATCCTCTTTTGTTTCTTCTTTGCAAGCTTTGTTAGCTTGTTGCTATTATGAAGCTTTTCCTCTTTGATTCAGTTAAGCTTATTACCTTATCCCACAGAGTTTCTTATTACTTAATATTTATTACTCCATTTTGAACAATTTATATATTAAAGTGTATTATGCAGAACATTAATTTTAATGAACACTGCAGTATCACATATAAGGCATGAAAATGAATGTGCAGGTGTTCCCTTCATACCTCCCACATTTTATTTAATCTTTACTAAGGAAGTATGTGGAGTAAAGAAATATATTGGTACTAAAATAAAAATAAACTCAACGAATTTTTGTTCCAATATTTGGAGGTTGGATGTTTTGTCACTATGCCACAACAATGATTTAAAACAAAATGGCCAACTGGCATATAGCTTCTTTTGGTACGCAGAGACGAAATCAATTATAACAGCTCAAAGAAATTAACAGAGAGAATATGAGATGCACCTAATGAAAAAAGCCATAGTATCAGAAGTTTCTGACTGTAACTGTTAAATAAACCCGAGGTTCTCGTCAAAGTATTAACAGAAGAGAAGATTGAAGAAGCTAGAGCTGGATTTCAGAGCAATTGGCTACTTAGATAGCATTTAAGTCATAGTCTTATTACTCATACAAACATTCTAAACATACGTTATTTTATCAAGTTTTATTCAACTAAAAATTAAGAATACATTTTCAAAGTAAAGGGTAGTTTGAGGTTAGAAGATTTATCTGATTTTTAGTTTTAGTTTGGTTTTCACACACATACGATACCGATCTTTTGGATGGAATATTTTGCCTTTACCTGCTGTAAATATATGATGGAGAAAACAATTAAGGACATGACACATATCTGTCATTTTTACGATTTAACTTTACATGTGAGTGATAATAAAATGTCCTTTTTTCCTTTTCTGTTTATTTTTTCTGCCTTTATGTGGAGCAAATAATATTATTATTACACTTCTACCCACTCATCTTTCCAAACAGACCAACAGGATATGGCTGAGCCATTACCTAAGCGGAACAAAGGTGGATAATGAGCTTGGTTGTCGTTAAGAAAAAAAAATCAGATCAAAGGAAGCACCTCCTCTTGATAATTATCTCAGTATGTATAAAGAGATGGGCCACGCCCCCCTGTGTAATGGTTTGTAATGAGACTTTTACTGAGTCACAGTCTGCCGCTGAAATAGTTGAACATCAGGGCAGCAAACACGGCTCAGAGTAATATATACGGAAACTAAAGAACATGAAAAATTAATTAACAAAGTTGTAGTATCAACCAGTAATATGCAGGTTTACTTTTAAAAAATATATATAATTTATTCCTTACATATGTTTTGTTGTTCCTGAATATTGTTGTTACCGTTATAGTACGAAGGACATGTATGATGTTTCTTTCAGCTCAATGACGTTTGTGAAGATCTTTCTCTATAGATGAACAGAAAAGCATCAGTAGGAATAAAATCAGGGGAATTTTCAGGTACTCTACGTTTCTAGAAATCACTTGCTGTGGAAGCTTCTGGTGCAGCAATTATTATAACTTTCGCGCAGTGTGTGAAGCATCCGAAACTTCCGAAAAGACAATGCTCAACTTTGTCACTGTAATGTAAATGTGTCATACACTCAGACGGACCCTTGAATCGAATAAATCTCACTTTTATTTGTCATGTATACACCCAATGTAAAATAATACTCATTTGGAGAACATATTCTGAAAGAAGTCATTCGGTTGGATAGACGCATGAATAAGTTTGAGCACAGAAGACTAATTTTATTTAATTTTTAATTGTTTGCATTCGGTGATTAAATCATATGGCATGCCATAATGCATACAATTCATTGATCATTTGTTGAACAGACGTTATTTTCAGATTTGAAATTTGTCGCTGGCGTTTTTTAATGAACTCACATATGTACATTATCAGTAACTATTCATGCTTATTATATACCAGTAGCATGGTATTTCATCCAAAAATTGGATATAGAGCCAAATACTTGTTTTGGTATCTAAGTTTCCAGGATGCGTCATGAGGATTTTCAAAAAAAGCTCCCATCTGATACCACTCCTTCATGGATAAATTTACACACTTTTCACAAAAAAGTTATAACTTTAATTCATACACTATTTTACAATGTTAATGCACAAATTTTAATGATAAGTGATTATTTTGTGTAAATGTTCTGTGACTTACCATTGGAGGACGTAAATTACAGAAACAAACAAAACAAACCAAAACTTTTGTTTCTAGCACATCGTTTATTAGTGGGGCCCACCTCGATAGCTTAGATAGTGCTGTGTCTGCCTCACCTTCAAGAGGTCTTGAGTTCGAATTCCGATCAGGATGAGTAACCTGGATAAGGTTTTTCCGGGATTTTCCCTTGTCCTGAAAGATGAATGTCGATAACTCTAAGCTCTATGAACCCAGGGCTCATTTGAGCATCATCTCACCGACTTCATTCATCGTTCGATATGACTTAACGTTGAAGGACGTAAATTAAAAGAAAATATTAGTTCCGAGAAGAAATTATACGCATTCCTTCAAGCAAAAGGTTTTTTTTCTAAATTGAAGAAGCAGTATAAATTATACTGCCCCAAGGAACTCATTACATTTGAATTTATGAATTGTTTAGCATGATCTGCAGCTATTAGTTAAATTGGGTCACTCGGTATAACGGAAGAGTTGAAAGTTTCATTCGCTGATAATTCAATACAATATCCGCTATCGTAAGCAATTTCTGCACGATTCTGAAGCATGCCCTTAATGTTTCCTTAATTGTAGACGAAATAGCGTGCTTTCCTTTGTCATTAAATCTTATTCCTTACAGCTATATTAATGCAGGAATGAAATTAAAAGCTTTATAGCTTTCTCACAAATTTGATAGCCCAAAACCACATAACCTTAATGCCCATTCGGGTGAATCTTCTATATTATTAAAACCACATAAATTAAATTAAAACAACATTGTCATTAAAGGGAAAAAACGTGAATGTTGTCATTAGTTTTACTATCTGCTTGCATTACGTTGGACATATGCATATGTATGGGTGACGTGTGCATTAGATTGTGTTGAGATAATTGGTCATTATTAACTATTAGCTTAGATAGCATGTTTGTTAATGGCGAAAAGTTAAATCCATATTTCAATACATTATCTTTCAAAGAAAGTGTCAACTACTCACAAGAAATTTTTAATACTTCAATTATTTATCTCTCAAAAAGGAATATTAATGAAATCAATAACAACTGCATTTTTGTGATATCTGTAATTTTGAAGACAGTTAAAATATAGTATTTCTTAATGATAAGGCATATGATTTTTTTAAGTTTCATAGACTAAACGTTTTAAAATATATACATTTGACAAGAAGATTTCCTTGCTATATGAAACCCATACTTACTTTATAAATGAATAATAATTACGACTTATAAATCTGTACAAGAATGTTATAAGAATACTATTTGCGTCAAGAATTCGTTGTTTAATTTGTAGTTAAATGTTTGAATGATAACAAATGGATATTTGCCTGCCGTATGCTATGTAATTGCCATCCGTATTACGAGGCTGTTAATTTTACGAAACGTTCGTGCATTCAACTCCTCTCCCATCCATGACGAACGACGTTTAACTACGGTTATTGGGGTTCGCTTTATGATAATTGGAATTGTGCTTGATAACCGGGTTATAGCAACATTATGCAGAGGTCATAACATTTACCTTCCAAAAAGCTGCCTTCATTCCGCAATTCGACATTCCAATCATGTTACTTGCTTGCCGAACATCAAGGAGTTTAGCAAACAAATTAAATTACTCATTCCAGCTCTTTGATTAATGTTTGTTTCTATATTCCTTCAAGGAAACATAAGCTTTATTTTGTAAATTTGAACTACCGGTGCATCTAAATCAAATTTAAAGGTCGATACTCCTTTTCTGTGCGTATTTGTAAAGATCCTGTATCACGAAATAAGAAAATGGCTGTTCTATTCAGTGGTGAGAGACTGTAAATTGTGGTCTGTTAAGATTTCTGGCTAACAAATGATACATTTGTGCTATAATGCAATAAGAAACAAAACATAATGCAGCTGGCATCATTTGCAATTATTTATGCAAAGCAGATAATATAATTTATGTTAATTTTTCTATCTTGTTTACGAGATAAAAGAAACACTTCACAAAAACGTCTGTAAGTGTTGCCATAATGACTGTGCATATGTCTTGTATCAATGGAAAGCATTGCCCATCTGTACGTGTGACACATACAATGTCAAAATACAAAACATTATGTACATTTAAAACTGTATAAGTGGATACAACATTAAAGGTAGTTTATACTGAGAAACTCGCAAGTATTCGCGATTTAGAACGAACCACTACGCACGCAGTCAAATTTTCACATGTAAAAGTTTAGAAGAAAGATTTTCATTATAAAACCAATAAAGTTTTGCATAAAATGTTCTCTAAAGTCAACGAATTTTAATAAAAAAATTTCATTCATCTCAAACTTGACTTAAATTTGTATTAATTACAGGTAACTCATATTGGTAAGTTCCTATAACTGCAGAAAATTTATTATTTTTGTATTTATTTAGCACAGCTAAGACAATTTGACTCTCTCTTCCAGCCATTCATATAAAGATTTGAATATCATAAGACAGATAAATACATTCAACGTGACAGAAAACAGAAGTAACGCAAATAATTAAGTTAGTTATTTGAGTGATTTCTACTTTTGGGAATTATTTGCCCTATATCTGTAATGAATTTTACCAGTGTTACTGCACAAATTTCACCGCTAAATGAACACATCTGAAATGTGTCGCTATACGTGTATTTACAATAATTAAAAAATTGTACGATTTTTGTGCCAATTACAAGGTCAGAGTCTGCTTTAACATATACAATTTATGATACTTGCGATATAGGTTCTTTTGCCTTGATTTCAAATTAAATAACCAGTACTTCATTTCACTGATGTGGAAACACCATTGAAATATTTATTGATGTTAACAACGTTTTCGATTCAAGGAAAGAAATCGTATGGAAAGAATTGTAAACTATTAGCTTATCTGTCCAACAATGTTGTGAAATTATCTACACTTCTCAAATGAAGCATTTTTATAACTGTTGAGGGCACATACAGCGCATTATGTATTTATTTTTACTGTAGTAAATGTTTTGTATATATCATGCCTAAGCTCTTCCTGTAGTGAAATATTTTACAGAATTCAAGAATTTTACTAGCCATGCTAATATCTTAAAATTTTGATGTTTTAAACAAGATAATTAGACTGTTTTTGAAGTAAAAAGTAATTTTACGAGTGAAGGATATTTAAGGTAAGAGCATTTTCTTGAAAATCTTCATGTCACAACTCTCTCACTCACTCACTCACTCACTCACTCACTCACTCACTCACTCACTCACTCACTCACTCACTCACTCACTCACTCACTCACTCTCTTACACACACACACATGTTTCTAAATATGCTTTCCTCTAACTCAGGTGTCCTCCAACAAATTGTATTTTTGGAATGTGCAGAATAATTTTTAGATCAGATAGTAGATGGTATCTACTAAAGTCAGACGAATACTGAATATCTCCTTTTCATATAAGGCGTAGAAACATATTTCAAATAATATATCCACCCAAATCGGTTACCCCAGTTGTTGATTTTCTTATAAAATTACTTTAATGCTTAGAGCGATTTAAATGGTACAAAATTATATCATTTAAATTGAACAGAGCTTAGAATTTCTGGTAAAATTTGTGCAAAGGAGTGTGTGCAGAGCTGTGAACATAAAACTGAGTAAGCTAAGAACAAGGTACATTACAAAAAAGCATGTCTACTTGTTATGTTTGTAGGAAAGTGTCCGCAGTATGAGGTCGCATCTACAACTGTTAAGTCACAACATAAATGATGTACGGTAACCTTCGGCGAAGCGGCCGGTTCTCTTTGGCTATGCTAATAGTGTGAAGAACATTACGGCATTCCTTGCCAGCCTCTTAACAACGGGTCCTATGGTTCTACCGCCCGCAAGATGCATTGCTTCATGCGACGATGGGTGACGAAAAGCTCTGCTAAAAATATTGCCGTCTCCAAAAGATAAATGCGATAATGCCTACCAACGGTGGCTGGAGAAGGGGAATCTTTGTCTGCCAAAGTGACAGATGGGATAGCCACTTATACGGTTTTCTCTTGGGCAAATTGTTCTTTCATCCTGGACTTTCTGTTTTAGGTATCATGTCTGATGCTTATTAATATCAATACCTACTCAGCACATTGTAAATAAATTAACCTCTCTTTTCCAGATTTATGTGTCTATTTCAAAACCGTTTCATGCAAAGTATCAGTCGAAACAATACTTTAATTTTTTTAATAGATGCTTACGAAACATTAGAAACAGAAATTTTACTTAGTAATCATATTGTTTTTCATCACCTACACACGTATTATTCAATGCTAACAGAGATTCTATACTGTCTATTATAACTATGTTTGAGACAATTTTACTGTTGGCTGTGATTATTTGGACTTTTAGAAAATGTCCTGAAGTTTTCGGCTATCCCACGCCAAACATGACTTTCTTTAAATCTTACATACGCAATGAATATTACCATATGCTTGAAATAGTACTTTTCAAAAACATCTACAATGAAGAAGCTGCAGTATTAATACTTTCAGTATGCAGACAAGAAAAACATCAGTTGAAAAACTCCTTCAACCCATTTCTCGTATTTTGTGAATTGCCAAAGGTTCAACAGAAGGAAGAAACCAGTTACAAAATTATTCCATTAATATAATACTTTCTTAAAAATTAAACGTGTAATATTTCCCTTAACAATTTTAAAGCTTGCCATTAATCGTTTAGCTTTTGTTAGAAAAACTTAAAAATTACTTTTCACATGTGTTTATATTTTACTTGAAACTTTCTTGAACATTAGTATCAATAGAGTACAACTATCTTACCTATAAGTATAGTAAAGTTGTAATATGTTTTGACCCATTCAATTTAGAGAAATAAGCGATGGGTTACCTCGAAGCAAAGCGTCGCATTTTTTAAATTTTCATTTTTGTATGTGTGTGCATTTCTGCGTGGTCATGGGTTGTCTTTAGCGGCACAAAGGTATGTCGTGAAGCATTATATAAAACATAATCCTATGTATCCCATCTGAGCTAATGTCTCCTTTTTAATTCCCAATAATTCTATAAAAGACATAATTTTAAGAACATAAACTAAGGTATACTAATTTCACTATGTGCTAATTTAAAAATAGGAGCATAAATATGCTAAAATTAACTTGTTCTGTTTTAAATTACTTTGGGTGGAAGAATAGCCGAAGTATCTAACTTATTATAAAGAGTTTTATTTTTCAAAATTGTTTGAGGAATTTATTATATATAGTTTAAATTTAATGTATAGATAGGTAACAAGTGAGGCCAGTTTTTCGTTACTGCTATATGCATACGTAAAAAGATAACCATGGGAAATTGTACAATTCCAATGGCGTAACAGGTACAAGAAAGAGTCGCAAATGTGCGCTATTCCCCTCCCCCCTATATTGTGTAGTCTCGTTTACTTTTACATTCATATTAGGAGCTTAGACTAAGTCTTGTGAACCAAACGATGGTATTAAATTCGCTGAAATTTGTATTTTACTTTCTATATTGTCTAAGTAGAGATACTGCATCCCAATCAAAGTTTTGGAGCATGCAGGTTTCTAAAAGAACATATTAAAAACAGTTTCGTGCGAGTTAAATCGTGTGTGTGTGCGTGTGCAAGTGTGTGTATGTTTTTAAACGCATAATTCCAAAACAAAAAGTTTGATAACTACTGCACTTTCAAGAATGCAATGCAAATCCCCCCAATCCAAAGTGGCCTTTAGATAGAAAATATGAAAATGTTTCGTTATTTTTTATTTTTTCAAACACGTCTTCCTTATTCATATTTCGCTGTTTACTTGTTTTGTACACTCCAGGAGTGTACAAGTTAGCGCCTGGGGTCAGATCACACGTTAAGGAGCAAACTCTAGATCAGAGAGAATAGTCAAGGTGGATGATTAGATTGGAGCCTCGTATGAAAGTGAGTAAGGAGATGAACAGTAGAAAAGGAAAGGTGATGATGGATCAGGGAAACAGGAGAATCCGGGAAAAAACCGATCCAAGCACTGCTTTGTCCACCACATGCAGGACTCTGGAACGATGGAGTTTCTTATCTGTAAAGACTGTTCTTGCTGCTTGGCTAGTTGATTGGTGACCATGATTGCACACAGTCAGGATCGTTGTGGCGTTAGGATTGGCATCGTATTGGAATCGCTAAGGAGACCATCTACACTGGCGTGCATCATCGTTTTTTTTGGGATCTCCCCTTTTTCCCCTTTATATATAATTTACGTCCTCCAACGTTAAGTCATATCCGACGGTGAATGAAATGGGTGAAGTGATGCTCAAATGACTCCAGGGTCCATGGAGCTTAGAGTTACCCGACTTCGTCTTGAAGGATAAGGGAAAACCCCGTAAAAACCTTATCCAGGCAACTCAGCCCGACCGAGACTCGAACTCGGGACCTCTTGAAAGTGAGGCAAACACGCTACCATCCACGCTACCGAGGCGGGCCATCAGGAGACTTTCTCCTATCCGAGACTGCTGGGGAAAGCATAAATTCCTCAACTGTAATATTTCTGCACAGGCAATAAGCTATCTTGGTCTATTCATGAATAGCAGATGCTGATGGCGGTGGTGGTGGCGGCGGCAGCATTTTAATTCTTTCAGATCTCATTCAAATTCACTGTGGCATTGGCAGTTAATGCCAAACGATGGCCAAAAGCAGTAGGTAACAGTTAAATGGGATACATTATAAAATATTACTGAACGTTCTTAATAAAATGTTACTATAACATTTACCTTTCCCGATGAGCTGCACGTGGTTTTAATTAATACTAACTTTATTTGCTCAATGGTCACTCCACACCTACGTAATTTACTGTTATTGGATTGGATTATGTTACGTAGGGGACCTAAGCCCCAAGTTGGGCAGCCGCGGAATGAAGGATAAGTCGAGAGAAGACAGAGGGCAGCCGTCTTAAGGAGTCACGACAGTGCAGAGGGCCGGGTCCCTACAATTGTTCAGTTGGAAACTTCCCGGCAGGCCAGCACAACTGACCATGGTCCTGAAGCGGTCCACCAGGCCGGCCGGAGACCATCCGACCGAAGGAGGACGTGTTTACCAGGGGCATATCATCCTGCCATGCAGCGCCGAGTCTCCCGCCGACACTTTCTACCTTGAAGGAATGCGCCAGATGAGAGCTGACGTGAAATGTTAATAAATATGAAATAGAGGAACAGGAAATTCGGGTGAAGTACCTAGAATTCGCCTAACGACGCGGGAAAACCCCGAAAAGTCCATAGGTTAGGTAGGCCAGCCACAGAATCGAACCCGGACCTTATGAATGTGGGCCTCAGACGAATACGCCTGAGCTATTCCGCTAGGTCAATTTACTGCTATACTTCTGCACTGTTTTTTTTGTTGGGTCAATTTAACTGTTCATGGGGTGATTCATTATCGTAGTAAGTAGCAGGTAGTGGTGGTAGGGGAATGTGAACAGATCTCAAACTTTCTCGAACCTCGACCTGTAGATATTTTATGCAATCCCTAATTCTTATCTTAGAACTAGAGCTCCTTAGAAATTGTTAGCTCCAGTATTGTCATTCTTGAGATAACCTTTAATTCTATACAATGCTGGGACCCCAGAGGGTAGGTATATTCTCCCTAAAACTCCGTAATTTAACATAAACACGTAGTTATTGGTTTTCACTCTGTTGCTATACTCCCATATAAACCTAACAGTGGCCAAAACGTTGAACTTATGCCGTTTATAAAACTGCAAGTTGAAATATAACATTCTAAAGCGAATTTACTCTTCTATTCATTTAAGCGAACCAGCATTAGCCTTGGGTAGCCCACACAATTCGACTCCGAATTATATATGCCTACAATTTACCACAAGCTTTGGTCCTTTGGAAACATTCATGTCTAATGAACCGTAGGCCCTCTTACGTTTGTTTCTTTACTTCTTATTTTCTTTAAGTAGATGGCCATTAGTTTCGTATTTTATTGCTAGCAAAAAGAGCAACAAGTAAACAAAAGAAGCTGGGCAGGAATTTTAGCTCTTGTGGAATTCAAAGCTCTTCCCACAGCGTGGTTTACCCGTCCAAAGGATAACGAGTTTAAAGGTCATGTTGTCTGATGAAAATGTGTAGTAGTTTTTTATTTGGTGCCTCCGAGGTCCTCGGATATCAATCTTGGGTTCGTGTAGAGAATTCCAGCGGATTCTACGTAACACGCATACAGCTGAAGGGAATTCTGGAATCTTTCATTCAACCCCGCTAACGTGGTCGGAGAAAGGTCAACTTTTGTAGCGGTTGTTTTCAGATTTCATGGCACGCGTTGTCATAGGGAGACAAAGGCGGACCCTCCTACACAGACTCACACTTCCCTTAACTAAACATCACACGTGCTCCGCCTGCATAATTTCCTTGGATTCCCCCGTACCGACTTTCCAAACACAATTTATTAAGGTTAAACCATGTGCACATAAAACCTATAGACTCGGGGTTAAATCAGCTACTCCTAGACTTGTTTTATTTTAGGTAAGTGATAGATGTGCCTTATCTTTGTCTTATCGTCATATCGGACGGTGAATGAATTGGATGAAATGATGCTCACATGAGTCCAGGGCCCATGGAGCTTAGAGTTATCCAACATTCGACTTGAAGAGATAAGGGAAACCCCGGAAAAGCCTTATCCAGGTAACTCACCCTAACCTAGTTTTGAACTCGTGACCTCTTGAACGTTGAGAAGACACGCTACCATCTACGCTACCGAGGCGGCCGTAGTGCATTGAGTTCATTCACGCAGCCTCTATGACAAAGCTGCCAATGAGACTAGAGGTATTGTGGAGCAAAGTCCATCTCATGACTATAATTCCTTCTAATAAAACCAGGTTTAATAAACTTTGTGTTACAGTATCCTTATTACACTCTTCCGAAACCAAGTGATGTGGCACATTCTCTAGTTACTAGATTCGATCTACTTCCATTTCATTCCACTTCCTTACCTTGTAGCTGTGCTATTATGTTTGTGGTATATGACCGTGCCTAACAGATGGCGCGACTGCTTGCGTATTATAAAGGCTGTTTTCGGAGCTGAGTGACATTACATGAATGCAATGTCAAAATTGGTAAAAAAATAAAGTGGCATAACTAGTTATACTATATGTTATAACTAATTTGGAAATCTTTATCTCAAACATTGACGCGATATTTTCCTTCATGTGTTTGAGGTGCTGCGATATTCCACATTGATCACTTCGAAGCCCCAGGTTGGGAAACCATATGAAGCGAAATTGCCTCATATATATATATATATATATATATATATATATATATATATATATATATATATATATGACTCTGCACCACGTTGTTGGATTCTGGACCCGACGTTCCCAGCTGTGATGGGTTCTGGAAATTTCTACAGCTGCTCCTCTCTTAGCATGATGAACTTTTACTTAGGGTGTGGTCGCGGATGAGAAGCGATGATTGATTTATTAGAGAAATAAATATTTTTATTACTTTATTTCCGAAATTAAACTCTAATTTATTAAACGATTTACAACAACTCGTCGAAACACTGAACAAATAAGCACTTTTGTAAACGTAGGTGTTACCTTTACAATTATTCTATTATCTAGTTGCAGAATCCAACTTCGGCCAGTTCCAAGTCATTGGTTCTGCCGTTGCTATTGTTACCATCCCTGTTAGGCGTAACATTAGCATAATAACCGCGAAAGTAATATTAAATGCATAACTAAGGGTGGATAGATATTACACTATGAATTAAGCAAAATTATACAAATATAGGGGATAATGATCTAATATGCAGGTGTAGAAATTAAACAGCAATCCCAATACATATATTTTATTGCAAGCACGTGAACCCAACGTGTAAAGAGAGCCGGGAAAATGAGCACTTACCCTCACAGGAATGTTCCTTGTTTTGAACCGACAACGGGTATTGTTCGTGTATCGCCCAAGGCTAGACCCAAGCGACAATTCGTTGCCCGTCTTAGCTTTGATTTGCACATGATACGTGATGTAGAGAAAAGACACCGGGATTTAAGGTACGCTTTTGCAAGCGTGATTCCGCATTAATTACCTAGACTGTGGGTAAGAGAAAGTTGCATGGAATATATGGCTCAGAAACTCAAAATTGCGATGAAATTTAAGATTAGGGATGAAACACAACCTATAAGGAACGATCCTCAACCAATACTATAAAACAATCATCAGGTTATACTTCACCTACGCCGCCATCGTCACCTTCCCGATAACAACACCATACATCAAAACCAGGCTACAACAGATGGAACAAAGGGCTTAAGATTAGCCAAAAAAACTCGTACCTTGGCATAAAAACGACGAAATATATGACATCTGCAAGGCAACACATTCACAACCATACATTGATACATGTACAGATACATTGCGAACGCATCCGAGAGGTCATACAGGAGGCAGCTGATTGAAGCGCAGCGGGGAGCTATAAGAAGACGGAGACCACAGCTCCATCGATTGTCACCCTTATACGACACCATGCTATGATCAAGGAAGCCGAGGACAACGAGATTCAAGAATATCTCCGGATACTATTATCTTAGCAACTGACCATTGTGATTTAACACTTATCAAAATAACTGTACATATACCACATATATTGTATGCAGAAAAAAAAAACTACTACTAAAAAATATAAGAAAATTTAAAAATTAAAAAATATAAAAGCACTAAAAAACTACTATAAATAAATATATATATTAAAAATTATAATAAAATACATATATGAAAGAAATAACATTATTACAATTAGCAATTAACAATTACACATGACAAATTATTAGCTTATGCAAATGTAAATAATCAAAGGAAAAAAAAGGAAAGAAGCCGGTCGCCCTCAACCCCAAAATAAAGTCAAGGCTGAAGAGGGTACACCCCTGAAACACCCATAGGGCGAAATAGGCACGGGTGAAATAAACCCATGGGCGAAATAAGTACTTAAACCCCAGTATTAGTAGTAGTAGTAGTAGTAGTAGTAGTAGTAGTAGTAATAGTAGTAGTAGTAGTAGTAGTAGTAGTAGTAGTAGTAGTAGTAGTAGTAGTAGTAGTAGTAGTAGGAAGGAATAACGGGTCACATGACCCCTAAAGTGTCCAAAATTCGGCGATAGGAAGGGGAAACTTGTGCAATGGCGACGTTTGATATTTGCTAGGAAGAACACTGTGCTGTGGCGAGTGAAAGGCGCAACACGTACTAAAAGTTCATCAAAGTCCGTATTCGCGAATGGATGGAGCAACACATTAGGTGGTTATCGAACACTCTGTGTTAGCGAGTGAGAGAAACAGCACACATTACATCATTGAGATTTTACCAAACTCTGTAGTATAATCCTCCGGAAATACTCTAGTGCGCTAAGTAATGCTCTCGCGACGTCCAGAAACGACAACGCGTACATGGTTTCATACATAACTCGGCGCGTCCTAGAAATTTATAAGTTCACTCGCGACTGATTAAAACTAGTTGTCATGTCAGGCGCACAACAACAGGCAAATTCTACGTCTCGCAACTAATGTGCGAGTTATACCAACGCAACAGTGACGAGTGGAGAGGGCGACTTGTATAAATAAACTTGTCATTCAACGGTCGTGGTGTCTTCTATGTGATAATACCTGTCAGGACGCACCCCCTCCCTGAAACCCAAAAGAGAGAATCCATTTAGACCTACCCTGAGAAATCCCCCGAACTGTTGTAAACCTCCCATCCGTAGCCCTCACCCGTCACATATCCTATCATATGAGGTGTTGAGTGCCGGGAGGGCTCAACGAGGTACTTGACGGGCAAGTACCGCCTCACTATGGTGATTCTACATATTTCCATTGGTCCACGTCATATTCTATTTGATCAATGTTCGTTGCCATATTTAATAATATTTTATAAATTTTTCTTTTGAATCGTTTTCTTGCTATTTAACATTAAAATAAAATTTATTTAAAATTTGCAGTAATATTATCATTATTAAAATCATTACCAACATTCAGTTCCGTTTTATTCTATCACTCTAATCACTATCTCACTTTCAATTGTTCTCATAAATAATTTTAAATGAAATTATATCTAAAATAGCTGTTACAACATAAAGTTGTTCAGAAAGCCGTAAATGAATTTTTAATTCTGGCAAGAATTAAGGCACTGCATTTTAGACGGTGTGTACAATAGCTTTAAAGTATCTAGAGGTTTAATTTCAACATATCACCGACAATTCGAGGTGATAGAGTACGCAAATGCCGTATGTTGTGTTTATCAGAGGTAATACACATTTCGAATTTATCTAGCGAATTTGAAATTAAGGGCTATCACTAATTTCCTGGGCTGTTTAGGAATAAAATTAAGCGATTATCCAAAATTTGTGTTTGTTAAAGTACAACCTAAAATACATGTTTATATTTAACAGCAATGTAAATGACATTGTTTGAAAAGAAATCGAAATCTGTGATGACAGTTGTTCTGATCAGTGCAAGCATGGCTCATACGTTCCTCCATGTTTGATGATTTAATATCAATCACTGCTATCTATCGGGGAATAGAAGTATGTACGCGACATTAAATGGATGTGGTAACCAGGATTATAGATTATAATCTGCTATGACAAACTTTATTTAAAGATAGAATTATTACTACACAAACACTTATAAAATCCGTAGGACCCGGCAGGAATTTGTTCATTCTATGTTAGGCCTAAAGTGGATGATGAAACAGTAGGCATATTGTTTCTCTTAAGTAAGCATTTCATTTATTTTCTGTCAATTTTATCGTAACATCTTCCAAAAAAAAAAAGGTAAGGTTTATCACATAAATGTCTCTTGTATGCTGACGATCTAAAATTATACAGGAAAATTAGTAATACTGACGATATAATAAAATTACAATCTGATCTGGATAATATCTATAAATGGAGCTTAGAAAACAAACTGCACTTCAATATTAAGAAATGCTCCTTTATGATATATACTAGAAGCAAGCAACACTTAAATTCTAAATATTATTTAAATAGTTCTCCACTTGTAAGAGTATATTCTGTCAGAGACTTAGGTGTTACCATGACCCAGAATTTCACTTTTAATAAACACATTATAAATATAACCAATGATTCCTTTAAGAAACTTGGTTTTGTATTAAGGATCTGTAGGGACTTAAAAGATACTCAAGTTATGCTAATTCTCTACAAAAGCCTTGTCCGTAGTAATTTGGAATATGCCTCAATTGTATGGTCACCAATATATAAATGTCACAACAATCAAATAGAGAAGATCCAAAAAAGGTTCCTCAGATACTTACATTACAGAACTCACGGTGCTTTTACTTATAATCAGAACT
This sequence comes from Mantis religiosa, assembly GCA_030765055.1. Classification (NCBI taxonomy): domain Eukaryota; kingdom Metazoa; phylum Arthropoda; class Insecta; order Mantodea; family Mantidae; genus Mantis; species Mantis religiosa. The sequence goes on from CM060954.1 coordinate 75,301,594, forward strand.
TGCCTTATAGTCAACTGCTTAACGAATTCAAAACAGTCTCACTCTCTGATCGTGGAACAATAGCCGAACAATTATTTCTGTACAAACTCATAAACGGCTTGGTATCCACTGAAGAACTGCTTGACAGAATATGTTTTAATGTCAGTTCTGCTAATTTTAGAAATCGTCAGCTCTTTCAATTTAAGACTCCCAAAACAGTATCCCATAAAAATTCTCCCGTTGTTAGGTTGTGTGCGAAATACAATAAACTCTCTACTAAAATAGAACTGGATTTTAGTTTAACTTACGAGCAGTTTAAAAAACAATTAAATATGGGAATTATTTGCATGTGATTTTCAGTTGTATTGCATAATGAGTTTAACACTTGCAATTCTAGTCTTATATAGTAGTTTAATATGTTTCATTTTTAGTCTTAGTTTTTTTAATATTTTATTCCATTAATTGCATTCTCTTTCTTTTATATTCAACTTTGATCAATTATTGTTTACTCTGTTGTATCACTTATATGTCTTGTCTTCAATAATAGCTTAATATATAGTGTATTTTTAGTTTGTCTGTATTCCTTTTTGTATTTCTGTTTTGCATTTAGTCAAACTTGTGTAACTAAATTGCATGTAGCTACTGTAATTGGAGCTTTGCTCTGTTGTAGCACAAATGAAGAAAATAAATAAAAAATAAAAAAAGAGAAGATGGTAAAGTTAAATAAATAAAATTGAGTAAATTAAGCCCATATTTGGTTAAAAACAGCATTCTGTCAAACATGAATACGGTAGAATTAAAATTAATTTAGGATACTGACAGCTGCCGTGAAGCACACGGTGGAAGACGACGTTGGCGCCTACGAACGCCTTGGTCCGCGCGATGGATAGACAGAAGAAAGCGCTAATGACATGACTAAATAACTAGCGAAGAAATAGCCTTTTTTAAAAGTTAAACTATAACCAATTAGATGACACACGGTGAAGAGAACGAAGCGGACATCACACGTGATTCAGCGTAACAACACAGTGTCATTTTTGGCAGAATTACGAAAGGGGGTAAAGAGGAATGTCTAGCCTAATTATTTGAAGTTACGCAGAGCGGCCTTAAAGAGATGTGGCCATTGTTGTTGCCATAGAAACTCTCCCTCCCTTAGGGCCTTAACCTTCAAAGTAACTGTCAGGATCCTAAAGTAATTTAAATTCGACCGTAGTGTAACGGCGGCAGTGAGTGTCTGCCATGGAGACATTAAATGGAAGTCAACCAATGCCAACTTTGTTGTTTGCCGAGTGGAGCAAACCTGTGGAATATTCGATTGCCGGAGCAGCTGACGTCACGAAGTCGGAATTATATCCCTCATTGTGACGCGGTATGTTTCCGGAAGTCTAGAACATTCGACTTCGACAATATTTCATTCCTTTGACTCGAGAAATTTTGGTTTCTTTTCGCGACCCGGCGGTATACAAAGGCGAGACCAAAAGTCAAACTAATCTACCTCTGGACGTCTCTATGACTTGGCATGCGGGTCTTCTGCATAAACTCATCCACCTGGAGCTACCCGCACACCCAAAACACTTACTTCATTCTTTCCCAAAAAATTTTTTTTCTTAGTGGGAAAGAAATCCACAAGGTCTACCAGAGGCGGAGTCCCCGAAGGTTCTGTTGTCTTCCATGCTTTTCAGCGTCTATGTGGCCGAACTTCCCACTGAGTCGCACATCAATATAGCACAATATGCTGACGACGTGCCGTTCTTTACTACAAATAAAACACCATCATAGCCTTCAAAACCATACACAGACACCTCTGTCTGCTTCATGAATGGTGCATTCGTTGGTGATTGTCCATCAGCCCGATGAAAAGAAAGGGCTTTTTATTTACTGAGCGCCACTTTCCGCCAACTTTTCCTCCTTCACTTACTTTATTGGGTGGACAGATTCTCAAATCATTTAGGAGTGAAACTGTACGAACGTCTAACTTTTAGGGAGGACATCAGGGACGTGTCTCAATGGGCATGTGGTGCTACAGCATCGTTGTACCCCATGTTACGTTCGCGAAGGTTATTTCCCCTGAAGCCACGTCTTTTTCGAACTCCCGTAATACATTTACTGCTATATACCTGATAAATCCAGTCTCCAAGATTCTGCAACTTCAATAGGTGTAGAATAGGATCATCCGGGCCATCTATCTTGTATACCGCTGCCTCCCCATGAGACTAACTCATAAAGTCTCACCTCCCTCGCACGGAGAGCATGAAATTAGGCGCCCGGCCGCAAAATTGTCACACCATCAGAGCGTATTGGGATCGGTCTCATGGGCATTGTAGACCTAGAGAACTCGGTCTAAGGCGCTACCTGCTTCCCCGTATCGGTTGTGTTAACAAAATCAGTAACCATGGAGCACATACAATCAACCCCTAAGGCAAAGCTCCACTATATCCTACTAAGCGTTGATTGAACATCTAAATTTGTTTACTCTGTTGAAAAGTTTAAACCAGCATCAGTTGCACCCGAGACTACCGCCGTTGAGGAGCTGAATTGTTACCCCCTTCTTTTCTCTCGCCTCATTTACACCTGCCACCGTGAAAACCACGCATCGCGTCACTTTTGTGGTTAAACCCAAGCTAGGGCAGAACACTCATCCTGCCGTCAGATGATGCTTAGCTCACTTCAGTCTGGATCAGTTTAGTTAAGTTGCTAGTTGTGAGTTTATCAGTGTTTTTAAGAATGCATCAATTTCTTAATAAGATAAGGGACGTTTGTAACAAATTATTGTATTTTATTGTAATATCATTTTAAATGCTTATGAAGACATGTATTACTACGTATCGGAGCTCAAGTCAAAAATAGTAGTGTTTAAGAAGGGAGATAAGTTAAGAAAAGATGAAAAGTGGTATCTAAATGACCAAAAAGTGGAGGTGGTAAAGGAGTTGGACTATTTAGGGATGAGACTGTGCTATAATGAAGGCTGGGGAGCACATGGGAGAAAGATAAGAGTGAAAGGGAAGATAGCGATGTCTGGGAGAAGGAGCTGTAAATATAAATTACCAGATATGTCAGTAATGTGGCATGGAAGAATCTATGATACAACAGTAGAATAAAAAATGACATATGGTGTGGAATTGTAGGGGGCTAATGAGATAAGAAATTGTGTTGAATACACATGTGAACAGTTCTATAAAGAGATATGTTTGAATAGGTCAACGCCAAATGGAGTACCTAGAGTGGAACTTGGAATACCTTGCAGAAGTGGGGTAGTTATAGAAAGATGATTAAAATATTGGTATAGTTGTATAAAAAGGAATATGATAATACAGTAAAGATCTGTCTAGAACAACAGAAGAATTCAACATATAAGGACAGCTGGTGGGCAGAGCTAGAGAGAACGCTGGTCGAAGTAGGGATGGGTCATATCTGGCATGAGAGAGAAAGAAATGTAAAAGGTTTTTGAACAGTTATTAAGAATATGAATAGAGGACATTGACAGACAAGTGACGTGGGGAAATCTGATAAGTAAGAAATCACTAAATATATACCTGAAAATAAAGACAGAATGGGGAAGAGAAACATATATAGACATATGTGATAGATATGAGAGGGAGGGTTTAGCTTGGTTAAGGGCAGGAGCCATATTGAGAGGGGGTTCACCAAAGGAGTGCATTCTATGTGGAAAGAAAATAAGCTTAGAGCATTATGTAGTGGAGTGTAAAGAAATTGAAAACTGAAGGAAATTAATATGGGAATAAGATCTGGAATAATAATAAAGGTGGCTTACGTAGTGACATTAAAAATGCTTACGTTGAAAGGAGAGAAAAGAATAAGGGAGGTGGGGAAATTTGCTGACAAAATCAAAGAGAAATGGCTGAGAAGGGCAAGGAAGCAAGAGGTAGAGAAATAGAAGACACAATCAGAACATTAGGTCAATATCGCATAAGGGCTAGGATAGAGGTAAACGGCCAGGGAGCCAATACCACTATCAGCCCGTAATATAAGCAGCTGACAAATCTGTACCTAGACTAGAATTGTAAAACTTGTAATTGAGGTTGTAAGATATGGAAGTACAAGTAAATAAAAAAGTAACGGAGCATGCTGATTAAATTTTAAATAAAGTAAAAAAGCACGTCCCTAAAAATGCATTATCTATGTTCATTGAAAACTTTGATATAAAGTTTTTGTATAGAATACATTAGGTACCTCCTACTAGATGAAATAGTAGAAAAAGCAAAAATGTGTAGCTTAGTCATTAATGAAAACTAATGATATAAGATTTGACAAACTGTCAAACAATTTTACGTAAAGTAGAGAGGAATATATAAAATTATTATGAACTAACAACTGATTATTTTTATAAATGAAACATCAAATGAGGAAAAAATGCGCTATTTCCATTACTTCATCATTCTCGGCATTAAATCTCTCAAAGAAGATATAACGTGCGGAGTACTAATGAATTAGATACATTGTGAAACAACCGAGACTAATAAACAATAGTTCTGTACTGAATAAATTAGGACTGCATTTCGGAATAGTGCTCGAACATACCAAACCTTCTCTTTTCCGTGACTATGCCCACGCACATGCATTTGCGTTGTTGCGTGCGTTGTAAATAATTTGTTTGGGATAAGGCACCACATGTTTGCGTGTAATGAGATTCAGTTTAACTTCTTATCCCCCTCCCATCTGTGCTCATTGCATTCTACATCAATCATTACAGCAACATATCATCAACAACAAATTTTTCTTTTTCGTAAAGAAAGCTTTGGCCTTTCCTCCACGTTTCGCTTATGACACATTCAAGTACTTAAATGAAAGAAAGATCACATAAATTAACTGCATGAGAATCATCTACCAAAATGATGGATTACAGCTGTTTATTATGAATGTATAAGCTCATCAGTAATTTGAAGAGACTGTCAGAAATATTTCAATTTATTTGGTCATTTGGAGAACCCTAGGAATTTATGAACTTAAAATATGTAAGCTATTTTTATAAAATAGGTAAAGTTGTTTTATAGCTAAGGTCCATACAGGATTTTGGATTAAAAATAAGGACATGCTATGGTAGTGATACAGAAAAGTTGTTTGTTGCCTTCGAACTCCTGTTATTTTGTGTATTGTTTCATGTTTTAACCGTAAGATATATTTATGTCTAGCTGTTAAAATGGTAGCATAATATTTTAAGTTTAGAGTGACGATCTGAGAAATTTATTTATATTATTTTTTAGCAATGTCGTTACCAATTATGTGAAAGTCACAATGTTATCCTCCAACAGAGGAGAAGACGCGTAGGCTGTTTTTAAGTCGTAAAAACAGAGAAATAAACTACGAAAAGCATTGGACCCTTGAGATGCTAGTTTGGACGCTGAAGAACTTTATACACGAGATAAAGAATACATAAGAAACTTTTGTTGGCCATTTCAAGCACTCACATTGCATTACGTTCTTTAATCTTGTACAAACAATTTTGCAAACACTTGTTCCCCTCTACTTTATGTTAACGGAAATAAATATTTGCGGAAATTATCTTATTCTAATTTTGTTGTAAGAGCAAGGGAAATAAATGTGGGAATACATTACAGATAGTAAAATACGAGGGCTGTTCAATAAAGAACTATCACAATTTTGTTTGACAACGTACCTTTACTGATCCTCATGATTTTGATGGTCCTTCTCAAAATAGTCTCCCCTGAATGCGATGCACTTGTCCTAGCGTTTCTGATAGACTTCAGAGACATGCTGGAAACCATTTTTTGAGAGATCCTTCAAAATCGCCTCCGCAGCCTTCACCACTGCTTCCGATGATAGATAATGCCTCCCACAATGGCGTTTCTTCAAGTTAGGGAATAGAAAGTAGTTACATGAGGCTAAATCCGGACTATAGGAAGGATGTGGGATGCACTTCACGTTGATTTTTGCAATGTATTCAGCTACAACATTGGCAATATGCGGTCGCGCATTATCGTGGTGCAGCATCCAGCCTGCTTCACGGAAATTTGCTCTTTTGTTCCTGATATGGACTTGCAATGTTTTCAGGACATCCCTTTAGTATTGTCCAGTTACTGATGTGTGTGCAGGTACAACATGCTGATAAACCATTCCATGAATATCAAAGAATGAGATGACCATAACTTTCCCAGCAGAAGCAACCACTTTTGCCTTTCTGGGGGGTTGGTGATGAAGGAGATTTTCACACTGAGCTTTGCTATTTGCTCTCAAGATCAAAATGATGTAGCCAAGTATCATCAACAGTGATTACGTTTGAAAGAAACTTCGGATCCTCCTCTAACATCAACTTTAACTGCATGTTACCTCCATTGCAGCGGTAGGTGATACTTAACATGTCTGAACTTGTCTGTTTCTCACAGGTGGGAACCAGGAGTACCAACAGTGAAACTACTACGGCGTGTTTTTTTTCACATTAAGCTAACAGGATATAATAAAATTGAATTTTAGTACGAAAAATGATGACCGTAAAAAATTATGATCATTCTTTATTGAACAGCCCTCGTACATATCTTGAAAGCTGGTCGCTATGTAATGAATTTGAAATTCCATTGTCTTGAAATCCCTAGATATAAAAATAAACGAATAACGCATTCCCTATTGAGAAAAGTAAGAGTTCAAAAAATTAAAATAAATAACAAGGAATATCTCGGAAAGGTTCATTTCACAGCAATTGTTTTTAATAAACGGTGTGATTTAACGGGATCTACATTTATGTTTTAGATGTACCTGTTACGTAAACATCATACAGAATGAAGATGAATTCTGAAGTTTCCAGAAAATTAAGCGATATTTAATTATCATGCTAATATACTTAACATATTTTAAAAATAAAATCATACTTTTTCAAATTTCTCAATGTAAATTACAGTCTGTGGTAAAGTAATTTTCTTAATAGTCTTCCTATCCCATTGGTTACGACTGTTACTTTTATTGTAATACTGTTTACAAATAGACCGCAATAGAAGCATAGATCTTATTCTGATTTTTTAAATTATTATTCAGGGAGTCTTAAGTATTTGTTAAGTACGTACTGTTAGATATTCATCATGATTGAAGGGTGCAACTTTCTCAGCTTTAATCTCCGAGTGTTCTGCGCGAGTTTTGATTAGGATTGCGTAGTATATCGCTTAGCTTTTGGCATTATGGACCGCACCCAACTCATTCCTATAACGTTTCGTTCCAACACTCCTTCTCCGCGAAATCTCGTGGAAATAAACAAGGTATTAAATACAGAAGTGTCAGGCTAACTTTGCCTCTCCCACCGAGGTTTAGGTCCAGGCTGGCTCGTTATGCGTGTCAGAACTCAGTTGATGATCCAGCGTCATTCAGAGATAGCACATTCTACACGTGTCTTAATTTGAACGCCCTAACGCTCTGGAACCTGTTAGGAGATTTGTTTCATTGAGGTGGGGATCCCACAAGCTCATTTATTGTGTTTGACACATTAGAACAATGGAGGTGACCTCTTTCCTTCGGCTGGTGCTGGCCTCAACATACCTAACACATCTGTTTGTCTTCCGTTTAGGCGCCAGGAAGCACTGTCAAGTTTGGAGATAGCTTAACGGTCTCTAATATTTTGAAAACTTGAATTTATAACTCTTTATTGCAACATGCCTGCTTCTAATTACTCTTCAATATTATACTTTTTAATCCGTGCTTTCAAATTATTGAGTTCTTGTTAATTTGCTTCGTGTTTGTTTGTTTTGCCTTTTTGCAAAGTTTAACGTCATTTAACCTGGTAAGTCATATCGGATGATGAAAGAATGAAAATGGTGAAATAAAATGATATAGAAACGAGACTATAGTGCTTATACGATCGTCTATTCAGGATAAAGCAGAACTCTGGGAGAAGCACGTCTTATCCGGTATTCAAAATCGAGACCTCTTGAATGTGAAATAGACAAATTGCCCCTACACCACAACAGACGATTCTATGTATTTTTGCTTTCTAACAATGAACCTTCTGGTAATCAAGAATATTTTGGATTCTAATTAATAACATTGTATTTAAAAAGTATATAAAGTAATGACACAAAAAACTGTATACATATACTAATTTCCTATAGGGTTCTGTGTTAAGAGAAGTAAAATACTTTTGCCCTGAGTGCTAAGTTATAAGGGCCTCACTGTGTGTATGTATGTGTGTGTGTCTATTAGCATCAGAGCAATAAGTTATTCATAAAATCTCGAAAGTATGAATATTTACGGAGTTATAAAATTTTTCTCTATTCAATACGTGAACACCCCTTATCATGAAAAATCGGTATATTTTCAACCTATTTTAAACGCAAGAACAGTTTGTGCGGGTTTAAACCTTCACCTTGGAGTTATATTTCTATTAACGACCGAGAAAAAGTAAGAGTACTATCGGTTTTCTAAACATCACTTGACATGTGCATTGCATGGAGGAGAGATAGGCGAGGGAAAAAACCACAGATTGAACGGGAGAGAGAACGGAAAGGGAGATAGTGGTGAAAAGAGTAGTGACAAATAGGTGCAAGAAAACAGAAGAAATGAGAGACATTGAGAGAGAGAGAGAGCGACACAGTAGAATTTGGGAGCTAACCAGTAATAAGAGACGCTATGAAGATCTCCTAGTAATGTGTAAACATATAGAAAACAACTTTCAGAGTTACGATACAAAAAGCAACTTAAGTTTGAAGGTAAATTCTATGGAAAAAAACGATTTAAATACCTACAAAGCATTTTGAATCACTGAATTTAGAGTGAGTTTATGACTAAAGCAATTTCTTCAAATTCAATTCGAAAACAGGAAAATAGTTGCTCTTTTCAATCGTTAAAATTTTGCTTTGGTCCCGTTACTGATTTCATGCTTATGGACACACCTGCATTAGACATTTCAGAAAAGTTCATTGCTGGGTCCTTTAATTTTCTTAGATTGAGGAAGCAAACTTAGAAATGTTAAGGGGCCCTCTTTTGTTTCCCGTGACTTCATTTTGCATATACCCCTGTAATAAAAACAGAAAAGTGTCTTAGTCTCTTTGGCAAACAATACTTATTCCGCCACCGTAAGAGAAAACACATAATTATGAGATACTTTTATTACTGAAAGGTAGGCCTTTTACCGTTAGACATGAATAATCTCTACTGAGAGTCGAAATATCTCTACCAAAGTCAAGCAGAAGAATAAGGTTAAAATTGGCGGGGAAATTACATATTATCCTTCAGGAACACCTACTCCAATATAATGTCAAAGACATCTGTAACCAGATTCTATTCTGCTACGATCCCCATGTTGTGGCGACATGTGGAACAGGATTTCTTCGTTTTAGTATGAACTGGTTCTTGAATATTGTGTCTGCTTAAATATGAGTCATGAGATTTCTTCTTTTCAAGTGTGGTTACGAGTGAAAGAAATAAAATTTGAATAAGTTCAATTTCGTAATATATAATTTAATTGTATCATCTGGATTACATTTTACTCGCTTTCTTTCCTAGTCAATCATTGCAGGTTACCTCCAGTATATCGATAAATCCTTACTTCCCTAATAAATAGTTTCCGTTAATTACATAAAATTACATTCATTTCTTTATGCTAACGTCAATTGTACCAACCAATATACATATCTTGTTCAATTTTCCCTTTAGAATCTCATTTCCACACACTCAACATAAACATTATAATACTTTTAAACATTTTTCCAAAATTCCAAATAACACCACCAAGCAAATAAACAAAACTCATTTTCAAGGCCAAACAAAAACAACTGTTGCACATTATAATTTTTTTGATTACACTGGGCAACAATGAAAATGTTTCGGGCTTAAAAATAGTGAATTTACATGTATTTCCATCTGAAGATTTAAAAAATCACCATAAAATTATAGATTAGCTCTTGTTTTGAAGATAAAGTGACATTACTTATTTTAGAGTGGAGATTTTAAATTTGGGGGGATTTTGGGGGGGAGGGAGTTGGCACACCTGTCAAATAACAAAACACAATTAGAGAGAAATTTCAGAAATTAAGTGATGCAAAAGTTAAGGAAGGCATTTTTGTTGGACCACAAATAAGAGAACTTGTAAAGGATCCTGCATTTGACCAAATTTTGGAGGGAAATTAATGGAAGCTTGGGAAGCCTTCAAGGGTGTTGTTCATGGACTTTTAGGCAGCAAAAGAGATTAAAACTATAAGCATTTGGTGACAATGCTCCTGCAAAAATACCGTAACCTTGGATGCAACATGTCCCTTAAGATCCCTTTTCTCCACTCCCACCTAGACTTTTCCCCTCCTAGTTGTGGAGCTGTTAGTGATGAACGTTGGGAGAGATTCCATCAGGAGATTTATTTTATGGAACAAAGATATCAGGGCCGTTGGAATGAAGTAATGTTTGCGGAATACTGTTGGTCTTTGTATAGGGATTCCGCGGAACTCCATCACAAGAGGCAAGCTAAAAGACGACGAAGTCAATAGGCTATGACATGATTCTCTTCAGACACGACTATCTGCTAAGTATTTTTCCAGCAATTTAAAACTCTTAGCATGTAATTACCAGTTTAAAAAAATCAAATGCACTTTCATTGCTGTGAGCATGTATGTAATTAAAATGTAATACTTCCACCTTGTGTATATCATAGAAACTAGAGCTAATAAAAATTTTTAATTGTCATATTTGTTTTTCTCAACCCAAAATTAGTAGAATTGCCTCATGAAGTGCTCGAAACATTCAACAATTTTTTTTTTTTTTTTTTTTTTTTTTTTTTGCCCAGTGTTATTGATTTCCTCACGGATGGCTTAGTCCGATGTTCAAGTTTTCTTTAGCTATTTGAAAAATAAGAAATAAATAGACGACATCTACACTGTACGTCTGCGCCGTGGCGTAGTGGGCTATGGCATCATGCTTTGGTTCCCATCCACGGAATGCGGCCCGGGATGCACTCCCGGTGCCCACTCAGCATCGGGAGGAAATTGAGGAGCTTACTATAGGTAAGCGGTCCTTGTCAGGAAAGTCGACTTTCCGACTGCAGGTGCCGAGATGTTGACCACATCTCCTTCCCGTATCGCTTGGATGGTCGTCCACCTCTACTTTGCGTATGTGGGCGTGAGGCCGGTAGTCGGGTTGGCAGGCCTTGGCCCTATATGGGCTGTCGCGCTGTAGGTTTTATTATTATTATTATTATTATTATTATTATTATTATTATTATTATTATTATTATTATTATTATTATTATTATTATTATTATTATTATTATTATTATTATTATTATTATTATTATTATTATTATTATTATTATTATTATTATTATTATTATTATTATTATTATTATTATTATTATTATTATTATTATTATTATTATTATTATTATTATTATTATTATTATTATCATCATCATCATCATCATCATTATCATTATCATAATCATTATCATTATCATTATTATTATTATCTATAATGTACAGAAATGTATTTCATTATTTTTGTTTTATTGTCTAACGGTACTGTTGTGAATATTGAATAAAGGCCCACTAGTGTAAGCTTCAGATGAACTACCCGATAGCTTACAATCGAGTGAGTGAGTGAGCGAGTGAGTGAGTGAGTGAGTGAGTGAGTGAGTGAGTGAGTGGTGTTTTAGGGTCCGTTGACAGTTCATTTGAGCCCACTTACAATCGATCATGACTGGAAAATTATTCTTCTTAATGACAGGAGATGTCCGTCTTCCTTCTTTCCACAAATAATCTGATTTGCAGTACTGATCTTTTGATCTACACTTTCTTCCAAATAGCCTTCTTTGTCATAAATTGCAGATGACTTTTGTGACAGCAAAAGCTTCTCGAATTTCTACAGGTGTAAACTTTCGTCGCCTGTACTACTCATTTTGACATACGTTTACCATTTGTTATTTTTATGTCACCATAGTTACGACTCCGCGCTATTCAAAGCCTCCAATATCATCTTATACCTAATAAAACATCGATTCTAAATCTTTTGTAGAAAATTTTTAAATATTTTTATAATTTATAATTCAATTCATTTTTTCTTAGGTAACAGGTAATATTGCATTTGGGACTAGCGAGGTTTGATTTTTATCATGCTCTTGAAATTTAAGCCCTTGACCCTTGTAAATTTTTCTCTCGCTAATAAACATAAGCCTACCTCGCAAGTCCCATAAATATTATATTACACATATTACGTAATGAAGTATTTCAGTGATCACATCGTGAAACACCAGGAATGACTAGAAAAAGGACCTTTTACATCGATTTCTGTAGAAAAGTTATTTAGTGATGGGTATAGAAGGCTGTGTGAGAAATATAAACGTGTTAAAGTGATTGTGTCTTTAAATGCATCCGATATGCAGAGCCAGGTGAAGAAAGTCCTATATCTCTGCAGTTCAACATTTTCATTGTCGTTAGAACGCGTGATGACACGTTCATTACCCTTAAGTTTCCAGAATATACTAAAATGTTTCCAAACCTTTATCTCCTAAATGTTATTTGTTGAGATACCATGTGTGCTGCAGCAACTAGCTATTTGATGTAATCCCGAAAGTAAAGACATTTCCTATCGCTTTTATCGGCGCTAATAGGTACTCAAAAGAGTGGAAAGTATTCTTTAACGATCGCAACGGGGACATTAGGGCCGCAATAATTTCAGGAGTTGAAGGTAAAATAATCTAAATTGAGAAAACCAGTCCGTTAGTGAAGCCGAGATGGCTGCTTGCGGAAAATGAAGTGAGTTTGATGGCCAGAAGCAGTTGATATAGTCTGACTTTCTGCTAATGAGATGACTTTTGAAGGTTTCTGGTTTTCTGATGTTGTCAGAGGCAACGTAGTGCAATCAGATGACAAATGCAACTGCAATCGTAAGCATATGTACATCGTGTTGGCATGGATAAAGACACTTTCTTTACAAAGGGCGACCCGGGGTAGTTTGTTATTATAGACATGGTAAGTGTTTTATACTGCAGTTGACCCTTATAAGGCTTGCAAACAGTTACCGCAGAAAGCTATAATCCTGGATTGTGCAAATAATGTTCTAGAATATAAGAAATGGCAACGTGCTCTCGTTACATACAATTAAGCAACAACACTTATACGAATACCTAATAAAACCGAAGTGTTGTGGTCGTAAAATAAAATATATTGGACCAGAGGATGGGTTCGTGTTTCAAGAGTGGGGTTGTTCTATTACTTTTCTTGATTCTCTGGTTTCATTTTTCATTTCGCTCACTATCATTTTTGTTCTCTCTTTGCCCTGTCATTTCGTTAGACAATTTTGATTGACGTAATGAATGGGTCCATAAGTCCTGGCTTTTTAAGTGAAAGTTTTGCGTGCTCGATCGAGTAGCTTTAGACACCTTGATTAAATGAAAAAAGCAGAAAGTGTCGAAAATACTCTTTGTTATTGACTTGACCTTCCATTTGATTGACCTAACGAAAACCAGCAGTATTAAGCATACAAAACTAAATACACTATATTCAAGTTCTTCTCGGGAAACAAGCCAGGTGAAGAGACGATTTGAAATCGACGTTTCGGGAGCTTACATCTGTCCCACCATCAGTATATTTAAAGAAATGCTATAACTACAAAATGTATTACTGGATATAACACAAATATAAACAAAGACAAAGCACTATCAAAATTCGCATTCCTGAACAAAAGACTGTTTTCAGAAATTTAAATGCCAGGTCAGGAGATGGCGTGAGTATGGAAAATTAATTAGCTCAAAGAAACCTAACTACTAAGTTGATGATCAAGATGTATAGATCTGTGCTTCTTAAGACGACGGATTTCCATTATAAGGCCGGTTTTCAAGAGGAGCTGAACTAAAATCTAGCATCACAATTAAGCGTGCTTCTTTCGGTGGAAATGGCCAAAGCCTCCTTAACTCTCCGCTCCCAGTAACTGTTGCATTTTGCTAAGAGGGTCGTCTCCCGAAAGTTGGCTCTATGGTCGTTATCAAAACAATGCTCTACCAGTCCAGACTTCTCAGGTTGCATTAAACGAATGCTCCGTTTATATTCGTTTATTCTAGTAGTGTTGGTCCTTCCGGTTTGTCCTATATACATTTAATGCAACCTAAGAAGTCTGGACTGGCAGAGTATTGCTTTGATAACGACCATAGAGCCAAATTTCGGGAGGCGATCACCTTGGCAAAATGCCAGGAAAGCTACAGGTCTTATTCTAAATACACTATTTCGTAGAGCACATAATTCATGCGAGTGAAAGGCAGTGCCAGAACATTTTATTTTACACGCAAAACTTTCACATAGAAAATAAAATACCAGGACTTATCACCCAGCCCATTATTAATCATTTTCTGGTGCCCAATAGAGCTCCTGTATGTCATCAAGTCTCATTACTTTATGCCTGAGTTTTGGCTTAGGAAGTGAATAGCTTCATATACTGCTTTGAATCAGAAGCTTCACCTCTATTAATTGCTTCAATTTTCGCTATCAGTTTGGAAGTATGTATTTACAATTAAAGGACCTCTAAGGCAAATGACCTTCAATTATTTTGAACACTTGAAAAGTTAGAAAAGTATATGATAAACGGATCATATGTGAGCTACAGGGATGATAAATCATTTCGGATATTGAGTGGCAATTTATCTAACTTCGTTATGAAGGAAATGTTTTATGGCAAAGAGAGAAGACTAGCAAGTATAACCATTTCTGCAAATGAGGAGGCATCCAAAGGAAATACAATTATGTCACATGTTTCTTTGAGTTTACCTGTTTTAATGGACTAGAATAAAAAATAAAAACAAATGGTTTATAAACTATTTTAAGGACATAGAAGTTGTATGATGTCTAGGTGCCAAGTTGAAGAAACGTTAACTCAGATTTGACTAATACTGTAAGAGAATAATAACTGTATACAAAATAACATCATCAATGGAGAACGAACATTTCTGCAAATTACTAGGAACATTGCAAGTCCTCTTTGAGATATAATATCTATATCAGAGAAAGATCACTTAAGGGTTCATGGAAAAAATTTGAGTAAAAAGAGTAGGTTTACCATTGTTTTATAAATTTTTTACCATACTATATTGTAATTATTGTATTACTGTTATTGTCCGTGTGCCGCTTCCAATATATTTGTATTGAAACACAATGTAGCTTTTTTATCTGCATGGTCGCTCATGAGCTAGTTGTTCATGCAACCTAAAATAAATACATTTAAAAAACGAATAGGTTTAATGCACGTACGGGTTGAATAGTGCTCTTGCATGCACTATGTAACATAAATCTGGAAACTTTTGACAACAAATTTGGCATCAGGCGTTCACGTTTTTATATCTGTAATATGCATTTAAGATATCAGTATTGTAATTTGTTATTATGATACGTAAATCGTATAACGTTGATAAAAAATGTTTTTGTCCTTAAAATTTGTACAATGAATATATACATCGACTGGTGGATAGTTGGCTGTAGAGAGCCATGTACGAAACCAGGTCATTAGTATAGATCTGCGGTAACTAGGGAAACATGTAAGTATACATTATTGCAAAATGGAGTAATTGTGATAGCGATGTTGAATTTGCAGCAAATGCTATTATTAATTTAATAATACCAGCGAAATCTTGAAATATATATAACTGTTGTGCAAGAAGAAAACTATTGATGTGTCTGAAAAGGTCCTTCTAGCTCATTTTGTTTAGAAAAGTGCAAATGAGAAAGCTAGTTCGTTTGAATATATTACTCTGTGCATTGCGAGGATGTTACAATAAATGTATACAATAAATAAATAAATAAATGTATACAACAAAATATTAACTTGCTTTGAAGTTTCATTTCTGTATTTAAATAGTGTGGTAAAGCAGACCATTTCGATACTTGTTTTGAATTTTTAAAGTTTCACTTGACGCAATCAAAGTAGATAAACTGTATTTAGAATGACACTAGAGTAATTAATACAGTAAAGAAGGATGCGTTGATATTAGCAAGGTATACATGCAGAAGGTCCCATTCACAATAATTAAATATAAGTATAAATTAAGCACACAACCTTGTTTCATATTGTAACAATGCATGCCTTCACAATGTCTGCCTTTGGCATAAATATGGTCATAAGCTTATATAGCGTAAATATAGCAAACTCCAAGCGTTCAATTTCATGTGTGTAAAACATAGGATTCTAACACTCGTGATTCTTCATACACCTCATTACGCAATCATTTTGCCATCTCGCATCAAATTCTCCATTGACATGTATTGACTCCAACTACATTCTCGTGAATATTTCACTGACAAATAATAGTCGATATAAGTAATTATTTTTCCACCAAAAGTACTCCTGACATAAAATTAATTATTAGCTACAAAGGTATAAATACTCTCCAAACGGTGTTATGTAAATCTTTATACACAAAATCGTTGAAATGCTGGAGAAGCTATTTGTTTTCTAAAATTATGATTTTTAGTTATTGTTAAATATTTTGTTTATAGTACTACGTAAAATAGCACAGCGTAGTGTTTGTCAGTATTTCAACCACATAAGCTGTAGATGATTGTATTACATCGCTATAACAGTTTAAAGGAATCTGTTGACAAAACAAAAGTAGGCTCTCTCGTAAGCCCTTTGCCTTCTATAAAATTCTCATATGTAGTTTTCAAGGATAGCTTTTATTATCCACTTCCCATTGGATAATAAATTGGACTGCTATGGTGGTAAGTTAAGTTTCCAGCATTCAGTGCTGCTAACCTAACATAATTTAACTTATGTTTTGCCTATTTTGTTGCACTTATATGCATGAAATGTATTAAGTAATCTAACTGTTGATGCATTATTATTGCAATATGGGATATAATGATTTTTGATAGTTGAATTTTATTACTTAAATTTACTTACTGTATATGTCTTACTATTTATAAGATTCAATTCACACAGCAACTAAGTATGAACTGCAGGACATGTTTAAACCCTGAGCGTGGACTATTGACTGCCAGTTCTTACCAGTGTTAATGCAGGTGAGCTTGTTACTTGAACCATGTTTAACAGGGGTCAGTAATTTATTTTATATTCTGGTAGATACCATTTTCTACTATCTCGAAAAAAGTGTGCAATATATGTGTTAAATGCAAGGGAGTTGCTTTCTAATCATGCACTCGCCATACGTGTATCCAGTATATTAATTATAGCCAGACAACTTACGGTTTTTCTTACGAAATATTTATTATTCCTTCTGAATCGCTTTTCCATTGAAGCAGTAAGGTCAAACACACACATAATGTCTGCATGTTTGGGAGAATCTCCTTCCTTCTTTCGTCTTTACTACCTGTCTATGTAAACATATAAGTTGTATAGGTATGGAAAGATGACTCGCTTTTGCAAACATTCTTGGTAAAGTAAACTTAAGAAAATGGAATTTTCTCAGAGGAATACGTATGAGCTAAACTGTCTAAACATGTCTGACAGTGAAAGTTCCTCACAGGTGCGATTTCTTAAAGGAGAGGAAGGGAAGAAAATTCATAGGATCTCCCTTCCTGAACTGGCTGTAATGTAATCAATTCTTATACTCAGAAGTTAGGAAACCGGTCTTTCTGTATCTTTACTGCATCTTGGCTTGTTAAAAATGACCTTCTAGTTACAGGTGTTTGTTGTCCAGTATGCTCTACTGCTTCTGAATCTGACAATTAAGATTAATATTCCCCCAAATGCGATCAGGCGCAGATCTAAATTTCTCGCTTGGAACCTGGCAAATTAAACCTCTAACTGTACCTTTGTTCACTTTTAGTGGTTCAAATATTTAGTTTTGTACGGCGTAATATGGAATTACACTATGCTGACACTATAGGAATGTTCAAAACTAGCCACGTTTATGGAGCCTTGGAAGTATTTATTTAATTCTAATACTCATTGTCTATTATGAAGCAAATGGAGAAAATTATAACAAACATATCTCTAGGTGCAGCTAAGAGCAATACAAAAGTTTAAAATAGAGTAATCATACTACTTTGCTTATCCTTCCAAAATTAAACTTCTTATTTATTGCTGTATTTACCCAAACTGATTCTATACCTATGTTATGCTAATCACAAAATATTTTTATCCTGCAGCTATTTTGAACTAAGAAATAAGTGTTTGCTTACATATAGCACATCAAAACAACTTTCAAATATTAAATAATAAACATGAAGGAATAAACTCAGGAGGCAGTAGTGACGATTTTTTCTCTTGCAAGAGAAAACAAACAACAAAGTCAACTATAAACTCTTTGTCAGATGTAGTATGGGAAAATATAAATACTGAACATGGAATATATTAAAAACTAGAACTGTTACGAAAGAGAAAACTGTCATAAACTATACATTTTGATGAACTGTACATTTTCCTCTAATGTTAGCTTTTTTCTTCAACAGCTAAGACCCTTGTAATACAAAACTAATCTAAAACAGGGATACTTAAAATTAAAAATCTTATTTTGATTTCAGAAAACAGACCGTTAAAATTTTTCCATGTAAAATACAATTTGGTAGGTCATTTTCATGTTCCATTTTTGGATATGCTGAACTTAAATACAAACTTTAATATTTGTATATCCACCGAGTGGTTCACTTAACTTTTATTATTTGACTTTGTTCAACTTTCAAATTATAGTGTATATGCTATAAACTATGGCATGTCTCTTCATCTAGACATTAACGCGGTCAGTTAGCATAGGTTGCAAATTGATCTATTCAAATTTGAATGCACCAAAATGACTCCGTTTGTAGATTCTTCATTCTTCTTTCTCACATGACGTAAAGCAAGGTGAGCAATATAAACATTTCTTGACTTGCTTATACGTTTGTTTCTTCTGTTGTACTCTTAATTTATAAATTTATATTTTATACTTTGTCTAATTTTAATAGTTTATTTACAGGAAATAGAAAAGAAGCCAATCTGGTGTGCATTGATTGACGTTCAACTAAATAGCTAGGTATGCAGGTTTTCCTATAATGTTTTGAAACTTATACATTTCAGAACGAAATCTAAATTTTAAAAATTCATTTTAAAAATTCAAATTAGAATATTTTTTACCCAGCAATCCTTTCAAACTAGCTTCAGTCCTCATAAATTAGCGTGCTTCTTAGTGTCAACTAGATAAACGTTTTCGATGTTTATGCAAGAACTTGGTAATGAAATGTATTCATTTAGCGAAACGACTGTTGAAGTAATGACTTGCGTCGCTGATTAGATCTGTGCATAATGTTGCAATGTCAATCTAGGATGTACTAACGCCTATGCAGACCTTAGCAATTACTTGCTGAAAATGATTACAGTTCTCTGGTTCTTGTTTTTAGACAATTTCCTTTAAAAACATCCAGAATAAAGTAGTCAAATGTAAATTGTGGAAATCTGGAGGGCCACCAGACTGATCCTAACCTTTCTATCCAAGTTCCAGGATGTGTACTGTGAAGATAGTTTCGATGTTCATGGACCAGTGTGATGGAGCACAATCATGCTGACACCACATCCATCATCTTTCATTTAACTGTTTATGCTCCAAAATTGGAAGAATATCGTTTTGAAGCAAGTTAACGTCCATTAAGGTGGTCTTCCTTCAAAGAAATGTGGTCTGATTAAGTGGGCATCCACAATATCACACTATAGGTATAAATCAATTCCCCACTGAACTTGAAAAATTATCTGTTTTACCTAATGAGGGTTATCGAACATTATTAACGTTACAAAAAGAATGATAGTTATCATGTTAATACTCTTGCTGCCAATGTAATCCTTTGAAGAGCAGATGTATTTATTCGGCAAGTGATATTCATCATTTGATTTAAAAGTATTGCAGTGCTACATTCCTCCATAAATAATAATAATAATAATAATAATAATAATAATAATAATAATAATAATAATAATAATAATAATAATAATAATAATAATAATAATAATAATAATAATAATAATAATAATAATAATAATAATAATAATAATAATAATAATAATAATAATAATAATAATAATAATAATAATAATAATAATAATAATAATAATAATAATAATAATAATAATAATAATAATAATAATAATAATAATAATAATAATAATAATAATAATAATAATAATAATAATAATAATAATAATAATAATAATAATAATAACAATAACAATAACAATAACAATAACAATAACAATAACAATAACAATAACAATAACAATAACAATAACAATAACAATAACAATAACAATAACAATAACAATAACAATAACAATAACAATAACAATAACAATAACAATAACAATAACAATAACAATAACAATAACAATAACAATAACAATAATAATAATAATAATAATAATAATAATAATAATAATAATAATAATAATAATAATAATAATAATAATAATAATAATAATAATAATAATAATAATAATAATAATAATAATAATAATAATAATAATAATAATAATAATAATAATAATAATAATAATAATAATAATAATAATAATAATAATAATAATAATAATAATAATAATAATAATAATAATAATAATAATAATAATAATAATAATAATAATAATAATAATAATAATAATAATAATAATAATAATAATAATAATAATAATAATAATAATAATAATAATAATAATAAACAGGTGAGACACTCGGTATATATTCTTTGATATTTAGAAGACATCAAAAAACGTATTCACGTGAAATGTATGTATATAGACTGAATTTTCTGTGTCATTTACTTATCAAGCTGAAATTAACCAGAAATTACTGTAAATTGATATTTGCATGGAGGTTTATTTGCGACATGTGACAAAAACGTATAATATTGTTTTACTGTTTAAAGGCTCAAATATTCAGAACTTAAGATTTATTTCCATTTGCCTTTCCACACCATCAACAATAAGATTTCGATTGATGAATAATAGAAGAGATATTAAAAGTGATGGCTAATTCATTCTGTTATTTTTTTGACAGCGAGCTGATCATCTTGATACCTTATCACACATTTGAAAATTGTTGGTTGCTGAAACGTTTTCAGAAGATCTCTTCAATCTTCTGCCTCAAAATAGTCGAAAGCCTTTATAAGATGAAAGAGTGTATTCCGAATATTATGAAGGTAGTAATAACCTTTAAATGTGTGAGGGGGTTTACAAAAGGATCAGCTCGCTGCTGGAAAGAACTTAAAGATTTCGATTAGTAATAGATCAGTAGGTCCAGCATAATTACAGGTTTGTTCCAACTGTATATTCTGGTTTTGTTTTACCCTACAAATTGACTTTTAATTTGATTTGTTTTGTCAGGTTGGGCACATTTTAACGTACTTTGTACCGACCGTAGTTATAGCACGATATTTTTTGTTCCATTTATAATTTCCCTTTAACTGCAATGGTCATATCGGCGGTCGTTCTCCTTTGCTATCGTAGGTGTTAACTCATATTCGTTGGATTTTAATCATTAGATGACGCACAAATTCGCACTCTCATTCATACTTTCAGATTCTGAGGAATATGAGGAATTATCTTGGTCGGAGAAAAATCCCCACCGCTACCGCCAGGAATCGAACCCGGGACCCCTATCACGGCAGACAGTTGCTCTACCAACTGAGCTACGGGACCATCCCTAGCATGAATTTATTTCCCTTCATAATTTTTTTATAATTACTTAATTTTGATAGTCAAATTATTACTGAGTTAGGAATTTACAATTATGGAAAGAAAGAAAATATGTCACAAAATTTGCATCTGAGAAAACATTCCAATACTCCAATTGAAATTAAACAAAAGATAAGGTTTTGTATACATGTGCTAATACTTTTTATCGCACTCGCTTATTTTGTGGATGCTATAGTAAAGCTACCATAAGAAATGGTAATCGACCTTCA
The DNA here is from genome assembly GCA_030765055.1 of Mantis religiosa. Classification (NCBI taxonomy): domain Eukaryota; kingdom Metazoa; phylum Arthropoda; class Insecta; order Mantodea; family Mantidae; genus Mantis; species Mantis religiosa. The sequence continues at coordinate 75,323,382 of CM060954.1, forward strand.
GAATACAGTATTTTTTTAAAAAAGAAAGCATTTTCCTGCTGCCGCCTACCAAAGCAGGGTTTTAATACGTTTTACTCCTCTCAAAATGTCTACAAAGTTTCAGAATGTCCTCTTAATTGAAGACCGTTCAAAGATACCTTAGTTGAGCAGATTGCAAAGACTTCAATAAATTGCGACTCTACCTTTTATGTAACGTTCAAAGTAAAAGAAAGCGTTTTACTCTATGGTGCCGGGTTTATCTACATTGACATTTCCCAATTGTGTTTAGACTTGTTTAAAAGAAATTACAGCTGATCAGAGCGAGTACTACGCTTCAAATAATCTAAATGTCCACAAACTGTGAAAATAAGGTCCTTTTTCATCAAGATATTGGTTCTTTACACGTCTGGATTTTTACTGTAAAACTGCATGGCCTACCACATCCGTCAAATTCACCATATTTGGTTTCCAGCGATTAGTTTTTATTTCCAAAATCTCAAATGCGGAGATTTACATCAACTGAAACGTTTAAGCTTAATTTGCAGTTGAGAAAGTCTTTCTTATTGTGTTACGGAATGTTGGGAAGTCGTTGGGTTAAATGTATTGGTGTATAAGTTATGTTATAAACATTCCCTTAATTCTGGTTTCTTTGGCAGTGTTAAAAACTTTCAGAACACCCCTCATACGTACGGAAGGAACACGAACTGATAATAAGACACCACTTCTGGTGTGTCTTTTATGTTATATCTCTGCGGTACAGCTTGCTTTCAAAGAAGGTTTTGTTTGGTTAATTCGCAAGTCTTATTTTGATTTAAATACAGAGCAAGCCTTTGGTCAGTGACCTTTAAGCTTGGGAGGCAGCTGTTAAATCAAAGCATGAAGCCACGCATCGCTGCTCTAATAATAGACATCAAGCATTAGGTGTTCATAGCGGTTTTATTCACTTGTGGAAAGTACGCTCGCAGGCACACGCATGGCAAAATACGGGATCCGGCTCTTCGACGTGCAAGTATGCCAAAGTAGAATTTAATTAAAAACGAAACTTATCTAGACATTTTTCATTATATCTTCAAAGCGCGGCTCTGTTTTTTTGTTAATAGCTAAACTTAAGTTCCTTAACACACACCACCAATATTGTAGGATATATCTGCAACCGAATCAGTATAGGGAGGCTTTTTTATCATTCATGTACTTTATTACCATTTCTTCTTTTTTATATTCTCCATACTTTTTCTGCTACTCCTCCTTTTACTTCTCCTCTGAGTGTTTTTACCCATTATTTATTCTTTTGCTTTTTCCTGGTCTTCTTATCTGATATTTTCTTCCTCAGACTTTAATTCTCACATCTGCCCTACGAGGTAATTGCCTCTGTGATATAATAAAATTTTACATTTCTCTTGTATCTTTTGATCATTGTTTTTCTCTTACTGCTGCAGTTTATATACCGTCCCACACTTATCTAAGCCGCGATGATGGCACATAAAGTAGAAAAAGAATTGTAGAGAATATGCCATTACAAATCCACATTTTACATGGAATGAATTGTTAACAGTAAAAGGATTGGCAGAGTACTTGTTAAAATCTTGTTTAAACTATGTCACTTTTATAAATATCACTTTTACACAGTGGGGAAACGAATTGCTTAACATCGGCTCTCATACTGGAGTTATAATAATACGCGGGCTGTTCAATAAAGAATGATCATAATTTTTTTGACAACGTATCTTTACTCATCCTCATAATTTTGATGTTCCTTCTCAAAATAGTCTCCCCTGAATGAGATGCACTTGTCCCAGCGTTTCTGCCAGTCTTCAAAGACATGCTGCAAAACATTTTTGAGATATCCTTCAAAATTGCCTCCGCAGCCTTCACCACTGCTTCTGATGATGGATAATGCCTACCACGAAGGCGTTTCTTCAAGTTAGGTTATAGCAAGAAGTCACATGGGGCTAAATCCCTACTATAGGGAGGGTGAGGGATACACTTCACGTAGATTCTTGCAAGATATTCAGCAACAACATTGGCAATATTCAGCCGCGTATTATCGAGGTGCAGCATCCAGCCTGCTTCATGGAAATGACGTCTTTTGCGCCTGATATGGACTTGCAATGTTTTCAGGACATCCCTGTAGTATTGTTTAGTTACTGATGTGTTTGTGCAGGTACAACATGCTGATAAACCATTCCATGAATATCAAAGAATGAGATGACCATAACTTTCCCAGCAGAAGCAACCAATTTTGCTGCTTTGGGTGTTGGTGATGAAGGAGATTTCCACACTGAGCTTTGCTGTTTGCTCTCAGGATCAAATGATGTAGCCAAGTTTTACCAGCAGTGATTCCGTTTGAAAGAAACTCCGGATCTTCCTCTAACATCAACTTTAATTGCACGCACACCTGCGTGCGACTATCCTTTTGTTCTGGAATCAACAATGAAATGTTGTGTGTTTCAGAAAGTGATCTTAAGCTAATTCGTCGATCCTCTCTCACAATGGCAGCAGCAGCGTTGATATTTTCTTCCGTAAGAGTACTAACTGATGCACCAGGTCTACCTTCCTTTGAAATTGATTGTCTCGCCTCTTTAAATATTTTAAACCACCTTCGAGCTGTGGTGCAGGAAAGAACAGACTCTTCATAGGTCTCCTGTAACATTGTATAGGCATCAACAGAAGATTTGTTGAGACGAAAGCAGAATTTCAAAGCTGCATATTGTTCCTCATGTGTTAACTCCAACGCTGTAAGCGATACTAAACATGTCGGAACTTTCCTGGTTCTCAAATGTGGGTACCAGGAGTACAAACAATGAAACTACTAAGGCGTGTTTGTTTCATATTAAGCTAACAGAATATAATAAGAAGAATTTTAATGCGAAAACTTATGACCGTAAAAATTATTGTCATTCTTTATTTAACAGCCCTTGTAATAATAATAATAATAATAATAATAATAATAATAATAATAATAATAATAATAATAATAATAATAATAATAATAATAAAAAATAATAATAATAATAATAATAATAATAATAATAATAATAATAATAATAATAATAATAATAATAATAATAATAATAATAATAATAATAATAATAATAATAATAATAATAATAATAATAATAATAATAATAATAATAATAATAATAATAATAATAATAATAATAATAATAATAATAATAATAATAATAATAATAATAATAATAATAATAATAATAATAATAATAATAATAATAATAATAATAATAATAATAATAATAATAATAATAATAATAATAATAATAATAATAATAATAATAATAATAATAATTAATAATAATAATAATAATAATAATAATAATAATAATAATAATAATAATAATAATAATAATAATAATAATAATAATAATAATAATAATAATAATAATAATAATAATAATAATAATAATAATAATAATAATAATAATAATAATAATAATAATAATAATAATAATAATAATAATAATAATAATAATAATAATAATAATAATAATAATAATAATAATAATAATAATAATAATAATAATAATAATAATAATAATAATAATAATAATAATAATAATAATAATAATAATAATAATAATAATAATAATAATAATAATAATAATAATAATAATAATAATAATAATAATAATAATAATAATAATAATAATAATAATAATAATAATAATAATAATAATAATAATAATAATAATAATAATAATAATAATAATAATAATAATAATAATAATAATAATAATAATAATAATAATAATAATATGAAAAAGAAGAAGCAGCAGAAAGAACAATGATTATGACAGTGTTTTCTCTCAGCGAACTTTTAATCTCTTCTTTTTAATTTTAATATTCTATTTACTTCTGCGGTTCTTTTTAGGGATACGTTAATGTTTGGGAGAAACACTTTTCGACTGTTTTATTTTGAAAGAACAAGTTGCTTATTAGCCTACAGAGCACCAGAATCTCTCTCTCTCTCTCTCTCTCTCTCTCTCTCTCTCTCTCTCTCTCTCTCTCTCTCTCTCTCTCTCTCTCTCTCTCTCTCTCTCTCTCTCTCTCTCTCTCTCTCTATTCAGCGAACCTCAAACATGTATTTCTGGTAAAATCTTGACATGGAAATGCTGTTTTTTTTTTAATTTACGTCCTCCAACGTTAAGTCATATCGGACGGTGAATGAAATGGATGAAATGATGCTCAAATGAGTCCGGAGCCCATGGAGCTTCGAGTTACCCAACATTCTTCTTTCAGGATAAGGGAAAGCCCCGGAAAATCCCTTATCCAAGTAGCTCACCCTAACCGAGATTCGAACTCGGGACCTCTTGAACGTGAGGCAGACACGCTACCATATACGCTACCGAGGCGGGCGAAATAAAATGCTGGGCGGAATGCAATACCATATATAAATATATATATATATATGTGTGTGTGTGTGTGTGTGTGTGTGTGTGTGTGTGTGTGTGTGTGTGTGTGTGTGTGTGTGTGTGTTTAATGACAATAATGATAATGATTCTAGTAAGAGAAAATCCGAATGGAACTTCCGGATGAGTACTAAATATAGTAAAACGTTTTTATACAGCAAATTCCACATAAAACTCATGAATGCCAACTACTGAATTTCAAAGCAATGTGTACTGAAGGTATTCATTTGTATTTATCAAGTAAAATTGAAAACAAAAGAGTATTTCTTATACATGTCTTTGAAATCTAATTGGCGCTTTATTTTATAACTGGCCCTCATGGTTTTCCTTCCTGAGTTACTTCTCTATAAACCTTTTTTTTTCGGCTGCATTTCTAATTTCTCCTCTAATCTTACGCTTAGCTATCTTCTTTGGCTTTATTGTCTACTTATTTAATATGTTTATTTGGTTAGCCTTCTTCCTACCAAGATATGCGATACTATCAAGGCATGGACACAAAAATGAAGAGGCGAAAGAAGATTATGTATTATCATGGCTCTAAGAACTATATCTTAGGCAGGTTATATTTTCCAAGTTGAAATTCTAACCGACTAAACCGTAAAACCGTTTGATGCGTTCATTATATGAAGCAGTGGACACGCCTCATAAAGAAAACGTATATGGTAGCAGCCATTCGAGTGGACAAGTCATGGCTAACCAAAGATTTGATGAAGGCATCCGATATCAACGTGAGATCCTATCTCAAGTTTATGGGACAGGAGAAACAGAGACGTACAACAGAACAGGAGAAAGAATAAGAATAATGTCCTACAATAAATACCGAGGTAATTTTAAGGAAAGCTGTTCATGCTCAAACGCCGTACTTGTAGAACTAATAAACTGTCGTGCGCCTGTCATTGTGTACCTAAGTTTAAAGGATGTAAAGTACATGGACGAAGAGTACTTCATAACTCGCTAAATTAATGCCAATTGTGTCTTTAGGAAATCAACCTCTAGAATGATGGTGTCCCTTACGTATCCTTCACTGGTTCCATGAAGAGCAATTTCCTATCAAGGTTCAGATCTCGGACACTTAATTTTTTATGTGTGATAAAGTGTCAGCTTGAGGAAGAATGACAACCTTCACAAGCTCCCAGACCTGTGAGCAATCAAGCGGACATCACCACAAAGGAAGCCTAACCACTCTCCTAATGTCCTCACAATCGAAGTTTCCATGAGTGCAAAGATCTTATGTTCAAACATCATTATCTGCAAACAGAAATAAGAACGGTTTTCTTTACATGTTGTCTGTACGACTTTCCTCGTCCAAACAAGTATGTCTCATGCAGTAATAGAGTGATCCAGCTCGGCGCCATATTGAGAAACCTAACAAGGGTACTATCACTATACTCGTTCCTGTATTTGCTTGAGGGTTTGATGGCATCATCTGTAGCAGTTATTTTTATACTTCATGTTTTGTTAAGTATAACCAAAGAGATTAGTATTTATAATAAAATAAAGAAGTAATGTAAAGTAGGTAATGGGGTAATCATAACAACTATCATGATAAGTTGTTGAATGTTTTAAAAGATTTTGTTCTTCTGCTTATGAAAGTCTTAGGAGTTAGACGTATCCTATCCAAGTGTGTGCAGAAACAATTTTGTGTATCCATCAAAGATGCATAAGTAGCGTGTGCTCATAAAAAGAAATACGAGGGTGGTCAAAAAGTAATGCCTCCTATTTTTTCCCCTTAAACAAGTAGGTTATGTGAAAACTTTGAATTTGGCACAATTCCTCAAACCTTCTTCTCCAATCCCCTGTAGTAGTAACTTCCTAAGTTAACAGGTGGCAGCACTGCATCCTCTTGCAAAACGGCTGACATCGACATTCGTATTTGACAGCGTTCTGTGATTGAATTTTTGACTGCGGAAGGTGAAACACCAATTCGCATTCACGAAAGGCTAAAAAATGTGTTTGGTAATGCAACGGTGGATGTCAGCACTGTTAGACGATGGGTTCGTCGCGTAACGAAGCTGAAGGGCAAACACCATTGGCAGATGAAAAGCGAAGCGGCAGGCCGGTGACTGCAGTGGCTCCATGCAACATTCAGCGAGTCGATGACATCATTCGTGGTGATCGCTGGGTCACAACAGGTGAATTGTGTCGCATTACCCCCCTCAGTAAAGGCAGTGTGATGACGATTATTCAACAACTGGGTTACTCAAAAGTTTGTTCATTTTGGGTACCAAGAATGTTAACCGCCCAAAACAAAGAAACAAGGAAAACAATAGCTTCCGAACACTTGCAGCGCTTCAATTTGGAGCGAGAGGAGTTTCTGGAAAAAAATTTTACTGGGGACGAAACGTGGGTTCATTTTTTGAACCTCAATCAAAGAGGCACTCAATGAAATAGTATCACACAACGTCACCGTAGAAAAACAGTTCAAAACTCAGCGGTCGGCAGAGAAAGTTATGGCGACGTGTTTTGGGATGCAGAGGGTGTGCTTATGATTGATTTCTTGGAGCAGGGATGCACAATAAATTCTGTTCAGTACGTCAGAAGTCTCAAAAAGCTGAAAGCACATTTTCGCCGAGTTCGCCCAACAAAAACTATGGCGGATGTTCTCCTTTTGCATGACAATGCAAGACCACACACCAGCCGTTACACCACTGCAGAAATTGAGAAATTGGGATGGCAAGTCTTACCTCATTCCACATACAGCCCTGACCTTACACCATCAGACTTCCATCTGTTCGGACCACTAAAGGAAGCTCATCGTGGGATTCATTTTGAAGATGAGGAGGCTGTGAAAGCGTCCGTGCGTCAATGGCTTTGGAAGCAAGACCGTGTGTTTTACCACACTGGAATACATGCCCTAGTTAAAAGATGGACCAGAACTGTGGAAAAGGGCGGAGATTCTTTGAATAGTGACAAATTAATTGTCAATGTGTAGTTTTCAAGCTATGCCAATTGGATTCAATTTTCTTGGCAATTAAAAGAGAAAAAAATAGGAGGCATTACTCTTTGACCCACCCTTGTAGTTCACCGTGGAATCTACCGCTGGTTGTAGAAAGACTACATTAATAATATTTGTAATTGTTTCAAAGAATTTAAAATTGTTTCTTTAAACAAGAAATGTATTATTCATTCTTCAAAAATAGTAATACTATCTTTATTAGCCCCATTACCGCGATCCTGGGAAAGAAAAAGATCTCATCGCTCAACAATTACAGATGCACCTAATTATCCAGAGTTGCAGGAGAAACTTCTAGATTTCTTCAAGATCGTCACCAAAGGTCAGAAATTTATCTGCATCCACCCTCATCCCAATGAATCCCGTTTCACATCTCTGCTCTATGTGGGGCCTATGTACCAAAACTCGGGTGCGGAATATAGCTGGAAATACCTGAAAATGTGTCCAGAATACGTAGAAACATACAGGCATAATAACACATCACTATAAGGGTGGGATTGCTTACCCCTGACGGGTAGCGCCCTACACATAGCATACGTAAGGAACGCCATTTTCCACACTGCAGAGAGCTGAGGGATGTCCTGCAGCTACTTGTAAGTGGTCGCATGCGGCATATTCCAGGCTTCAGTTTTGAGCGTTGCGATTCTACTCCACATCAGAATTTTGGTGCTTGTTGTTTATATATAGCAGACATTATACCTTAAAATGTTTAAGTGCGTAGTGGTGTGAGTACAGTCATAGTTACCTTTTAAGTTCCGTCTCTGTAATTCAGTATCACTGTTAACAGCTTTGTCATCTGCCGCCTTTGGCGAAGGTACAAGAATCCAAGAATTCCAACAGATTTCCCAACTGCTGCTCTTAAATGTCAACATTCTGCAAGAATGTTCAACAACTTTTTGTTCAATCGTAAAATGTGTTTCTTGCCTCAACTAGAAAACCCGTTAAATCGAGGATGAATAAATTAAAGGAAGATTTAGCTCAAAATATTTGCTTTTATTTGCTTTCATCTGTAAACCTCGTGCGCAATCGATCTCCAGCTGTGTCAAAGGGATCGGTAATTCCTTGAGAGGATGACATACGTAATACTAAAGGAATGGCTCAATTTACGACCGGGCAAGCCGTACCAGTAGCTGACCTTCCTACTGGAGAAACGAAGGTATAAGGAGGAAGCGGAAGAAGAGATCATTTCCGCCAAATCGAGTGATGTAACCACTTTTTAACGGCTTCGATAGTGTCACAGAACCGTTGTCATTCAGCAGGTTGCGAATTCGCATTCCACGTTGTCCCCAGTAACTTACTATGCAAAGCGCATCCCTACTTCATGCCTGCGTTTCATAAATTGTGTTCTGCTGGTTACTCATTCAGAGGCCCTCGCCATCTCTAGGACTTGCAAGGCTGTGCAGCATGTACAGATAGCTCAGATCATCCTGTCTGTACGAAGCCCACCAAGTAACTAGTATCTGCGTTAAACTCAGCGTTGCAACACATGTGGCAAACACAAACAAACTGATTTAAAATATATTATACGATATAACAGGTGTACTATCAAAATGAACTGCAAGTCTCTGAAAAGAATTACCTGAAGTTAAACAAAATTCACTGTGAAAATATAAGAAACAGATGAAGTTGGAGGTGAATCTCAAAAGATAAAATAATAGCTTGAACAAAATAGCTTAGCTAGGCTTTCAAAACCTGGAAAAGTGGATCACAGTCATTGCTGGACAAGTACATATCTTCTTCTGAAGGTGAGTTTGAAGTAAGATTACCCATCAAGGAATATTTGGATTTAGTTCAAGGATGAAGTGTGGAAAATTCACTACTCCAATTGCAGTTAATAAAAATATATAAGCATTTCCACGAAAACGGAAACATAGGGGTCAAAAAGTGTTCCCAAAATGTGCATAGCATCAAATGGACATATCATAGACTGATAATTAAGTGTACTTACATTAATAGAATTATATATTCTATCCAGAAATTTTGTATTAAGCCACACACCAAGCTAACTTTTGATATCCATTTTTTTTTTTCAAAAACTTGTCCCATAATTTTAATTCAAATATATTTTAAGGCTATTTGTATGATTGTTAAATTTATATTGAAACTTCTGCAAATTCTGTGAAGTCCTTCTCATTCTCGGTGAATTGCTGTAATAGGCAGAAATATTAATACAAAAACGGATCTCTGTAAAGCATATAAAATATTTCAAATATACTTTAGCATTAACCATTTCCAATATATTGTTTGCAATACTAGAACACACATGTTTTTAACTTTTCATTGATTTGTTTCTTACCATGTCATTCAAACAAAGTGTAATTTCAAAGCTAGAATACAGTGGTTCACAAAAAATCGGAGTAAATGACCACTCTGCAAACATTTATTTCCATCAACATGAATTAGAAAAAGATGCATCTTAAGTATAGCTAGCTCAAGAGACACAAAAATAAACGATAAGAGTAGAGGAAATAAATGTATGTAATATAAAATTTTACTTATTTTGGGGTAAACGCTGTGTATATAGAAGCTACTCTGAGTCACATCACCAACATCTAAAAACTGCAGATAGTAAAGTACCAAGCAATAGAAAGCTGATTTTATAAGTTTGGGTTTATACTTTAAAAAGAATGCAGTATAGGAATAAAAATTCTATTTTACACATTAATAAGCTTCCCTTAACAAAGGAATAAAAAATAAAACTGCACCCGTGTCCGCTTTGTATATTTTTGTATGGGTTGCGTAACGTAGAAACAAAAACAATGAATGTAGAACAAAATATCCATTTTTATGCAGCTGAATTTAAACATTCAATTTGCATAGCATTTAGTCTTTTCTTCCCCCAAAACTGTCCTTACAGACATACCTTTATTACTCATCTATCGAATAAGATGTATAGCCTGAGTTTTCTGTGATTATGCAGTCATGTCTTAGATATTCTAAATGGTTAACTATAAAGGAAAAAGTGCAGGAGGCATTAAAATATCCATTGTGAAAGAAGGTGTCGTTAGTGAGCATGTGGCACAACGTGGCTCCAACGTTTCGACAATGGAGACCAAAACACTAAAGATTTATCACATCTAAAATATGGAGTATTGAGGATGCACGTCAAGGTTTGCGAGAAAATCCGCAAAAAAAGTGTCGTAGGCTTTCAGAAAAACTTGGTGCATCAAAAGATCCCATACATCGCTACATTAAGACACTTTAAAAATCATACAGAAGCTGTAGATTTGTACCTCATGAACTGGCACCTGAACAGGCTGAACTAGAGTGGATATATGTCGTCAGCTTAGCCGTGATTCCATTGATGATAGATTTATCAGGAGTAGTGTTTACTTGTAATGAAAAATGGGTATATTACCGAAACTTTGATGCTTCGGAACAGTAGCTCGATCCCCGCCAACTTGTCAAACTCATCATTAAAAGAATCAGTTTGGTCTCAAAGTAATGTGCGTCTGGTAGAATTTTGTAGTTGTGACTCACTGAGAGTTTGTTCCAAATGGGCGGGCGATTCAAGAGGATATTTACTCTCAACAACTGGAACGACTTCATGAAATTTTGAGACGGAGATACCCAACATTAGTTCCCGAAATGGAGCTCTATTGCAACAAGACAATGCACGAACAATCATGGAAAAAAAAATCAGGAATTGGGAGTAATGGAACTGCTACCACACGCAGCATACAGCGCTGATCTCGCCCTATCAGATTATCTTTCTCGATCCATGGCCTATTTTCTATGTGGAAGAAATTTTGACAACTTTGAAGCAGTGCAAGTGGGTATCACCTAATTCTTCGCATCAAAAACAAGAGACTGGTACCAAACCTAGCTGAAACCTAGAATCTAATGGAAAACTGTAAAAATTAGTTAATTGCTTGTCAGAGCACATTTCAAATAATTGTTTTTCTTAAAAAACGACATTGCTTATGAGACAGTATCTATAGGTAGAAAATCAAACATAGGAATAAGTTGTAATAATAAAGGGTAATTAGCTACAAAATATCAAAATGCTGTTTAAAATAAAATAGTGATAATATAGCTGTTTAAAATGAGTGAATATTTTAAATAGAAAAATCTGTTTAAAAAATTAAAGCTCTATAAATAACTGCATTCTCATTCGTATGTTTTCTTTGTAATAATGACAGAATAAACTTTCCAGGCACAAATTGTAATATCAAGGTAATACAGTTTAAAAATAAATTTTATCATGTATAGGTAAACACTCTCATTTAAATACAGTGCTTAGCGTTTGTTTGGTCTTCACTTAGTTATATTTAAAACTGATGTCAGAAGTCAATTACTAAGTCCTATTATTGATAATGTTATCAGTAGAAGGGAAGGATAGTTGTTGATGGATATGTAAACATGTACATAAAAGAAGCAAAGGTGTAGGTTTAGTACGGTCAACAAGTGCAACCCAGTCATACATTTTGGGAAATGTATGAACGTTAGTGTATCCCTATACACTAACGTTCATGTTTGGGTAAGTAAACAACAAACGGAGAATGGCGTTCTGTTCCAACGGTTCGAGTAGAAGTATTGCCCAATCGAGGGCCCGTCTCACTTTCTGGAAACGGCCCGCTGTTCCGAGGGAACAAAAGGTGTTTTAACAGTATTTTAGAAAGGATTCGTTACGCTTGTCTGAAATGCACTGTAAAAGTCAAGTATTTGGAAGGAAATACATTTTTTCCCCCAGCTGCACCCCATTCATGCGGATGATTTGCTTCTCTTTCCCGTCTGCCAGAAACAGTCAATTAACCACTTTGATGACCGGAACCACAGGTGGTCATCTTAAACAGGTTTCCACTGTAAAGACTCGAACGAGCAAGAGTCAGTCAGATAGTCGGGTCATCACCGGGGTCAGGCCGCCGGGCCCGCCCACCCCCACACGCAACACGCTAGGCATGCCGACCGAACTAACCTCCACTATCTCTCCTTGGTGGTGTACCAAATCTTGTGAGAGGAATGGGAGGGAGGGGGGACCGGGACCCAATAATTAGAGGCTGTGGTGGGAGGGAGAAACTCGGAGGGGGAACGCAGGTTGGAGAAAAGACCGCGAACGCGAAGCAATGCGACTGTGAGGGTGATTGGCGCGCGCGCCAAAAGGAGGATCATCTGGATCTCCTGAACTCGAACTTGAGTATGTTGTAACCAGAAGATATAATAGAAAGAGACCTGGAGATGGGCACGATTTGTGTTTACAGAGCAGAGAAAATGCCATATTCACAAACAGTGCTTTCGTCTATTGCCTCCCAATTGTATTTACATTCTTCTACTCGTATGATTTATAGGTATTTTAACAAAGTATTATAATTAACGCGAGCTATGCAGTTGGGTAAGACAACGATAGTAACTGTGAGACACATCTGGGTGAGAAAAGACAAAAAATGTATTAAACATCGCATGTGTTACAGCTAGAAAACAGAGTTGCTACATTATTGCTCTAGGCTTCTGGTTTCAATTATTTGATTGCCGTTTTCCTATGGAATTATTAACTTGTGACTTATTTCGAAAACATTTGTAGGTAGCAATGCATCGTAAATAAAGGAAATGCATAGAAGGGCCACTTTTTAATGAATCTTACAACATACAAGATATATTATAAGGGAATTTTTAATGGATAATGAAAGTGTATGACTGGATCACATCAGATGTGTTTACTTTCGCTTCTAGTGCAAAAGGGTTGGACACGAATAACTAACCAGTCTCCTCTCACTTGATTTAAAAACCGAACTTGTGCTCTCTTACGTTGACCAGTATTTCCTAGGGTTTTAGTTACTCTTTTGTTATCTTTATTATAACTATCAACTATTTGTTTATCACACCTTTGTTTTTCGATTACATTTCTTTAGGAGACATTTTTTTAATCAAATGAGATGAGAAAAGCCTATATTTTTTCTCAATCAAGTACTAGGAAAAACATTTATACGATCTTCAGATTTCATTTTTGAGATTCCCTGAACCCAGAGAAGCATTTACAAGAAATTTATAGTGTGTCTAAGTGCATTCAACATGAAATGTTGGATAAACACTAAATGTTTTAAGTTCAGTATCAACTAAGGTAAAGCCCGCCTCGGTAGCGTATATGGTAGCGTGTCTGCCTCACGTTCAAGAGGTACCGAGTTCGAATCTTGCTCAGGGTGAGTTACCTGGATAAGGTTTTTCCGGGGTTTTCCCTTATCCTTAAAGACGAATGTCGGGTACCTCTAAGCTGCATGGACCCTGGACACATTTGAGCATCATTTCAACCATCTCATTCACCGTCCGATATGACAACGTTGGAGGACGTAAGATTACAAAAACTAAGGGGAATCACGAAGATTTTAAAAAGTTTTCAAACTTCAGAGAATCCTTCAACATTATTTTGATTTTCTTAAGAAAAGCTTTATAAAAATGCCGCATGTTGAAGTTGTTTGCATGACTAATAAAATGAATATGCCTATGAATGTCCTGCCAATAGCTGCAAGTCCTCTTCATTCTGAATGAATTCTGTATAAGTTTGTAGAACTAGAAACCAGAAGAGATAGTAAAACAATTATAGCACTAACAGCATAGTCCTCATTAAAATAACTTTTGTAAAGCATATACTCGTATATGTATTTTGGATTAGGCATATTTCCGAAACATTTCGTACTTAATATATTTTGAAGTTCTAAATTCACTAGTGTTTTGTTTATCGCTTTATTATGTATGAAGTATGGAATTTCAAAGCTAGCATATACCGACCTACTTTTAAACTACAGCTTTGTCTCTCTCTCTCTCTCTCTCTCTCTCTCTCTCTCTCTCTCTCTCTCTCTCTCTCTCTCTCTCTCTCTGTCTGTCTCTCTCTCTCGTACCTTAACGGAATCTGTAATGAAACTAATTCTGCATACGTTTATTTCGATTAACATGAAACAGAAAGCTAAGATTTTTCACGATTAATTAATGGAGTAGACATCAAAATAAACGATGGCACATAGAGAAATTCACGTGAATGTAATACAACAAACTTCTAAAAACGGTGACTCAGATTTAAGCACTTTTTCGGACCTGGCCTATTAAATTGGTGTCTAAATAAATAAAAGTTTTCATATCATAGTACATTAAAGCCCAGTTTAATTATGTTTTCAATTCAATAATTAGATCGCAAAGTGAAATAGAAGTTGGTATGTAAAAAAGTGCATAAAAGGGCTAATTTACTCTCTTTGTGTAAAGTTTTTGAATGAAATTAAGATAAACTGGATAAGATAGAATAGAATATTGATGTGGATATTCCTTTTAATTATTAAAATTATTAATCAAATATATGATTTTTATTTTATCTTTAACGGATTCATTATGCTGCATTTTCCAATTGCAAGGTGTTACTTTAATAGTGGTGCAGCTCCTTATAGAAAAAACTATAATTGGTAATATTTTAAAATGAGCTTAAAATAGTTTCATTTATAACGTTAAAAATCGAGTATCTTTACCTCGCAACTACAGTATCCATTAAGTTACGAAATATATGATGTTATTAAGTAATTAACATTTCAAAGTGAACAAAATTGGAGTTGTACCATTAAAACAAGCGCTTCATATACTCTTTTTCAACCTTTAAGAGAAGAAAATAGTTTATTAAATAACGTATATGGCTCCTTGAGTGTTATACATGTCCAATGAAGAGAACATTATTTTTGAAATCTTGCAGAATAAAACAAGCAGTAAAATAGAGTTTGGAAGTTGTTCAGGAGTTGGTGGGGCATCATTGCCGTTGATCGTTTAACTTAACCGCAAACCCCTGGAAGCTGGAAAAACTTCAGTGTGCAGCAACAGAGCGTGAATGTGGTCGGAACAGCTTTTTCATGAGGTTTGGTCAACCGAAAGAGGAATTTTGTTGTTGCTTTTTACAAATTCTAGCGTATGCATTATCAATATACTATTTAGAATCTCTTGGAAAAAATACATATGAAACTTTCACACACAAGGTCATATATTTTGTGCAAACGTACAAAGATTTGGTGTAATTATTGGGAAAATCAAACGGTGCCATCAGACCTCTGAGTTATTCGACTATCATTAATGCTCTGAAATCTGCCTTTCAATGGTTAAATATCTAAACAAAAGACTGTAAAATGATTTGTTTTCTTGTGTCTTGAAGGCTCCAAATGTTAACATCAGGTTTACTAATCCGTAATATTTGTTAGGACTATGTTAAAAATGATGAAACTACAGTTGAATCAATCACAGTTGCTTTTAAATGTTTCAGTGCATTCCAAATTAGTGTATATGTGGCAAATGACATACAAGCCCTAATGCGCTTTTACTACACACGGCACCGCAGGCGGTGACTGATGATGCATGAGATGAAGATGAAGCATCGGTGGAATGAGATGGCGGGGGAAACCGGAGGTCCCGGAGAAAACCTACAAGCCTTAAGTTGATATATAGAGTACAAAGGTCAGCCATTACAAATATATATTACACAAAAGATCAGTGCTAGTTGATTAGATAGTACCTAGGGCAACAAGCTATGAGTTGCGTTGACGAGTACGATGAAGTCACTGTCACAACGTAATCGAGTGTAACTGGATGCATTGTGAATGTGTTGTAAAATATGTAAATGAATTGACGTCTAAGGAATCAAATAATTCTCATATTAAGAAAATTATACACAACATTGATTAGGAACTATCGGAAGCCGAGCATATACATTTTGTTTATCATTTACTGTCTACCTGCATAAAATGTTAGACAACCACTGCTAACATTCCTTCTATACACGTCGCACTGTCACACTTTTGGAAACTCGTTGGAAAAGCGATTCTTTCCACTTCTTTATTTCATGCTGGATATTTATTGAACAGAAATAGGAGAAAACGAAGGAGTACTCTGTAGAATGTTAACAAGAACAGTCTACTGAACTAAAATAGAAAAAGGAATAAATGATTAACAAGTAACATCAAAGTACATACATCCCTGGAGTGAGTTCTTTCGGAAATCGATTCCATTCCAACACCAGATGAGTGTATTTACTTATCTGTCTAGAACTTCTTAGCTAAATAGATCCTTTTCAGTAATCTTTTAGGGTTAGAACTATCCCAAAAGGCTCTCAATACCCTCTATTTCCACATTGCTGCACGTTGGTTCTCAAATTCTCAACAGAAACGTTCGCTTGCTGTTACTGCTCTACAAGCTTCTTCCTGTATCTTCTTGTGCCACTAAAGTGTTTTTATACACTAGCTGGACGTTGTACTTAGCAAAACATTTGAGCAAATAGACCCATTCTTAATAAAAAAAAACCTCCAGAATGCCTCTCTCCGAACATCTTTTCTTCAGTTAAGAATGTAGTTATGTTACAATCGAATAAGGAAAGCATTTGATTCGTATTTATAAAAAGCATTGATAGCGCAACCCCATTCTTGCTTTAAAGTGTCCAAATTACCTTTTTCCGAACATTTTTCTCCTTCTTCCCAGAGGTGGGTCTTAAGATGCTCTATACAGTTTTAATCTTATTCTAAAAATGATGACTTCTGATTTTATTGGAAATGGCACAACGATATGGAAGTCAATTTATGAGCTTAGATAAATAATTTTTGGAGTATTAATATTTTTTAAACCCTGAAACAGGGGGAAATGTTATTAGTCTGTTAGTCTGTTTTGATGCTGTTGCTGTTACACAATTGAAAACTTAGTTAACTTTTCAACCAAATGCTTGTAGCACATCCACGTTTTCGTAAGCACAGCTATAGGTAGTATTGCTTTTGAAATTGTTTATCTGGTTGTGTTATTGCTCCATGATCAATATTAGAAAGGCGATAAAGTGAACACGATATCTTTATCCTTTTAAACGGTACTATGTAAACTTTTGGTATGGTGCTTTTATTTGTAAATTAGTTTGGGAGCCGTAAAAGCTTAGGTAATTTTACGTTGCTAATATTACGATTATTGTTGAAAAAGCACTGTAAGCTTTTGCGAGATTTTGCGGGTGTCGCATCAGATTAAATAATTTTTGAAACCGGATGGGTTTCGAACTCCAAGCTGGACATTAATTTTCACCGTGTGTCAAATGTTACTTGTTCCAAGTTAGGTCGAAATAAGTACAACTTGTAAGGAAGCGCGTACACGTACACACAATTTTTGACATTCAAATGCACTACTTATTGTAATAAGACGTACATTTTTCATGTAGTAAGTTTAATATGGTTTGCCATTTAAAAAAGTTGTACAAAATCAGTTTGGAATGAAGGACTTCTTATGCTATTTCCAAAAATTCAAGATGCACTTTCATTGCTCGCGAAAATATCTGAAACATAGTACGGTAAGACCTGAAGCTTTCCTGGCGACGAACACGCTCACTTTCTTCTCGGGCAGCCAGCCAGGTTAAAAGATGATTAGAAATGTGTAGTGTTTAACGCCCGCTTTTACTACATACGGCACCGCAGGCGATGACACTGATGATACATGAGATGAAGATGGAGCACCGGTGGAATGAGATGGCGGGGTAAACCGGAGATCCCGGAGAAAACCCGCCCCAGCGCCGTGTTGTCCACCAAAATCTCACTTTACGGTCGCCTGGGATCGAACCCGGGCCGCCTTGGTGAGAGCCAAGTGGTCTAACCACTGAGCCACGGAGCGGCCAAAGATGATTAGATATCAACGTTTCGGGAGTGCACAACTCTCCCATCATCAGGATATTTATAAAATGTTATAGCCACAGATGAAATACTGGATATAACACAACTATAAACAAAGACAAAATACTATCAAAATTAGCATTACTGAACAAAAGACTGTTTTCAGTAAATTAAATTTACCGGCAATCTATCCGGCAGAATCAGCAGCATTCTCGCCAAATACATCAGGACCATCCTCAAGCCACCTCCGAAGATTAAACATCTGTTGAGACCAGTGAAAGACAAACTGGACTTCCAAGTTCCGGGAGTGTACTGCATTCCCTGTGAATGTGGGACACCGTATATAGGACAAACCGGAAGGCCCATCGCTACTAGAATAATCAAACATGAACGGAGCATTCGTTTAATGCAACCTGAGAAGCCTGGGCTGGCAGAGCATTGTGTTGATAACGACCATAGAGCCAACTTTCGGGAGACAACCATCTTGGCAAAATGCAACAGTTACTGGGAGCGGAGAATTAAGGAGGTTTTGGCGATTTCCTCTGAAAGGAGCACGCTTAATCGTGATGCTGGATTTCAGTTCAGCTCCTCTTGGAAACCGGCCTTAAAAATTGAAATCCATAGAATTAAGAAGCAAAGATCAATACATCTTGATAATCAAGTAGTTACGTTCCTTTGACAGAATTTTCTATACTCACGCCATCTCCTGACCTGGCATTTAATTTACTGAAAACAGTCTTTTGTTCAGTAATACGAATTTTGATAGTGTTTAGTCTTTGTTTATAGTTGTGTTAAATCCAGTATTTCGTTTGTGGTTATACAATTTTATAAATATCCTGATGATGGGAGAGATGCACACTCCCGAAACGTTGATATCTAATCATCTTTTCACCTGGCTGGGTGCCCGAGTAGAAAGTGAACATAGTGTGGTGTTTGTCAAGTCGTTACCGACGTGTTGTGTGATTGAAAAATAATTATAAATGTGTCGCATCTTGGAACTTACCTACTGATGAACTTAAATACCCAGTTTGATATTTTCCCGACATTTCATTTTCAAGTTTTACTGTTTACTGTCTCCTCTGCCCATACACACGTCTTTTTATTAATGCTATGTGGTGTTCAGGAGAGCTCAAAACATTAATTTCCGGTAAAATAGGTGTATTACATTTTTGGGTGGTAGGTATGTACCAAAATAAAATACAAAGCGCTGAAACTTAGGTTTATCACATTCTGTTGCAAATACATCTCATTTTGCTAAACGGATGAAACCGTGAACTGCGCTTGACCTCAAGACCAAAGGGCAAAACAATTGCTGTGTGACGTAAAATATATTGGTCCCAAAGATCCATTCTTTGAGAGTCCAAGGTCATTACGTGGGAGTGTCGTTTTGGGTGGGGGGAAGACAAATCATCCAATGGGAGCGGGTGATATGATGATGGTGTTTGGCACACGTTCGCAAAAATAAATTCTTGCGGATGTGCCTTGATAAGTGTTTTTAGTATCGCGCTCTTCTGTTTTTGTTCTATCCCCTCCCAGGCTTTGTCAAATACAGTCCTGATCCGAGAGGAGAGTTAATTCTTCTTGGTCAGTGAACTATGCAGTCTGTGTTCAGAGGAGTGTGGCGTGTGGTCTAGCGCCACGGAGTTTCTATCTCATTACGCGCATTCCTAGCTAAACGTTATAAAAAGAACAAGACTGTAGTTTGGCGTGTAGTATCGTCACCAACGCTATCTTTAGCTGTTTGCTTACTCCAGCGTAGATGATTGTGTCCTTTAGATGTTGAAAACTGGTGGGGAGAAGTCTACCGCCATAATTATTGTATATTGACAAAATGTCAATTAATGCCAAGAAAAGTAAGTCCATTGTTTTTTAGTAGAACTAAGGGCAAAAATATTGTTAACTATCACATGGGAGGGGTGCAAATTCCACAGGTGGACAGCTGGCAAGTAATGCTGGATGGGACGAACAAGTAAATTCCACATCTAGGAATGCGTGGAAAGCATTACATTTGGTAATGAGAATACTGAAAAGGGGGAGCGCTAGGTCCAGGGAAATTTCCTACAAGGCCTTAGTGCGGCCGGTTATGGAATATGGAGTAGCATGCTGGGACCCGTATAGAGCTAACCAAATCGATCCATTAGAAAAAATACAGAAGAGGGCAATAAAATTCATAAAAAGAGGCAAGTATTTTGGGCCTATAGAAGGAGTTGACACTAAATGGGAGGAATTAAGAATTAGGCGTAAAAAAAGTAGGTTGGTAGCATTATTCAAAGCTAATGCTGGTGTAAAGGCATGGGTGGACGTTAGTGTAAGGTTAGGTAATCCGGATTATTATGGACGAAACGATCATAGGTATAAAATTAAGGGTAGAAGATACAGAACCGACGTTTCAGGGCTGTCCCCTGTCGCTGAAGAAATTTAGAAAAAATCTAGATGGTTTATAGTTTAACTTTTGAATTATAATGGTATATAATATGTAAATAGAGAAGTAATGAGATATGTTTTAAGTGAGTAAAGTTAAAATAATATCATGTTTGTATTGTTTATTGTGTTATTGTTGTAAATCTAGTATTTGTAATTTGATCTGTATTCTTAACTCTGCCACCGGGTAGTACCCAATTGCAGTCAATAAATACATACATACATATTTGAGAAGAAAGAATGGTCGATCTTGCCAATATTAAATTTACCAAATTCATGATATGTGTCCTCCAGAACTAATCCAGACATACAATTTTTTCTGAGTTCACATTCATACTTCGTGAACTGATCTAGCTTCATCATCGATTTCTTTCACCAGTCGAGATATTTCTTTAAACAGATTGCCAACCACTTCTTACAGTTTTATTCGTATTAAAGTTTTGAACATTGTAGACCGATAATATTAAGAAAATGTGAAACACGTATACAACATTTGAACGTTTTGGCGTAAAATACTTTTTTTTTAACTCGAGATGAGTGGGTACGAATTTTTCTGAATACTAGATTCTCGATTAGCGTTATTTCCTACGATACCTTGACACTTCGATACTCGATACCATCACTACTTGAAACTTCTAGTTTCTAGTTTTTATACACTTGAGGAATACTTAAGCAATTAAATAAAATTGTAAAATAGTGTTAATTGTTATATATATTTTGTGTAAAAGGAAATACAGAAGGTTTAGGCAATCAGGAAATATAGGCAATCCTTTACCTTTTAGCATAAGTGGATTTTTAAATATAAAATTGTAATAATAAATGCTTTTTTACTGTATGTATTTTTAAAATGTACTATTTTATTAGACTTTATATTAATTTGTAACATTTTCAAATATATTGTAAAGCACATTCATATTTTTGAAACTATTGTACATAAACCTTATTTTTGACGATGCCATGAGTCTGGTTGACTCCTAAGGCTAGTAGTAAGTTATCTGAGTCTGAATACAAAATAGAATGTTGGGAGAAGTGTGTAATACTAATAAATTAAAAAGCTGCACATATTTAATGAGACAAAACAGAATCAGCAGTGTTATTTTTAAACTCTACATTACACATTTAAAAGCAAAATAGTCCACGTATAAAAGTTTTTTTTTTTTAAATACTAGAATTTTCACTCTTTCCGAATCAAGTCTATTTCTTTTTCTGTCACGTATGAGTCCCTGCTATGCAAAATAGTCTTTCAGAGAAAATTCCTGCAGGTAGAATACATAAACATTAAGCTGACATGTATATATATATATTTTTAGTTATGGAAATTTAAAATTTATTTTCCTGTAAGGCTATAGAGTAGAAAGAGGAGGTGAAAAATCGTTGAGACATGCAGCGATTTCTTCTTGGGAACTGGTAAATGGCATTGAATTTGGCACACGACTATTTTCTTGCATTATGCTACTGTACAAGTACCACATTCCTGGAAATTTCTCGGTCTTTGCAATGTTCTACTTCGTAGCAGTTATTTTAGATAATTCATGTTTTGCTAAGAATTGTCAAAGAGATTAGTATTTGTAATAAAATAAAGAAATAACGTAAAGTAGGTAATGGTGTAACCATGACAACGTAATATGATAAGAAGTTGCTGAATGTTTTAAAAGATTTTGTTCTTCTGCTTATGAAAGTCTTAGGGGATTGGGATTTCATTACGGAGGGGATTTGGTACGTAGGCCACCATGCTGGGCCCATTGTTCCTAGCCCCCAAGTGGGAGCAACTCCGGGAGGAAGGATGAGGCGAAGGAGTACAGAGGCGGCCGACTCAAGGAGCCACGACAGTACAGAGAGCAGGGTCCCTGCAGTTTACTTAGAGACTTCCCCCGACAGGCCAGGACAACGAACCCACGGGAATCGAACCCGGGCCTCCCGAATGTGAGCCTCAGATGAAACGCCTCAGCCATCCCACTCGGTGAAAATCTTAGGGGTAAGAGATGTATTTGTCTATCCGAGTGCATGCAGAAACAATTTTGGGTGTGCATCAAAGATGCATAAGTGCGTGTGCTCAAGAAAAGTAATAGTCCATCGTGGCATCTACCGCTGGTTGTAAAAAGACTACATTAATAATATTGGTAATTGCATCAAAGAATTTTAAAATTGTTCATGAGGAATTAAATTTCCATCTTTGAACAAGAAAAGTATTATTCATTCTTCAAAATTAGTAATACTATCTTTATCAGCCCCGTTACCGAGATCCTGGGAAAGAAAAAGATCTCATCGCTCAACAATTACAAATGTGCCTAATTATCCAGATTTGCAAGAGAAACTTCTAGAGTTCTTCAAGATGGTCACCAAAGGTGAGAAATTAATCTGCATCCACCCTCATCCCAAATAATCCTGGTTCAAGATGGTGTCACAACGTAGTGCATCATCATAGCATCCTCAATCACCATCACTGCGTATAAACATTTCGTTTCAAGGTGCCTTCCCAACCTGGGACTTCAAGATAATCCACTCGGAGATCATCTCATTATAATCCTTATAAAATTCCGTTCCAACTTGCGGCAATAGTATTTTGTGATTTTAAAATAAAATAAAAAATTGCAGAATCACTACCTAATTGGATTTTCTGAAGTATCATTCTATGTCGATACCATGCAAGTGTCATGAGTATCGATATATCGCAAGTATCGAGGACCTACACATAGTTTTTACAAAACAGTTTTGCAGAAATATAGATTTAAATAGTAACTGGAAATAATAACAAAAGCTTCCAATGAGTGTCTTATAATAAATTCAATCCGCTTGGTTTACTGAATAGTTGTCAGACACAAATGCTCAGTTGAATAGATTTACTCTAGAGCGTTTTCTGTCTAAGTGGTGTACAGGATAGATATAAATCCACAATAACAGTGCTACCAATCCGTACGCACTGCTAAATGTAGTCTAAGAATTCATAAAATTGCCTTACAACCAGCGGCCTAAATTCGTTGCGTTATAGTACAAGAGATCTGTATCTTTGTCTGCTTGCATATGTTTAGGGTAATTGAGAATCGGCACTGCAGCCAGTCATCTGTTGTACCTATGCTCCAAGTAAGGCATCCCTGAGAGGAGACAGAGGGCGCCTGCACCAAGGAGTCAGACAGTATAAAGAGCAGTTTCCCTACACTTGCCCAGTTGGACAGTATAAAGAGCAGTTTCCCTACACTTGCCCAGTTGGAAACTTCCCGGCAGGCCAGTACAACCGTAACCCACCCACCGTGCTGAAAGGGTCCACCAGCCGACTCGAAGACCGTCCTCCCGGAGGATGAAGTGTTTAACAGGAGCATATCCTGCCATGCAGCACCGAGACACCTTTGACACTTTATACCCTGAAAAAGTTCACCAGATGAGAGATTCTGTGAAAATGATAATGGAGATGAAATGGAGGAACAGGAAAATCCGGGAATGTAATTAACTTACCCAGCATTCGTCTGGCGATACGCGAAAACCCCCGAGTAACCATCGGTCAGGTAGGTCGGCCGCGGGAGTCGAACCTGGACCTACCGAATGCAAAGTTGACCCTCATAGCCGTGGTCGCTAGAACGTTTGTCTCTGGCGGTTAAGCCGCGTAGGGGGTCGTGGGTTCGAATTCCCTCTTGGGCATGATTGTGTTTATGTGTAGGTATAGTGTATATGAGCAAAAACACAGGAAACAAAAGCAGCAAACAAACAGAAAGAATAAAAACGGTAAAAATAAGGAACAAAAAAATATATCTCTAGAGAAAATCGCCTGGGCCATCCCGTACGGTCTCGCATATAAATGTTTACAACAGGATCATTCTAGTTTGAGATAGATTGCGTTTTCTTCGTGTTAGTCAAAATAAACATTTGGAAAAAGGGTTTATTATACATTCTCGTATAAGTACAGTGGGAATAGGAGAATACGTAGGCTTAAGAGATGTGACATTTTAAGAGTTGTTTGGTGTATTATGGCTTTGAAATTCCGAGGAAAAAAAACAAACAAGTATTTTAACACTCAAATAAATAACAAGGAATATCTCATAAATTATTAATTTCACAAAATATATATTTAATATAAATTGTATGGTTTAAGAAATCAAATCATTTAATTACATTTTTTGTGTAGTAAAAAAAAAATGCCTATCTCTTATAGTTTACCACTTACACAATATACATTCAGGTTTTAGTGGCTATTCCTGGAAATTTCAAGTAATACAGTTAGCTTTTAATGAAAATATCTTAAACATATGATACTTTAATGAAATTCGTAAGAGTATTGTAAGTTTTCGAAAAATATTACAGGTAAACGCTAGCTTGTGAGGAATTTTTTGAAAATATTTCTGAAGCGCAATTCGAAAATACTGAACGTTATTTAAAGTTATTTATTACAGTTCTTTTTGGATGTAGTTGGAGGTGGTCTCTAAACATATACCTTTTTAGGTCCAATACTTTGGCTGGCAGTGTTATAGAAAATAAAAATAGTAATATCAATGAAAAGTATAATAGGGTTTATAAAATGAGTAACTTCAAGAGAAGATTTTGATTAAAAACTAATCATAGAAACCTAAAGATTTTTTTCTGGCACCGTATCTAAGACCATAATTTGAATGGTAATTGCAGAGGCTGTAGAGAGGTTTCAGTCTGGATATTAAAACAGGAACTTCTTAAAGATTTAAAAAAATTGAAAACAGCTATTAATTTCAGTTTCTAAAAGTCAGGTAAAATTATTTACAAGATTAGGATACAATGATATGAAAATGTTAGATTCGCATAAGCAAATTCTTCTAAAATTGGTGTTCACTTTTCGGCAAGAATGCCACAGCGAAACATTCTTGCCCTTACTCCACAGAAAACGTAGATAAGGCTACATCCGCGGATATTTCACTTTTATTGTACATGGTTATGAATTGTAAACTAAGAGCACAGCAAAGAGCATGTAAGAAATTTTTATTTTTTAAATAACTATTGTATTCTAACCCTGCAAATAAGCGCAGTATTTATCATTAAAACATCTGAGTAACTTTTATTCTAATTCCACAGTGGAAATTCTGAGTTCTAAAATATTTGAACAGCCTTTATGTAAGGAAGCATTGCTTTATCTGGTTTAAGGTGATAAAATTTATTAACAATGTTTAACAAATAATTACATAAAAGTAGAAAACTGTGTGCAGTGTAGCATCAGAAAATATGCAAATTATGTGCATAATTAGCAACTGATAGATGCTTATTTGTGTTTATGCAGTATCTAAAATTTGTTTTAATTGGTTGCTTAAGGATGGGTAATCTTCATATTTACAACCTCAACCCTATTTTATTGCAAGTGAAAAATGTAGGACATTAGTATTTTATTTTCTGGAATCAGAGGGCAATGAATTTTAAGATTTCTTATGCTGTGATTATCTAAAAATTATTTGACCATCATGATAATTCCATCACCGCTAAGACATTCATTTCAGAATTTTGAAGATCTTGAGGAGGTCAAAAATATATTTCATACCCATCTACATGAATTTAAGGAGCATATTTCCCCTAAATTTAGGGAAATCACAGGACATCATAACATTAAGGG